>OY829915.1:24498353-25144919 GCA_963691935.1 Nephrotoma guestfalica
TTATGAGTAGATCAACGTTTAATTTGCTGCAATACGCCACCTTGTTCGCCTGCAATCCAGGTTCGATTATACAATGTGGTCGCGATTTCAAAATGCGAAATTTCCAATAACCGCGCTTTCTTTATGCTTCCTACCGGTAATTTCATGCTTAACGTGTTATATACATTACCTATAATCATTTTGAACCGGAATATCAACAAAAATTTTTTTTCAATTTTTTGCGAAAATCCCTGATGGTTAGCCTTACTGATTTTGAACCGATAAAATTTATTGTTACAGATTCTGCGTGTTTCATTTATTTTGGATTATTGATGTAATTATGAGTAGATCAACGTTTAATTTGCTGCAATACGCCACCTTGTTCGCCTGCAATCCAGGTTCGATTATACAATGTGGCCGCGATTTCAAAATGCGAAATTTCCAATAACCGCGCTTTCTTTATGCTTCCTACCGGTAATTTCATGCTTAACGTGTTATATACATTACCTATAATCATTTTGAACCGGAATATCAACAAAAAATTTTTTTAAATTTTTTGCGAAAATCCCTGATGGTTAGCCTTACTGATTTTGAACCGATAAAATTTATTGTTACAGATTCTGCGTGTTTCATTTATTTTGGATTATTGATGTAATTATGAGTAGATCAACGTTTAATTTGCTGCAATACGCCACCTTGTTCGCCTGCAATCCAGGTTCGATTATACAATGTGGCCGCGATTTCAAAATGCGAAATTTCCAATAACCGCGCTTTCTTTATGCTTCCTACCGGTAATTTCATGCTTAACGTGTTATATACATTACCTATAATCATTTTGAACCGGAATATCAACAAAAAATTTTTTTCAATTTTTTGCGAAAATCCCTGATGGTTAGCCTTACTGATTTTGAACCGATAAAATTTATTGTTACAGATTCTGCGTGTTTCATTTATTTTGGATTATTGATGTAATTATGAGTAGATCAACGTTTAATTTGCTGCAATACGCCACCTTGTTCGCCTGCAATCCAGGTTCGATTATACAATGTGGCCGCGATTTCAAAATGCGAAATTTCCAATAACCGCGCTTTCTTTATGCTTCCTACCGGTAATTTCATGCTTAACGTGTTATATACATTACCTATAATCATTTTGAACCGGAATATCAACAAAAAAAATTTTTCAATTTTTTGCGAAAATCCCTGATGGTTAGCCTTACTGATTTTGAACCGATAAAATTTATTGTTACAGATTCTGCGTGTTTCTTTTATTTTGGATTATTGATGTAATTATGAGTAGATCAACGTTTAATTTGCTGCAATACGCCACCTTGTTCGCCTGCAATCCAGGTTCGATTATACAATGTGGCCGCGATTTCAAAATGCGAAATTTCCAATAACCGCGCTTTCTTTATGCTTCCTACCGGTAATTTCATGCTTAACGTGTTATATACATTACCTATAATCATTTTGAACCGGAATATCAACAAAAAAAATTTTTCAATTTTTTGCGAAAATCCCTGATGGTTAGCCTTACTGATTTTGAACCGATAAAATTTATTGTTACAGATTCTGCGTGTTTCATTTATTTTGGATTATTGATGTAATTATGAGTAGATCAACGTTTAATTTGCTGCAATACGCCACCTTGTTCGCCTGCAATCCAGGTTCGATTATACAATGTGGCCGCGATTTCAAAATGCGAAATTTCCAATAACCGCGCTTTCTTTATGCTTCCTACCGGTAATTTCATGCTTAACGTGTTATATACATTACCTATAATCATTTTGAACCGGAATATCAACAAAAATTTTTTTAAATTTTTTGCGAAAATCCCTGATGTTAGCCTTACTGATTTTGAACCGATAAAATTTATTGTTACAGATTCTGCGTGTTTCATTTATTTTGGATTATTGATGTAATTATGAGTAGATCAACGTTTAATTTGCTGCAATACGCCACCTTGTTCGCCTGCAATCCAGGTTCGATTATACAATGTGGCCGCGATTTCAAAATGCGAAATTTCCAATAACCGCGCTTTCTTTATGCTTCCTACCGGTAATTTCATGCTTAACGTGTTATATACATTACCTATAATCATTTTGAACCGGAATATCAACAAAAAAAATTTTTCAATTTTTTGCGAAAATCCCTGATGGTTAGCCTTACTGATTTTGAACCGATAAAATTTATTGTTACAGATTCTGCGTGTTTCATTTATTTTGGATTATTGATGTAATTATGAGTAGATCAACGTTTAATTTGCTGCAATACGCCACCTTGTTCGCCTGCAATCCAGGTTCGATTATACAATGTGGCCGCGATTTCAAAATGCGAAATTTCCAATAACCGCGCTTTCTTTATGCTTCCTACCGGTAATTTCATGCTTAACGTGTTATATACATTACCTATAATCATTTTGAACCGGAATATCAACAAAAAAAATTTTTCAATTTTTTGCGAAAATCCCTGATGGTTAGCCTTACTGATTTTGAACCGATAAAATTTATTGTTACAGATTCTGCGTGTTTCATTTATTTTGGATTATTGATGTAATTATGAGTAGATCAACGTTTAATTTGCTGCAATACGCCACCTTGTTCGCCTGCAATCCAGGTTCGATTATACAATGTTGCCGCGATTTCAAAATGCGAAATTTCCAATAACCGCGCTTTCTTTATGCTTCCTACCGGTAATTTCATGCTTAACGTGTTATATACATTACCTATAAAAATTTTGAACCGGAATATCAACAAAAAAAAATTTTCAATTTTTTGCGAAAATCCCTGATGGTTAGTTAGCCTTACTGATTTTGAACCGATAAAATTTATTGTTACAGATTCTGCGTGTTTCATTTATTTTGGATTATTGATGTAATTATGAGTAGATCAACGTTTAATTTGCTGCAATACGCCACCTTGTTCGCCTGCAATCCAGGTTCGATTATACAATGTGGCCGCGATTTCAAAATGCGAAATTTCCAATAACCGCGCTTTCTTTATGCTTCCTACCGGTAATTTCATGCTTAACGTGTTATATACATTACCTATAATCATTTTGAACCGGAATATCAACAAAAATTTTTTTTCAATTTTTTGCGAAAATCCCTGATGGTTAGCCTTACTGATTTTGAACCGATAAAATTTATTGTTACAGATTCTGCGTGTTTCATTTATTTTGGATTATTGATGTAATTATGAGTAGATCAACGTTTAATTTGCTGCAATACGCCACCTTGTTCGCCTGCAATCCAGGTTCGATTATACAATGTGGCCGCGATTTCAAAATGCGAAATTTCCAATAACCGCGCTCTCTTTATGCTTCCTACCGGTAATTTCATGCTTAACGTGTTATATACATTACCTATAATCATTTTGAACCGGAATATCAACAAAATTTTTTTTTCAATTTTTTGCGAAAATCCCTGATGGTGCCTTACTGATTTTGAACCGATAAAATTTATTGTTACAGATTCTGCGTGTTTCATTTATTTTGGATTATTGATGTAATTATGAGTAGATCAACGTTCAATTTGCTGCAATACGCCACCTTGTTCGCCTGCAATCCAGGTTCGATTATACAATGTGGCCGCGATTTCAAAATGCGAAATTTCCAATAACCGCGCTTTCTTTATGCTTCCTACCGGTAATTTCATGCTTAACGTGTTATATACATTACCTATAATCATTTTGAACCGGAATATCAACAAAATTTTTTTTTCAATTTTTTGCGAAAATCCCTGATGGTTAGCCTTACTGATTTTGAACCGATAAAATTTATTGTTACAGATTCTGCGTGTTTCATTTATTTTGGATTATTGATGTAATTATGAGTAGATCAACGTTCAATTTGCTGCAATACGCCACCTTGTTCGCCTGCAATCCAGGTTCGATTATACAATGTGGCCGCGATTTCAAAATGCGAAATTTCCAATAACCGCGCTTTCTTTATGCTTCCTACCGGTAATTTCATGCTTAACGTGTTATATACATTACCTATAATCATTTTGAACCGGAATATCAACAAAAAAATTTTTTCAATTTTTTGCCTTACTGATTTTGAACCGATAAAATTTATTGTTAATAACCGCGCTTTCTTTATGCTTCCTACCGGTAATTTCATGCTTAACGTGTTATATACATTACCTATAATCATTTTGAACCGGAATATCAACAAAAAAATTTTTTCAATTTTTTGCCTTACTGATTTTGAACCGATAAAATTTATTGTTACAGATTCTGCGTGTTTCATTTATTTTGGATTATTGATGTAATTATGAGTAGATCAACGTTTAATTTGCTGCAATACGCCACCTTGTTCGCCTGCAATCCAGGTTCGATTATACAATGTGGCCGCGATTTCAAAATGCGAAATTTCCAATAACCGCGCTTTCTTTATGCTTCCTACCGGTAATTTCATGCTTAACGTGTTATATACATTACCTATAATCATTTTGAACCGGAATATCAACAAAAAAAATTTTTCAATTTTTTGCGAAAATCCCTGATGGTTAGCCTTACTGATTTTGAACCGATAAAATTTATTGTTACAGATTCTGCGTGTTTCATTTATTTTGGATTATTGATGTAATTATGAGTAGATCAACGTTTAATTTGCTGCAATACGCCACCTTGTTCGCCTGCAATCCAGGTTCGATTATACAATGTGGCCGCGATTTCAAAATGCGAAATTTCCAATAACCGCGCTTTCTTTATGCTTCCTACCGGTAATTTCATGCTTAACGTGTTATATACATTACCTATAATCATTTTGAACCGGAATATCAACAAAAAAATTTTTTCAATTTTTTGCGAAAATCCCTGATGGTGTTAGCCTTACTGATTTTGAACCGATAAAATTTATTGTTACAGATTCTGCGTGTTTCATTTATTTTGGATTATTGATGTAATTATGAGTAGATCAACGTTTAATTTGCTGCAATACGCCACCTTGTTCGCCTGCAATCCAGGTTCGATTATACAATGTGGCCGCGATTTCAAAATGCGAAATTTCCAATAACCGCGCTTTCTTTATGCTTCCTACCGGTAATTTCATGCTTAACGTGTTATATACATTACCTATAATCATTTTGAACCGGAATATCAACAAAAAATTTTTTTCAATTTTTTGCGAAAATCCCTGATGGTTAGCCTTACTGATTTTGAACCGATAAAATTTATTGTTACAGATTCTGCGTGTTTCATTTATTTTGGATTATTGATGTAATTATGAGTAGATCAACGTTTAATTCGCTGCAATACGCCACCTTGTTCGCCTGCAATCCAGGTTCGATTATACAATGTGGCCGCGATTTCAAAATGCGAAATTTCCAATAACCGCGCTTTCTTTATGCTTCCTACCGGTAATTTCATGCTTAACGTGTTATATACATTACCTATAATCATTTTGAACCGGAATATCAACAAAAAATTTTTTTCAATTTTTTGCGAAAATCCCTGATGGTTAGCCTTACTGATTTTGAACCGATAAAATTTATTGTTACAGATTCTGCGTGTTTCATTTATTTTGGATTATTGATGTAATTATGAGTAGATCAACGTTTAATTTGCTGCAATACGCCACCTTGTTCGCCTGCAATCCAGGTTCGATTATACAATGTGGCCGCGATTTCAAAATGCGAAATTTCCAATAACCGCGCTTTCTTTATGCTTCCTACCGGTAATTTCATGCTTAACGTGTTATATACATTAGCTATAATCATTTTGAACCGGAATATCAACAAAAATTTTTTTTCAATTTTTTGCGAAAATCCCTGATGGTTAGTTAGCCTTACTGATTTTGAACCGATAAAATTTATTGTTACAGATTCTGCGTGTTTCATTTATTTTGGATTATTGATGTAATTATGAGTAGATCAACGTTTAATTTGCTGCAATACGCCACCTTGTTCGCCTGCAATCCAGGTTCGATTATACAATGTGGCCGCGATTTCAAAATGCGAAATTTCCAATAACCGCGCTTTCTTTATGCTTCCTACCGGTAATTTCATGCTTAACGTGTTATATACATTACCTATAATCATTTTGAACCGGAATATCAACAAAAATTTTTTTTCAATTTTTTGCGAAAATCCCTGATGGTTAGCCTTACTGATTTTGAACCGATAAAATTTATTGTTACAGATTCTGCGTGTTTCATTTATTTTGGATTATTGATGTAATTATGAGTAGATCAACGTTTAATTTGCTGCAATACGCCACCTTGTTCGCCTGCAATCCAGGTTCGATTATACAATGTGGTCGCGATTTCAAAATGCGAAATTTCCAATAACCGCGCTTTCTTTATGCTTCCTACCGGTAATTTCATGCTTAACGTGTTATATACATTACCTATAATCATTTTGAACCGGAATATCAACAAAAATTTTTTTTCAATTTTTTGCGAAAATCCCTGATGGTTAGCCTTACTGATTTTGAACCGATAAAATTTATTGTTACAGATTCTGCGTGTTTCATTTATTTTGGATTATTGATGTAATTATGAGTAGATCAACGTTTAATTTGCTGCAATACGCCACCTTGTTCGCCTGCAATCCAGGTTCGATTATACAATGTGGCCGCGATTTCAAAATGCGAAATTTCCAATAACCGCGCTTTCTTTATGCTTCCTACCGGTAATTTCATGCTTAACGTGTTATATACATTACCTATAATCATTTTGAACCGGAATATCAACAAAAAAATTTTTTCAATTTTTTGCGAAAATCCCTGATGGTTAGCCTTACTGATTTTGAACCGATAAAATTTATTGTTACAGATTCTGCGTGTTTCATTTATTTTGGATTATTGATGTAATTATGAGTAGATCAACGTTTAATTTGCTGCAATACGCCACCTTGTTCGCCTGCAATCCAGGTTCGATTATACAATGTGGCCGCGATTTCAAAATGCGAAATTTCCAATAACCGCGCTTTCTTTATGCTTCCTACCGGTAATTTCATGCTTAACGTGTTATATACATTACCTATAATCATTTTGAACCGGAATATCAACAAAAAATTTTTTTAAATTTTTTGCGAAAATCCCTGATGGTTAGCCTTACTGATTTTGAACCGATAAAATTTATTGTTACAGATTCTGCGTGTTTCATTTATTTTGGATTATTGATGTAATTATGAGTAGATCAACGTTTAATTTGCTGCAATACGCCACCTTGTTCGCCTGCAATCCAGGTTCGATTATACAATGTGGCCGCGATTTCAAAATGCGAAATTTCCAATAACCGCGCTTTCTTTATGCTTCCTACCGGTAATTTCATGCTTAACGTGTTATATACATTACCTATAATCATTTTGAACCGGAATATCAACAAAAAATTTTTTTCAATTTTTTGCGAAAATCCCTGATCTTACTGATTTTGAACCGATAAAATTTATTGTTACAGATTCTGCGTGTTTCATTTATTTTGGATTATTGATGTAATTATGAGTAGATCAACGTTTAATTTGCTGCAATACGCCACCTTGTTCGCCTGCAATCCAGGTTCGATTATACAATGTGGCCGCGATTTCAAAATGCGAAATTTCCAATAACCGCGCTTTCTTTATGCTTCCTACCGGTAATTTCATGCTTAACGTGTTATATACATTACCTATAATCATTTTGAACCGGAATATCAACAAAAAAAAAATTTCAATTTTTTGCGAAAATCCCTGATGGTTAGCCTTACTGATTTTGAACCGATAAAATTTATTGTTACAGATTCTGCGTGTTTCATTTATTTTGGATTATTGATGTAATTATGAGTAGATCAACGTTTAATTTGCTGCAATACGCCACCTTGTTCGCCTGCAATCCAGGTTCGATTATACAATGTGGCCGCGATTTCAAAATGCGAAATTTCCAATAACCGCGCTTTCTTTATGCTTCCTACCGGTAATTTCATGCTTAACGTGTTATATACATTACCTATAATCATTTTGAACCGGAATATCAACAAAAATTTTTTTTCAATTTTTTGCGAAAATCCCTGATGGTTAGCCTTACTGATTTTGAACCGATAAAATTTATTGTTACAGATTCTGCGTGTTTCATTTATTTTGGATTATTGATGTAATTATGAGTAGATCAACGTTTAATTTGCTGCAATACGCCACCTTGTTCGCCTGCAATCCAGGTTCGATTATACAATGTGGCCGCGATTTCAAAATGCGAAATTTCCAATAACCGCGCTTTCTTTATGCTTCCTACCGGTAATTTCATGCTTAACGTGTTATATACATTACCTATAATCATTTTGAACCGGAATATCAACAAAAAAATTTTTTCAATTTTTTGCGAAAATCCCTGATGGTTAGTTAGCCTTACTGATTTTGAACCGATAAAATTTATTGTTACAGATTCTGCGTGTTTCATTTATTTTGGATTATTGATGTAATTATGAGTAGATCAACGTTTAATTTGCTGCAATACGCCACCTTGTTCGCCTGCAATCCAGGTTCGATTATACAATGTGGCCGCGATTTCAAAATGCGAAATTTCCAATAACCGCGCTTTCTTTATGCTTCCTACCGGTAATTTCATGCTTAACGTGTTATATACATTAGCTATAATCATTTTGAACCGGAATATCAACAAAAATTTTTTTTCAATTTTTTGCGAAAATCCCTGATGGTTAGCCTTACTGATTTTGAACCGATAAAATTTATTGTTACAGATTCTGCGTGTTTCATTTATTTTGGATTATTGATGTAATTATGAGTAGATCAACGTTTAATTTGCTGCAATACGCCACCTTGTTCGCCTGCAATCCAGGTTCGATTATACAATGTGGCCGCGATTTCAAAATGCGAAATTTCCAATAACCGCGCTTTCTTTATGCTTCCTACCGGTAATTTCATGCTTAACGTGTTATATACATTACCTATAATCATTTTGAACCGGAATATCAACAAAAAAAATTTTTCAATTTTTTGCGAAAATCCCTGATGGTTAGCCTTACTGATTTTGAACCGATAAAATTTATTGTTACAGATTCTGCGTGTTTCATTTATTTTGGATTATTGATGTAATTATGAGTAGATCAACGTTTAATTTGCTGCAATACGCCACCTTGTTCGCCTGCAATCCAGGTTCGATTATACAATGTGGTCGCGATTTCAAAATGCGAAATTTCCAATAACCGCGCTTTCTTTATGCTTCCTACCGGTAATTTCATGCTTAACGTGTTATATACATTACCTATAATCATTTTGAACCGGAATATCAACAAAAATTTTTTTCAATTTTTTGCGAAAATCCCTGATGGTTAGCCTTACTGATTTTGAACCGATAAAATTTATTGTTACAGATTCTGCGTGTTTCATTTATTTTGGATTATTGATGTAATTATGAGTAGATCAACGTTTAATTTGCTGCAATACGCCACCTTGTTCGCCTGCAATCCAGGTTCGATTATACAATGTGGCCGCGATTTCAAAATGCGAAATTTCCAATAACCGCGCTTTCTTTATGCTTCCTACCGGTAATTTCATGCTTAACGTGTTATATACATTACCTATAATCATTTTGAACCGGAATATCAACAAAAAAAATTTTTCAATTTTTTGCGAAAATCCCTGATGGTTAGCCTTACTGATTTTGAACCGATAAAATTTATTGTTACAGATTCTGCGTGTTTCATTTATTTTGGATTATTGATGTAATTATGAGTAGATCAACGTTTAATTTGCTGCAATACGCCACCTTGTTCGCCTGCAATCCAGGTTCGATTATACAATGTGGCCGCGATTTCAAAATGCGAAATTTCCAATAACCGCGCTTTCTTTATGCTTCCTACCGGTAATTTCATGCTTAACGTGTTATATACATTACCTATAATCATTTTGAACCGGAATATCAACAAAAAATTTTTTTCAATTTTTTGCGAAAATCCCTGATGGTTAGCCTTACTGATTTTGAACCGATAAAATTTATTGTTACAGATTCTGCGTGTTTCATTTATTTTGGATTATTGATGTAATTATGAGTAGATCAACGTTTAATTTGCTGCAATACGCCACCTTGTTCGCCTGCAATCCAGGTTCGATTATACAATGTGGCCGCGATTTCAAAATGCGAAATTTCCAATAACCGCGCTTTCTTTATGCTTCCTACCGGTAATTTCATGCTTAACGTGTTATATACATTACCTATAATCATTTTGAACCGGAATATCAACAAAAAATTTTTTTCAATTTTTTGCGAAAATCCCTGATGGTTAGTTAGCCTTACTGATTTTGAACCGATAAAATTTATTGTTACAGATTCTGCGTGTTTCATTTATTTTGGATTATTGATGTAATTATGAGTAGATCAACGTTTAATTTGCTGCAATACGCCACCTTGTTCGCCTGCAATCCAGGTTCGATTATACAATGTGGCCGCGATTTCAAAATGCGAAATTTCCAATAACCGCGCTTTCTTTATGCTTCCTACCGGTAATTTCATGCTTAACGTGTTATATACATTACCTATAATCATTTTGAACCGGAATATCAACAAAAAAAATTTTTCAATTTTTTGCGAAAATCCCTGATGGTTAGCCTTACTGATTTTGAACCGATAAAATTTATTGTTACAGATTCTGCGTGTTTCATTTATTTTGGATTATTGATGTAATTATGAGTAGATCAACGTTTAATTTGCTGCAATACGCCACCTTGTTCGCCTGCAATCCAGGTTCGATTATACAATGTGGCCGCGATTTCAAAATGCGAAATTTCCAATAACCGCGCTTTCTTTATGCTTCCTACCGGTAATTTCATGCTTAACGTGTTATATACATTACCTATAATCATTTTGAACCGGAATATCAACAAAAAAAATTTTTCAATTTTTTGCGAAAATCCCTGATGTAGCCTTACTGATTTTGAACCGATAAAATTTATTGTTACAGATTCTGCGTGTTTCATTTATTTTGGATTATTGATGTAATTATGAGTAGATCAACGTTTAATTTGCTGCAATACGCCACCTTGTTCGCCTGCAATCCAGGTTCGATTATACAATGTGGCCGCGATTTCAAAATGCGAAATTTCCAATAACCGCGCTTTCTTTATGCTTCCTACCGGTAATTTCATGCTTAACGTGTTATATACATTACCTATAATCATTTTGAACCGGAATATCAACAAAAATTTTTTTTAAATTTTTTGCGAAAATCCCTGATGTTAGCCTTACTGATTTTGAACCGATAAAATTTATTGTTACAGATTCTGCGTGTTTCATTTATTTTGGATTATTGATGTAATTATGAGTAGATCAACGTTTAATTTGCTGCAATACGCCACCTTGTTCGCCTGCAATCCAGGTTCGATTATACAATGTGGCCGCGATTTCAAAATGCGAAATTTCCAATAACCGCGCTTTCTTTATGCTTCCTACCGGTAATTTCATGCTTAACGTGTTATATACATTACCTATAATCATTTTGAACCGGAATATCAACAAAAAAATTTTTTCAATTTTTTGCGAAAATCCCTGATGGTTAGCCTTACTGATTTTGAACCGATAAAATTTATTGTTACAGATTCTGCGTGTTTCATTTATTTTGGATTATTGATGTAATTATGAGTAGATCAACGTTTAATTTGCTGCAATACGCCACCTTGTTCGCCTGCAATCCAGGTTCGATTATACAATGTGGCCGCGATTTCAAAATGCGAAATTTCCAATAACCGCGCTTTCTTTATGCTTCCTACCGGTAATTTCATGCTTAACGTGTTATATACATTACCTATAATCATTTTGAACCGGAATATCAACAAAAAAAATTTTTCAATTTTTTGCGAAAATCCCTGATGGTTAGCCTTACTGATTTTGAACCGATAAAATTTATTGTTACAGATTCTGCGTGTTTCATTTATTTTGGATTATTGATGTAATTATGAGTAGATCAACGTTTAATTTGCTGCAATACGCCACCTTGTTCGCCTGCAATCCAGGTTCGATTATACAATGTGGCCGCGATTTCAAAATGCGAAATTTCCAATAACCGCGCTTTCTTTATGCTTCCTACCGGTAATTTCATGCTTAACGTGTTATATACATTACCTATAATCATTTTGAACCGGAATATCAACAAAAAATTTTTTTCAATTTTTTGCGAAAATCCCTGATGGTTAGCCTTACTGATTTTGAACCGATAAAATTTATTGTTACAGATTCTGCGTGTTTCATTTATTTTGGATTATTGATGTAATTATGAGTAGATCAACGTTTAATTTGCTGCAATACGCCACCTTGTTCGCCTGCAATCCAGGTTCGATTATACAATGTGGCCGCGATTTCAAAATGCGAAATTTCCAATAACCGCGCTTTCTTTATGCTTCCTACCGGTAATTTCATGCTTAACGTGTTATATACATTACCTATAATCATTTTGAACCGGAATATCAACAAAAATTTTTTTTCAATTTTTTGCGAAAATCCCTGATGGTTAGCCTTACTGATTTTGAACCGATAAAATTTATTGTTACAGATTCTGCGTGTTTCATTTATTTTGGATTATTGATGTAATTATGAGTAGATCAACGTTTAATTTGCTGCAATACGCCACCTTGTTCGCCTGCAATCCAGGTTCGATTATACAATGTGGCCGCGATTTCAAAATGCGAAATTTCCAATAACCGCGCTTTCTTTATGCTTCCTACCGGTAATTTCATGCTTAACATGTTATATACATTACCTATAATCATTTTGAACCGGAATATCAACAAAAAATTTTTTTCAATTTTTTGCGAAAATCCCTGATGGTTAGCCTTACTGATTTTGAACCGATAAAATTTATTGTTACAGATTCTGCGTGTTTCATTTATTTTGGATTATTGATGTAATTATGAGTAGATCAACGTTTAATTTGCTGCAATACGCCACCTTGTTCGCCTGCAATCCAGGTTCGATTATACAATGTGGTCGCGATTTCAAAATGCGAAATTTCCAATAACCGCGCTTTCTTTATGCTTCCTACCGGTAATTTCATGCTTAACGTGTTATATACATTACCTATAATCATTTTGAACCGGAATATCAACAAAAATTTTTTTTCAATTTTTTGCGAAAATCCCTGATGGTTAGCCTTACTGATTTTGAACCGATAAAATTTATTGTTACAGATTCTGCGTGTTTCATTTATTTTGGATTATTGATGTAATTATGAGTAGATCAACGTTTAATTTGCTGCAATACGCCACCTTGTTCGCCTGCAATCCAGGTTCGATTATACAATGTGGCCGCGATTTCAAAATGCGAAATTTCCAATAACCGCGCTTTCTTTATGCTTCCTACCGGTAATTTCATGCTTAACGTGTTATATACCCAGTAATCTGGCGATTACGGTGGATGCGGAAGCAATTCAATGTGCAATTCGTGCGTGGTCGGTTTTGGTCCATTGTGAGTAAACGCGATACCCACTTCGAACGACAAATGTTCGTGCAAGAAATGGCCAACACGTTCCATTGATATATTTACGATCACTTTTTCTTCATTTCACTTTACGGTCTTTCAAAACATTTTCGTGGATTTGTTTTATAGTTTCTGGAGACTCAGCCTCATTTGGGCGTCCAGAGCGTGGTGCCTCATCAGTGGTTTTTCGATCACGTTTATTTCAGCATACCAGTCAATGATGGTTGATTTTCCTAGTGCAGAGTACGGATCACACTTTTCAAGCCACTGATTTGCTTGAACGGTATTTATTCCCATCATAATTGTTTTGAAATTGACAAAAGTATCGTCACTAAAACAACTGTTACTTGTAAACTTAGCGATCAAAATGTCATGAAATTGTAGCCGGTATCATTTGAAGATTGGTATAGTAGTTAAAAATCATATGGGTTTTAAATTTGTGGCACCATCTATGTATCAGCCCGGGAACTTTTCAGGCGACGTAATACATATCATTTTTATTAGTCTTGCTACCTTAGCTATAATACGAGTATATATAGCAAAGTTATGCATAGTCCGACAAAATGTTCATACATCTCAAACTTTATTGATTATGCGAATATTATTTTAAAATTTACACCAATTAAAGAGATCTAATTGATGTTTGTGGTAAACAGTAGCAGTAATAATAATAATTATTATTATTATTAAAAATATAAATTATAATAAATTATAATTGGCATTATTTTAAGAGAATATATACGTTTGCAACAAAATTATTGAATTTTCAATTTTCATTATATACACATAAAAATATAAAATATATAAAAAGTTAAAGGGTGTGCCAATGCTAATTTCGTAACATATTTTCTTACAAAAAACCACACCATTTCTCGTGAGGAGCAGGACACCAGATCATTGGTAATAGGCGACTACTTACAACGATATATTGTAAACCAAGCAATAAAAGTTTAGAACACCCTTTCATAAATAAAACCACAAAAATTAAATTAATTATTGATTTTTATTTTATTTTCCATTTTTTTTTTTAATATTTAATTTAATTAAATTGAAATTGTGTATATTTGGTAAAATAGACTTATATTGCACAATTCCACTATATTATGACAGAATACTGTTGTTAATTAGTCATAATTATTCGCATATTTTTAAATACACATACGAGGATATATACGGTTCATATATATATAGTGTGGTGACTATATTAAGCCTTAATTTAAATGAAATGTAATTCCATTTTAATTTAAAAATTTAATCATGCGCGCCATATAAATTCCATTAAAGTATTGATTTGATTGTCTATAATGAGTCTGCTAAGTGGTTAATATTGTTTGGGATAGTATACCATTAAAAAAGGTCCAAACAATTTAAATAAAAGCCGCACCAAACTTGAGTAGAGCATTGTAGCTTTTGTTTCCTAATTAGGACTTAGGGGTAAATGGAAAACAAACAAGTTTAGAAAAATATACAATCAGTACAATTATTTAACAATTTTCTTTTTGCACGACATATTGTTGTGGTTTTGTGCGAGATACACCTAAAATAGGCATGTGTTTTCATATTTAGGGTATACCAATTTAAAGGTGTAGTCTAAACTTCATAATCGTAATAGAAAATCTTTATTTAATTTTTCAATTTTTTCATTAGATTTTTATTTTGGTATACAAATAAAATTGACACATTAGAATTATTTTTAACTTTAATCTAAAAGAAGTTTGTAAATACCTATTTGCCTCCTTCTTGACTTTTACGTCCCTCTACAAGTGTATTAGAGAGCACTTATCAAAACGGCCGTTCTCGTCTGCTGGAACTGTTGTCTTCAAAATTAGAAATAAGCTAGAAGAAATAGATCGAATATCATTATTAACATTTTATTTTAGTAATTTATTGTCAGAATTAATTTAAATTTTTTCTATATTAATTAGACAAACAATAAAAATTAATTTTTAATTAAAATATTTTACCTTATGGAGCGCCTTTTATACCTAAGAATTTTCTTGGCCATTCCGCATTTTGATATTATGAAACACCGTATTCACATTTAATCCGCATTATAATAAAATCAAAAGAGAGATTTTTGCCAAAAAAAACACAAATGGCCAATTGTAGTCGAATTTGCAATGTGAACATTGACAACTGAAACAGTTAACAATTCTTTCTATTATGGCAATGCGAGGGGAGTTCATTAAATTCGGTAAATCTATATGAAGTAACGGTAAATTTAAAAAAATTTAATCTCCACCAACGCTAATACACTTGTAACTGAAATACAAACAATAATTTGTCCAAACGATCAAGCTAAAATGATTTCTCCTCTTTTTCAAAACACTCTTTCGCTACGAACGATTGATGACGAACTTCATTGTCATTTGAAAATAATAGCCCCCTTCTCATTATTTTTATTTTTTTTTTCAAAATGGTGAAAAATAAAAAATTACTTGGGGACATATCTATGCTGTGAGATGAATGTCGTATTTCATGGAACCTACAATCTCATACTGCTTGTTGGACAACGTTCGTCTTTTTACTGATGCGTTGTCATGTTCCCTCATAGTATTTTACAGTTTATTCAAAAGTCGCGCAAATTAATCCCTGGTTATTGTGGAATTATTTGAGGTAAGTGGTTAATCATCAAAATTCTATTAGCATCCAAAAAAATGTTGCCATTTTCTTACCCACCGATGGCTGAACCTTAAACTTTTTCGGTAGTGGATTTCCCTGCACTATCCATTGCATGGATTCTTTTTTCGACTCTGGATCATAGTGATCAATAAATTGAACCAATCCTCTTCACTCATTTCAAAAATTGTCCTTGAAGTTTTCAACGGAACTCGTCTTGCATTAACTTTTGACAGCTTAAAGATGATTGCGTAAAATGGTGTTAATACTGCCAATAGGTGCCAATGACCATACCTTGAATAACATCGTATGTCGGTTTCCATGCTGAGTTATCATCCAGTGCCTCTCTAAATTGTTTGAATAGACGGAAGAATTATCATTCTATAACTATCAATTATGGGCCACAATGCAAGACGATTTATCAGTGCACAAGTATTTTAACAAATTGACCAGCTATTACGGCATTTATTGAAGAAGACGCTCTGATAGCGTTCATTTCAGGGCTAAGACACATATTTTGGTTATGCGAAAGCCACAAAACCCAAAAGTTTAGAGGAAGCTTTCGCTGTCTTGTGTAAATTTAGCTCAAACGAGACTATATCGTGCAATTCAAAAAGAGTTACCGTCACACCGAAAAATAAATTCCAAACCAGAAATGCAGAACAAAATAATTTTAAAAAGACACCTTGGACCGGCCAAGAAAAAAACGAAATCACGAGAAAAACCTTTAATAATAAAAAAATTATAAATACCCACGAAATTATCTCACAAACTAAAGTTTCCGAATTGGAAGACACAGTTTCACTGGGATCTCAAAAAACTCCAGATATGGGAAATTTTTGGAAGGTTCAGAATTCCGATTCGGAAGGTTAAACTTTCTCCCATAACTCAAGCTAAAAAACACGTTAACGAACCAAACAATTAAAATACTAATCGACACATAAAAATATTATTAAACCGGAATAATGTCAAGTCACCTGCTGGTGGTAGAACTAGCATCAGTAAAAAACGTATTAGGAACACAAATTGTATCAAATGAAGGCTATAATAACTTTTTCGGAAAAAATTCGCCAGTACTTCAATGGAAATGGAATACTACCTAGGTTCTCAATCGAATACAATTTCTCTCAACAACTGGGGCGACTGGTTAGTCACCGGACTCAAAAAATTTAATGATACAATTGTAATCCAACCAGGGCTATATAGATCCAAAAATTGTAAAAACACGATTAATATTTTAACAGGGTTTAAATGTAAATAATTTGGAAGCAATTGAGCCAGTCCATGTTTATGGTCATACGCCCATACCAAAAACAGAATAGATCACTTATGTGAAAATGACAAAATCGCTCTATTAAATGCAATCTACGACCACCAGAAAATTTTATTGAAAGCAAATGAGAAGCTTTCCGCGACAACGGCAATCAAGCATAAAATACTGACCAAAGATGAAACTCCTGCTGATACCAAAATATACAGGTATCCTCAAAAAAAACTATGATCACAATGAAAAACGCGATGAGGAATAAATTAAGAAAATATCCAATTCTAATTCAAATTTAAATTTGAATAAATTTTATTTTTATGCAATCATACTTCCTTCCTTACTTGTTATATTAAAGTTACACGAATTCTTGCATAATTAGGGTACTCATCGATATATTCAGTATCGTTAAATCCAGCTAACTGTCAATAGTCGATGGCTTCTCAAAATATTTCCAGATGGTACGACTTGGATCGAAAAATTTAATTGACGTTAAGAACGCCAACTAAATATAAAATTAGAATACGCATCGTCGACAAAATCCAACAGCCAAATTGAAGGAACCCATAGTATCGTAGTCGAAATATTTAAACTGAACAAAAATAAATTCCCAAACGAATCCTGCAGAAATAGTAGAAAAAGCAACCATGATATTCAAACATATCGGTAGAAATTTAGCAAAATTTAGTAGGTAAAGTGCTAAAAGATAACAACACTAAAGAGGAACCCCAGGAATTAACAGAAAACCCAATATAAGGTCAAAAAAGAAAAACCCCTGGGGAATTAAGCTCAATGCAAAAAATATCGGACTTAAGACGAAAACAAAAATAAAATTGAAAGATTAAAACAAAATATTTAAACTATAAAATTTTTCATCGTCCCAGAGAAATGTCTAGTTTAGAAATTTATTTTTTCTTTCAAAATTTATAAGTAAATCTATCTATTACATATTGTTTTCTGTTCCAAAATTCTATATTGCCCAAAAATTAGAAATTAAGAACCTACAAGAAACCGGACAAGTGGTGCAGTGGTTAAAGCTTCGGCACTTGGACCGGGAGGTGCTGGGTTCGAATCCCATCAGAGGCTAGATGCAAATCGATTTTTCATCATCGATTACGATCGGTGATGCTAATAAATACAACTAAGACCCTCTGATGGAGTGCAGAATACCGTGTCACGCGCCGACCCACCTTCCATGTCAATGTACAGGTTGACATGGAGCTTGCAATGTGCAGGTGGTATACTGTAGTTGTGTGAGTAGGTGAAGTAGGTGGGTTAATGATGTGGAGTGAATGAGTGGTATCACAATGGGCCTAAAAATTGGCCTAAGTGTGCAGTAAGCAACCGCTGAAACCTAAAAAAAAAACCTAACCTACCAGAAAATCTAATAGTGCTAATAAAAACAAATGATTGTAAAATTCAAACGCGGAATATAAAATTCGAAGGAGGTCATGCTAATTAAAGATCTGCCTGTCGATCAAGGGATGGAGCTACCATTACCGAACGAAATGCTCTCAAGTACGTTATTCCAAAACGAGCAATTAACGACAATACCCTTCTGTATATTTTGCAAGTTCTAAAACTAGAAACGGAATATTCGACAACCATAAGGATCACACCACTGACTTACAATGAAACAATCATAAGAAACCATACCCCCAGTATATAATTAGATCAAATCAGAGATTATTTGCAACGTTGAGTTGAACCACAAGAATTTCGTTCAAAAGAACTCTGAAAAAATTAAGTTTGAAGATGAATGTATTAAACCGTTAATAATGGGTGCTAAAAGCGCAAACCATGTCACGGCAAAAACGGAAACAACGAAACACCTCATTTCAGACGAAAAAATAATCAAAAAAGGCAATGCCAAACAGGAGATATTATCATCGGATTGTGGTGTGGCCCTAATAATCGTACTTCAACAAAACTCTTTTTTAATAACATTTGAGAACTGTACGATCCTGTTCAACAACAAAGAATTCCAGTCACATGAGATCAAAAGTGAAATACAGGGGGCATTCCACAACTTGCAGACCACCAGGCAGACTAAAACTGATTTACTCAGTCAACAAAACTTTCATAACCGGAAAGAAATACGGCACATGTATATGAAAGACACAAATCATCATAATTGGATGTGGATGCTTTCAGGAGGCGATTTTCGTAATGGGCTCTGCTAGCATTAAATGAAATAATATAAAGCTTGGACAAGAAGGAATGGAGAACGAAAAATTTTAGTGGGCCATTTAATTAGGCCATAATGAACCTTAAATTATGTGAGTCTCAATAGATCTTGTTTTGTCTTCTAATTTCGGGTTAGATTCGAATTTTAGCTTTAAATGAATAACCTACAGCTTGGAGAAGAAGGAATGGGGAACGAAATTTTTTATATGTATGTCAATAGATCTTAGATCAATAGATGGGGTCGACAGATGGAGTGCGCTGGTTATACAAGCTCTTCGTGCTGCACTTTGGGTAACGTTAAAAGATAACGCGATTACGGGCGCGGTAAAACCCTAGCTACTTGCCTTGAGAGAGAAATACCCATGGCAAATCCTGAAGTGCCTGTTTACCATGTTAGGAGTGGCTGTAAAAAATATGACGGTAGGTATAAAATGCTAAGGGAAGCAATCCAGAATATAAAAACTCAATGGAGTCAACCATGGAAAACAACGCTCCTAGTCGACGAAATCAAACGACTGCAGTGATTTTACGCATTTCTGAATATTCGCGGTGGGAATAAGCCACACAGCTATTTTACATTTCAATTACAAACGTTCGAGTATGTATGTATGAACCTACTAACACGAATTACAAAATGTTTTTCCTTTTATACCTCAAATTTTGTTTAATTCGGGCTTGTTGGTTTTATTAAATCCTAAATGCTGTGAATATACTACAGAAAAAGGTCACCAAAAATACAAACTTAATGCATACACTGTGGTAATCATCACCCAGCAAATTATAGAGACTGCGAGGTAGCCAAAGAGCTGCAAAGAATGAAAAACAACAAGAGAAATCAAACAAGTAAGAGTTCTCAACCTAGGATGCAATCCTACCCAAAACAAATCCCTCTAAATAGCGCCACTGTAAGAGAAAACACAACATGCACAAATGGCTAAGCAGAACGAAAATATCAAGATAGCACCGAGTCAGGAAAACCATGTCCTAGAAATAGTACAGAAGCTAAACGCTATCAATTCACATCTGGCTGCGCAGAACCAAAGACCAGAATCAATGGGCGAGCTACTGAAAAAATAAGAACTAAGAGACTAGGAACACTGAAAAATACATCGATGAGCCAAGATAACAACATAACGGATGCGTCAAGTAAATCTAGAGAAGTCATTCTCTAGAGAACAATCTCAAGAATTGCTACCTGGAATGCAAATGGCCTTGCACAATGCATTTCAGAAATATAAGTATTTTTAAATACAAAAAAATTTATATATGCCTAATCTCAGAAAGTCATTTTACCAGAACCTCGTATGCCAAAATACGTGGATACCAGTGCTATCAAGCTCTACATCCAGCAGAAAGAGCTAGAGGCGGCACAGGAATCTTTATTAAGGATAATATTAAACACCACGAATAATTAAAAATAGAGGGGGAAGCTATGCAAGTAGCTACTGTATCTATTGAAAGCAAAAATAAGAAGAGCTATAGTATATCAGCAATCTACTGTCCACCCAAATGTAACAAAAAAAAAGAAGACTACATCAAACTTTTTAAACCGCTTGGTAGTAATTTTATTATTGGAGGCGACGATAACGCGAAAAACATATTCTGGGGATCTAATAGAATTACTCCCAAAGGAAGATAGCTATTTGAAATAGGCAAGACATTAAATTGTCCAACCTACCGACCAACGGACCCAAATAAAATTCCTGACCTTCTGAATTTCTATATATCAACAGGTATCACCGAAAGTTATTTAGCAGTCGAAAATGAAGAAGGGCTATCATCAGACTATTTTCCAGTTTAAATGATAATAAGTGACACGGCAATAAGGAAAACAAGTCCTGGCAGTCCAACTGGAAAGCCTAAATGAAAATGTACAAAAACGCCCTGGGAAAAGCAAGATCAGCAAGAAATATTGCAAAAAAGTATTTATATAACGGGTTATCCAATTCGAGGTTGATAAAGTAGAAATCTGTATACCGACATCTGTCAAAGATAAACGTCAAGTACGCTGTCATTTATTTAGTTGACATTCTGCCATTTAAGAATATGGAGCATTTAACAATCGACCAACGCGTTAAAATTATTAAATCTTATTATAAAAATAGTGATTCTGCCGTATCCACATTTCGCGCTTTACGAGCAGATTATGGTCGTCATAATCGTCCTACAAAGCAAACCATATTGAATACAGTGAATAAATTTGAACAAACTGGATCTGTTACTGATATTGTAAGGTCTGCGCATCATCGAAACATTCGCAATGCTGAAAATATCGCTTCTGTAGCTGAAAGTGTGGAAGAAGATCCAAATTTGTCAATTCCTCGTCGAGCTCAACATTTAGGCCTATCTTATGGCTCATTATGGCGCATTTTGCATCTGGATTTGCATCTTCATCCGTATAAAGTCCATTTGACACAAGAGCTAAAGCCTGCTGACCATGGACAACGTAGAACATACGCAAATTGGGTGTTGGAAAAACAGGCCGTCGATGCTGATTTTTCGAACAAAATTTTCTTCAGTGATGAAGCTCATTTTTCGCTTGGTGGATACGTTAATAAGCAAAACTGTAGAATTTGGGGCTCAGAAAATCCACAATTGATTGTAGAGAAGCCATTACACCCGGAAAAAGTCACTGTTTGGTGCGCATTGTGGTCTGGTGGTGTGATTGGGCCGTATTTTTTTGAGAACAACCATGGACGAACCGTTACCGTCAATTCTGAGCGCTATGGCCGCATGTTAACCGATTATTTTTTTACGAAAATCGCAGATTATGATCTTGACGATATGTGGTTCCAGCAGGATGGAGCAACCAGTCACGTAACACGAGCAAATCGAGATCTTTTGCAAGAGAAATTTCCTGGACGTTTGATTTCGCGATTGGCTGATGTCAATTGGCCTCCAAGATCCTGTGATTTAACGCCTTTGGATTTCTTTTTGTGGGGCTACGCGAAAGATCGTGTTTACGCAAACAATCCTCAAACTCTTGACGAATTGAAAACTAATATTCGTAAGGTAATGGCCGAGATACCGCCCGAAATGTGCCGAAAAGTCATTGAAAATTACCGCAAAAGAATCAAGGCCTGTAAGAAGTCCCGTGGAGGACATTTGAATGATATCTTGTTTAACTAAAAATGGCAAGGATCAATCTGTAAAATGAAATAAAAATTACAATACATTCCGAATATTTTGTGTGTTTTTTTTAAGTTTACTTTATCAAGCTTGAATTGGATAACCTTGTACTATTCAGTTGAAGTGAGAGAGCTGGTTAACGAAAAACGAAGAGCTCCTGAAGACAAACCAATCCTACACAACTTGTGCAACAAGCTTAAACTACTTATAAAGGCGATTAAAAATTATCCAGTGGCTAGCTTTCTAAGTAACCAGACAGGTAAACCTGACACGGAATATTCCTTGTGGAAAGCCACCAAAGGTTTTAAAAGGCCTAAAATGCAAGTGCCTCCCATAAAAATGGTTGATGAAACCTGGGCTCGCAGCGAAAAGCAAAAAGCTGATCTGTTTGCCGAATACCTAGAAGATACCTTCAAACCACCAACTGGACTGCTATAAGCAATATAGCCGAGGTATCTGTGCTACCAGTTACTCTGAAAGAAATCTAACAAGAAGTAAACAACTTCGAAGATAAAAAAGCCCCTGGATACGATTTCATAACGGGGCAAATAATCAAAGCCCTCCCCGAAAAAGCGCTCGCAAAAATCTTTAGACTAAGTTATGTTCCGAGACAGTGGAAACTAGCATAAATTTTAATGACTCCAAAGCCTAATAAACCTCTAAACGACAAAACATCGTATATGCCTATTTCTTTGCTAACAACAATATCAAAGATTTTAGAAAGATTGTTTCTCAAGAGGCTAAAGCCAATTATTGAGAGCAGAAATATTATACCAGCACATCAATTTGGGTTCCGAGAAAGGCACTCAGACTCACCCCTAACCTATAATCAAAATCTACCTATGTTCACAGGCTATCGAATCGGCCTAGTCAGATTGGTGCCCATGTTGCAAAATCTGGAACGATGGGCGATTTTATCGTCAAAAGAAGGGAAAATAAAATTTTTACCAGTTTAACCTCATCAGACCCACCCTTAATCTATAGTCAAAATCTACTTATGACTATGGGATATCGAATCGGCCTAGTCAGATCGGTATCCATGTGGCATAATCTCAAATGCTGGACGATTTTATCGTCAGAAGAAGGGAAACATACAAATTTACTCTAATAACCCCATGAGACTCATCCCTAACCTATAATAAAAATCTACATCTGGTCATGGGCTATCGAATCGGCATAGTCAGACTAGTGTTTATATGGCAAAATCTCGAATGACTAACGATTTTATCGATGAAAAATGGGGATAATCTAAATTTCGCCCCTATAACCCCATCAGATCCACCCCTATCCTATAATCAAAATCTACCTATGATCAAGTGCCACCGAATTAACATAGTCAAATTGGTGTCCATCTGGCAAAATCGCCAATGATGGACGACTTTGCTTGATAATTATTAAATTTCTTTATCGACATTTTTCGGCTGTATGAAACAGATATGGCATGGCACCTATAACCTCATCAGACGCACCCTAATCTATAATCAAAATCTATGATCAAGTGCCACCGAATTAACATAGTTAGATTGGTATCCATGTTGCAAAATCTCGAACGGAAGAAGAGAAAAATAAATTTCAATTTCATCCTCTATAACCTCATCAGACTCACCCCTAATCTATACTAAAAATCTACCTATGATCATGGGCTCTAGAATCGGCATAGTCAGATTGATGTCTGTCTTATTAAATCTCAAATGACGTACGATTTTATCGACGAAACAAGGGAAAAATCACAATTTCACCCTTATACCCTCATTAGAAACCATTATTAAAACCTATTTCAAATCAGCCTACGGTCACGACCTATCGAATTGACGTAATCAGATCGGTGTATGTCTGGCATAGTCTTTAATTGCAAACCACTTTAACGACAATTATAAACCATTTAAACTTGATAATTTTTAAACTTCTTTAACGGCAATTTTCGGCTGTATGAAACAGATATGGCATGGCACCTATAACCTCCTCAGACGCACCCTAATCTATAATCAAAATCTACCTATGATCAAGTGCCATCGAATTAACATAGTTAGATTGGTATGTTGCAAAATCTCGAACCGAAGAAGAGAACAATAAATTTCAATTTCACCCCTATAACCTCATCAGACTCACCCCTAATATATACTAACTACTATCTACCTATGATCAGGGGCTCTAGAATCGGCATAGTCAGATTGATGTCTGTCTTATTAAATCTCAAATGACGTACGATTTTATCGACGAAACAAGGGAAAAATCACAATTACATGTTTTGATAACGCTCAGTACCTCGGCATGACGCTATACTATAAGCTCAGATGGAAGGCATATGTTAAAAAGGAAATGCAAGAACTGAAATTAAAATTCAGAAAAATGGAAGAAAGTTCGAACTGACAACGCACAACAAACTGCTGTTATATAAAGAAATACTAAAACCTATCTGGTTGTATGATTTTCAGCTTTGGGGCTGCGCAAAGAAAACTACAGTTAAGATCATACAAACCTTTCAAAACAAAGTACTATACGTAGCATTGTGAATGCTCTTTGGTATATTAGAAATTACAATCTCCATCGAAACTTAAACAAGGAAAGGATGGAGGATCGCACCAACGGACCGAAGCGCCTAAAGAGAATAAAACCTTTAGAATTAGTGGTTCCCTGAGTCGCTGAAATCAAAGGATTGTCAGAGTTGGGATTGACGCGTATTTAATATTATCGCATATTATCGTATTTATGTTATATTATATGAACTCATCAGTGTATTTGTGAGCGATGTAATGACATAGTTCAAATGTGCAACGGAGAGAGCTATGCGAGCTAAACTAAGCTAATATAAACTACGTTTGTCACTGGCGCCACTGAAACATCAACAAAAAATTTTGAGAAACAAACAGACGTTACACAACCATTATTTTTATTTGACAGAAGATAGTACAGCTTATAAAAATGATTTTATTGAAAAGATATACTCTTTAAAGCTTTAAAAAAGGAAGTAGACTCTTGGGTTTTTTTAAATTAATTCTTTGGGCGCATGCGATTTCACTAAAAAACACTAAAAGTGGAATAACTTTTGCACCATCAAATTCGAAAAAATTTTACTTCGCTGTTTTTGTTGGAAATGAACTCCCCTATCACCCTGCTTCGTTTGATAGTCCAATTCTAGGACACCCTGCATATAGGCTTTACATATACAAAGACACGCCAAATGTCTATGTTTAGAAGTTTTATCAATAATTCCACTTTTATGGATTTGCAAAAAATATGTAGGGAAGCATAACACTAAATTAAAATTCCTGCACATAAAAAAAGGGAAAATCAAAATATTTGCCTTTCATATAGCTACCCCCGGTACCTATATTTAATCGATGACGGAAATTTATTCTAACATTTGAATACCAAAAAATATTTTGCCACTTCGATTTAAACTGTAGACTAAATAGTATAAAGTAGAATAGTTTTTATAAAAATATTAATTTTCACTAATTTTAAATAATTTCCGTTTAATTGTACATCAGTATTTAAAAAAAAAAGTATTTGTGGTAAATAAATTGTTACGTAATTATAATGCAAATTTATATTTTATTAAAATTAAATTGTGTGTCCATATAATGTACTAATGTATCCATTTCCGTTTATGCCTGGTCGGATATCAAATATACCATTGGTAAATTTATAATTTATGTGTACACGTACCCGCATAAAATATTAATAATTATTGATTTTAAAAGTGAAACTGTGCAATTTCCTATTTTATAAGAATCGAAGTAAAATAAAATGTTAACAAAATGGAAACCAAATTCATTTTTGGATAATCGAATATTTGATCATCGTTTGATCAAAAGTAATTTATTGGATATACGTGATATAGAACCACCAAATTATCGGGATAGTTACGATTTTCGATCATTCAAGGAAACTTATGTAAATAATGTTTTAAAAATTTATTTTAACCCTTTAACCTAATTACTGCTTTCTCATATCACTCTCATGTGCATTTCATTCACATACATATAATCCTAATGTTTTGTGCTAAATAACGTACTGTGCATACGTAATATGTGTAAAGTGTAATACCAGAATTAATAGACCGCGAATATTTCATATTGATACTCATTTGCACAGTGTTTAACTGTAGGACCGAATAAATGCCTTGTTCTCCTTTCAACAACGAATGAATGTTGCTCGAAAATAATTTAGTTCTCGTGGGAATTTCCAAATAAAATGACAATAATTGTTGACCAATTAAAATAAAGCACCAAGGTAATTATTCTTAAAATTTCCCAAGGCATCCTTGATCATTTTTCTTGTATAACAGACAATTTACCGTCGAAATAGTTTATCGCAAAAAAATGTATCTAAAACAATTTATCGAAACCAATTTGTATAGTAAAAGAATTGTCCGACAATTTATAGCAAGGTTAGAAATGTTACAATATTGTGCCCATCGTATTTTTAAAAATAATGTAGAATTCCTGTAGCACTATTCTGGTAATTCCCCGGGCAAAGGATATTAGGGAAAGAATTTATATGTAAACATTGGGAATATTTTTCCCTGCCAACTTAGATATGGAAAAGTTATTCCCAATTTATAAAAACCTACATAATATTTAAACAGAAATAAGATGTAAAGTATTTCTCTAATTCCCTGTTCCCGGATAATTGCCCGAATAATGCCACTGATGTGATTATCACACAATAAATCCTATAAATCCTGCTGAGCTCATTACATACAGAATCGGTTAGCTGTTGTTTGATTACATTAGAAAATATCTCAATTTTTAAATAAACCCATTTAAGGTCCCGATTAAAGATGACGATTTTCATAGTTAAGACCCTCATGTCATGATCATGTTTCTTTATTTTATCTAAGAAATGGAGCGCACAGCATCATTTTGATCTTTTCATTCAAATTGTATCATGCGTTTTTATATCTGTTGGAGGCGGTGCATCACAAATAGAAGTAAAACGAAAGCACAGGGGAAGATCAATCAGAGACTTATCTTTTCTACGACTCTGATGTATCTGCAAATAAATCGTTAAATTCTCTAATATTTTTAAAAGTAACAGATGAATTTGGAATACAAGTACATATATCGCGTATTGTCTCTTTCGACCTCAAAACTGCTATTTTTGTAGTGATCTTGTATGGTACCCTTTTCTGTATTAGAAAAAACGAGCTTTTCCATCATTTGGGAGATCTTAGTCACAGCTTCCATAGGAGGTTTGTCATTTTTTTAAATATTTTAAGCTAAAAGACTCGCAATACAATTTGCAACAATACCGGTCCAGATCAGTTTTATAAAATTTAAGCGGAAATGACGATTTTTAACAAATAGCTGCTTTCCGACAAAAATGTTGTCCCTGTGCAGCGGATTAATCCATTGGGTTTAAACTGCATAATTAACCTTTTTCTTTTTATTGGGAGACCCTTGCGAAATTTTGTGGAAATATGTGAGCCAGAAGTGGTGGTGTTGAAAAGTTTAGCATTTACAAAATACGACAAAGAATTAAAACTTTAAAATAAATGTAAAGCTCCAATTTTTAAAAGGGTTGAACTCGAAGTTGTCTCGAAATTGTTGTCTGACCAACCAAAACCCATTCAAACGATCTACTAAACGGGTATGTGGGAAAAATTTAAAAAAGTATCGTGTTATTGAGTGGTATTTTGGATGATTTTTTATGGCAGGTACTCCACCTCTTTGAGGTAGAAATCCCAAAAGCTTTTCAATTCTCCGAATTAAAAATAAAAGAAGATTGGTTCAAACAAATTCAAAGCGCGTAAGACGTTCATGAGATATCACCGGTACAGGCATCCGTTCATACAGACATTCAGAAATGCTGACGGACGGACAAAGTTTTTGTTTGCATTTTTGGTATCAGGGAGCTTCAAAAAGTCGCTAAAAATTGGTTTTGGATCAGGGTCATTTCTCATCATTTTTATCAGGATTTCAATAATTTGATCATACAGACCAAAGTTAAATTTTGCTTCGTCCAAAACCTTTAAAACAAAATGCCACATGATTTTGCGATGTTCAGCTAAATTTTCAATATTCGCTAGACCTTTTTAATGTCATGTGACTGATATAGTTGTATGATAGTTATCCATTCAAAGAGAGTTGTATCCCAATCAATTAGGTTAACTTAAATTGACAATTTTCCAGAGCCATTTTTAAATTTTTTATTAGATTCCCAATTGCGTCATGTAATTTCAATTTCATCCCCTTCCATTGAGAAATGAATGTAACATAATGGGTACACCGAAGCACCTCTAAACAAATTTCCCAAAATCATAGTTCAATGCAGTCATTTCCTGACATTCGAAAATATCTTTTTATGAAATTAAACCGGGCCAATTTTTTTAAAATAGTATGAGAACCCTCTAAGAAAATTTTCCCAAATTTAGAACTCATCACAACCGATTCTAAAAACTCGAAAACCCCTCTCACTGATTTTTATAAAAATCGTTCCCCGAAACGAAAAACAACCCTAAATAAATTTTCCCAAATTAGGAATCATCGCAATTTAATTTGGCATTAGAAAACCCTTATCACCGCAAATTTCATCAAAATCGTTCGAGCCGATCGATACCTGGCATTTAAAATCTCCCCTTCACCAATTTTTTATTAAAACCGTGAGAGCCGAAGAAAAATCAAATATACGAGTCGAGCAACCATACAATATGTCACTTTAACGCAACCAACACAGCATGGCACAACATTCCGCAAAATTATAGCTCATAACGCCAGAAACATGGTAAACACGACGCAACAACGTGCAACACGTAGCAACATCAAACAGCATGATCTAACTTAGTGGAACATCAAACAATGTCCCTCGACTATATGCGACATTAAGTAACATGATGCAACATCGAACAACATGGCATAATATGACGAAACAAGATGCAACATCCCACAATATAGTGCAAACTTCCCAAATCATGGTGGACCATAACACAACATTGTGCAACATCACGCAACGTAGCGCAACATCACATAACATGGTGGAAATGGCGCAATATCGTGTAACATATACCAACATCAAATAACATGATGCAACATTGTGCAATATGACCCAACATAATGGACCAGCGCATAACATCGCTCAACAAAATGCAACATGAAACAACAAGGTGCAACATGGTACAATATGACGCAAAATGGTGCAGCACCCCAAAGAATTGTGCAATACATTAAAACATGGTGCAAGATAACACAACATCACTCAACACTATGCAACATCACTCAACACTATGCAACATCATGCAGCTTTGTGCAACATGATGCAAGATGAAGTCGTTCAATTAAAATAAAATGTTAAAAAAAGAGGCCCCACTACGGGCCCCATCGATGAACCTCCTAAACGTTTTTGACTCATCGCAATCCATACCTACCAATATAAACTCTTCTTACTGCAATTTTTATCAAAATAAATTTAAAAAAACTGAAAACAGGGTCTCGAGTCTCGCCGAATTTCAATTTTCCGAATGAGCTTTTCCGAAATCAGGACCCATCGCAATCGGTTTTTAGTACTAAAAAACGCTCTCTCTGAACGAATTTTTCCAAAATTGGGACCAATCGCAATTGGTTTCTGTAAGTAGAGGATCTCCCTACACGAATTATTTCTAAATTGAGCAAGCCTAAACAATAATTAAAACCGGAACCCTAGCATGACCTTATAAACAAAAACTTTCCAAATCAGGACCCATCGCTATCAATTCCTGGTCGGTCAGCAATTTTCATGAAAGTCATTTGATCTCGTAGGAGTAATCTAACACTCCTAAAAATTAGACAGATTTGATTACAAGCAAAACAAAATCAAATAAATTCATCTTTATTTTGTGGAAACTTTTTTTTCATTGTGTAGGTTGAAGTTTCCGATTTAAGAATGGAATACAATTTCGTTCATGTGGCTCCCTCTGCTGGCCTTACAGTAAGCCATCCTGTGTATCCAGTTTTTAAGAACTTTTCGATGGTTTCGACAGGCATTTCGCGAATAACGGTCGCGATGTTATGTTTTAAATCTGGAATTGTCTCTGGATTATCCGCATAACATCTATCCTTACCGAAACTCCATAGAAAAAAGTTCAATGGTGTCAAATCGCAGCTACGCGCGCGACAATTGACATATCTAAACCGGCTGATTATTCGGTTGTCAAACCGACAATTTGGTTTGTCAAAGGTTGTACACATTCATAACGTTGGTCTAAGACCAGCAAGTTTGTCAGCATGGCTTTGTAACGGTCGCCATTGGCGGTATCGTCGTTTCCAGAGCAGCGTTTTCGAAGAAAAATGGGCCAATTATGCCTCCACTCCAAAATCCACAAAAAACAGTTATTTTTGGTGGATGCATTGGCTTCTCTACGATTACGTATGGCTGTTCCGAACCCCAAATCCGGCAGTTGTGCTTGTTTACTTAGGTCCCGAGATGGAAATGCGCTTCGTCTGAAAAGATGATTTTTCGATAAAAACCGACGACATTATGAAGTTAGTATACGGCCCACGCAGAGAAATGATATCGAAGCGGATTGTCAATTGCTTGACTGGACCTTGTAGGGGAATGATCTGAGATATTTGTGCAGTACTCTTCTCAGGATGGTGCAACTAATCGCCAGTTGCTGCGATCGCCATCGAGTGGAGGTCGATGGATTGTGTCCTACACTATGGAACGCGGCCGCAATATTCTCGGGCGTGTGCACTGTCCGAGCTAGAGGACCACTTGGCTCTCTTTCACGATCCATGTTTCTTTACAAAATTCGCACGGATCCTCAAACGAAAATGATGATTGTTTCGTGACGGGGAATATCAGACTGATGAAAAAAAACACTAGATGGCCCATCCTGTATCATCGAAAATTGATACGTAAAATCAAACTTTAGTTATTAATTGTGCGAGCGAACTTATTCGTCAATATCCACAACTTAAACTTCAATCTGCACTTCAAACTGGTAATTTATTTTGAAAAGGTTTCTATATGAACATGGCCAGCTGAGGTAGAACGAGAGCCTTCCTTAGCGGTAGAAAAGATAAAATGATATTCTATATAATATGTTCATGGTGAAATTCGTTCGGCTTGTTGTTGAACAGTTATTGAAACTAATATTTATGAATATCTGATTAGAAAATATACAGAACTGAAGTACAAAGGAGAGCAACTAAGTGAAGTAAAACCCCATTGATTGAAAACAAAAATACTATTGGGAGTGAACTCCTTTCGAAAATAAATAATTTTCCAAAATTACGTATTAATGTTCAAATAAAAAAAAATCATGAAAACTGCTCTGTGGAAAATGCTCCCTTCCATAGCTAATTAATTTAATTAAAGATCATTTGCATCTAAACACAATTTTACAATTCAATTTGTATTCAATATACCAAATTTAATTCAAATTGGTTAACAAATTGTCTAGCCCCATCCAAGTTGGAATTGTTCTGCATTTGACATTATGTATCATATTTAACTCTTACATGTAATACTATTTGAGCGCTGATGTCACGTTTAAAAATGGCCCATTTAATGTGCATTAAAATGGAATCAGCAAGCTGAGTTTCTGTCTCCGTGAACTTAAGCAACTCGCCTAATTTTTCACTATGATAGTGTAAGACTGTTGTTGAACCTGACGAATAAATTGAAATACAGTCATTTAGCTAATTGACAGCAAATTACAAATAGTATTTTGTTAGTATTAAGGAAATATAAAATCGATCGAAACTTAGTACGTTTTCAAGTGCCGAGGTTTTTTAAATCTATGTTCGAACCAATTTATTTTCGCATCTCCAGCGCTGCAATTAAAATTTTTTGCTACCTATACCATGTTATTCTTTACACCTTGCCTGTTATCAGTTATTTGCAATATCACCACATTTCCATAAAAACCACTTTACAATTTACATTCTACTACTCCTGTATTATTTTGTTTCATTGAATTTTTCAAATTTTTTTTTTTTATTATAGGTCAAAGATTTCCTTTGATTTATATTCATTCGATAAAATTTTTTATTTCGATATATCTCATTTTATCTAGCCAATTTTTTATTTTTTTGTATTAATTTTTTGTGTTGCGTTAAATAAAATTGTGCTCTTGTTTGTTTAAAAAAACAAACCGTAGTTGGTGCTGTTTGTTTTAATATAAAAAATTTTAATTTGAAAATTTCACACTGCATTTTTATTGATTAAATTTCCCAATTATCATTTCGATAATTTTCATTTTGTTTACCCACTAAAATTTACATAAACGAAACAACATCATCATGGGTACACAAATCGAACAACAACAAACTGTTATGTATTCTCAATTACAGCCTTGGTCTGTTGCTGGTGCGCCACCATGTATGGAACAGGTGCAGGGTCCACCAATACCTGCTAGAACTGGAACCTATTATCAGGTATATGATACATTTTTATTTATTTTATTTATCTAATTAGATCGGTAACAACACACACATACACACACAATTCATATAGACTCCAAGACCGCATCCATGGCGGCCTACAATGGGATATGAGCAGATAGAGGTGACACCGTTACCCGAACAACCAACCACAAACCAAATGATGAATCCTTGTTTTGTACCCGGTGGCATGTCCACTGAACCATTAATATTTCCGAATTTGGTCACCGGTTTTGAACGAAACCCGCAACATGCAGCCCGAGCAGCACTATATACCCGGTACACGCCGGCCGAATGGACAAACCACTGTATAAGTACGTATTCGGAGGCGGATACAAATAAAAATTTCTCGGAAAGATTGCGGGCCGATGCGATTCGTGTTATGCGCGAAACAGACGAACGAACGGCCCAAGGACAACGAGACGCTGGCCGACGATTGGGCGAACGTATTACAGACGTAACATTTTGGCGAAATGAATTAAACACAGAAGTTGAAAAATTAATTTCGGAAACTGGTCTTCTATCAGAAACACGAAGAAAAATTTCCAAAGCACTCCAGGTGAAAATGATAATTAAACAAAACAAAAACTTCTAATTTTTTTTATCTATTGTATTTTCTTCCATACTAAAAACTTTTTCTTTCTGTATATATTGATAATCAAAATAGGATTTAGAAGCACCATTGCACATTGCACAAGAATGTCTCTACCACAGAGAAGGAAGAGAAAGTATTGAAAAAGTTCATGATCACGTTGAAAAAAGTTTATTGATTGAAATTGATAATTTAAAATCAGCACAAGAAAAGTTAATGAATTTATTAGACAAGGTGTGTGTATATACGACTCGTCTGGAATATTTAAGATGGAAATGACTTTTATTTAATTTTTCTTCAAAACTAATCTTAACATTTTTTTTTTTTTTTGTATTTTATATATACAGGTGAATCGACAACTATCAACTAATCGTGCAGCACAATTTACGCTTGAAGAAGATTTGGTAAAAAAAGAAGCAGCTCTTGGTATCGATTCGGTATGTCATCAATTGAATAATTACAGTCGTGGTATCAATTACTATGGCGGCATAGAAAAATATGATCCAACGGCTAGTGTAGCTGAGACGTGGTCAGCTGCATGTTCATCCAGAATAAATAAGTATAAATTCCATTACATGCAAAAAATATTAAGGTATTTACGGCATTTCCTATGTATATTATTTAGGTCTCAGTCGGAAAGAGGAAAATCAGCACAACTTCGAAGCGATTGTGAAACTATGATTAATGCAATTGCAACTGCTGTTTGGGATATGTGGAGCAATACCAATAACTCACTTAATAAAAGAGCTTCCGAAATGTTGGAGGCTAAAAGCCGAGTGCAATTACATTTACATAAAGTAAGATTAAGTAGTATATAATGTTGAAGGTAATCAACATATTTTTCTTATGCATTTCTTTTAGACGCAACAAGAAATCTTCGATATTGAGAAGAATATTGAACTTCTACGAAAATCTATCCAAGATAAGAGTAATCCACTTAAGGTGGCACAGACCCGATTGGAGGCAAGAACTCATCGTACTGGGTTGGAAGCTTGCAAGTATGTAACTAACTATATGGCTTATATTGACTTTATATGCTTACACTTAAAATTCTTTATTGCAGGGATTTTGCTCAAATACGTCTTGTTCAAGAAGTGTGTGACATTCAAGACTCAGTGACAAATTTACATCGTAAATTACAAGAGGCTGAGGCACAGCACCAACAATTGTTACGGACTCGTGCAAATCTGGAAACAGATTTGAAAAACAAAGTCAATGCGTTGTTTATTGATCGCGAGAAGTGTATGGGAATGAGACGATCGTTCCCAGTCTCATCTATAATTAAGTATTAGAATGCGTTTAATAATGGACATGTAGGGAAATTTATTGTATCGATGCACGAAGTAGAAACTTGAAATAAAAACTGACAAAAATGTAAATCTGAATTTTATTTGATTGGTTCTTGAATTTAGCCTATTTCAGGTTACTCCAACATTTTCCTTGGCTTCTTGTCACGTTCCTCCCGTTTTTTCGAACTCTGTCTCCATTCTCCATGTGATTTGGAGTCGATCAACACTTCGAAAGTCGTCAGGGAGTGGTTTGAATATTTATGAGTGAGATTGACTTAGTATGCTTCCCATAAGATCTAGACATACAAAATGAAACTGCTTCCGCTTCGGATTTGTTTTTTAAAGTTAATGTTATATCCTACATTTCTGGTGGTAACAGTCAGTTTCTTGAGATTACGAGTAAAACATTTTGGACTCAAATTTTTAAAGTCAAAGTAATCTTGAAATTAGGTAGTCAAGATAATAGGTTTAAAGAGTCCGATGAGATCATAAAACACCAAGGACGGAAACTTATTGTTTTGGAGAAACGGGGTAGGTTATTAGAAGAATGAGCTTGTTTTAAGCGGCCTGTTTTATGTGGCTAAATTTATGTGTTAGAAGTTTAATATCCGTGGTGTATTTTGCCATATTTCAGTGTTAGTTTACCACTGTTAATACTGTGTGTAAAGCGTAAAAATCTGCCCAAAAACTTTAAACAGGAGGAAATAGAAACCTTTCCAGTTGGAAATTTGTCAATATGCAAAAAGACGAACAATATATACTTTTTAGTCGATTGTATGTTGACTAAATGATTAATTAATGACAAGTCATATTAGTTTCTCAAATGACTTGCCCAATTGCGGTCCACGTTCGACGACAATTGTGAGATATGTCATATACATGTCTTCTTAAATGAAAAGAATTTCGCCTTTCTTACCCGAAACATGTATGAAAAGTCTATAGTCTTTCTTATCCTATCAAGTGCATTTAATATGGCGTAGGTAAACAATCGAGAAGCTTGAAGTAATTTGCCCATCGTTTCATGTTCTTTTTTTGTGACAACGCCATTAAGATTATTTTCTGCATACGCCCATTAGGAAAGTAATAAATAACACACTAGAGACTCATCCACGACAGACAGTCATAACATGTCAACATTTATCAGTAAATGGGTCTAATTCTCGCTTGTAAGAAATCTGACCTAAATACATTTCACTGAAGATAAAAAATTCCCAACCCGCAAGCAAAAAAAAAATGATGTCACGTCAGGGGAACTCCATTAGTAGTTTTTCTACAAAATCAAGGAACTAAGAGTATGTGCTGACTGTTCAGTCACAGTGAATTCATTTTTCATTCTTTGTCGAAAATATAAGAACTTTTTCAGGTTCTTCAAGGAGGCGAATAGTTTACGAAGCTTAATTTGTCTAAGGCATATTCCCAATTAAGAATAGATGAGGACATAAGTAAATTACTTACTTGGTCGCCCGCCTAAGGGTATTTTCGTGGGCCACAGACTGCCTTTTGAGTGTAAGCGTTGTTCCAACTCATTGTGGAGAAGGTATCGCAGTGCTGCAATGGCATAATAGTCTTTTTGGACGACATTGTGTGTACTGAAATAACTTAATCGGAACAGAAAAGTTAAAAGCTGTGTTAGGCGGATTGTCCTTGGCTGGTTCAAACTCCGAAAAGAAAAATGTAACTTCTGCAGAATAAAATCCTGCGTTTGTTCCCATATAACTACAATAATTATAAAGCAAATGGTATAAAACAGTCACACCCACATGAAGCAAGTCTTAAGAGTGCGCAGCTCTAGTAAATTTTATAAATAATGAAATTTTGCTAATTGTTTTTGTTTATTAGACGCGTAATTAAACAATTATTTTTTGCATGAAAACCCGAATTTTATGATTTAAAGAATTCAATGTTTCATTAGGTCGAAACCAAACTAGCAACGACAACCTCACCTCGATACTCTGTAGTCAAACCTTAATTACTGGTAAATAAGTGTTAAGTGCGTTTAAACGCAACTCCATTCAGAATTCTCTAATTTCGGCAAAACGACCGAAACTAAGAATCTGTGACAATAAATTTTATTCGGATTTCAGAGAATCGAGAATTTTCGCAAAAGCATCAAAAAATTTTTATTGTTGAAGTTTCGGTTGAAAATTATTTTAGGTAATGAGTATCCTCAGTACGAAAGAAACAGAATATTACATCTAGAATGTGTGGTTATTGCAAGTATTCTTTGGGACAGATTGCTCATTTTTAGCGTCAATTTTTTGCTATAAAGGTCAGTTTTATTCCCAAATATTCAGGTTGAAAACAAATAAACTCTCCCAGAATTGAACCCGAACAAAAATGTACTCGTAACAGGTCTTAGTATGTCAATAAACTGGATACTTTCTTCGGGATAATTCCCGTTTCTCTGTTACTTGTGGCTCAGAGCCGAAAGTGTACTACTGCCATGCTCGCAGTAGGGGAGCCTCTGTCGATAAGATTCTGTAAGTTACAGCAGAATTTCCAGCATTTGAGAATTCTGAATGGAAAAGCGTTTAATTTGTTGCATGTTGCCCTGTTCGTCTGTAATTATAACCGCGCTTTTCAAGTGAAATTTTTATTGGAAAACGTGCTAACCTTGTGTTATACTTAATGCTGCCCACAACCAATCAACTAGCGTTTAATGCAATTGGCACCATTTTTAGTTGAGTTGTGGTTCATTCTAATTGTAGAACGTTTGATGAAACACACGTGGAAGTAAACAGGGGTAGCCTCGCAGTATTATTCGCCAAACGATTACCTCAACATTTGTTTCTAAATAAGGCTAAATTTTATACCTGAAATTATGTGTGACCTACCAATAATTTCGGGGGGTGAGTGGCAAAGAGAGATAGTGCGACAGAAACTTCATGCAACTATTGTTGGAGAAGAACTTCTTGCAACAATTGTTATAGTTAACCGGCCTGGAACCTAGGATTCAATCGACCAATCCACTTTAATTACAAATTTACATAATTACTGTAACTTCAATGAGACTACAAAATCCCTGCATGGGATATAGCCGCTAGTAAAACATAATAATTATGAACATTTGAAAAAAATTGTATTATTGACGTTCTATTATGCCAAGAGAGCACTACTGAATTTCTTGGCCTACAATTGTAAAAATGAGAGGTTGTTACGATTCAATGATCTAATCCATCGTTAATCCGATTTAAAATTTGATTATGTAACCAGAAGTTAGCTTGGTACTCAACAGAATTCACAACATTGATTTCAAGGAAAAGTAATGAGGAGTTCGTTCGAACTCGTAATGTCCCTAAATTTGACTATAATAACGAGTTTTAAATGTAATCCTGAATGGATCCAGTATTTTGAGTAAAGCAAAGAATTTTTAATAATTATTAAAAATTCTTTGGCAAATTGTTCTTTTACAAAGTTTTCTGGTCAACAAAAAAGCAAAGAAGAATGTACTTAATATAAAAACTATTTTACTTCACGCAGTTGCAGGAGCGACGTCAAAAGTGTAAACGAAAAGATCATGGGGTCGGGTTGAAAGGAGCATTATCACTAATTCACCCGAATGCTCCTTAAATCGTGTAGGGTTTAAGTTACATATTATATCAATATATTATGAAGATCGGTAGTGCCACTCGGACGAAGCAGTTTTAGAGGCAGAAGCGGCACGCAAACCCGTCTCTACTCTCTAGAATATACCTCAAGAAGAACATGTTCGAGTAGAATTGACGAACTGATTTTCTTTTAAATGTGACTAGCTACTTTGATCAGTATGCACATGGCGAGGCGAGATTTATTGTTTAAATATTTCATCCAATGTAAAAGCAGAAGCTCTAACCATAACAAATAAATACTGTCCCGATTGAATAGTTGTGCCCCAAATCAACAGTTTGATATTATTTACGTCAGCTGATTCAACAAATGTTAAAATTTAAAAACCCATGCAGCTGTAGATAAATCCTTTACAATTTCATAGAAGTATTACCTGCAGAAATAAAATATTAGGGATAAAAAGATAAGTATTCAGAAATATGTAGAAAAGAAATCGAAAAATAACAACAAACACCACCCAAAAATTCCTTTTTAATTTTTAAAATATATTTGTATTTTGTAATCTCTCAAAAGAGCGCTTTAAGAATATGAAAACCATGCACACATTTTATTTAAATAATAATCTTATATCTACAAGAATAAACTTAACTAAAACCTTATTAAATCGCCTGGCTAATTATCTTGCCGATTTGACGAAGTTAACGGAATTTTAGATTTTTTTATCAATTTGGACACCGAATTGAATTGATCAGGCGTATCATTCTCATCGTTATAGATAATATTCTTTTTAATATACGAGAGCTGTTTACGTAGGTTATAGTTGTCCTTAACCTTATCGACCCGTTCATTAATTTTCGATTGTGTTTTATTGCCCAAACACTGTAACGGTGTCCGATTCGATGTTCCCTCAGTGATTCCGGCTTTTGGTGTATTTGTTGCTTTCAATGCCGAATATCTAACATCGTCCAACTCTTCGTAAACCAATTTCTTACTTTTAATCTCTTCGGTCCTTGTGATATTGGTATCACTAGTGCCCAAAAATGAAGTATTCTGTTTTAGCTCCAATGATTTCCGTGTATATACTTTAATATCAGAAATTAATTCATTCACCATTTTATTGATTTCCTCATCGACATTACTATCGTTGGATTCATTGCGGGTGCTGGAATGGGAACTATCGAAATAGAGTGGCGTACGTTCGATTCCAATCGATGGTGAACGTGGATCATAACGTGGAGTTTCATCCAAATTAGTTTCTAGCACTTGTTCTGAATGGAATTCGGTTAAACTTTTGCGCACTTCTTTACAAACAGATAATAGTTCGGATTTAAAGCTGAGCGTATGCGAGGAAATTTCTTTAAATTCGACTGAGGGCACTGTACTGGAATCGGAACTTGGATATTCCTTTTCTTGTACAATCGGGGTCCGAGATATAAAGTGGCTTGGAGAACGTGGATCTTTTAAATTGTATCCCAATTTCTTAAGAAGTTTTTCTTTTAAATTCGGATTATTTCGTTTCGCGGGCGTATCGAAATAAACTTCAGATTGTGCCAATGGAGCAGCCCGTTCTTTTCCATCATGCTGCTGATTTATCTGCACAATCGAAATATAAAAACATGTGTTACCAGCCCAAATGAACGGTTGATGATACTTACTTGTACAGGTGTTCGGTTAATCGTTGCACACGGTGACCGAGGATCGATATTCTCCAAAAAATCATCATCCGATGAAATACCCGATATTTCATCGTAAAATTTTGTTGGTGTTACAAAATGTTGTATTTTATTGTTCTTACTGAATATGATACCCATTTTAAAACTAATTAATGTTTGTTAATTAATAAAAAAAGATGGTTGAATGATTAAAAATGCACTGTTCGCTTGCGGTACACGACTCTTATGTCAAATAAGTCAAACGACTGTTTTGTTTAAAATAAAAAAGGGTGGATCGATGTCTAAAATCACGGAAGTACAATGAAGTTAGTCGGATGTGCTGAATGTTCGAAACGATAACCAACTTTTTATTTTGTGTTTTTCTTTGGGTAATTTGTAATTTGTATACCTAAATTAAAAATTTTGAACGTAAAATGATACATGGGAAATATCTAAATAGATTTTCATTCATAAAAATCAATTGCAAAATTTTAATTCAGCACTTATCGACACACGATCAGTTTTCCATCACAACAAAAACAAAAAAAAAAAACATAAAAATTTTGACAGCACAACATGAAGAAAAATTCTTTTGTAATATTTTGAGAGGTTATGTTTATCTGTCAACAATATAAATTTTTATTTTCTGTTTTTTACGCGAAAATTAAGAAAAAAACATGAGCGAGGAGCCAAATGCTGATGAAAAATCATCGGCGATCGATACCGATAGTAAGGAGATAGATGAAAAAGAATTGGAGGAATTAAATTTGTATGTTAACGAAAATAAAATTCGGATCGAAATGAAAACAAAACTGCGCACAGAAAATTTTCCATGTACCACACGTCCTTCGGATGAGTTTTTTAAAAAACTGGATTCCAGCCTCAAAAAGAATACAACATTTGTTAAGAAATTAAAACAGTTTACGGCGTCACAACTTGACTCATTGATGAAGGATATGATGGGTCTCAATTTAACGAAATACATAACGGAAGTGTGTTCGGCCATTGTGGAGGCGAAGCTTAAGATGACCGATGTCGGTGCCATTGTTACTCTATGCAGTAAACTACATCAAACTTATGTTGACTTTTCTCAGCACTTTTTTGAGAATTGGCAAAAATGTTTAGCCATGAAGCCAGGCGAAAAGATACAAAATCCCAGCAAAATGAGGGTAGACTTAAGATTATATGCAGAGCTTCTAAGTGTTGGAATATTTAACAATAAGGTAATTACATATTTTAATTTGCAACGATCCTTATTAATACGATTCTTTTGCAGACTGGGTTCCAATTACTCGGAAACGTTTTGACGGGGCTGATCACACAAGATAAGAACGATCACAGTAATCTATCAATAATCCTTTCATTTTGCCGTCACTGTGGCGAAGAATATGCTGGATTAGTTCCAAAAAACATACTGAGATTGTCTAAGAAATTTGACGTCACACTTCCAACTTCCACCCTACTTGCAAACGAAAAGCAGCAACATTTACGAAACGTTCTGTTACGCGAATACTATATCGGGGTCTGCAAACATTTAAAGGCTGAATACAAAGAACTCCAGGCTATGGAGAGGATGAATAAAAAAATGATGGAATCTAAGGGGGAAGTGCCAAGTGACCCGAAAAAAAGATTAGAGATGATGCACGCCCACTTTGAAAAGTTATATACTTCTGCACAAGCATTATCAGATTTGTTGAATGAGGAATTACCTGAACTTCCAAAAGATAGTGATGAAAATTCCGGAGGAATAGTGTTGGACATGTCTGATGATATTCTCGATTCCCAGTTAGATCCGTGGGGTGATGAAGAGACTAAAAGTTTCTACATAGATTTACCTGATTTGCGACAATTTTTACCTAATTATGCCCCAAAACATGTAAGCTAATTTATTATACCTTATAATCAAATCAATAATTTTATTTAAATTTGCAGCCGTCTACTCCGCCACCTGAGGAGACGCAACTGACAGAAGAAGCGCTAGATATTGAAATCGACCCTGATCAATTAGACACAGAAGACCCGGCTGCAATAGCTGAACCCACTGAAGCCATATCGAACAGTCCTGAACCACCCGCGGAAGAAGTTACAATCCAAAGTCAATCAACCCAATCTACTAAACAGTATTTTGACAATTTCGCACAAAATTTAGCTAATTGCGTTAGCAAAGAACTCATCGATTCGGTTGCAATCGACTTCCTGTTGAATCTAAACACTAAAAATAACCGCAAGAAGATAACAAAAACTGTTTTCGGCGTACAACGTACTCGTCTCGATTTACTACCATTTTACGCACGTTTTGTTGCCATAATAAATTTAGTGTCACGTGACGTCGCGGCCGAGCTCATCATAATGCTTAAGCAAGAATTTAAATCATTAGTCAAGAAGAAGGATCAGATAAACATCGAAACGAAAATTAAAATTGTTCGATTTATCGGGGAGATGACTAAATTCGGGCTATATCCAAAAATGGAAGCTCTATTTTGTCTTAAACTGTTGCTGCACGAATTCCAGCATCATCATATTGAAATGGCGTGCGCCTTTTTAGAAGTTTGTGGTACCTACTTGTACAACTCGAAAGAGAGTCGTCTTAAAACCAACGTGTATCTCGAACAAATGATGAGATTAAAAACAGCCAAATCGATAAATTCGCGACACTCGGTACAAATCGAGAACTCTTACTATCTGGTAAAACCACCCGAAGGAATGGGACTCGTACAAAAAGTGCGCCCTATCATTATGCAATACATTCGGCACCTCGTATTCGAGGAATTGAATAAATCGAATGTGGATAAAATGATAAAATTAATGAGGCGCCTAAATTGGGATGATGCAGAAATTCGTTGGTATGCAATTAAATGCTTATCGAAAGCATATAATATTCGGTATCATTTAATTCGCTGTCTAGCTGATTTGGTATCCGGATTGAGCTCGTACCAGGATAAATCAATGATGAAAGTAATCGACGCTGTCTTCGAAGATATACGGGCCGGACTTGAAATACATTCACCAAAACTTGCACAACGTCGAATCGCAATGGCAAAATATTTGGGCGAGCTTTATATTTATCGCCTAGTCGAGTCGTCGAACGTGTTAAACACACTTTATTCGATTATATCGCTTGGTGTCGTGCTAGAACACGATTATATATCGGACGTTGATCCTCCCGGAAGTTTATTCCGACTAAAATTAGCGTGTGTGCTTCTTGATACGTGTGGCCAATATTTTACGAGCGCCATGAGCCGAAAGCGCCTGGATTATTTCCTAATATTTTTCCAACAATACTATTGGTTTAAGAAAAGTGATCCAGTATTTTCCCAGGATCCGAAAAATTTATTTCCAATTCTAGTAGAACACATGTACAAAGAATGTTTTGCCAATGTTCGACCAAAGTTAAAATTATTTAAAAGTTTTGAGGAAGCGAAAGAAGCCGTCGATAAATTAAAAGTACAATTGTATCCTGAATTATTCAATAACTCGCAAGATGGGGCCGGTGACAGTAATTTAGTGAACGATGCTCTAGATCCGATAACAGAAGCGGAAAGCGAACTAGGTGAAACCGAGGATAACACATCTGAAGCGCCACTTGGCGATTCAGATGAGGAAGGTGCCCGAACTATTCATGACCTAGATAATAATAATGAAGATTTGCCGTATGATGATGGTCGCATGACATCGCCATCCAGTGATCCGTTACTGATTCCGAAAAAACACGAACCAACTCAAGATGATATAGATTTTGAACAAGCGTTCGAGCGGATGGCCGTCGACAGCTACCAGGAACGACTTCGCGAATCCATTAAACCAAACACCAAAGATATTCCTGTCCCGATGATGGCTAAAAGTAGTAAAAAAACGTATGACCAGCTTCAGGACAATGTACCAACTAAGCCGAACACTTCTGTTCCGTTTGTGCTTATGTTGCGAGGTGCACGAGGAGGAAAACAATCGTTTAGGACGTTCAATGCGCCATCGGATAGCCAATTGGCCGTCAATCTAAAACTTCAAGAACAAAAAATCAAAGAAGAAAACGAAAAAGTTAAGCGCCTAACGTTAAACATTACCGAGCGGATTGAAGAAGAGGACTACCAAGAATCATTGCAACAAACGCAACGATGTCCCACGCTCAACAAACATTTAAAACAGAACAAGCCGCACAAGTACAAGCACCAGAAAGGTGTACCCGATGCTGATGCTATATTTCAATGATGATTGCGTGACAATTTTATGGAATAATTTCACATGATCGCGACGATATTAAAACTATAGTGGCGTGAATTTACGTGAGTTTACAAGTTCACAAAACGAAAAAAATTAATGAAATCTGGGAGGAGTCGCGTGCGAATTTATTTGGAAATTTAATGAAAATGTGTATTCGGAGTTTTCTTTTTTTATTTTTTATTTTATTTTTAATTCTTGTTATTATTTTAATTTATACAAACCTACACGTAGCGTACAGATCCAGATGTTTAAAAATTGGAATGTGCTCCAATTATTTGTAAAAAAAATTGATGAAATGGAATGAAATTCGGGAATTTAAAAACGGAAATATAAAAATACAAACTGTAATGAAGTTTATTTGTTTAGAAAATCTAAAGTATTGTGTTTCTATTGTTCTGTTACTCGCGTTGTTTCTTTTGTAACCCGATACACAAGCGAGAACACTCCTCGTATCTTACTTTTTACTGGAAATTGTTTTTTCCATACACCTGTGCTTACTGAAAGCTTGCTAATTCCATTAGAATTGCTGTAGAATGAACCAAGCCCCAAATTTTTGTCAGGATCAATTTATTTACGTACATGAAGAGCAAAAACAGTTGTTCCAACCGAAACTCGTTGATGCATTTAATGAGTACATATTTCAGGGTGTTTCAGTGACCACGTTCCACTTCTCGATCTTAAATCTCATACCTGAACAGGTTTGAAAATGGGTGTAGCTGTAGATTCAGCCCTCGACTCACTTCATACAAATTTTTGAAACAGTGGTGTCGGTTCTTCGTTTTACGAGTCATTGAGGTGATCTCCAAGTACAAGAATCAGGTTATTTAACATCACTTTAAATTCGGCCTTCGAGCAATTATAAAATCCGTCCACCCAAATTAATGCCAACGGTACTCCCAGAGCTGTTCTGAAAAAATGTTGCAAATCTCTGCCCATTACGCAATCGATATTTTCCCTCGATCTTGAAAATAATCGATGTTTTTCAAGGTTCCAAAACGTTAGGAAATACAACGTTAACGCTTGTTTCATGAGCTGAAAATTGTCTTTTCCAACGCAGAATCCAAATAGGTAGTTAAAATGGCACAACTTATGATTTCCTCTTCCTCACGATCGAATTATTTCTCTTTTTAAACATTTTTGTAGGAAAGCAGAAACTGCTTAAGTTCTTAGAGAAACATTATGATACATGAAACGTTATAAACATGAAAATCATTTTTAATTTTCTGATCACTGCCAGCAATGGAACTTCTTCAATGTGGGAGCCGATTTTATCTCCTGTTTAGATCTTGAGCAAAATCCCATGGTAGCTTGTCGTTTTTATCCTCAAATTTATTTCGCAAAGAAGGCATCTAACGAGCCAAGTTTACAAACAACCTCGAGATTAATTTTCACAATTACTGGATTGTTGGTTCAGAAGGGCAACAGTAATCATTACAAATTGTATTCTAGTTTGTGGTATTAGTTCTGAATAAATTTGAAACAACTTGTGCGCCAGCAAGTATCTCATTTCAGTAATGGGATGGTTCATGTAATAAATATGATCTGAGAACATGGGATTTAATTGCCTCATCAGTTCTACATAATGCCATTATCCAACCGTACAATCCGTTGCTAATCCTGCGGCTTAACTTCGAGAAAATTTATACCGATTTTTTCATCGTTGTTGTTCGTCTGAACTACTTATTGCAGCGCTATTAAAGTAACATAATTTTCTTGTAATATTGCATTTAAATTCCTCTAGAAATACTCATATGGACCTCCAGATTGTCCAAAATTTCCGGTATATATTAAAATTAGTTCGGATCCAATTAAGTAATGCTGATTACGCCAACATTTAATGTTACACATTACAAGATAAGTAAACATGAGAACCGACTCTGGTCGCGATCTTTTATTCTACTAAACAAAGAATGCCATGGATGGCAGAAACAAGAAATTCATTCGTGTAGCATAGCAATGATGATTGATCATTGTTGGCAATCACCCAACATGAATCGAGTGAAATATTAGAGAAGATGTATAGATGCTTACACTTAATGAAAATATATGTTCCACCATCGATGAATGGGGGTTCAAATAAGTTTCGAGTTTTTTTTATAACTTTAAACATTTTATTCGAAGTATTGTCCATCGTTAGCTACGACTTTCCCCGTGTTTCAGGTAGCATATGGATTCTGCGTCGAAAAAATTTCTCGTGTTTTGAGGCGATCCAAGAATCGACCCAATTTATGGCTTCTCCTTAAGCAGGCTATGAGCCATCGACCGGAACAAGTGATAGTCGGAAGCATCAATGTCTGGTGAATATGGCGAGTGGAGTAGGACATCCCATTGAAGCACCTCCAAAGTTTCCTTGACGTCTCTTGCAACATGTGGCCGAGCGTTGTCATGCTGAAAGATCACTTTGTCATGTCTTTTGGCATATTGTGGGCGTTTGAGCTTCAATGCTCGGCTTAATTGCATCAATTGTTGTTGATAACGTGCTCCAGTAATGGTTTCGTTAGGTTGGAGTAACTCACAGTAGACCACCCCGAGTCCCACCAGATGCACAGCATTAGCTTCTTGCCATGAATATTCAGTTTTCAGCGCTTTGAGTTCAGTTTCTGTCTTTCGAGCAGTGCAAACACGTGAAAAAATGGTATTTGACGTCTCTGGGCTTAAGTTCATACGGAATCAAATTTCCTTGTTTTTGCACCATACTCATGGTCTTGATACGGTTTTGAATCGCTTGTTGACTCATTCCCAAGTTTCAGCGAGCTCTTCTTGAGTTTGGCATTTATCTTGGTCTAATAACGCCTTTAACTAAGCGTCTTCAAACTTCACTAGTCTCTCTTCGCATTCTTTGTCACTGGTATCAAAATCGCCACTTGTAAAACGGCGGAACCATATATGATCACACAGCAATCGATCTCCATCAGCAACAATTTTCTTCAAATTAAAACAAAAAAGCAGCAAAGCACAAAAAGCAAATTGTGTTTTATTGGCCCAAATGTTGACATGATTGAGCACAAAAAATATGTTGATTACACTTCAGCGGAATGACACATACTGATTTTTAGAGGAAAATGATGACGCTTAAACATGAATATAGTTACAGTTACAAGATGGCCAGATGTAATTTAATACTAGTTACGCCATCTTTTGTAAATCCCTCACAACTTATGTGTACCCCCCTCCCGTATAGGATTGATTCCGTATAGGATTGATCAAATGACTACGACCCATTCAAGAACCAACTTACCGTCTCACAAAGTTATCAAGGCAAGTATTAGACAAGTTTCCCCTCCCTAGAAAATTCACAAAGCAATGTGGAGTTGAAATGTCAAAACAACAAAAACTTAACCAATTACATTGCGGGGCGAGTAGATCTCTTAATGGACCGATATATCCAATGTTTTAAAAACTTTGAGGAACACTCGGTTAAAAGTCGTTCTCAAGTAAACGAGTAAATGAGTACCAAAAACGGAGTTTACTTAACTCTGATTTACTCGACTAATTGCCTGTCTATTATGCCAAAGAATAAAAAATATTAATGTTTTCTGGCCCGTGTTGCTATCTGTCTGAAAGGCTAGAGCTCTAAAACTGGAATGGGGCAAAAAACAATTTTTACAAATTATGTATTGGACAGTATGGAATCCCCAAATTGTACAGTTTATTGCATGCATCTATACACATCTTGGCACAAAGTTGTATTAAGCTAGTTGTAAGCCATTTAAGCATATGTCCAAGTTGACATGAGTAATTACGCAGGATTAAGGATTAAAATAAAAGCACATAAATTACAAGATCAATATCTACAAGAAAAGGTGAAACGATGAAATTAAATCGTCGATAATTATAACACTTAGCCACTCTTTCACAATTTAAATCTCTAAACTGGTCTAGGTAAGAGAGTGCCCAATAAGTTCGGTAAATTTATATGAAATCTAAGTGTCTAAGTGAGTGATTTGATGAACACTTGTGTTTGACAATTTAAAAAAGAGGAAAATGATGCACATCGTGCTGTAATTTAAAAACGTGATCTTGCGGTTCGAAATGTTGGCATGTGACACTCGTACGTTAAGGCATACTACTCGACTAAACTAAATGTTAAAACTTTTACTAATGTCCACTACGCACCCCAATACACTAAGTAAGATTAAAAAATTTATTTGAGAGACATCTGTTTTCTTATTTCACGAACTTCTGGTTTGAATTTAGTTTAGTCAATTTAGTCGATCGAAGCATACAGCATTATTAGTCTGATAAAAAATCCAAATTATAAATCTGGTAGAGATGCATTTTCATCAAATCCAAACGAGTCCATAGACACAGATGATAAATAAAGTGTTCGAACAACAACCAGCCGTAAGTCGTAGAGGACGGCCTCGACTGCGCCGCCGTGACGACGTAGAACAAGGATTGCGTATAATAGAATGTTGAAACTGAAAGGGGAGAGCGATGGATAAACAAATTAATAACCTGCACGGCGGTAAAATCCCTTCATGGGATGTGAATGCTAGATAGCGAGAGGGAGAGAGAGGTTTAAGTACTATATAGTAGTAGTTTTTCGAGCGAATCTTTGCGAATATGTTAGTGATATATTTGACGATAAAAGGAGCATATTATAAAGCGGAACGTAACGTATTAGGTGTGTGAATATGACTCCGCCACTACAACCTTCCCCATCTTTCAGGCAATTTACGGATTTCTTCTCTGGAGAAATCTTAGTCTTTGGAGGCGATCTAATCAATAATCCAATTTTCGATCTCTGCACGAGAACTGAACCGCTGTTCAGAAAGAGATAGCTGCATCGACCAGAATAAGCAGTAATCTGAAGGCATTATGTCTGTACACTTCAACTAAATGTTTCATGCCGCGTTTGACAGCTGACATCAAGTACTATAGAATACCAGTGTTGCCCATTTATAGTACACGTAAGCAGTGCTAGTAACGACACCTATTGGGAAAGAGCGAAGTCATATTCACACACCCAATATACAAGGTGTAGGTAACTGCAGCAGGGAAACTTTCGAATTCTAAAATGATACTTTGCATCATTTTAGAATTCGAAAGTTTCCCTGCTGCAGGATATCGATTATCCCCAATTTGGGCTAATTAGTGCTCACGGGGAAAAATTAGTGCTAGTCCAGAAGCCTTAAAGATGAAGCAAATAAAACCCGATTTCCAGAAATAAACAGAAATAAGTTTAGCCTAATTTTAACACTTTCCAAAGGCGGCTATACTGACGAAATTTGTGCTTATCATAGAAGTAAAATTTTCATTCGTAAAATGAGGAAAAATAAACGAGCCGCTAAAAAATATCATAAACACACAAAATACAGAGGTATTCGGTTCAATAACATTTGTGTTGAACAACAAAATATACTGTAGGTATGTTAATTGTCATCCGAAAAACATAGTAGATGAGTTTGTGCTGATCCAGAATTGACCCAACTCCCTTGAACAACAAAGACCATAAACAATTTTCTAACGTAATGGCCTGGAAACCATTGAAGTTGGCCTTCCGATTGCATATTCCTGTAAATAATGTTCATTGCCATCCGAAAAATATAGTGGATGAGTTTGTACTAATCCAGAATTGGCGCAATTCCTTTGAACAACAAAGACCGTTGAATGAAAAATTTTCTGACATAAAGTGTTTTAGAAACCAATGAAGTTAAAACTTCTGATTAGATATCTCTATCAGGTATGATCATTTCCATCCGAAAAACATAATGGCTGAATTTGTGCTAACAACGACCGTTGAATGAACGTTTTTCTGACATAAAGTGTTTTAGAAACCAATGAAGTTGGCACTTCTCATTGTATATTCCTATCAGATATGTTCATTGCCGAACTCCATTGAACAAAGACATTTATTATGGTCGCTTGAACAGATGCCTGTTTGGCAGCCCAGTTTCCCCGCCCCCTATTGTTGCTGTTATCTAATAGTTATTCTTCTGCGGCGTTCACGTCTCCTGAGTTCTGGCGCGTTCCACTCAGATGCCGTTTTTAGGCAATATGTCATATGTTTGTCCAATTTATTGCAGTTTTTAGCTGTCTTTCATCATTCGCCGGACTTTGAGATATTATTAGTGTCCGTTAAAAATTTCCGGCCGTTAAAAGTCGATTAAGAGTTCACTTATTTTTTGCATCCTTAAAGGCCAACTAATGTTACTCAGCGGCGTATATTATTCATCCTGAAATACTCATTTGGTAGTAAAATTCCTTTGCGTAACAAAAGGTGGCATAATTATCCAAAAATTTGGAATGCCAATAGAGTTAGAAATTAGTTGCGAAACTATTTGCTTTACGAAAGCATTCACACCAAACGCGGGTAACTTTATTCTCAAAAATGTAAATTTAATGAAAATGAAAGTTTAACTTCACGGTAATTTTTATTTTCGTGAATAGTTACTCGCGTTTGGTGTAAAATACCGCCTAAGAGCTTAGGAACTTTGATACGTATTTTTTCGTTTTTTCACGGATTAATAAATGCGTGGCACACAAAACTCTGGAACTGACTTTTAGGGATATTCTGACGTGACTTGATATTTCCACATAACGAGTTTAAAATCATCCTTGCGTGCCTATAGTGGTTTCAAGCTGGTTTACAAAAAAACAGTTTGATCAACTGATTCTGTAGGCCATTCAATTGGATAATCGTGATATTCCTGAACTAAGTCTTGATCCGCGCTGAACATTTTCGTTTTATGATTACTAAAACTTCTACTCCATTTGTACGGGCATTTGTTATCGCTACACAATGATCAGCGTGTGCTCGAAAAAAGCTCTCGTTTCCCACCTTAATCTTAATATTTAGTTTAATGGTCAGTATTTATAGAATGTAGTTGTTTATTCGCTGTAGTCTTGTACTAATTTCGAAGAGTCCGTGAGTGGCGGCAATAATCATTCCCGATGTTTGTACACAAAAGTTTTGTGTTCGAATTAAAAATTAGTCACCCCGGGCTCCAAATAAGTATCATACCCGTCGATTCTGTTCTTATTTTAAAATTCAATTTTTTGAAGCACAACATGAAATCGGGTACAGAACAAAACGTAGAGACCCCATACGACTAGCAACTTCACTGACGAGAAAAGCCGACCAATATGGTATAATACGAAACAATACGTTTTTCGAAATTAAATTGAAAATTTGTTTTCAATATTCGTAACAAACTAATAGTAGCTTACCTGATCCCACTGGTCGGCGACCCCCGAAAAGTTGTTGCGAATTGAACCTCGCTTCTGCGACAATAAGTGATTGTCCAAGTGTAGATAAAAGCCTGCATTATTCTTCAGCTGTTAGATTGATCCTCTTGATCCGGTTTGTATTGTTCAAAAACTGTGTTTGATAATATTAAGCGCGAACGGCGTTACTGTTGTTTGGACGATTTATGGATGCTGTGTCTGAAGTTGGTTGAAAATCATACATTGTTGTAATTAATCTGTTAGTTCTGTTACTTCAATTTAATTTCATTGCAAAAATTTTATTTCTCATGTTTAAGTAAGACGCATTTGCAATAAATTCACATCTTGATGTACGCTTTAAGAGTAGAACTGTAATTAGGGATACCCAAATATCGTCATTATGTGATTCTAAGCTAGGAGTTTGGTAGCCGTTTGATTTCTGAGGTTAAATCGAATGGATTGACCGATTTTGCAAATCAGTTGCAAATCATGGCTCGATTCAGTCAGACCTTATGGCACGTAATTATCCGTTAGATTAATTCGCTTATCTTTCTGCCGCAAACCACATTTTATCGCGATAACAGAATAAACACAAGATGTACGAGTTAAATGTTTAAAAATAACATTTTATTCTTGAATTATCGTTTGGGATAGTACCTAGTTTAGTTCAATTTAAATTGGGGCGTGAAATTTCAGACTCATAATGCTTCTAAATTTACATTTGTTGGAATTTCCAATAATGAAATAATGATAAAAAATAACCAAATTTTACTAATAATTATAAAAAAAAAAATATCTTAAAAATTTAATGTAATCGACCATTTCTCTAGCATGCTGATGCCCGGTTTTCGGATCACAATTACATTATCTTGCTTGGTAACCGTAAGTTCGGTAGAACCAGCAGTTATGGTTGATAATGTGGCCGATGCTGGTATACGATCTAGGCCGACGATGATTACACGCTCTAACCACGATTTAGTGGGATATTTGGAATCATCGATATACTTACTTACAAGAACACCGTCGCGATATTCAAATCGAAGGTATACGTATTTTCCTTGGCGGTATTCAAATGTTCTTTCGTCGTCGATGTACAGGGTACCAGTTGCTCGTTGTTTTTTATCTAGGGCCACGATCAATGTGTAGGGATCGTTAAGCATGAGATTTGCTGCCCGACGAACTCGCTCTTTCTTCGGAATTATTGTACCACCCCGTTGAAATACTGGAATTTTATAGCTGTCGACTGCGATCGATTCGTAACCTGGCTTTTCATATTTTTTATGCGTGTCGACATCGTACCAAATGTCACCCTCTTTCTCGCTTTTGATCGGGAAGTACACATCAACCTTCGAAACTCCTTTTTGGATAACGGGACGAACCAATAACGAATCGGACAGTAAATATTCGTAATCGATTGAAAAGCATTCCTTGTCTTTGGGGTAGTGAGCCAAAAGTGGCCGCATTATTGGTAAACCGAATCGTTCATGCTCGTAGAACAATGTGTACCAGTAGGCCAAATACGTGTAACGTTTACGAATTGCGTCTCGAATGACTAGTCGGGTTGACTCGCTAAATAACCACGGTTCACGTCGTTTCGTATCAATGTGAGAGTGGGCCCTCATAAACGGTTGAAAAGCACCAGCTTGATACCATCGTTCAAATAGCTCAGCTTCAGGATTTCCAAAGAATCCTCCAATATCGGCACCACAAAAAGAAAAACCAGCAACGCTTTCAGAAAGGCACATTTTAATCGAAGCACTCAGATGTCCCCATTCGGCAAAATTATCCCCGGTCCAGATGGCTGCGTATTTTTGACTGCCCGAGAAATGAGCACGTGTTAAAATGAATGGACGATACTTATTTCCAGGTCGCTTCATTAAACCTTCAAATGTCCCCATGATATGCATATGGCCGTATAAATTGTGAACGTGGCGATGTTCCCAATCACCATAATGTAAATTATCTTTTAACATAGTGATCTCTGGGCCGTTAAATACCGAAGGCTCATTCATATCATTCCAGTACATAACATCTTCGGTTACGGTTGTAAATTTATCTAGTTGATATTGATCGGCGTAATATTTACGAACGATTGGATTAAAGAAATCAGGATAACTTGCGGCACCTGGCCAGCACCATCCCTCATAATCCTTACCATCTTTGTTCTTCACATAATAACCACGATCAGTACAATCATTGTGGAAGAAATAGCCACCATCTCGTTTTATATGGGGATCAATAATTATCACTAGATGGCGCGCTTTCTCGGTTAAATTATGAATCATATCGAGCGGGTGCGGGAATTTATGTTGATCCCAGGTGAAATACTTTTTACCATCGGTATACTCGATATCAAGCCAGAATGTATCGACCGGGATATCATATTCATCAAATTTGGCATGTACCGCACCAACATCCTGTTCATCATTGTAATTCCATCGACTTTGATGATATCCAATCGTATGGATTTGGGGTACTGGTGCAACTCCTGTTAAATCCGTATACTGTTTGAATGCGTCCACTGGTGATGGGCCGAGTAAAACGTATATCTCCATAATTCCACTCTCAGACATGAAATGTGCCGTTGGTGGATCGGTTTGGCGTGAGCCCGACACAAAATTGACAATCGAGGACATGACATTATTTTCAGAGTCGGAATTATATATATCGACCCAGGTTTCTGATGGATTTAACCAGAATACACCGGTGGTACGTGATTGACCGTGTCCGTAAATGACTGGTACTGAGCCATACAGAGCCATACCATTATCGAGTTCGTATTCAAAAACATCAAGATTATATAAGCGATAGGGTTCATTACCAATGGTTGATTTTAATGCAAACGAATCTGCGTGCTCTGGTATGCCAAACAAGATATCAGCACTTGGGAATGTAAAATCGAGTGAAACCGCTTCTGGACCATTAGGTTTTGAATCGTGATGTGATTTAAAATTCTCGTCCCATGAACCGGGATCATCATCTTCGATACTCTTTAACAATAAATCATTTTCAACTTGTTCTCCATCTTCGCCCACATTTTGTTCTGGCCTAAAACAACACAAGAACTAATTTTGTATCAAATAATATTAAAATTTGTTATGCTTACGTTTGTGGCTTTTTACGTAAATGTTCAAATCTCATAAGACCCTTGCCATTAATCGATAAAGAGTGTACTTCCCCGTTATAAAAATCGATTCTCAACGGGAATGATGTAATCACAATTTTATTGATTCCAGAGACAATAGTTACTTCAGTTTCCGATTTTGAGGCGACTTTAATTGGTTCCGTTGGTTGAACATTGACTACATCGACGACCCGGTAACGTGCCTTTAACGGTTCTTTCTCGTCGACCAGTAAACGGAACTTATTTTCTTTGAGTCCTTCAATTTTTATCACAAATATATGCCCATTTTCTTTATTTAAAAGTTCGGCCGTAACATGGTCCGGATAGGTTTTTAAAGTTGGCACTAGAAATTCATATGGTGAGCTGCCGGGTTGTACTTTGCGACATCTTCGACAAAAACTACTTTGTTCGCACGTCTTGAAATTATTGCGATCAACGGTTAGTGTTGTACCAAACAGGAAAAACAATAGGATTACGAATTTAAACCTCATTTTATTGCTGCTGGAATGGTAAGGAAAACGAGAAAATTTATGACAAAAAGCGCTAGGGGTGTGAACACCTGCACCACGCACGTCTCTGCGTGATGGGCAAACAAAACTGACATTTCCAACTAAGCAACTTTGTACAGAGAATCATCTCATATGAATAATTTAATGTAAAATACGCGTATGCCTCATTACCAATGACAAACAATTCAATAAATAATTAAGTACTCAATTAAAGTGTAATATTGATTTCAAATTGGAGAATTTGATACGTATTCCAACACAACAAAAAAAAACTTTACAATGACAAAGGAGATTCTCAATGAGGATGTTTCCCACTACAAAATCGCAATTAGCGTCTCTACACCAAAAACTTATTTAACTGTTTAACAACGTTCTTACCGTAATTGTAATTTATTAATTTAAATTTTAAGACGATGATTTAAAACAATTAAAAACGATATAGACCGGTGGCGAGCCAACTTATAACTTACCAAGTGACAACCATTTTTATAACACGTTTGATAACCATAAAAACGCTTAGTGACATCTATGTTTTCAGAAAGGTAGTATTTTTTCGATATATAACAGATAGTTTAGACACATAATTTAATGTAGATTGTAAAATTATGGCAATTTTATAGTGAAATTCGATATTGTTATTAAATATTTATATTAGATGTCGCGCTACGTATAATAAAATTACGCTTTTTCTGCAGATGGCAGTAGGGACAGTTAAATGAATTTGTTTAGTTTAGAATAAATACTATAGATGTCAGTAGAGAATTAAAAAAGAATTTTGAAAATTACTGATATGAACTGAAATTGTTTTAATTTATGCACATATTTATTGTATTTCAGCGAAATTTGCTCGTATACCAAATTTCGCAGTATTTAAAATATATGAACTAATCTTAAATGGTTACTTAAGTATTAAATAGGCAAATTAAGCATGTCAAGTCCAATGTTTGATCACTGTCTACTTCACCAGAAAACCATTAATAAGAAAGTGTCCGATGAATGGAGTTGGGCTTATTACGATGTTTAGAGATCATCATTAACAGTCGAAACCACCTACTTGGGTTTCCAAAACTGGTGGCCCCTGGAAACTAAAAATTACCAAAATAGATTAAATTGCCTTAATATACAAGCCAATTGAAAATTTCAAAGCGTCCAATCCTGGAGGGTCCCAGGTATTCAGATAGACTGTTTTTATACTGGGTCCCCAGCGCAGTGCTGTGTTTAGTACAGTACAGTATAAGCCAATTGTCCGGTAGTCACCACGAGGAGGTAACACGGACGCGTGTGGACGCTGTAACATACCCGGAAAATTTACGTTCGATTTAGTGTAAATTTTTTTTAACAGACGCAGTTTTGTCACCGATCGCTCTCTTGCACACAGTATTCCTGCATCCCAATGTCATGACGCCAACTCGCTATCAGATCCTGGAAACTCGTCTATATTTCTACCGATTAACCAATTTAAAGGTGTCATTCTTCCACGATGAAAACCAATTGATGATGGCTAAATATGTTCTTGGGAGGTTTCCTTCCAATTTGAGAGTTGCTGGAAACGAGATTGGTATGTAACTGATCAAATTCATCAAAAGTGGTGATACATCGTTTCAATGCAGGTGACGTTATTGGCGACTATCCGATCAGCTAGTATTCAGGATTGATGATCGTGGAGTCGTCTGGATCGTTCGACATGCACATAGTGGTCTGGTTATTCGCGAATTCAAATAAACCAAATCAGAGAATTCGATCTGGCATAGTTACGACGTTGATTCTTTGAAAGTGAGTAGATTTTGATTTGACTTTGGCTTCCCCCACGTTTTGGTCCCTTTCCTTAGTGTGTGTTCAATCCATCTCCACTTTCGTTTCTTAATTTCGCGCTTAATTTGTGCCGAAGAAGTTTTTTGTTTGTGATCCTATTTCGCCAGAAGCCGGAGTCTTCTAATGATCCTCTGCGTGTGTTTCCATGTTTCACATTCCTACATCAATATTTCCAGATTTGCACATGCGTTGCTTGGTATCCTCGTCATCACTCTGCGTCCTCGAGTATTAAACTCTATTTCCGGCATCCCTGTACATTTCCGTAATGAGTTCGAGATCGCGCATCTATTGATGGAATCGAATGCGCGTTCCATCCATGAAGAGTAGTTCAACGATGATACGAATTGAATGGATGTGGTCTGTATAGCTTCTACCAGATCTAATGCCAGCCTGTCCGTTTCTGATGTGCTGGTTGACCGTTGGTAATATCCGCTCAAGAATGATCATTGCTAACACTTTCATTGTACTGTTAAGTAGGGTGTTGCCTTACCAGTTCTTGCATTTTCTAAGGTCGCCCTTCTCCGGAGTAAAGTCCTCTTTCCATTTCTATGGAATTCTAAGAGAATTCCATGCTTCTGCTAGTAGTGGAGTTAAAGTTTCTGCCGTTTCAGATGCGTCGTCATTTAGTAATTCTGCTGGGATATTATCCATACCAACTGCTTTGTTGTTCTTTAGCGTCTGAATAGCACTTTTAACTTCCCGTTCCGTTGGTGGATGCGTTTATTTTGTGCCATATTTTTTATTTGTTTAGCAGTATCTTCATATTTGTTTCGATTTTCCGCCGTATTTTCATAACAGAGCTGTAAGCTGTGTAGTTGGCCTCGTTCCTCAATTCTTCAATCTCGACGTTCTTCAATCTCTCAATGTTGAAGTTCCACTCATTAATATTTGGGTGTTTCACTGCTGCTGCTGGTTTGATTTTGGATTTTGATATTACCAGTTGGTAATCGCTGTGTACGCCTGCTCCTCTCATTGCTCTGACATATTGTAAGAGATATTGATCTTAAGTCCTTAGTGTTGTTGTGCCAGCTTCTACCCGCTTTCGGGATGAAGATCACGATGTACCCCACCTGCAGATACTCTTTGAAGATAACCTACAGCCAGGGAAGTAAGACCTCTGAGTCCTTCTGAATTTTTGCTGGTACAATCCCATCCGGACCAGCTGACTTGAAGGGCTTACAACTTTTAATAGCCCATTTTATCTTCCGTGTATTCAGAATATCCTCTGTACACATCAGTGAGTTTTCATCAAAAGATTAAGAGTCTCTTCACTAGAAACCAACCATTCGCCATCCGGTTTTATCAGATAGCCTGGAACAGCTGGACTGGTACAGATAATCTTTCTTAAGCCCGAGGGATCCGAGATTCCTTCCACTCTATCACAGAAGAGATTTACTTTGCGCCTACCTTGTTTCCATTTTGTATACTTTGAGGAATTCCTTATAGAAGTTCCAGTCTTGACTTTCTCTCGATCTTTTCACTCTATTGCACGCACACCCACAGACGACTTTTCGGCACTCCGCAAGTGCCGAGGTTCACCAAACAGATTTTTACTTTAACCTCAGCTTTGTTAATGGGTAAGCTTCCCTCATAGAGGTATTGCAAGCCCTAGTAAGATTATCCACCATTGAATCCCGATCACTACCCTTGTCGGGAGTCCTGGGACTCTACAGGGTGGGTCATCTAACTTTTTTTTGAACTAGCGGTTATTTTGAGTGTGGTACGAGTTATGTCACTTCTGATTTGACAGAAACTTAGTTTGAACGAAAATGGTTGTGTATTCGCTTGTACAACGCTGGGAAATATTGAAACATTACTTCGAAAATCATGGTAAAGTTGCAGAATGTGTGCGAAAATTGAGTGCGGTTTTCGGAAGAAGCGAAGCGCCGGGAGCTCCATATGTGCGTTGTTTTGTGAAGAAAGTTAAAGAAACAGACTTGCTAATTAATAAACCAGCACGAACCAAGCAGCCAACTAAGCGTACACCTGAAAATGTTGATGCTGTAGCCGAGAATGTGCGTGAGTCGCCGGGAACGTCAACTCGTCATCGTGCTCATCGTCATCGTTGCGACGAATTCTGCATAAAGACCTTAATATGACACCGTATAAAGTTCAATTCAGTTTCAAGACCACCCATTGCGTTTTCGATGAGTGGGTTAGCGATCGACCTAAGAAGAGGCCGATTTTGGCAAAAAAATCGTCTTTTCGGATGAGGCGCATTTCCATCTTGGCGGCTATGTAAACAAGCATAATTGTCGCATTTGGGACACGGAGAACCTGAACGTGATCGTAGAGAAGACGATGCATCCTCAACGAGTGACTGTTTGATGCGGATTTTGGTCCGGGAGCATCATTGGGCCATTTTTTTTGAAAACGATTTTTTGTTGCCCGCACTTGAAGAGGAGGACATAGGCAATATTTTGTTTCAACAAGACGGCGCTTCGTGCTACACAGCACACGTTTCCATTGATCTGTTGCGCACTGTCTTCGAAGATCGAATTATCAGCCGAAATCCTGATGTGATTTGGCCGCCTCGGAGCTGTGGTTTGACGCCGTTGGACTATTATCTTTGGAGTGCCGTCAAAGATAAGTGTTACGCCGATAAACCAGCAACGATTGACGCTCTCAAGAACAATATTCGCATTGCCATTGAAGACATAATGCCGCACCATCGAAAATGTGCTCAAAAATTGGACCGAACGTATAGTATTCCATAGTTAATCGGAAGGATTGTTCTTTACAATGAAAAAATAAATTTGAAAAAATATTGAGAACTTAATAATTGAACTTTCATAAAAGTAAGTGACAATATTTGTGTACTACTTAAGGTATTAGTACCTTCAATAGAAGTCAAAAAAGTTTCAAACTTTGAAATGTAACGTCATCTCGATGTTAGGCAAAAATGTTGGCTTAGCTAAAACTATTTATTGAAAAAATGCTCGCATGACGAATTTGTCGAAAATATTTATTTGAGATCGTCAATATTATATTTGGTACTATGCAGTAATCTCACAAGGATATAACCTTTAAAAATAAAACGGACAATTGAAAATTTACACACAAGCACTTCAAAATTAAGTTTTATAAAAATAACGAAAGCACTTTAAATGTACGCTACTCATCGCATAAAGTCACAAAACCATGCATTCAAAAATTGTTGATCTCATTAAACGGCTAAAAAACTAATAAATTCTTCCGGTATGCATAAATTCCACCCTAGACTACGGTATAAACCCCAATTTAATATTTGTGCCTACATAAAAGCATGTCATAATAAATTTTATGTTAGTAAAAGGATGGATACCTAACAAATTAATACACTTTGACATCGTTTAATAGGCAAAAATTTGTAAAACAGACAAAACCCGGATATAATAGGTTTGCTATATGTCCCGAATAGGGCCGTTTCAACTTTTTCAAGCGATTTACATCCGGGGGGATATTAAAGCCTCTTAAAATGCATAAAGGGACGTTCATCGTAATTAGTTCCACATTTATACGTAAGCGATAAATGTAAAATTATATAAGCAAGTGTAGCAAACTAGAACATTTTCCAATCCGCTCACCAGTAATATGGTCTAGTAGCACACAGAGTAGAACACAGAGCACACAAACACACACACACACACACACACACACTGTATAAAGCCAATCGGGAAAATACGTAGCGAAAAGCGCAAAAAAAGTTTTGTATCGAGAAAAAAATACTTTCCAGCCTTTTGTATACCGTTATGTATAAACCATAAAAAATATATTTGGTCCTTTGAAGTTTCAGGGATGAGAGATAAAAAAAAATATTTATGATATGAAAATTTACAACAACAAAGTCTTTACATTTTTCACAAAGGTCTTACCTATATGGTGGAAAATAGCAAGCTTTTTTTATTTTATGTATAGTTTCGGTAAGCATGAAAGCTTTATAAAGTAGCTTTTTACTCGTATCCTCTCATGCAGGGTTTAAGGTCAGTTTTTTAAGTAGAAAGCTACTTACTCGTAGATGGGAGAAATTGCATGCATACCGTGTGTAATACTTTCCTCTATTACATTTTCGAGAATGCGGGGTTGAGCTCTTGCTGAGACATAAGCAATTCTATACAAATTTATCTATTCTACACAGAACTGTTCAACTTACATGTTTCAAATGTGCTCGTATGTACGTCTAAGAGTTTGTAGTTAAAGTTTCATTTTTAAATGGTAGCTGAACACACCTCTGATTTTACTTAAAATTGTGGCAGGTTTAACACATTGTGGTCAGGAAACTGTACACCGTGGTTTTAATCGTCTTATATTTTTGACAGTGAAGAAGAAAAACATTGAAATAGTTTTATTTGTCTTTATACAGGGTGTGTATGAATGGTTGAGTGGTATCTCTCCAGAGGAAATATCACAGCTAGTGGCGAACCCAAGTGAGGGGTTAACTAGGGATCTTAGAGATCGACTATATCTCTAGGCATGGCGAAAGGAGATACATCGAACTCTGAGGAGGGAGATGTGGACCTGCTTAAGTTTAGAGACGGAGGGTACCGTCGACTCCATCGGATCCAACTAACCGACGTAGCATGGCTGCGGTGATACTGTTAACAATGATCAGGTTTGTGCAAATAAATTTACATCACACCAAGGCTGCTTCGGCGGACACCCTTTTTTACGATTGTGGGACGGAAAAGAGCAGATCATGTATCCTGGTGGAAAATAATATAAATTTTTTTCTAGTTCCGCAGTATTACAATGGCGACATCACTACGGTCTGTATAGAGATGGCGGGGAGGAGATTCTGGCTTTCAGCCGCATATACGGACCGGAAGAAGCCAGTGCTGCCAGATTAACTAGGGACACTTGTTTGTGACGCGGAAAGGAGGAAAGTGGGAGTTATTCTAGGGTGTGAAGCGGACGCGCATCACACCATCTGGGGTAGCTCGGACATCAATGACAGGGGCGAGTTACTTTTCGAATTTCTTTTAAGAACTAACCTCATTATTAGTAATATAGGTCAGGAACCCACTTTTATTATTAGCAATAGACAGGAGGTTCTGGATGTTACTCTGGTCTCCGATTTTATTTCACCTATATGATCTGGGAATGGAGGGTGGCGAAGGAGCATTCCTTCTCTGACCACCAGGACCTAACGTTTCAGCTCAATCTCCGAATTACAAATTAGTGCGTGTTGTAGGGAGGTATTGGAGGGCAGTATTCCATCTATAGAGTGGGCCAAATAATTTTTTTTAAATGCAATAAAACAAAAAGATCTCAATATTTTTTTAAATTTATTTTTTCATTGTAAAGGACAACCCTTCCGATTAATTATGGAATACTATTTCATTCATATGACTGGGGCAGGAGCACATTTTCGATGGTATGCGGCATTATGTCTTCAATTGCAATGCGAATATTGTTCTTGAGAGCGTCAATTGTTGCTGGTTGATCGGCGTAACACTTATCTTTGACCACACCCCAAAGATAAAAGTCCAACGGCGTCAAATCACAGCTCCGATTCGACCAAATCACATCAGCATTTCGGCTGTCAATTCGATCTTTGAAGACAGTGCACAAAAGATCAATTGAAACGTGTGCTGTGTGGCACGGAGCACCGTCTTCAAATGCCGGGAACAAAAAATCGTTTATCATGGCGCGGTACCGCTCACCATTGACAGTAACGGCGGCTCATTTTCAAAGAAAAATGGCCCAATGATGCACCGGACGAAAATCTGCACCAAACAGTCACTTGTTGAGGATACATCGGTTTCTCTACGATCACGTGCGGATTCCTCGTGCCCCAAATGCGAAAATACGCTTGTTTACATAGCCGCCAAGATGGAAATGCGCCTCATCTGAAAATATGATTTTATTTGCGCAAACCCACTCAGCGAACCGAAAACGCAATAGATGGTCTCTTCGCATCAATCCCTGAACCAATTGAACTTTATACGGTGTCATACTAAGATCTTTATGCAGAATTCGTCGCAATGTTGTGCGTGAAATGTTCAATTCTTGAGCACGATGACGAGTTGACGTTCCCGGCGACTCACGCACATTCTCGGCTACAGCATCAACATTTTCGGGTTACGCATGGTTGGCTGCTTGGTTCGTTTTGGTTTATTAATTAGCAAGCCTGTTTCTTGAACTTTCTTCACAAAATAACGCACATATGGAGCACCCGGCGCTCCGTTTCTTCCGAAAACCGCACGCAATTTTCGCACACATTCTGCAACATTACCATGACTTTCGAAGTAATGTTTCAATATTTCCCAGCGTTGTTCAAGCGAATACACAACCATTTTCGTTCAAACTAACTTTCTGTCAAATCAGAAGTGACATAACCCTTACCATACTCAAAATAACCGCTAGTTAAAAAATAGTTAGATGGCTCACCCTGTATTGGGTGTACAAATGTATTTCCGTCCTTTTTATATAGGTGTCGTTAGTATCACTGCTTGCATATTATTCAATCGGGCAATACATGTTTTTTGGAGGTTAGATGCCAAGCTTGAATAATTACTAGTGACATTTGTTCAAAGTGTAAACAACAATTATTTTCATGTAATTGAAAATGTTGAATTTTGTGCCAAAAACAGCACTTGCGGGAAGTTTTACTTCACTATTTTTTGTTCAAGAACAATGCAGGTGAAAGAAATTGTTTGCATGTGGAAGTTTACGGTGAACATGTTCCATCGAATACAACATGCAAAGAGTTGTTTCAACGATTCAAAGTTGGTGATTTTGACGTAAGAAGCAAAGAACGTGTAGGCGGACCAAGAAAATTTGAAGATACAGAATTGGAAGAATTGTTTGATGTGGACCCTTGTCAGACCGAAAAACAATTGGCAGATGAGTTGAATATTACCCAAATTGAAAGAACGGGACATGGAACGTCGAAAAACCATGTGCGAATTGTTGCTTCAACGACACTAAAGGATGGGGTTTTTGCATCGGATCATCACTGGGGATGAAAAGTGGACCCATTAAGACGATCCAAATCGCAAACCAGCGTGGGTCATGCCAGGTGAACCAGGGCCGTCGATGCCAAAAGCAAATATCCATGGTTCGAAGGTGATGCTTTGTATTTGGTGGGCTATGAAGGGTGTGTCGTTTATTATGAGCTGCTGAATGAGCGTGAAACCATTACGGGGCAAGTTTATCGACGACAACTGATGGCTTTAAAGCAAGCTCCAGCTGCCAAACGACCGAAATGGGACAAAAGGCACGATAAGATTATTTTGCAACATGACAACGCTAGGCCAGATGTTGATATACCTGTCAAAAACTACTTGGACAGACAGAACTGGAAAATTCAACCCCACCCGCCGTATTCACCAAACATTGCTCGCTCTGATTACCACTTGTTCCGGAAAACGTCAAAAAATGGGTCGATGGCTGGATCGCCTCGAAACAACCAGACTTTTTCTTTCGGGAAATCCGTTTATTGCCTGAACGATGGGCGAAGATTATAGCTTCCGAAGGAGCATACTTGAATAAAACATTCTTTCATTTTCTACACAAACTAATGTCTTTTATTTCACTAGAAAAAGGTCGGAAATACATTTGTACACCCAATAACAAAATAATTCAACAAATGTAATGACATGCGGAGAACGCTGTAATGAAGTCCACGGAAAAAGTTATAAGCTATGAGTACATTCATTTTATTATTTCTTAAAAAGTTTGTGATCAGTTTTAACTTTAATATTGTTAACCTGTTCTGGGACCTAGGCACTCCCAACTCGTTCGCGGTTCGCTTTTCCCGACCTAACTTTTTGCCGTTTCCCAGCCAATTCGTAGACGTACGGCTATAGGTCCGAGTAACCAATACTTTCGGTTGTTTTTCTAATAGCTTAGGCTAATAGCTTAGGTCCTACTAAGACTACCAGGAAAATTTGGGGAAAATTGATGGATTAGAATTTTCACTATCATTTTTTGATTTTCTGCAGCCATATAAGTTAGTTAACCGAAAGTATTGGTTACTAGTGGAAGTTTTTGAGATGTCGGCCAAAAACTGAAAATAATTTATATGGCCGCAGAAAATCAAAAAATGATAGTGAAAATTCTAATCCATCAATTTCCCCAAATTTTCCTGGTAGTCTTAGTAGGACCTAAGCTATTAGAAAAACAATCGAAAGTATTGGTTACTAATGGCAATTTTTGAGATATTGGCCAAAAACTGAAAATAACTTATATGGCCGCAGAAAATCAAAAAATGATAGTGAAAATTCTAATCTATCAATTTTCCCTAAATTTTTCTGGTAGTCTTAGTAGGACCTAAGCTATTAGAAAAACAATCGAAAGTATTGGTTTTGGTTACTAATGGCAGTTTTTGAGATATTGGCCAAAAACTGAAAATAACTTATATGGCCGCAGAAAATCAAAAAATGATAGTGAAAATTCTAATCCATCAATTTTCCCTAAATTTTCCTGGTAGTCTTAGTAGGACCTAAGCTATTAGAAAAACAATCGAAAGTATTGATTACTAATGGCAGTTTTTGAGATATTGGCAAAAACTGAAAATAACTTATATGGCCGCAGAAAAACAAAAAATGATATTGAAAATTCTAATCCATCAATTTTCCCCAAATTTTCCTGGTAGTCTCAGTATGACCTAAGCTATTAGATAAACAATCGAAAGTATTGGTTACTAGTGGAAGTTTTTGAGATGTCGGCCAAAAACTGAAAATAATTTATATGGCCGCAGAAAATCAAAAAATGATAGTGAAAAGTCTAATCCATCAATTTCCCCAAATTTTCCTGGTAGTCTTAGTAGGACCTAAGCTATTAGAAAAACAATCGAAAGTATTGGTTACTAATGGCAATTTTTGAGATATTGGCCAAAAACTGAAAATAACTTATATGGCCGCAGAAAATCAAAAAATGATAGTGAAAATTCTAATCTATCAATTTTCCCTAAATTTTTCTGGTAGTCTTAGTAGGACCTAAGCTATTAGAAAAACAATCGAAAGTATTGGTTACTAATGGCAGTTTTTGAGATATTGGCCAAAAACTGAAAATAACTTATATGGCCGCAGAAAATCAAAAAATGATAGTGAAAATTCTAATCTATCAATTTTCCCCAAATTTTCCTGGTAGTCTTAGTAGTCTTAGTAGGACCTAAGCTATTAGAAAAACAATCGAAAGTATTGGTTACTAATGGCAGTTTTTGAGATATTGGCCAAAAACTGAAAATAACTTATATGGCCGCAGAAAATCAAAAAATGATAGTGAAAATTCTAATCTATCAATTTTCCCCAAATTTTCCTGGTAGTCTTAGTAGGACCTAAGCTATTAGAAAAACAATCGAAAGTATTGGTTACTAATGGCAGTTTTTGAGATATTGGCCAAAAACTGAAAACAACTTATATGGCCGCAGAAAATCAAAAAATGATAGTGAAAATTCTAATTCATCAATTTTCCCCAAATTTTCCTGGTTGTCTTAGTAGTACCTAAACTATTAGAAAAACAACCGAAAGTATTGGTTACTAGTGGAAGTTTTTGAGATGTCGGCCAAAAACTGAAAATAACTTATATGGCCGCAGAAAATCAAAAAATGATAGTGAAAATTCTAATCCATCAATTTTCCCCGAATTTTCCTGGTAGTCTCAGTATGACCTAAGCTATTAGAAAAACAATCGAAAGTATTGGTTACTAGTGGAAGTTTTTGAGATGTCGGCCAAAAACTGAAAACAACTTATATGGCCGCAGAAAATCAAAAAATGATAGTGAAAATTCTAATCCATCAATTTTCCCAAATTTTCCTGGTAGTCTCAGTATGACCTAAGCTATTAGAAAAACAATCGAAAGTATTGGTTACTAATGGAAATTTTTGAGATATTGGCCAAAAACTGAAAATAACTTATATGGCCGCAAAAAATCAAAAAATGATAGTGAAAATTCTGATCTATCAATTTCCCCCAAATTTTCCAGGTAGTCTCAGTATGACCTAAGCTATTAGAAAAACAATCGAAAGTATTGTTACTAGTGGAAGTTTTTGAGATGTCGGCCAAAAACTGAAAATAACTTATATGGCCGCAGAAAATCAAAAAATGATAGTGAAAATTCTGATCTATCAATTTCCCCCAAATTTTCCAGGTAGTCTCAGTATGACCTAAGCTATTAGAAAAACAATCGAAAGTATTGGTTACTAATGGCAGTTTTTGAGATATCGGCCAAAAACTGAAAATTACTTATTTGGCCGCAGAATATCAAAAAATGATAGTGAAAATTCTAATCCATCAATTTTCCCCAGATTTTCCTGGTAGTCTCAGTATGACCTAAGCTATTAGAAAAACAATCGAAAGTATTAATTACTAATGGCAATTTTTGAGATATTGGCCAAAAACTGAAAATAACTTATATGGCCGCAGAAAATCAAAAAAAAAAAAATAGTGAAAATTCTAATCCATCAATTTTCCCCAAATTTTCCTGATAGTCTCAGTAGGACCTAAGCTATTAGAAAAACAATCGAAAGTATTGGTTACTAATGGCAGTTTTTGAGATATTGGCCAAAAACTGAAAATTACTTATTTGGCCGCAGAAAATCAAAAAAAGAATAGTGAAAATTCTAATCCATCAATTTTCCGCAAATTTTCCTGGTAGTCTCAGTATGACCTAAGCTATTAGAAAAACAACCGAAAGTATTGGTTACTAGTGGAAGTTTTTGAGATATCAGCCAAAAACTAATAATAAAATGATAAAATAATTTAAATTTTCAAAAGGATTGGTTATGAAACGACCTAGTTTAGTCCAGCATGAACAGATCCTAGAACTTTTTCTTAAGTTTTGGACCCTTGATCAATACTTTTATCCAAATTTCATCGTCATTCTTTTAGTATGGCGGAAAGACGGAATATTGTTAAATTTAAAGATTTCATTTACCGAGTTTCTTTACTTCGGAGATCAATCAATTTGTCATTTTAAGGATCACTTTTAATATTTTATTCCGCTGGGATGTTTTATTTAGTGAAAATAGAGATACAAAATAAATAATAAATTTCCACTGGTAATTGTGTAACAAAAATTATCTTTTGTGATGGTGCTGCCACTTGCGGCGAGTAGCGAAATCTCTTATTTTCCGCTGATAAATTTCCGGTATCTTATACAGCATGGGTCCTTGAAAGAGAAACAAATAATTTTTTTTTGTCATGTAGGCAAATATTTGCTAATTGATCTTCAACTGAGAAGCGACATAGAAAATTTTCATCTCTGCATGATTTAATCTTAGGACTGATTAGGATACTTTTCAAGTAGCTCTCTAGATTTATACAAAATTTAAGATATATTTTAGATGGCAGAATGAGGTACATAATAAAATTCCTTGTGTCGGTTCTTATTCAATTGATAACAGAACGTAAAAATATTTTATTAGTACTTTAAATTTACCTGCCTGTATAAACTGAAATTGATACTCACCCCTTTATAGTATATAAGGCTACGTAGGTAGATATTTGAATACTCATGCAATCTTAATACTAAAAGGCAGCAACAACAAACCTGTAATAACTTTAAAAGTTGATATAATAACCTAAATTTATTAACTAGTAAAGAGTTTTATATAAAAGAGTCTTATCGAAAAATAGGTTTCCCACTTGAAATATACCCCGCCCCGCCTCCCCCAATCATGGAATAGTAATAAATATTGAAACCCTTTGCTTATGTAAATCAAAGTTTTTATTTTGTATAAAGTGTTATTATAACGATTATTGGATTTTTCCGGATATATATAGCACCTAGTTTATAACCATTTATCTTAGGTACCCGAACATATCTAAAAATTGTGCAAAATTATCAAAATTTATATGCTCATAAAATTATCAAGTATCGTAGATAACAGACAATATTTACCAAAACCCTTAACTATTTTTTTTTGTTTTACAGATACGAGTATCTTGTTATCTGATTTTCCAATTAGACCCAATTTTTGATTAAGTCGATAGGAGTAGCAAAAAAAAAAAATTATCGAGTGAATTTTTTTTTAAATTTCCAAATCAACTTTGGATATCCGAGTATAGGAAAGTAGAAAAAATAAACTTTCCATAAAGTTTTCGAGGTTTTGACTTTTAATGAAGTTTTTGTACAAAATTCTTTATTCATTTTTCTATGTAAGACGTAAAAAAAATCTAACAACAAAATAAATAAATAAATAATAAAATGTATATATACCGTCTATATACGAGAAATTTATTTATTGGATATTGTTTTTGTAATTTAATTTAAACTAAATAAAAAAAAAAACAAAAATTAAAAAGAATTTTAATGGAATTCGTAATTTAAGCTCATTTTTGGTGCTGTGTTTTTATTTTTCCTTTTTGAAGAAGAAAATTTTCTTCCACCCCAACAAAACCGCACACTGAAAGTGTATATTCTATATACTGTATCTAACCTAGAAATGCTGAAAGAAATATTACCAGAAAATAAATTATCTTGGATTTTTAGAAAAATTTTAAAATTATAAAAAAAAACTTCACTCCATAGTAAATAGAAAAAATTGGAAACCAAACCGAAAATTTAACATTAACACTTATACCAAGGAATGGAATATATTTTGGTTGTATGCCGAGTTGAATTGGCCATGATTGTGAAACACCTAATCCTGTTTTTACACAGTCTTTTTTACACGATTTTGAAATGACATGGTCTACAAAAACTTATCCTGTTTTTACACGGACAACAAATTTTGAATTTAGCTTGATAGGGGATTTACAATATGTACACAATTCTTTTTACATTTTTTTATTTTCTATTGAGTTTTGACCGTGTAAAGTGTAAGTGAAAAGTTTTATTTAGGGAAAAGAAAATTTATGCGGCTAATTTATTGAAACTGAACCGTTGTTGTGTTTTGTTCGATAAGGTAAGTTAAAACTTTTCGTAAAGCGTAATTAATTTAATAAATTTAACATTTTTAATTCAGCCATGAAGCAAAACCGAACAATGATTTCTTTGGAAACAAAGATAAAAATTTTGGACCGACTTGGAAATGGTGAGGGTTCCAGTTCCGGTGAATTTAAACGAAGCGACAATTCGGACAATTAAAAAAAATGAAAAAGCGATTAGACAAGCCGTGACTTCTGGTACCAAATTGAGTGCTCAGTACTCTTCGTATACGAGAAATATAATTATGGAAAAAATGGAAAAGGTTCTGTTGACATGGATGGAAGATTATACCCAAAAACGTATACCACTTGATACCAATACCATTAAGCAGAAGGCTTTAAGAACTTATGACGAAATAAAATGGAACCATCAACGTCTTCGAAACCCACTGATGAGAGCAAAAATAAATTTGCAGCTAGTAATGGTTGGTTGCAAGGATTTCAAGCTTGCAGCTGCAAATAGCTTCTGGAAATATTGCAGCTACCAAAGAATTCCCTTCGCAGCTGGCCAAATTAATTGAAGAAGGTGGGTACAATAGTAATCAAGTTTTTAACGCCGATGAGACGGGCCTTTTCTGGGAAAGTTTGCCAAGCCGAACGTACATAGCAAAACACGAAAGAAGTGCTAGTGGCTTTAAGGTGGTAAAAGACAGAATTACGTTTTTGTTCTGCAGTAATGTATCAGACTAAAACCTATATTGATCAATAAATCTCTCCGACCACAAGCATTGAAAGGTGTCGATATTAAAATTTTGCCAGTCCATTGGATGGCAAATAAAAAGGCGTGGGTTACTTCATCAGGTAGAAATAAAGTAAAGCCCCTAAGTAAGGAAATACCTGTGTTGGAGCACAATTAAATTATGCAAGTAATACAAATTAATTCTTATTCTCTAGTACAGGGTTTTTCAATAAGAGCACTTCAACTTTTTTTTTAATAAAACACAAACTGTTCGACTTTTGAACTAACTTTTTTTTTATTAACGAATTTGAACATATACATTTAAGTATGAAACTCGATTTCTTTTGCATGACCACCGCGTGCACGTTTTACGAAGTCCAATCTTTGAACCCAATTTTCGACCACTCTTTCGCATAAATCGGCCGAAATTCCAGCAAATTCACGATCTATATTGGCTCTGAGCTCTTGCAACGTCGCCGGCTTATTGGCATAGACCAATGACTTCACATAACCCCAAAGAAAATAATCTAGAGGTGTCAAATCACACGAGCGCGGCGGCCATTGGACGGGTCCATTTCGCGAAATAACACGCTCATCGAACTTAGTCTTCAATAACGCGATTGTATCGTGTGCTGTGTGGCATGTTGCCCCGTCCTGTTGAAACCACATGTCGTCCAAGTCCATTCCATTCAATTGCGGCCAAAAAAAATCGTTTATCATATCGCGGTATCGATTTCCATTAACAGTAACGCGGCGATCATTATCGTCGATGAAAAAATATGGCCCAATGACGCCGCCGGCATGTAATCCGCACCAAACAGTGACTTTTTCGGGATGCAACGGTGCCTCATGAATCACGTACGGGTTGCTTCCTGCCCAGTAACGCATATTTTGCTTGTTGACAAATCCATTTAGCCAAAAGTGAGCCTCATCGCTGAAGATGATTTTTCGGTGAAAATCTGCATCATTTTCGATTTGCTCTTGAGCCCAATTCACGAATCGGCGTCGCTTCAAATGGTCAAACGGCTTTAGTTGTTGTGTCAGCTTGATCTTATACGGATGTAGGCCAAGATCTTGCTCTCGAGGGCACCGGAACATTATGTAGCGAAAACGTAGACTCAAATTTTGCCACTATACGGTCGATTGTCGAACGGGCTGGCTTATTAAATGGACCGTAAAATGGCCGTAATGCTCTTAAAGTAGCAGCAACAGAACGATTATTTTGATAAAAAATTTGCACGATTTGCAATCGCTGTTCACGTGTGTAGCGTTCCATGATGAAATGTATACTAATGAAGTTTCCAAATGACAAAAGATTAATAAAAAATATGGCGTCGTTCGCCGTCCCTATCGGAAAAAAGTTGAAGCGCACCTGTTGAAACACCCGTTATCTATTGCTAAACAAAAGAAAAGGAGTTATTGACAACTGCGATAACGCTTTTCCTGACTTTATAAAGGTGAGAATCCCAATTTAAGTGCGAGTCAACAATTAGGCCTAAGTATTGAAACTCATTCACACCTAGAAGTTGAAAGCACTGTGGAGAGCAGGAATTTCTGTTGCATAAGTATCTATGAAACGTCAATGTATTTGGGACAATTCCTACGTTAGGTCGTGTAAAATTCATAACTCTAGATTTATCGCTTACAGCCAACCGATGGTAATAAAACCATTTACTAAGTTTTGATAAATCATTTTGCAATGCAAGTTGAGATTCTGATGAATTGCAATCAAATGGATAACTCAACGCCAGGTCGTCGGTGAACGCTGTGGTCTGACCCAACAGATCGATATCGAAAATGGAACTAATGTAAATAAGAAATAGCAGAGGTCCAAGCACAGAGCTCTGGGGAATACCACAACTCAAGTTACCTGGGTCACTGATAGAGCTTTCCACTTTAACCACTTGGCGACGATTTTTAAGATAATTATAACAAACCAATCTATTATGACGCCTATCATCCCTATGAATGTCGTGATCAACACTATCGAATGCTTTAGATGTATCTAGAAATAAAGCAGTAGGCTTTTGAAACTTGTTTATAGCCAAATATATATTACTTAGAAAGTGTAACAATGCCCCCTCAGTAAATTTTCTCGCTGTAAAACCGAATTGTTTCTCGTTTAGAAATTTAATCTTATCGAGATTAAATCTTATCGAGATTAAAGAGCTATGAGTCTATAGTTATTAAGCTCCAACTCATCCCCTTTTTTATAAAGCGATATTATCAGAGCTAGTTTAAATACATCTGGAAATATTCCCCTATCCAGGCTTAAATTAAACAAATATTTCAAAATATCTAACAAATACCAAGAACAATTTTTCACTAAAAAGCTGTCAATCTCCTCAATACCTTTGGATGGTTTGTTTTTTAATTTTTTAATTTCGGATATAAGTTCAACCGATTGTATTGGTTCTAAAACGCAGGATGCCATATAACCGTTTGAAGAACCCGTTGTATATCTTGAGAATTCACGGAGATCGGTGGATAATGTGGTATTGTTAAACATTGAGAATGTGCCGGATGTAACATTTATAAAAAAGTTATTAAATTCATTGGAAATGGCTAACGAAGCAGAAACAACAAAATCTGTGTTTAATTTAATTTTGTAATGATTATTCTTTGTAGCCTTGACACTGCACTTCACATTATTTGACAGTTTTTTAACGAATTTTTATAGTCTACCATTGAATGGATTACACTTTAGTTTCTTCGAGAACTTGTGAAGCTTTTTTATTTGACGTAAAAGATGTGAGTTCATCCATGGCTTGAGTTTTCTAGTGTAGTCAATGGCTACTGTATAACGTGAAGAAGCGATATAAGCGATTTAAGAATGTTAAGAAACTTTTCGAAGGCTTAGTTGCAGTCAGCTTCGCAATAAACTGAATCCCAAGTTTCGAATAGCAAATAATTTTTAAGGATATCATAACTAACTCTAGGATAATCCGCATTACTGCCTAATGTAGTCTTGCGACAAGTATAGCTTGCTATTTTTAATTGAATTAAGTTGTGATCGGTAATACCCAAAGGTAGGTTATCAACTTCGAACGCATAATTCTTTAACGATTTAACAAATACATGATCGAGACATGATTGAGCTCTATAGTTGGCGTATTTATTAAACCAAGGAAGCATAAATGTAAATGCAAACGAGCGTCCAAATTATTTTATCTATTGAAAGATCCGCAATAATAATTTCAGCTGATCACCAGCTTAAACATTTTATTGATGAAACGACTAAACTGTTATGAATAAAAACACCAATGTTACATAAAGCGGCCATTTCAATACATTTTGAATAAAATAGACAATGATGTTAATATTAATGTTATTGACGCATGGAAAAAAATTTCCATCATGGATTGCATAAAACATGCTGCTTTGGACGTTTTAGAAATAAGACCATCGACCTTAAATGCCTGCTGGAAGGCCATATGATCACCAAATATGGTCGATGAAGTGTGTACAGAAATAATCATTTTGGCACAAGCAGTTGGAGGCGCAGGATTTGATACTTTTACCACTGATAATATAAACGAAATAATTGTTGACAGAGTTCTTAATGAAGATGAGTTAGTGGAGGTTGCACTAGAAGACATTGAGCAAATGATAGCACTGATGAGGATGAAATTCCGACTTCAATAACCACAAAAATTGGGCTATTTTTGATGGTCTTCAAATGGTAAATAAATTGGCGATCATTTTCTGACAAATGATCACATAAACTAAAGAGCTGTGAAATTTCAATAAGATCTAGAATCATGCATGGCTCGATACAAGGAGCTGTACAAAGAACTCTCCAAAGTAGGATCACAAGGTACTATAACCGAATTTGCTATTAAAAAAATAAACCTAATAATGAGCCTAACAATGAATCTAATGAACAATCAAGTGTTCAAGAAATTGTCTATATTTTGGGTATTTTACGTCAAATATATGCTAATATTCGGATACAGTTTTTTCGCAGAATATATACCTTCTGGATAACTGTCATTACAACATCAAAACAAGAATTATATTCTTCAATATAGAGGGTTAAAAAAATATTTAAATTTATAGAAAAAATACACAAAATGTTTCTTCAATTTCCTTTTGAAGTTGTAGCTACGAGGGTTGTCTGAAAGTTTCCGAGCTAACAAAGATGCAAAAAATTTTTTCTTCAAATTTATTTTTATTTCTCTACTCGAGACTATCTCCTTGTAAGTCTATACACTTTTCCCAGCGATGCTTCCCTCTTTTCAACCCGTCCAAATAGTACTAGGCGCTTTTCTTTGCAAAATAATTGTATATGAAGGTGATGGCCTCCTCATTAGACGAAAATCTCTGTCCTTCGATCGTAACTTTTAGTTTACGGAACACAAAAATGTCTCTTGGGGCTAGATTTGGTGAGTAAGCAAGGGTGGTCCAGAAGTTCAAACTGTGATACCTGAATTTTCGCCGTGGCAACCGCTGAAGTGTGAGATGGCGCATTGTATTGGTGGAGCAACTTTTTTTTCGGTTTTCCCTTTTTGAAGGTAATCGATTAAGATAACCTCTTGACTGTTCCAAAAAAGAGTCGCCAACACTTTTCTACCCGAAAGAACGGCCCTAGAAATGATCATTCGAGCGAACACGTTTCTGGTCCAAATTGAGCAAACACACACAATAATATGTGACAAACACGTTCTTTGGACATATTCATAGCATTATATAACTCTCTCATTTTAATTCGACGTTCGTCTAGCACCATTTGATGAATTTGAGCAATGTCCCGAACATTCATCGTCATCCAAGGTACCAGGCCACGTTTAAATTCAGCTGTCCAAAATTTCACAATGAATAATGCTGGTGCAGAGTCCCCGTATATAGCGTCCAATAAATATTTATTGACAGCTCAGTACTCGATTTTTTACATTTTCACAAAAACACCCACATTGACTCACTCAAACGATTGTTAAACAACAACTGCAGTTCCAAAATGGCAGATATTTCGGTGAATACCTTTCAACGCATGCGCAAACACCCTCCTCTGACTTTTGTTGATGAGTGCTGTCATCTTCATGTTGAAGATCGGAAACTTTTCAGACAACCCTCGTAGATATGGATGATGTTAAATATTAAAATTTTAGTGATTTCATTAATTCGTTCATGCTCTTCATAAATCGTGTTGTCTAAACATTTCTTCTTGAAGTGGTTATTTCTATATTTGTTTGTTTATTTATAATCCTTGCAGTATATGTACTCTTTGCAGAGTTAATAGATTTAAATATGGCAGTGGGGTCTAGGACTTTACCACCGGATATTACATTGACCTCCGGTCAATACCCGCCGCCATTACCCACCGGCCAATGGCTCCCCACCATCTTACCCTCACGACTATTATCCATGGTCATTACGCTACTGTCATTAACCCGCAAATATGTTATATATTGTAGATATGCTATGGTTCTTCTTTTATCTAAAACAGTAAATAGTTTGATGAGGTCTTAAGTTAAGCATAGATATGATTTTTCTCGTTATGAGATGCTCCAAGATCGAAAAATTCTCTCGAATAATATATTTCTCAATACAAACGACAATTTTCCAAAAATGCTCCAATCTTCATCAAAATTCACATCGGTATTCTGTTTGCGATGCTGAGCATTTACGTAATACATCATACCACACAGCAAGGGAAACTACCCAAATCTGCGCTATCAGTCGGAGCTTTTTTGTTATAATGAAAGTGCCAGACGAATTGTATCTTCGAATAAATTCATTTGAACTCGGATCCATCATAATAAAAGTTTGCAAATCTTTTACTCTGGATGAACCAGCAAATTTTTTGCAAATCATGTTTCTAGTGAAATTTGACATCAAAAGTCACGTAATCACGGAAGTAACTTTTTTTTTAATTTTTTTCAGAAGGTTGATGTTTTCAGATGATTCCTTAATATCTTATTTGTCCCAAAAATATTCGTGTTTCTGTATATTTTGGTAATTAGGATCAACTGCTTGGCCCGTACCCCATAGTTTCCTACATTGCTTTACGTATCACAAAATTGAACCATATAAGGATAAAATTGATCAATATTTTGTAATACGTATTACGATTATTTGATTTTTCGATCAATTGTTCAGTGTACAATTGCTTGTATTATAATTACTCTTCTGATGTAGTGATTCAACGCTTTTGTACTACACCATATACCTACAGCTATACTCCTCGTAAAGCACAGCAGTATTAAAGTGAGGACTAAACTTACTGTAAATATGACACATGGATAGCACAAAAAAGGAGAAACTACTGACAAGTAGAAAATCAGATGCCAAAAAAATTAAAATACCGAAAAGGATGCGGAAGAAAGGGAAACTAAATTTGCAGATATTCAAGAAAAGACTAATCGAAAGTACCAGCCGCCAAGTACTCAAATGAAACTTGCTAACGAATGGAAAAACCTTGCACGTAACAAATTTATCTCGTGGAAAAATACACGAAGTACCAATTCAAACACACGGGGTCAGCGACTATAGAGAAGGCATTAATTATAACTATGGCCACAGTAGAAACTATTATACATACCGATTGAAATCTTCAAAGGGTCTTTCAGTCGTTATTAAAGGCATCGATGTCCAAGATGAAACAACCGAAATTCATATAAACTAAAGTACCTCATACACAGACGCTTAACTGTTGACGAAACAAAAAACGGTCCGGTTCAATACTGTGTTTAAACTGCCAAGAATATGGTCACTCAAGGACTTATTGCAAGTTGATATCAGAGTGCGTCGTATGCAAAACTAAAGAACTTCTCAACAGAAAAGAAATGGATGCCCAGTTCACAGAAATATTATTCAATTGTCACACCAGGCGGCAGTATACATCTACACCAGATGCACGGAATAATATAACTTTGCATATGCCAAATGGCTCTCGTTTCCTACCCTGAAAAACTGCATGCAACTGATGATTTAGTTAAAATGACAAACAATGAAAAATATGCTACAAGCAATACTCAAACCATTATCATTCAGAAACTAGAATGTCTCCGATAAATTATTAGAAGATATGCCACTGGAACGCAAACGGTATAAACCAACACAAACTCGAATTACAACATTTCCAATAGCAACACCCGAAATTAAGCGTATGCTAGTTTCTGAAATCCACTTAACCGATAAATATAATTTCAGAATAAATCGTTACGGTTAAGTTTATGACACAAAACAGCCCTTCGACAGAAGTCTGGGAGGACTTGCTATTATTATAAATAAACGGATTTGCCTGTTTTAAATGAATATGTAGCACTGCGGAAATTCAAGAAACCTGTGTATGTGTTGATAAAGAAAGCTTAGTCATGTTACCCTCCAAGTAATAACGTTTCGGCAGATATTTCCAAAAAGTTTTTTGCAACCCTGGGTCAACGTTTTATGGTCGCCGGTGACTTTAATGCAAAACATACCTACTGGAGTTTAACATCCAACTTATTGGCCTACTAATCGTCGAAAAATCCCTGACGTCCTTGATCCATGCTAAACCACTTTTAGAATTATCTTCTGACCACTCTTCGGTCTTGCTATAGTACTGGACTGCCCGAAAGCCATGTTCTATAAAAAACCATCTAACGAACAAATTCACTAATTGGTTGAATTTCAATGCTGCAGACAGCTAACGATATAAACATTGCTATGGAAAACTTGAATGATTTACTGGTCTACGTAGGCATTTTAGCCTCGCCTAAACCACAGAGCAAACATACAAGACACACCATAACATCCGCTGAAATAGAAAAATGTTAACAGAGAAACGTCGCTTAAGACGCATTTGGCAAATTAATCGATCGCCAGATGCAAAACACAACTTTAAGCAGGTGAAAAGATAACTGCAAAGCCTACTTTAAAAAACAATATGGATTATATCCAAAACTGTCTTAAAGAATTATCTCCCCATTCGGACACAAACTATTCGTTATGGAAGGCCACTAAATACCTTAAACGGCCTCAGCAACCAAAGCCATAAATTCGCCTTTCTAACGATGAATGGGCTATAAATGAGAAGGAAAAGGCTAAAGCTTTCCTTGATCACCTTGAAAGGGTATTCACTCCAAACCTTGAATTATCGGTGGTTCAAACAGAAAATGTAAACCTGAATTAACCAAAACTCTACAATAGGACAAGATTTACTGTTAAGAGGCTTATGAACAACGTGACTGAAGCAACGATAATCATAGAAAAGTTCAAAGGCGAGGATGTTTCGATTCCAAGAGTACCACTGATTCAGTTTCCCGTTCGCCTTGCATTCGCATTGATTAATAAATTTCAAGGCCAATAGTTGGAAGTGTGTGAAATAAACCTTGAATTGCTGTGCTTTTCGTTTTCTCATCACCAAGGGTTGCGATGAACGCCTAATTAATTGGCTGCCGAGATCGTGAGATTTGACAACTCTCGATTGCTTTCAAAAGGGTTATTTAACGTCAGTAACAAATTTTGCAGCAAAATTTTCTAATTAATAAGAATGAATTTTTTTTAAATCTGTAAGTCTATCTGGAGATTGTTCCTGACAAATCTATTCGGTTGAAACACCAGGGCTGGACCCCGGGATCTAGGGGCTCCGTACAAATTATTCCTAAAATTTTAATTTATGTTAACTCCCCCGGGAATGAGTTTAGGAAAGGTATTATATGAAATTAGTGACTTGTTCGAATCTGAGGGGTGTGCCCCCTGAATCAAAGAGCCCATTCTTTTGCATTGCTGTTTCCGTTATCCGATTGCGATGAACGATTGATGAGTAGCTGCGTGCACTCCCACGAGGGTTTCTGAGTTGGTAAAATTGGGGCTGGGCCCCTGGGTCTAAGGGACGCGGTTCAATTTTTTTCATCGAAAATTTCATTTTTTGATGTTTCCGGTAATGCTTCCGATACTGAATTCGGCACTTGATAAATTCCTATCATATAGACGATTGCAACTACAGTGACGTTGAGAAATTACCTACAAAACATCCGTAGTTCAAAGTAATTCTAATTTCGCCCTGGCAACGCCGGGTAATTCAGCTAGTATTTAAATATTAAATTTTCAACCAAGAATGCTCGACGTTATTGGTTTTCTGAAATTTAAGCAGGGTTGACTTTGCAAGAAGTTTAATATTCCGCTTTAGAAATCAAGTGTAATGTATTCGATATATATATATACATTCGTGGTAAAGCGGACGAAAGTCGGATGTTGACCACCTTATTCATCTCTCCATTTTTTCGTAATAAAACTAAATCCTCTCCAGCTGATTTAATATTCACTTTGTTAGACTAGGTCTGAGCATAATTCTGATAACTAATCTGACAAAAGCGAATATTAAATCAACTGGGGAGGCCCCTTATCCCCACTGTAAGATAACGAGCATTTGTTTGCTTAATGCTGGTGGTCAGTAAATTAATTAGATATATAGTTATATCTGTCAACCTCTGTGAATCGAAATATTAAAGTCGTTAAAAAAATTTCGATCAAATTTATTTGAAGTATTGTTTTTTAAATTTCTTAATTTTAAGAATGGTAAATATGTTAAATCTTAAAATTTTCTTTGTGTATGTGAGATTATTTTTCTCGGGGTATAATTTCTTTTACTACTTATTATTTTAAAAAAAATCGAACTGAAAGGGCTTTTTATTGAGTTTAGCGGAGGAACACACCTACATTTTAAAGGCCTTTTCGGGATGGTTTTCGGGTCAGCTTCACATACGTGGCAAATTTTATGAAAGTAATAATGTTGATGATTGGAGTAGAGTGGTGACGGAGAAAATTAAACGCGGAGGATGCCGAAGAGCATAATTGTGGCAGGTACGTTCAGACGGAACAGAGAGACATTATTTGAATGAATGCTGGCCAGATCGGATGAAGCTCTATTGGACAGAACATTGAATTGAATCTGGAGGGGAAACCGGACAAGGCGAGTAAGAGTTATAGATGATCCACCAATTGTGACTGCTAGGACAGAAAGAGATCGGAAACGGTGATTGGTGATTGATAATTCACAGAAATCGAAAGGCGGTTGCAGGAACTGGCGGAAAGTAAGAGCAAGAGCAAGAGCCGTATGAAGAGCGATCGGCATGAAAGACGGCCTATGGAAGGGATACACGCGCATTTGTACTTGTTATTATGTTTTTGTCGTTTGGGGGTTCAAAGGTGTGGAGTTTAAACTGATACTAATTCAACAAGCAGCGTTTTCTTCATAACGTTGTTTTAGAATCGCCGATCATTATTTTAAAATAATTTTAATTGACTTTGGATTTACCTCCCATTCCCATCGAAGTGCTGTAGAAAATATATATCATGCGTTCTGATTGGAAATATTATTTAGTAATTTTCGTTGTAGTTCAACTATTGACTTCATTTGTTTAAGAACGATGAAATACCTCACATATTGAAATTGTTTGATTAAAAACCCTGTTTTTCCCGTATAAGCCGCACCACTCTAATAAGCCGCGGCTTGCCTGACTAAAAATTATTTAAAACCTTTTCGAAAACCTCTAATTAACCGCATTCCGTTAACAAGCCGCACCTATTAGAAGCCGCACATTAATAATGAGCCGCATCCTACTAAAAAGCCTTTAAAACTTTTACGTTTTGTATCAACGTAAAATGATCAAGTAACAAAATCGCAACCTGTTTTTTTTGTTTCTTATGTTTTTTTTCTAACGTGTTTTGGCAACGTAAAATACCACAACATTGAATTTTAGTGAATAGTTTTAATTTGGTTAGGTAATGAATCATAATATTGTGATAGTAAATCAAGCCAAAGTTGATATAGAAATTCTAACCTAAAAATGGGAAAAACACGACAGAGCTACACATTAAATTTTAAATTAGAAGCTATTAAATTTGCGTTAGCAAATGGAAAAAGGGCAGCAGGCGAACATTTTAATGTTAACGAATCTATGGTTAGACGTTGGCGGGCGTGTGGAAATGAATTAAAAATAGTTCCAGACAAAAATAAGAAAACCAAAAAACGACAACGTCGGGCAAAATGGCCTTCATTTGAAATGGTTGTAAAAAAATGGGCTTTGATTGAACGAGCTAAGGGGCGGCAAATAACTGGTAAACGAGTTTTGCAAGAATCACGTTCACGTGATATAGCAATGAAAATCGCATTTAATGGATCACCGAAATGGGTACACAAGTTTATGAAGCGGCATAACTTAGTTGTAAGAGCGGTGACATCAACAGGACAACATTTGCCAGAAAATTGGGAACATAAAGTGTGTGACATTAAAACATTTGTTGAACAATCCAAATTGGGAGTAAATTGAGTCAAATTGCAAACATGGATGAGGTCCCAGTGAGTTTTGATTTCCCATCAAAGTTTACTATAATTGAGCGGGGATCATCGGATGTGAAAATTACCACAACGGGGAATGAGAAATGTAATTTTACTGTTGCATTGCCTATTATCGCTGATGGCAAAAAACTGCCTGTATATATTATTTTTAAGTGAAAAATCATTCCCAAAGGAAATTTTCCAATTGACATAATTCTATCGACTAATGAAAAAGGGTGGATGTCATCCGCAGAGATGATATTGTGGTTGGAAAACGTGTGGCAGAAACGACCACAATCATTTTCTAACAAAAAATCTATTTTAATATTAGACGCAGCACCAGGTCATATAAAACTGAGGAAATTAAATTGTTCTGCAAAAAAATCCAGACATTTCCCGCTATGATTCCAGGTGGGTTGACGAGTAAATTGCAGCCACTTGATATATCTGTCAACAAATCATTTAAATCGCAATTAAAAAATCTTTGGGAAGAATGGATTTTGACTGGCTACAAAGAGTACACAAAAAGAGGCCATGAATCGAGCGGGATATGAAGAAATCGTTGGTTGGATAGCATCGGCTTGGGACATTCATTCATTCATTCGTCGTAGTCAACATTTCCGGAAAAATGTTCGTCAATTCTTATACCTAGGTATAACCTTAAACTAAGAATTCTACAAATTTGTATCGGTTTACTTCGCCATTTTTCATGTAAATCAATTAGCGCAGTCAACCGATACCAGTGTTTGTACATTTCAGCCGTTATAATTCAAAAATTATAACGTTACCGTCCCTAGTCACGGGGAGACATGTACATTCCGTTTTACCGGTCTACTATTGTACACTGTTCCGTTCTTTTAAGACGTTGATCAGTTCAGCACAATATGGCTGAAACTTCGGGAGTAGGTCGTTGCTTAGTAGTATAGGCAGTAATAATTCATGTATGTTCATGTTACCAAGCCACTTATGTTTTAGTGACATAACCGTCACCTCGTTACATTCGAAAAGTAGGTGCTTAACGTCTTCTACTTCAGATCCGCATAAACATTGACACTGGTTCGTTATCTTAAGAGATAACTTGGCGCATCGAGCTCGTCAGTTGTAATTTCATTTTTAGTCTTTCTTTTATATCAGGAATGAAGCCAAAGGTATGCCTTCCATTGGCTGATTCATTCCACCTTCGTTGCCAGAGGTCAATCGCCATCGCTTCTATATCATTTTTACTATTATATTGATCCTGCCTACTATCAGCAGCATGTACATATTCACCTATATTATTTTGGCCACACCTTCTTAGGTGGTACAAGTTCGCTCTTTTTTTTCATTAGAATATCAACCGGGAGTACGCCAGCCAGAACCACTACCGCAACTTTAGATACCGTTCGGTAAGCTTTTGTTACTCCTAGCAGGATATTCCTCTGAGCACTTTCTAGTGATCTGATATGGTGACAGTTTAACCTATCATACCAACCAGCCGCCACATACGCGAAAAGCGCCTCCGCCAGACCTTTGTATATTAACTTCAGTGTTTTGTGAGTAAGTCCCCATCCTTCTCTTGACACTCTCGCCAAAGAGTGGAATAGCTTCTTAGCGTTTTCGCAGACTCTAAGAACGTGGGATGCTACGCCCAATCGTTCATCAAGGTCAACACCTAGATATCTAACGCACTTGACCATTGATATCGTTTGTGGTCGACTAGAGTCAAATTTGCCTTTTAGTTGCAGCATCACTGTTTTTTCTGCTGATAGTGACATCTTATTTACTTCACACCATTGGACCATTTTATTTATTGCGGTTTGACCCCGGCGCTGAAGTTCGACTGTCGAGTTGCCATGTATCAGAATGACTTTGTCATCCGCGAAAGCAATTTCCTCAAAGTCGTCGAGCATGATGTGTTAAACACGATATTCCAGACTAGAGGACCCAGAATAGAGCCCTGAGGACATCCTTTTGTAATTTGCTTTGAAACAGAACCATACATGTCTCTGATTACTGCGTATCGATTACTGAAGTAGCTCCTAAAAACATTCATCGTGTTTCTAGGGAGATTGTAGACCAATAAACTTGCAATGACACTAGACCACGTAAGATTATCAAATGATCCGGCAATGTACAAGAATATACCCATACCCCAGAACTTAGGGTTTTGACAGTGTTGGTTAGGCGGACTATCGCATCCTCAGTAGACATGCTACGTCGAAATCCGAATTGCTTGTCCGAGAACAGTCCGCTTTGTTCAACTCGCGGTATAGTGCGAGTGGCAAGCAACCTTTCTAAGAGCTTCCCCATCACTGGTAGTAACATTATGGGTCTATAAGATTTCGAACATAGTGGATCTCTATCACCAGGTTTCCTGATTATGATCATTTCACCTTTTTTCCACACCTTGGCGAAGTAACCAAATTTTAAGTAGCTGTTTAATAATTTTACTATGCTAGGCCCTATGATGGGCCATGTCAGCTGGATTATTTGAGCGTTCAAGTTATCCAGTCCAGGGGACTTGTTACGCTTGAAGCAAGTTAAGGCACTGGCGACCTCCTCCCATGTAAATGGAGGGTCTTCCGCATCGTTCCAACTACTGTCGGTAGCGATCTCGCGCATTTCTGCTTGAGGCCCAGTTTCGTCTGGCGTTTCGTCCGGAAGAAGTAAGTTGAGTAACTCCAAGCGTGTGTCATGCCACGTATCAGTAACGACTCCATTTGCCTTCCTGATGGTGTTTAAGAGTTCTGGGGATCTTGCTTTGCCAGCGGCAAATTTATATACAAGTCCTCAAGGGTCTTTACCATTTACATGTTCCGTGACGTACCGTTGGAAACTATTTTGTTTTGCAACAAATACTTCATGGAAGTATTTATTTCTTGCTACTCTAAAGCGAGACAATTTTAACTCTTTTGCTATTTGGTTCCTTTCCGTCTGGTGTACTCTTCTAAGCTTGTGCATAGAACATCTAAGTTTCCTTAGATTAGAGTTCCACCAACTGTTTTGTTTCTTCGCAACTCTCTTCTTAGGAATTGAGTTGTTGCAGACACTGGCTAACTGTGCTGAGATCAGCTCCACACGAGCATCAATTTCATCTATCGAATCTATTTCTGGAAGTGCTTCTACACTGTCCCAAGAGCCAACCAAGTGTCTAGCAAACAGACCCCAGTCTGCTTTCTTAAAGGCGAATCTCGGAGTTTTGCTACTTGCAAGCGGACTGCTCTGAGGCGAGTTTGATAAGTTAAACGTAATGACTCTATGGTCACTAGATGTCCAACTTTCTCTGACACACCACCCAACTATCGAGCAGAGCACGCCTCCATTGACTATGGTTAAGTCCATATTGGAGTTCCCATTAGACGAGAACATCGTTGGGTGCCCCTGCTCGGCTTGGGTCAGTGTCACTGACAATACAATAAAAAACGGGTTTAAAAAACCCGGTATGATGTTTTACCCTGAAGAAGTCACTGTGTTGGAAATTTCGCCAGTTGAAGAGTCAGAAGATATTGTACAGGATGCTGCTGAAAAATTAGCGATTTGTGATATACTAGTTGCTGGTTTTAGATATGTTTCATATAAGGTTGGTGTTCCTGTTGAGTGCTTTGAAGCTATAATGAAGGCCGAGGCATGGCCCGAACATCTCCTCATTAAGGAATATAACTTCAATCAGAAGAAAAATTTTCGCGGAGTTCGCCAGCAGCCTCGAATGCGTATATAACCTTATCTGATAGTAATGTCGGTGTTGATATTAACTCAAATTTCATCTATTTCCAAAACGTTCGTGGCATTGTTTCAAAATCTTCTGAGGTTTATCGTTTTGTTTGTGCATCTAGGTATCCGGTATATGTACTGGTCGAAACTAATTTGAATGCTGATATTTACAATGCGGAGTACTTTCCTGCGGAATACATTGTCTATAGACGGGATCGATCTGAATTAAATAGTTCTAAATCAAAAGGTGGTGGGATACTCATAGCTGTCCACTCTACTATCGTAAGTGATACAGTTGATTGCGACCCAACTATAGAACTATTATGTGTAAAGCTGAACATCTGTAAGAAATCAATAAATGTCATTGGTTTATATATTCCACCGAATTCGGAAACTGAGGTGTATACTAAATATACACGGTGTTTGTTTAAAATTTCATCTTCAACCAACATAGACGACAACGTGCTAATTCTGGGAGACTTTAATTTACCTAATGTCAAATGGGTATATGATGTGTAAATTATATCATACCTTGTAACGTGACATCGACTGTTGAAACTTCATGTATTGACTCCATCTTATCTTATGGTTTTATCCAGATTAATGATGTTCCTAACTACATTGGTAGGTTTTTGGATTTATTCTTTACGAATTCGATTAATTTATATACGGTAATCGAAGCACCCGTTCCATATATTGTTAATGATATTAACCATAAGTCGATGGAGGTCAATCTGAACCAATCAGAACTTTTATTGTCTAACTCAATTAAGAATAATTTTATATCTAAATTTTATGATTTTAAACGTGCAGATTTTGATAGCCTGATTTCATTTTTCTCATCAATTGACTGGAATGCGCGCTTCTCATTTAATGACTTAGATCATGATGTGCAACTATTTTATAATATTTTGTTTAGTGGTATCGACAGATTCGTTCCAATTTCTGTTTTTAAGAATAATCGAAATAATCCTCCGTGGTTTAATAAATGCTTGATTAATTTAGGTAATCGCAAGAAGAAATTATATCGGAAATGGAAAAGATCCAACAATGCTTTTGTTAAATTGGCCTTTTCTTCTGTATCTAATGAATTTGATTCCATGCATAAAATAGCTTATAGAAACTATATCAATAAGGTTCAAAATGATTTGCTATTAAATCCAAAATGGTTTTGAATTTCGTTCAGTCTAGAAGGAAAACATGCGGTTTTCCGTCGACAATGTCTTACAATAATGTTTCGGGCAATAACTCTATAGACGTAGCCAACTTATTTGGTTCTTTCTTCCAAAATACTTATAGACTAGATAATGTTAATAAGGGAACACTTGCGGATACAACACATAATAGTACAAACACCACCTTGTATATACCTCGTATCACCCCGGAGGATATTATCAAATCACTCACTCAGTTTAAAGATGGCTGTGGCCCAGATGGTGTTCCTTCAAGTTTCCTAAAAAAACTTGGTCATGAGCTAGCATTTCCTCTATCAATATTATTCAATGGATCACTTTCGTCGGGAATTTTTCCAGTTGTTTGAAAATCCTCACATATTGTTCCAATCTTCAAATCCGGTAATAGGAATGATGTCTCTAATTATAGGGGCATTTCTATACTATCAGCGATCCCTAAATTGTTCGAAGTCATTTATAGTTGACGAACAACATGGGTTTGTCCGTGGAAGATCTACCGTGTCGAATTTAATGGAATTTTCAAAACGTGCCTTGGAGGTGATTGAGGCTAAGGCGCAACTTGACGTTATTTATACTGACTTTAGTAAGGCGTTTGACTCAATCAACCATGTTATTGTATTGGAAAAATTAAAATCTTTTGGCATTTCTAATAATTTGTTAAAATGGATTGAATCATACCTTACTGAACGCATACAGTTTGTAAAAATAAATGACAGATTTTCTAATCCGATAAAAGTGCATTCGGGAGTTCCACAGGGTTCCCATCTTGGACCCCTTATCTTCATTTTATTCTTGAACGATATCACCAAATGTGTCAAATTCGCTCGTTGTCTAATTTATGCTGATGATCTAAAAATATTTTCCCCTATAAATAATACGCAAGACTCATTTAATCTGCAGAAGGACATTGATGCAATTAGCCATTGGTGTGAAAATAATTTATTATTTTTGAATACCAAGAAATGTAAAATTATTTCATTTACCCGGTCATCGTCATATGTAATACATGATTACTGTATTAATAATGATAAGTTATCTAGAATAACTGAAGTAAGAGATCTTGGGGTTATGTTTACACAAACCTTATCAGTGAATCGGCATATTGATTTGATAATTGCAAAGGCTTGTTCTATGTTAGGATTTCTTAAACGAATTATGAAAGAGTTTAATAACCCGAAAGCTTTGATCTCGCTGTATCAATCTCTTGTCCGTTCACAACTTGAATATGCGTCATGTGTTTGGTGTCCAAGTTACAGTAATCATGTCAAGAGAATTGAGGCGGTTCAGAAATCATTCTTAATTTTCTATGCCTGGAAAACTATTGGGTTTGATAATCGTAGAATGTGCTGGGAGAATGTTTTAGGCCTCCCTCCATATACCGAGCGATGTAAATCTCTAAAACTCGAGCCACTTGATATTCGTCGGCAGCATGCTGGGGCTATTTTCATTTCCAATTTACTAAATGGCGAAATTGTAAGCCCGTATTTATTATTTAACCTTAACTTGTATGCCCCTGTGAGAAATCTACGTACTCGAACCCTTCTGAAATTAGATTTTCATAAAACTAATTATGGATATGACGAACCTTTGAATTTGATGTCGAAGTTTTATAATCAATTAACTATGTTTTGTGATTTTAATATGACGAAATCTGGAATCAGACTATCTTTAAAGGAAAACTATTTTAAATAATTTATTATAATAACCTGAATTATGTATTTCATTTGATATATTTTTTATTGCTAAAATTGTACTGTAATTTATATTACGAATTAATTCACTAAAATAAAAAATAAAAAAAAATAAAAATAGACAGATAGAGGAGGAAGTAGAGGATCAGGAATAGAATATACCTAACGTGAATTAAGAAGTGATTTTTTTATTTACCAATTAATTTTTTGTTTTTACTATAAAAAGTAATTCTGTGAATTACCTAAATAAAACGTGATATTTTGAAAATTTATTTTGTTTTTTTTTCGATTTCTTTATTAAGCCGCAGTACCATAATAAGCCGTACTCCTTTAAAAAGCCTTAATTTTTTAGAAAAAAAAAAAAAACTTTTTTTGAGCAACAAGACGCGGCTTATAAAGGTAAAACAGGGTACTGATGATAATTACAGATGTTAGATGTTTTTGGCTAAAAGCTAAGTGCGATAGTGCTAACCGCTTAACTTACGAGATAATCTGTCTCAAAGTCCACCGATCTCGATTATTATTTTCCGTTATACGATCGGGTAACATTATAACCGCATTTGTCTACTAACATTAAGCATTACGCTCTTACACACGCCTAAGTTAAAACAATTATGTTAAAATGTACAAAAACTACTAAAAGCAATAAAACAAAGTTAAAGGGTAAAAGTTAAAGGAAAAACCAATTTGTACAAATAAGAGAACCACAAAAACCAAACCAAACTTGTATATACACAGCACTAGAATATTAAGAAGAAAGCAGGAAAAAAACAATAAAAGGAAAATCATAAATCATTTTGGCAAAACAAGAAAAAAATAATTCTTAAGCAAAAAATTTAAGGAAGGAGGATATTTACCAAAAACGGAAATTGTATTTTATTAATTTTCAAATTTTGTTTTCCCGGTTTTTCATTATGCTTGCGTATTTTAAACTGGTATAAAACACTAGGTTGCGATACACACAGACACCAACACACATTGATACAAAATCAGGTTGTTAAAAATACAGAGCTTAAAGCACCCAATTTAGATCTAACCAAGATTTATGTACCAACCCCAGTTTCACATACACGATATACCATTCAGTATGTGAATTTTAACTTTGAACCATTTTTATTATTTGTTGGTTATGCTTAAGGAAATGTCATTTAATACTAAAATTTTAATTATTTTATTTTATTTATAAAAAAAAAAATCGAAAAATTATTTTTTCCTAGTGTTTATTATAGTTTGAGGGTAGAATAAATATTTTTAATTACTTGGAAAAACTATTTTCGTAGTTGTTTAGTGTTGCCAAAGATTGTGGGTCGTTTAGTTTTATTGTTCTTGATTTTGTGTGTATCTGTGTGCTTTTCATACTGAGAAAGTTTTAATTTTTTGTGTGTGTGTGTGATAAATATTTTTTGGGAATTTAAATTATTTGTAAGTTTTTGTTGGTTGGTGTATGTGATAAAATTTATAAATATTAAGATTTGATAATAATTTATAATTACGAGTACACTTTATAAAATTTAGAGTAAAACCATTGATAAGATTTTGTAAAGTATGTCGTATATTTTAAGATTTCACGCGCGTATAAAATATAGCAGCTCCACTGATTTCCATTGGAAATTGAAATTAAAGAAAACTTCATTCTAATTGGGATACGTCTAACTCCCCTTTAAATCGAACAAAAAGTGCATACAAATTGAACTGAACCCCGAAAACAATAGATCCAAAGTTTTTTGTTTAAATCCAACAAATACGTAAAAATTCAATAAAAAAATTTAATTCAAACTTTCACCTTTAAATTATCCCAATAAAATTCTCAGTGGTGCAATTTTCTATATGAAACAAAACGTGAAAGCTTACCTCGGGGAAAACAAATGAATTTCAAGAATAAATAATCAAAAAATTTTTTAGTTTTGGATCAGTTTACGTTTTAAGAATGAAAAATTTCAATTTGTTGAAGTTAAAATATGAATTTCATTCGAAAAGAATTAGAGATGCATTTTATATGCAGGGTGTCTGGAAGTTATTAATTGTTTTATACAAAGTTAGAAGGAAGGAGAGGGAAGACGAAATTTAGATACCATCTGCGTAACTCAGAACGCTAGCAAAATTTTTTAATACGTGCGGCGTGCTTCTTCAACTACAAGAAAACCCGTAAATAATTTTTTCAAAATTTGGACGTTAAAAGTGTCTGGTCTTTGTGATAGTTATCTGAGAAAACTCGTTTGAATATGTCGGACATGTAAAACTTTCCAACACTCTGAAAAATATCTGCTGCAAAATATCGGCCCAAAACTTTCGGCCGATGCATATATCAATAAATCACATTTCATTTTACTAGGTGTGTAAAAATGAAACCGGAATTTTTTTTTGTTCAAAGTATTGCCCATATATAACTACATTTTGCCCATCTTTCTGGCAATATCCAAAAATAATGTTCTTATTTTGAGGCAAACCAGTTATTGAGCTATTTTAGTAGGAAGTGAAGTGCTCCTCACCAAGCCCGTGGCCCACCAATTCAAATAAATGATAATCGGACGGAACCAAGTCTGGCGAGTAAGCCGCATGTGAAAGAATTCCCCAATAAAGTTCTTCCAAAGTTTTCATGACCAGTTTTGCTTTGTGTGATGGTGCATTATCATGAAGCAAAATCACTTTGTGTTGGCTTTTATCATATTCTGGTCGTTTTTCATTCAAATTGATAATTTGTTGTTGGTAGCATTCAGTATTTACGGTTTCATTAGGTTTTAGCAGTTCAAAATAAATCACACTCTTCTAAACTCACCAAATACAGACCATTGTCTTCCGTCCAAAGCAATTTGGCCTTGTAGTCCATGTGGATGGTTGTCCTGGATCCAAAATAGATCCATTTTTCAGCGCCAGTCACAATTCGATGGAGGAATGACTTTCTTTTGTATCTGGCGAGCATCATTTCAAAAGTGGTTTTTCTATTTTCCTGTTGCCTTTCATTCAGTTTATGTGGAACCCAAGACACATTGAAATGTCCCACGAGTTGTTTTTGAATTTGAGCGCCTTCCTCATCCAACAACGCTTGCAATTCACAGTCTTCAAAATTTTTTGGTGGTGTTCCACGTACTTCGTTTCTCACGTCAAAATCACCACTTTTGAATGCATTAAACCACTCATAGCATTGTGATTTACCATTCGGTGTGATTTTGCGGCAGTTTTCTTCAAATGATAATAAAAAATCAATGATGTCCGCAAATCGTAATATGTAGGCACAAAACTCAACATTTTTAACACGTAAAAAACTTGCGGTATTGAAGAAACTTGTATGGCAATGAATTGGATGTCGTTGACAGATGTCAAAAGAAAACAAGGCGCCTACGACGTGGTTTGTCAAAAGGCACATTGACAAGTGGCGCCATTTAATGGTAAATTTTCATATTTACACACCTGGTATATTTACGGGTGAGATACCAAAGACGGATGACGATCGTTTTATCGTAAACAATTTATATGTAGTGTTTCACAATTTAAATCTATTAAAATGGGATTGAATATGGGTGGAATTGAGATTCTTTAATGATTTTTGGAAGAAGCTCTAAAATATAGCCACCTGAGACGGAACTCGGAAATTTCTTAATCGATATTGATGGAATTTTGTATTTTAAATGGAAATGGGGTTCTAAACCAGTTTTTGGACGAAGTTTTAAAATGTGGCCATCTGGGAAGGAACTAGGTAATTTTTTAACCGATTGTTATGAGATTGGTTATGTTGAATGAAAATGCGGGATTCTAGCATGATTTTTGGAAGAATTTCTGGAATATAGCCATTTGGGACGGAACTCGTTAATTTCTAAACCAATTATGATGGGATTGAATATATTGGATGGAAGTGGAATTCTAGAATGATTTTTGGAAGAAATTTTAGAATATGGTCACTTGAGACGGAACTCGGCTAATTCTTAACCAATTATGATGGGATTGAGTATATTGGATCGAAATGGAATTCTAGAATGTTTTTTAGAAGAAGTTCTGGAATCTAGCCACCTGGGGGCGGAACTCGTTAATTGCGTAACCAATTATGAAGATATTGAGTATTTTGGATCGAAATTGGATTATTAAATGACTTTTGGAAGAAGTGCTGGAACTTGGCCATCTATCTGGGAAGGTGCTTCGTCGTTTATTAACCGATTATGATGAGATTGATTATGTTGGATGGAAATAGGATTCTAGAATGATTTTTGGAAGAAGTTCTTCTTAACCGATTATGATGGGATTGGATACGTTAGATGGAAATGGCATTCTTAAATTATTTTTGGAAGATAATAAATATTCGCAGTTAACATGATTATGAAGTACTTCAATAATCTAACGGACAGTTTGAACGTACGTGATGATGAAAGGGTTATTGTACGTTGTACATATGTAGATGATAGAAGTTGTTCGCGACTACTTGCCACCATGTTTTTTACTGATATACAAAGCTCGTGAAATTTCATTCATTTTTGAATGCGTTTATATAGGAAATACGTGCCTGCAGCCAACGGATTGTAGAACACTACTAGAAGTATTTTTCATGGTCCACCTGAAGTGAACGCGTCCTTAGGAGCTTTTTTAGATTCGAAATTTATTTTGCGGCAATACCAGTTTAAAAAAGTATTCCAAAATTTGAACAAGGAAATGACGAGTATTGTCAAAAACTGTTATTCAGTAAAAATTTAGTCCACGTACAGTCCATACGGCTTGATTGATCGTGTTGAACCTTCACACTTAAGCTTTTTCATAAATTATGAGATCCCAGTGATTTTTGGCAGAGATTGGCCACTTTCGTTTATTGTGACATTTGTTTATTTATAAAATAAATATAATTACTAGTTTCGAGCATTTGTTGTTCTTCTAGGTTGAGAATTTAAAACTTTCGAGTTTATATTTATTTTATAAATAAAAAATTGTTTAAAAAAACAAAGGTTAAAACTCAATTATAGTAAACACTTTGTTTAGGCCAAAGATATAAAAAGTGACATGTCGAACTTCGATGTTTACTTCCATTGTCCAATTCGATGCTTCCTATGACCCTCTTTAAGACTGCTAAATCATACCGATTGCTTCGAGATCATCATTGCTTATGGTGAACATGCTCCATCGCAAGATACGTGTGAACGATGGTTTCAGCGTTTCAAAAGTGGTGACTTCGATGTTGCAGACAAAGAACGTGGGAAACCTCCAAAATATGATTCGCAAACACAAAAACAACTCGCCGAGGAATTGAGATAGGAAATATTCAAAACCGATAGATAGGTGTCATATGAGTTGAACAACGGGCAAATGGAAATGGCGCTCGCCGCAAAAGGAGGTCGTTTCTCTATCGTATACAGTTACAGGGGATGAAAAGTGGATTTATTTTGAGAATCTCAAGGGCAAAAATCCTGGGTTGATTGACATCGACCGCAAGACCGAATCGCTTTGGCAGAAAGACAATGCTCTGTGTTTGGTGAGACCTGAGGGGCGTGGTCTATTATGAGCTGTTAAAACCTGGGGAAATGGTTAATACTAAACGTTACCAACAATAATTTACTAATTTGAACCGTTTGCTTCAAAAAGGCCAGAATACCGAAAGAGGCAACACAAAGTCATTTTTTTTCATGACAATGCTCCATCACATATGGCAAAACCGTTTCGCGACACAATGGAATCACTCAGCTGAGAAGTTCTACCCCATGCGGCTGCGCACTTGACTTGCTGAGCAACGCTTTGATTCGTACGAAGATGTGAAAAAATGGCTCGATGAAGCAACAATGATTCGCAGCAAAAGGGAAAGAGTTTTACTGGTGTGGTATTCATAAATTGCCTGAAAGATTTTAAAAATTGTAACAAGCGATGGAGCATACATTGAATAAAGCACTTTTCATCATTCTTTTGAATGTATCATATTTTGTTTAGTAAAAAAATCCTCATATTCCTACATGAGCAAGAAAAAATTAAGTTACAAATTGTAAACTGGATAAGGCTTACTGGAAAAGTAGAAAAAACCCATTCAAACATCGAGCTGCAGCGCAAGAAATGCAGGAATCATAAATGTGGAATGTCCATCAATCATTGAAGAATATAAAAGCGGAGGTGGTACAGAAGAGTTTACGAAAGTGGTAAACAAGAGCTTTTGTACCATTTGCTCGATGTAACGATCGAAAATTTTGGACCCTATGCAAGTTGAACCCTATAAATAATTTCCACAATATTCTCCTAACATTTACAATTTTTTATTTTTAGGCGAGCAGAACAACAAAAAGGAACGAACAATCAACTGATACCTTGATACGCTGGCGCTCCTTGATTTGTAATTGGACGTAGCGGAAGTGCTTTGTAAGTTTATGGGTCGTGTCCAAGTAGGACGTCCTTCAAAATCTCTCAACGAAAAATATCAAGTTGGGAGCTTAAAGTGTTTAAGATAGCAAAATTTTCCTTGGAGTACTATATAGACCAAACATATACATTTCTGAATATTTCCTAGAAACTCATATAAACCAGCATGCTAAGGTGTCGTAAATTCTGAGAAGCTACTAGACTTCATCTAGGTTTGGTTTAGGTTGTTTAGGACAGGCAAATTTGCATTGGAGTACTACAATTCACCGTACGTTTTTTTGAGTTTTGCCAAAATGTCCTATAAACTTACGTGCTAAGTGACGCACATTCTGAGATGCTACTAGACCCCATCTAATAAAAAAACTCATTTATGTTGATCAAAATGGAGGTTTGAGAGTTAGAGACAGCTAAATTTACATTAAAGAACTATAAATCGAACGTACAATTTTCTGAATCGTACTTAGAAACTCATACAAATCAGCATGCTAAGTGAGGTATATTCTAAGATGCTACTAGTTTTGAGCTTTTAGGGCTGCCAAATTTGGCCTTGGAGCGTTAGACTCTCCTATAAACCTGCAAGCTTAGTGACGTATATTCGGAGGAGCAACGAGGAATTATTTTATATAAAAATACCGGTCCGACAAAACTTGTAAGTTTTAATTTACGCGAGTGTGCATTCAATATTTTGACAGTGTAATTCAACAACAAATTGATCAGAAATAAATGCAAGTAAACTCATTCAATTGTTTGTGTTGCTTAACATGTTTTACGAGCCCGATTATAGATAATTCCACGCATTTACATTACATACATTAAATAGTTAAGGCTTTCAAAATACTATGGTAAGATTAAGGACTAACGACTCATTCAATTTCTTGTGTTGGAAAGGTTGTCTTGTTTGATACACTGGACCGAACCTATAGATTTCCACGCGGCTTCATTATAAACATTAAATTGCCTAACTTATAGGCTTTCCAATTATCATGGTAAGATTTAGGACTAGTGAGAACCACTATGGATTAAGAAGCTTTCAATGGGAAATCTTAACTCATTCAATTTTTTGTGTTGACACCGTTGCGTAATTCGATATACGGGACCGATCCTAGAGGTTTCCATGCAGTTTCATTATAAACGTTAAATCGCCTTAATTATAGGCTTTCCAAATATCATGGTAACAGTTTGGATTAATCTTCTATAAATCACAAGCTCGGGTTTCTTTAATTTCCCGGGAAAAAACTATAATCCGCGTCCCTTATTGGTGTGTATATAGCGATACTTCTAGGTCCTACATAATAGAAAAACAGGTTTATTTTGGATTTTTTCAACCAATGCAAACTTGGCCTCCTAAACACCCCGAATTCTCAATTTGACCATAATCAACGTGTTTTTCTATTATATAGGGCCTAGTAGTATCTCAATGTAAATATCAATGCAAATTTGCCCGTCATAAAAATTCGTTGTATCGAAACATTCTATAAAATACGTTATATCGAGACATTCTACAAATATATCTACATATTTTTGTTACTGTTGCTTTTTTATGACAGAATTTGGACAAACGTTAAAATTTTTGGAAATTTTGAAACTTCAGGTACATTTAAGATTTGAAATTAATTTAACAAAATTCTTTATTCATTTTACCTTTAACTAATATTGAGCGAAATGTAAAGAAATCGAAAGGATAAACTTAAAAAACTACGGATTAAACGAAAAATTTGAAACATTTTTTAATACGAAAGTTTTTACAAATGTTTAAGATTTTAGTTATTGTTTAATGTCATGGATTTTCCAGCAAATCTATTTTATTTCAACGTTCGTCAAACTTTGATATCATAGAATTATAGTCGACAAGAATTTTCTAATTAAAACAAACCATGTAAAAAATAAAAAATTTCCATCTGCCATGAAGAACAACACAAATAACGTTGCTACAAATGCATCGTATCCTAAACCCTTGATCCTTTTTTTTGTAACAAACACCGACAAGTTTTGCTGTGTCGTTTATTCATGTTTTATAAACTTTACTATAATTGTAAAAGTACTGTGGATGTTTAATCGTCTGGATCGGAGAATTTTAATAGATTTCCTTCCTTCCTTTTATCATGCGTGTATATGTTAGTTTATACATGGAATGTTACAGTGAAATACATTATCTAGCGTGTTGCTCGGTGTCACAATTTCTAGGCCAATTGCCGACTTGTAATAGTAATTTCGGTTACAAAAGCTTGATGTTGAAAAATTATGTCAAGTATATTATCCCACAGTTATTTTTTTTACATAATTTTATTATCAAAGTATGTTAATGCTTTATATTATGAAATGGGATATTTTAGGATTTCTCCCAACAAAAAAAAAATAAAATAAAACAATTAACTGAAAATATGTTAAATTACATAATATTTAGCAAAGTTAGGACAACCATAAATAACGACCATAAAATATATAAAACACAAATTCCTCGGTTGCTTTGGTCCCATTAACATCCTTTTGAGCGTGTCTTGTATACACAATACTAAATAATAAACCTAAACTGACCCCACCGTATAATCACCTTCATTATACAATTTGTTAGAAATAGTTTTTATTGTCTCAACTCTCAACTCGTATAAACTATACATAAAATCGTTTGTTATCTAATTTTGGGTTCAGAAAAAGTTTTTGGAGATTATATCTAAATACAGTCTTAGATTTTTTTTTGTTAAAAAGTTAATTGAAAATCGTAATTATGGAACGAAGGATGTTCAAAATATTCTACTATAATCTAGCTTAAGCTTTAAGCACAACAACCATGATATGCCACATAATTCCATCACATTAATACAAAATTTTTGGTTAGATGATGATGTGTTGTTGTTTTGTAAACCCATTTAAATAATTCTAAAACAATTCTGTAAACTTTGTCCAACATACAGAACAGAACACAATACGTATATAACATAATAAACAAAAACAACAAAAAAATGTTTTAATTTTATCCAGTTTTATGGTAGACATCCTTTTTATTGTTTATATATACAAAAATTTTATGTTGTGCAGATGAAAAAGACAAAGTCCAAAAACATATGGTGGGAAATTAATTTGCCCATAATCATGATGATTAAAATGATAATACTGTTTAGAGTTTTTTTTTTGGTTACATTTAATTTGTGTAATTGTTACCTTAATTCGCATTTTTATATACCCTCTACCTTTACGATGATAGGCTTCATCTTAATATTATTAATTAACTGTTTACATGATTTTATATATGTGCAGGTTTGTGGTCAGAACCTATTTGATCCAAGGTTTTTGTAATTAGACAAATATTTGGCATGTCCTAAACAATCAACTTTCTCTAAAATTTACCTATGTCAGCGTTGCAATAATTTAACGTAGATTTAATAATATCTAAACACGGTGCTCGTGTAGTAATTATTATTTTAATGTTAATCATCATTAATCGCCAAAAAAGTTATAATTTAAAAAGCATCTCGCTTTATCTAAATTAAATAATTTGTGTCGCATTCTGTTAATAAAATATTGTTCTTACTGATTTAGGATATTCTCTTCGTGCATGTAATAATTTAAATTGGTGAGATTAAAAAATATATTGGTTTGATGGATAAGGCTCTATTGTATATGAACACGTGGGAACTTAAAATTAAAATTTTTAGCTTAATTACTAATAATTACTTTAGCAAAATTAAATAATTTGTATGGTGTTTTGTATAATAAAATATTGTTTTTACTGATATATCAACACGTGGGAACTTAAAATTATTATTTTTTAATTAGTTAGCTAAATTAAATGATTTGTGTCGCATTTTGTATAATAAAATATTGTTTTTACTGATTTAGGATGTTCTCTTCGTGTATGTAATAATTTGTATTGGTTAGATTAAAAAATATATTGGTTTTATGAATTAGGCTCTATTGTATATAAACACGTAGGAACTTAATTTTTTTTAATTAATTAGCTAAATTAAATAATTTGTGTCGTATTTTCTATAATAAAATGTTGTTTCACTGGTTTAGGATATTCTCTTCGTGCATGTAATAATTAACATTTGTTAGATTAAAAATATATTGGTTTGATGAAGGAGGCTACTTTAGCTAAATTAAATAATTTGTGTCGCATTTTGTATAATAAAATCATGTTTCTACTGTTTTTGGGTACTCTCTTCGTGCATGTATTAATTTAAATTTGTTAGATTAAAAAATATATTGGTTTGATGGATAAGGCTCTATAGTATTTGAACACGTGGGAACTTAAATTAATTTTTTTAAATTACTTTAGCTACCTGGCAACCTGATTTCGGAGATAAGTAACACGAAAATAGACAGGAGGAACATACACCGGGAATAAAGAAAACTACAGAGGTTTCAAGAAACAAACGAGACCAAAGGCAAACTGGCACATCAAATGGAGCAAAGATCCTTGAAATAGGCTCAGCAGAAGATTCTAGTACGACTGTTGAGGGTGAGTCCGGCAGTGGAGTTGAATGCTAAGGAGACAGCGCTCCAGAAAGCCGGAACGAAAAGCCGTATAAATGTGGTACGAATTAGAGTTCAATGGATATATGCTGGAATGTGACGAGGTAGGGAAAGAATGAGACAGTAGTTGAAAGCATTCAGAAACGACCAGTTTGTCAAGTAGTAAGAAGCCGCAAAATTGGAAAGTCACCACCCTGACTTAGTGTGGCTGTACAATTCGAGGAAGCAAACAAGCAGATCTCGGAATGCATAACGAGGTTGGAAAGGTTCATACAAAATTGTCAATAGGATGAATTGTCAACTGAACGAAAAGTTGTGCAGGTTCATAGACAGAAGCGGTATGGCATTGGATGTTTCTGTTTAGGACGAACATATTTATGGTGAGTGTAGTGTCATGAATTGTGCTCCACACACGTATAAAACTCGGTGGTTGAGTGATTGTGGAGTATACATTACCAAGTGTTACAAATTTGAAAAATCCAGTACGAATTATTATCGAACGTCCGTAATTCGAAACATTATTTTAGATTTGTCCTCGACATGGGTAAACTTTGAGTAAAATATGGGTAAAATATTTAAAGCGGTCATTCGATACAGACCTTACGTTAGTATCATGACCTGAAAATTTTCAATAAATACCAAAAATCCTTTCGCGACTCAAATTTTATATAATAAAACGGCTTATTACTTAACCATTAGAGAGTAGCAGACATAGGTGTGCGATAAAGCGTATGTATTTCTTTTATATACACAGAATTAATATGCCAATTGTACCTAAAATTGAATACGTGTTTCCTGCTATGTGTAGATTGTGATACTTAACTATTTTATATCCACATTACCTCCTCTCGTACCCGTCTTCACCTTTCCAATTATTTTATCCCTTTTTATTTGTGCTACTGGTACGGGGTATAATATGCTGTTATCCCATTTCAACTGAATGTCAGAATGATATAAAAATTTCTCCAACGTTCGTATTTTTCAATTATTTAAAATTTTCATATATAGAAGAAAATTATGTAATAAAATATGAAGATTTTTCTAAGATACAATTTTTAAAATTGCTTTTAGGGTTTGGCAGTACACACATACATATGAACGAAATTTTCATACACTTTAGTTTACCGAAAATAATAGAATAATAATAGAGTTAAGTATTTAGAAATTCTATTCTATATTGCAAACTATATACCCTACCTCCATGAATAGAAAAATAATACAAGTTGCTATAACGAGGAAGAGGTTATGTGCAAATGGGAAAATTTAAAATGATTTTTTTGATTTTCCTTCTGTCGATTTTATTTAAAAACTAAAAATTATTTTAAAAGATCCATTAACACTTTCCTATATACAATAATAATACACATACGTAGTATAATAGTAACATATATCAGTTTCTGGCAAGATATACAGGTTGTGCCAAGATTGGACCGAACGTTAAATAACCGCGGTGATAAATATTAGGCCATCAAACATTTTACCGAGATGCCTTAAGAAAGTCGAACTGTTACAAATTTAGTAACTAGTTTTGTCAGCCCCCACTTTATTGTTACAATTAACCACATACACTAAGTTAAATAAAGCGTGACATGTCACTTGTTAATAAAATGTCAAACAGGACGGACATGTTTTCCATTCATCTTGTTGTTTTATAAGTATTATTTCAAAGGACAGTTTTCAAGACAAACCCCATGCGTTAATATAATTTTAACTTACCAAAATTAGTGAATTCCTTAAAAAATCCGTCTTCGGTGTTATTGTGCAGCTACCTGTGTATAGAGACAATATTAAATAAAGCATAATTTCATTAATATAAATTTAAAATTATGTTTTTTAATTATAAAGTCTAATTATGAATTGATACTGTGCATGTGAGAAAGTTAAAATTACTTAGTCCTAGGTGAAATTAATTTTAACAAAATAAGTTTTGTGTGGGGATTTTTAATGTTACATATGGGAATAGTAAAGCAATTAGGTAGTTATGTTGTGTGTTGCATTTATCCTAATTAAGAAAATTTTTGATTTGCGCACGTAGGGTTTTACATAAACCTTAATGTGGGGAAGTTTATGAAAGACTTTGATTGTCTTATAAAATTCAAATATTCTACAGGAGATTTTGAAGCTTAAATTTAAATAAACAAAAACTTCAACTATAATTGACAGGCAACACATTAGAAATTACGCGGGCTCTTGAATTCATTTTAATCTTAGGATACTAGAGTGGAGTCACTCCATGTAAGTGAATTTTATATATCTCGTGGTTGCTTGACTACTTGCAGTAGTTCCGTTCAAGCTGTATATTGTTTTGTTGGTGCCAATCCCGTTTTATATGCTTTAAGGCTGATGCCAACTTGTTATCCAATGATTACTTTTCACTAAACCCATAAACTTCGATAAGTGACTCACTTGTGAAACTTTTCCATCTTTGGATTTTCAAATCCTTAAGTAAGATTAGTTCTTTTATATAAGTTAACCAATGTTGTTTCTGTGACCGGTTCATTTCAATGAAGCCCTAGAAGCCAGAGTTTTCACAGAATAATTTTTGGAATTGAATAATTTTATCATTTAATCAGTTTTTGGCAGAGAGATCATTGTTCAATCATTGATCGCGTAATTGTTGCTAAAACCAATCAACAGTAACAAACGGCAAATAGTTAAAGATTAGAGTTTGGATGATCGAGAATTTGTCAGTATCTGTTTACGATCAGTGATGAAATTGAACACAACTATGATCCCTTGCCAGAGTGAAAAAATCACCGTCCCATCATGCGCGGATGGTTCTACGTAAATCGTAAATAATAGTTGGGAGTATTTCGGCCACGGTACAGATTGCAAAGATTAAATAAAAGAAAAAAATTACATGCCGGGTCAAAGTTTACTACAGTGCGGATTAAATCGTTTTTGAAGATCCAAATCATAACAAAGTATACCATCCGGTATGAAGCCACTTGTTTTGCTGTTGTAGCCAGGCCTGGATTTAAATGATGATACGCAATCTGGATCTGAAGAAGGGATTGTGAAATGGAATTCGATTGATGGTGAAAAGCCTTCAACCAAATTTCATCACTGCACAAATCATCTCCTGATGCAATCGTGGCGACAGCGACTTCATTCCGCGAAGAAATTTTCAACCGACCGTCTCGACCGCGAACAGCAGTAACTGAATTTGCTTGGTGACGATCGACAATTCACACACAACATAGTTTAAAAAGCATTCTTTCAAAAGGTACCGGAATAAAGCAATTTAAGTAAAATGTGATAAAAAATATTTTTATTTCAATCTGCGTTGTCAATCTGATTTTGAAATGGACATTAACTCCATCAAATCTAAAATATATAGCGAGCAGGAGTGCCTATGAAACCATTTTTCATATGAACCGATACGGAACTTTAGATCAAACCTTTACATTACATTTTTTTATGTTTGTGTGATAAACAAAATTTTTATTGAAAAAGCTAAGATTTGCAATTTCATTTCGATCAACTAGTCTATCTGGGCTATACAGAGGCCGAATTTTTGTTGAAAAGCGGTTTTGTCAAAAATCGTCATTTCCGCTTAAATTTTGTAAAATTCTTCTAAAACGGTATTGTTGCAAAATTTATTTTAGAATTGTATAGTTTATAATCGTTTTTCTTGTAAATGATATACTTTTTAAAATATCAAAAAAGCTCCTATGGAAGCTGTCAACAATTTTCATGATTACTATATTTTATTTTACTATGTAGAAGAAAGTAAAAAGTGGAAAATACTGAACATCGTGCGTAAAACGCAATCTAGCGATTTAAAATTACTGTCAGGTAGTATGAGACCACATAATTTCGAACCTCAAGATCACGTTTTTCTTACAAATTAAAATCACAGCACGATGTTTAATATTCTCCACTTTTTTTAATTCTCAAAACACGTATGCATTAAGTCACTCGCAGAAATTAAATGAAACGATTGATTTGGACAAAATAAAAAATTTCCTTCATTGTAATTTTATATAGATTTACCGAACTTATTAAATAGTCCTCGTATTATAAACCTGATAGGTTGTAAAATAATTAAGCAATTATCGAGTTCTTGGTTATACTATACAAATAACAAAATGTAAAATTCAAATTACAATCTCAATCCTGCAAATTTGAATAAGAAATTTCCGGGTAAACTATAACCATCCAGGTAAACTATAATATAATACACGTTACAGAACCTCTTCTAAATTATATAAAATATCTCAGAATCACAGAAGACCCACAGATTCTAAAAAAAAAATAATTGTAAAACATAGTGAATTGAGTTTTTTGGCTGTAAGTTAACACGCCACATAATTAGGTTGATATAGAAAACAGCTTAGCATCATATTACTCACGTGGCATTAGCAGTTGTATGAGCTACTCGCGCATCAGGCATAATTGCCGATTGACCGCATTCTTGCTTTTAGTTTAGTTTTAGCGATGTGTGATTCCTCAAGCTTTACACCTTTGCTTGAAATTACAAAACGTTGATTATAGAACGCAATATGCTCACAATAGTAATCAAAACACTCACGGAAGACCACAGAGCCTTCCATCACCTCCATCTTATTTTGTACAGACGAAGCTTAGGCAGATATTAAACTCGCCTCCACCGTTTTACCCTCAACTGTTGCACAACCCGCAAAGCTCCCTCGACAGAAGACAAATGTGTCTACCAAATAGAACACAACCAAGGTATACTAATCCACACTTCCAAAGTCAACCCCACAATATAACAGGAAATAGTTTGGATATCCAAATTATCCACCAAGATACCCTACTAAATCGCCACAGCCGATGGAAGTAGATCCATCCATTAGATCTAGGCAGGCAAATTATCAAAATAGACTTTATACCAATCAATTCCGAGCAACAAGAAGATCCGGATATCTCATGGTACCAAGTTCAGCTAAATGAATATGATACACAACAGGATCAAACACTTATAGAATATACTAATTCTATTGATGATCCATCAATGGCAGAACAACATGAAGATAATAACTATGATAGTGAACCGACAGAAAAACTCGACGATATTAATTTTTTAGACTAACGCACTCTTCGAAAGTCCTTTAAATTCTTGATAGATACTGGGTCCAATAACAGCTTGTTCGTAATCCTATCCCGAATGAAAAGCCCTTCACGGCCAACTCAGTAGCAGGTAGTCTTCGCATCACGCATCACGCATCACGCATCACGCGTTAATAGACCTATTCGGTCAAGAAAGAAAATTAAAGTTTTTATACTACCGAAGCTGAAATCATTTCACGGCATAATCGGGACAGACAGCCTGAAAGAACTCGGCGCCACCATACAGACGGATAACGGATTCATGATTATTAAACCAAATCACAAAGTGCTGATCAAACAACATATCTCTGACTCAGTGAACAACATAGTTATTAGGAACACCCATCTTAACGAAGAACAACAAAAATTAGATCATTTAATAAAGACATGCCCACACCTCTTCTCCGATCCGGAAGAGAGACTGACTTTTACGACAACGGTGAAGGGAGAAATTAGGACTACTGGCACGGAACCTGTATACTCTCGGATATGGTCGTATCCAGTATGTTTGAAAGATGAAGTAGAAAAGAAGGTCAAACAACTGTTCGGGGTAATTATGGGGAAATTAGACCATCAAAATCGCAGTATAATTCCCCTGTGTGGATAGTCCCAAAAAAGGAAGACGCATCTGGAATAAAAAACACAGAATGGTCATTGACTACCGTAAGTTGAATTCGATCACTATCTCAGAAAGATATCCGATCCCAGAAATCAACGACATTCTGGCAAATCTGGGGGAGAACAAGCTATTATCACTATTATTGATTTGAAAAGTGGATTTCACCAAATCCCACTTAAGGAATCGGACATTGAAAAAACAGCCTTTTCTGTAAATCATGGGAAATACAAGTTTACTCGTCTCCCATTCGGCCTAAAGAACGCTTCTTCCATATTTCAACGCGCCCTTGATGATATCCTTCGCGAACACATCGGCAAGCGTTGTTATGTATACATAGACGACATAATCATATTCGGCAAAAATGAAGATGAACACTTTAGAAGCATGGAGATAATTTTCAGAGCTCTAGAGAATGCCAATATGATGATCCAACTCGACAAATGCGAGTTTTTACGAGATGAGGTAGAATTTTTAGGATTTATCATCTCCTCTCCATCATGGGATAAAACCAAATCAAAAAAAATAGTAAAAGCTATAACAGATTTTCCGGTACCCCAAAACGTGAAAGAACTGAGATTCTTCCTGGGTATGGCCGGATTTTACAGTAGGTTTATCCAGGATTATGCTAAACTCGCAAGCCCCTTACTTCGCTTTTGAAAGGGGAAGATGGGCATATGTCAAAGAACATCTCGAGAAATAAGAAAGTAAATTTCACCGAAGAGGAAATTATTGCGTTTTCCAAATTTTCAAAAGGAATTCGAGTTGACAACAGACGCTTCTAATTTCGCTTTAGGGGCAGTACTGTCACAAGAAGGAAGGCCAATCACGTTGATTTCAAGAACATTGGCTAGTACGGGGGAAAATTATGCTGCTAACGAGAAGGAAATGTTAGCCATAATATGGACCCTCACCTCTTTGAGACATTTCCTGTACGGATCAAAGAAGGTGAAGATTTTCACTGATCATCAACCTCTGACGTATGGCCCTTAGCCATAAAAATCATAACGCTAAGATGAAACGTTGGAAAGCTGTCTTAGAGGAATACAATTACGAACTAAGATACCAACCCGGTAAAACGAATAGGGTAGCAGATGCACTTTCAAGAATACCAGGCCCTTCTGGGATAAATGCGGTATCAATAACACAACATATCGACGAAAGCTCTGCACATGACCTTATTCCCACAGTCGAAACTCCGGTTAATGAATTCAGAAATCAAGTGATTCTAAATATAGGAGAGTAAAACTCTTACCAATTGATAAACCCTTTTCCAAATTACCAATTCCAGCGCGGATATTATAAACTTCTTTAAACGATATCTCAGCCCACACACGATTAATGGTTTGAAGACAACCGAATCGATAATGGGAACAATTCAGGAGATATATCCAGTCGACTTTAGGACGTACACAATTCGGTTCACTCAAAAGTTGGTATAGGATATTGCAGATGAAAGCCAACAGGAAGAAAGGATAATATCCGTTCACCCACGAGCGCACCGCAATGCGGAATAGAATCGAAAACAAATACTCGAGAAATACTACTTTCCGAGGATGAACAGAATAATTAGGTCAATAGTAAAACGATGTACCATCTGCCAAGAGAACAAGTACGACCGAAACCCCAATAAACCCGCTCTTCATCCTACACCTATTCCAAATTATCCTGGACATACTATACACCTAGACATTTACTCGACTGAGAACAAGCTAGTTCTAACAGCTATCGATAAACTCAGCAAGAAAGAGCAGTTAATGAATATAACTATTCAATCCATTCGGTAGCGGGGAAACGGCCAGTTAAAATCTATTTTGGCAGAACACCTAATGCAGACCCCGAACAATCAGAACAAATTAGATTTAGCAATATACAAAGACTAAAACAGAAACAGGTCAAGGATTTAGGACACCATAACAAAAAACGTAAAACCGTTAAAACTTACCAGCCAGGTCAGGTGATTTTCGTAAAACAGAATAAAAGACTAGGAACGAAATTAGTAGCACGATACAAACCTTAGATGGTGTGGAAAATAGGAATACAACTGTATTAACTCAATCGGGAAAAGTAGTCCATAAAAGTAATATAAAATCCTAAAAAGAAAATCTATTTTAATTACAGTTGTGCCCTAGGCAGTACCTCCGCAGAAATACAAATCCTTGACTATACAAACTCGCAGATCGTATTAATTAGCACTGGTAAGGCAAAAATACAGGACGGAAATTTCAAAATAATCCACGTTATAGAACTAGACAAACACCAAGCTTTCCTAGACAGAATGACCGCAGTACTGGACAGAGAGTTGACAAACGACCATCCACTACAACCCTACCTTAAACACGAAATTACAGAATTACAAACGTTATTGGACAGCCTTAGTTAGGACAAAGAGAATTAAACGGTCTTGGAAGTTTGTTGGCAGTGCATGGAAGTGGATAGCGGGAAACCCCGATCATGATGACTTTGAAATAATTAAAGATAAGATGAATAATGTGCTAGAAAATAATAATAAGCAAGTAAATATTAATCAAATGTTAATAAGAGAATTAATAATATAACGAGAATGGCCAATGAAATTACGAACGCGATTCATAAAGAAAACAAACTGAATGATCATGTCGCTTTGAATATTCAATATAAATTAAGAGTAATGAAGGAAGAAATCATAAACATCAAATATGAAATTCATTGGGCCAAGGCTGATATTATCAATTCACTTATTCTATCTAATTCAGAAATTAAATTGGCTATTAACACAATAGAAAACCAAAATTTACCATATAGCACCCCAGTGGAAGCACTGGATTTCGCGAATATTAAGATCATTAGTAGCAGAGTATGCTTGCTCTATATCGTTTATATCCCGCTTACAACTCTGGCACTATATGAGAAAATATTGGTCAACATGAAAATATTATAAAAGGTCAGGTTAAAGTCTATAGCATAATTAACGAATGTAAAACAGTTAATTCATTATCAATTTGTAATCAGAATGGTATCATAGATATAAGCAACACCACCTGTCTGCCTAATTTACTTAAAAGTCGTCCTTCCAAATGTAACCACACCAATGATCATACCAACAGTCAACGAAATAGCAGAAGGTCTAATATTATACTTAATCAATTCAATGGAAATATTAATGTAGGGGATGCAACTCAGAAGCTAAATGGAACATACCTACTCAAGTTTAGCAATACAACTATAAGGGTCAATGGAAATATATTCATTTCAAAAGAAAGATCGAGTATGCAAGTACTTCCGGCAATTCTGCAACCAACTTCAGGAGAAATCGGATTCAAGGATACACTTCAATTGCAAATGGTGAAAGGATTCATATTAATAACACCAATCATATTGGGCTCTTACAATCAGAGACAACTATCCAACTAGTCACTAGTTGGGGGCTATTCTCATTAATCATCATCTTAGGTATAGTAGCCCTATTCTTAGAATCTTAAATACTACAAACATCGAAGAAGCAGTTGTCTCAGATTCTCAAGACAAAATCGAGAACACGGTTCCTGTAAAAGTAGACCCAGGTCAGCGAAGAAAATTCTACGATTCTACCATTCTTTTGAAAAATCGAATGAGGACATTCGAACTTAAAGAGGGACGAGTTAACATGCCACATGATTAGGTTGCTATAGAAAACAGCTTAGCATCATATTACTAACGTCTCAATTGTATGAGCTACACGCGCATCCGGCATACGTTTGCATTCAATAATTATTCTAGTTGTAATCGAGAGTTTATTGATTGATTGATTTTGAATGCACGACCAAGTTTTTAGACAAGATCTCCCGGGAGACGCCGGGCTCACCGTACACTCCTTTTACATATAACAAAACCGAGGGATTAGACAGGTTAATTGGATGAGACTGAATCAGCCCGGTTACAGACACCTAGAAATAGCCGATAAGGTAGGCAATGGTAAGGATAGGAAAAGTTTTTTTTTTTTTTTTTTTTTGGCAGAGCGACTCGGTTACAAGAACCTTGATCGTACAACACAAGACAATACAAGGGATGACAGTTTTAATGACCATCAACAATTGCTTCTTGGAAGCAGCACCTAAAATAAACCTACATTAAAAATTCTATTATACATCTGCCTCTAAAGCTGAAATGTAAATTCATCATTAATTAAATAGGATTAATAAATTTTGATTTGATTTGAATGCACAACCAACAGTAGATGTGACAGACCTGGCCCGGTTGCGGACTCTTTCAAATTGTGTCAGCTTCCCTTTGAACCGCATCTGAAATTAATTATTATTTTGAAATACTTTAGTTAAGTATAGCCATCAAAACCGCTTCCAGAATGCTTAACTCCTGGAGTCAATATATTGTTAGAACTTTACCACTCGACCACCGAATGTTTCTTAGTTGTAATCCACAGTTTATAAAATTAAATTAACTAATATTAAGAAGATTTTGTAATTATAAAATGTGTAACGTCATTGTAAAAGTATTGTGAAAGTTTTTAATAAATAAAATAAATAAAAAAAAATATAAAGAAAAAGAATAAAAAATCAAATTTTGATTTTTTTTATAATTTCTAAAGCAAAATAAGTTAACTTGTATACCATGCATTTTATCCTGCAGACACAAACCTGCGTGAAAGAATACTTAAGCTAATTATATATCTGAGACTAAACGATTTAAACCAAAATCTCATTCAAAGACCGGGTTCAAAGCATACCAACTTCATATCCACAGCATAATTACCAATTGGATCCAAACAATATTATCAATAAATTATTTTCTTTCGCATATAAAATTGATATATGGCACTTAAAAGCAGAATTTGAATAACATTGTGTCACAAAACATAAAAATTATTCATGTATATCACAATTTCAAATACCTTCGATAACACCCTCAAACGTGCTCTTAAATCAAACAACATTTTAACAATGTTAATCTGAAAAAGCTGTTATCAAAGCAATAAAATCCATACTCCCATCAATATATTTTATCAAAGAGCATTCCTGTAAAACGTTATCACGTATTAAAAATACAACAAGAGTTACACAGTATAAAAGCTCAAGCAAGGATTCAGTTTGCTTGAATGTCATCTAAGGTTACATAATAAACTCGTATTTAGATAAATATATTTATTCAATTGACCCTAACTATATATACCTATCCTTAAACTAAATAAACTGACAAATTCTTCAAAATCCAATAAATTTTTATCAATTCGCCCAATACAATTTTCCGAGAGAGCAAAAATAAAAAAAAAACTTTATCAGGTATTGTGCACACAAAACTTTTATTTTTCGTCCAAGGATAACAAAGGCAATTTAGAAAATATTTATATTCTTTTGTGCCTTCGACACATAATATTATTGGGCACATATAGATGTTTCAAATTAATATGATTTTTGTTTGGGGATGAAATGATAGCTCTTATCAACTTGGCTGTGTAATATAATCAATTTTAGGATGTTAAAGGTTAATCTACTCGTGTATAGAAAAAGTATCAACATTTTTTTTTAATGTTCAGGAATTTTGTCAAAAAGTTTTTACTTTTTATTTTATTACAAAACTTTATTTTATATAAATTTAACAGCTCGTGCACCGAGCCCCGCCTGATGGGTTATAATATCGTAACCCCTTAAATTAAAGATATAACATCGGGAGGTAAATGGAGAAATTATTTAGGGGAACTGTAATGATTTTCCCCGGCGACCGAATAAAATTCTCCTTATTTTTTGTTCTACAGAATGTTTTTTTTGGAAAATTGTTTTATGTTCTATGTATTATTTCCTTATCATGCTAATTTTGTAACTTTATCCAGTTGTTATTATTATTGTTGTTGTTGTCAGCAGGAACAAGAAAACATATTAAACTTTTCGTTTTTTTAATTTTTAATTAAGTTCAACTGAAAGTTTTGTTATCCATTTAGATGCCGTAGAGCATCAGCAGATCGGATCATTTTGTAGCAATGTTTTTCTAGATATGTAAAACAAATAGTTTAAGTCTCAGATGAATTGAACCTGCAACTGGTACAGTGTATAATAATAATTGTAACATATGTAGATATAGAATAGGGTGATGTTGTATGTTCGGTCGGTTTTATGAGTTCTCACACGGTACATGTAGTATGTAGTTTATTGGAAAATATTTATTATTCATGTTGAATTTAGTAATCAATGGGATGTGTAATTTATGCATTTTGATATACGCGAATAAGTAAATAAATAAAATAAAATTTAAATAGAAATTGCAAGGTGTGTTTTGATGTCCTGTGAAAATTCCCAATAAACAGGTCGTCACTATGGCAGTGAAGTTCTAACAAAAAATTAACAAGTATACGTATATGATTCCAATTGGATGGATCGGATTTTACACTGTAAAAACGTATTTTTTAATGAGACAGATATATAAAATCTGAAAGAAGTGAGAAGTTCTATCCCTTTCTAAACAATTATCCGTTTCCGATATTTTACAAATTGGAATTTTATAAAAAGTAGTAAAAAATCCACGTAAGAATAAATTTATTACAATGAGTAATTTTTTTATAACTTCCTTTAACTTTAGCGCTGTTTACAGCTGTTTAACTTTCAACAAATACTTTCTTTACCAGACCACTGAGCCGTAATATTTTAGACCACTCTGTTACCAGTTTTCATAATATTTAGCAAGTTCGGAATTTTACTATTGAAGCCGACATAAATGATCATAGTTTTGTACTCTCAAAATTTTGCTTCATGCCTAAATATTGTACTCGGACACTAACGAAGAGATACGTTAATTACAAAAAGGTTAATGAGTCCTTTGAATATTTTTTAATGATTACCGTGTTTGACGTCAGAAATCCTGAGTCTACTCTAGAACGGATTTTTGATATGTATAATAAACTTGTTCTGCAGTTTTCCGTATTGAAGCAAGCACATGTAAAAATGAAAAATCCAAGTGTTTGTCCTTGGATGACTCTTAAGCTCTGGGATTTAATTAAACTTAAAAACCGGATGTTGAAGCGTTTTAAAAGGAACAGTACTAATTTAGAACTAAAACATCAATTAGATTTGCTAAAGAGGAAGATCAAAAACGGAAAATATTTTGCAAAGAAGCATTATTTTGACAATTTATTTAATAATTTGAGCCAAAAAGAAATCTGGAAACAGTTAAATCAGTTCATGGTAAATAACTCTAATAATAGGACCCACTCCATTATTTGTAATGATGTTGAGTATCATGATCCTACTTTTGTTAATTCTGTTGATTCTTCTGTATCAGCAAGTAGTTCTAGTCCAGGCTCAGATGATTTAAATAAATTTCATACTATTTTGTGAAGTATTAATTCGTGTTTCTTTTCGCCCACTTCATGCAGCAAAATATCGAATTTAATTTCAAATCTCAGTAATACAAAGAGTGGTGGTTATGATAACATTCGTAATGTGGTTCTGAAGAATTATTTGCCATTTTTTTCACAATTACTAGCCGATCTATTTAATGTGGTTTTGGAAACCGGTGTTTACCCCGATTGTCTTAAAATTGCTAAAGTGACACCTATCTTTAAGTCTGGAAATTCTAAACTAGTTAATAATTATCGTCCGATTTCAGTTTTGTCGGTATTTGACAAAATCTTATTCTCGTCAGTATGGATTTCGACAATCTTCTGGTACAGATTTGGCCTTAACAGGCATTACTGATTTGAACTATCGTAATTTTGACAGGCAAAACTATATCTCTGGCTTATTTCTTGATCTTCGTAAAGCTTTTGATTGTATAGATCACAGTTTACTTCTTCAAAAACTACAAATGTATGGCTTCCGTGGCCTATCATACAAACTGTTAGCAAGCTACCTTAGTAATCGAAAGCAGTTTGTGATTCTAAATGGTGTCAAAAGCTCCATGTTACGTGTGAACTGTGGTTTTCTCAAGGGAGTGTCCTAGGCTCTCTCTTATTTCTAATCTACCTAAATGATATGGCCAATTTGAAGGTCACGCGTCATGTTAGAATGTTTGCCGACGATACGGCCCTGTTCTATGAATCCAGAGATTGTCAGGTAACAATGTCACATATGAGGAATGATATTATTTTACTTTTGGATTTTCTTCACTTAAACAAAATATCAGTTAATTTTAATAAAACGAAATATATATATTTTTTCACTCCCCACGCCTGCAACACATTGATTTACCACCACTTCAAATAGTAAATTGCACCATAGAGCGTGTGGACAAATTCAAGTACCTTGAAGTAATATTCGACAAGCATATTACGTGGGAGGACCATATTAATTCTATTTGTATTAAAGTTTGCCCATTTATTGGCTTGATTAGAAAACTGGCTGATTTGTTTCCAGTACACGTGTTAAAAAAAATATTTCTCATTTATTCATACCTGATTCTCAAACGCCGTATGAATCTTCTACCTTTGGTTCAGCTGTTAAAGAGAAACTGAATAAATTGCAGATTTTACAAAATAGGTGCTGTAAAGCAATGTATAAACTGCCTCGCCTATTTCCTACTGTGGAGCTCTATCGATCTATTGCTATAGGCATTCTCCCAATTTAAGCAACTTTTGAGATGTATGTGTCGATCTACATGTTTAAGTCTCTTCACATCCCATCATTAATTTCGACTATACAATTCGAATTTCTAGATCATGGCTATTCAACCAGAAATTCTAATCAGTTGAAGTGCCCCTAAATTAGAAAGGAATTTGGCAAAAAATTATTAACATTTATTGGGCCATATACTTATATTAACTTACCTGAAAATATTAAGAGCGCTGTACATATTTTTATGTTTAAACGAATGATAAAATCTGATCTGTTGTCATCAATTAAAGATTATTTGTGATTTATAATGCCATTCATTCTTAATTAATTTAATTAAATTATATTAATTGTTATGTATTTGAATTTTGTTTTTTATGATGCGTAATGTAGTTTTAGTCACTATCACACTATTTGCTGTATATGTTTTGTACATAAAAGTGTGAATGACGAACTTTTAAAGGACATTAAATCCACTAGTAGTCATTCTCACTTTAATGATTTTTATATATAAAAATTAATGTTAAAATTAAAAATAAATAAATATAAATATAAATATAAAACTTTCTTAAATTTTGAATAACAAGAAAAAAAGCGTTAATATTAAACTGTCCATTTGTCACGTCCCTGCCGTTTCCCCCCTTTTCAATTTTTTCTTGAAATTTGTATGCCATGCCGATTTCACCTGTTTGAGTAATTAAAATTTCGACAAATAAAGACTAATTTCGCCTAGAGATTACAATAGCCCCGTGTAATAAATATTAAAATGTTTATATGCCATGTCTCTGCGGTCTCCCAAGCTTTCAATGTTTTATTTAAGTGTGGGGCATACCGATTTTACTTGCCTGAGTAGTTTATATGTCGACTAATATTATGAGGATCACAGGGACTCTTCTAAGACGTCATCAGCAGATTACAATAGACCCATGTATTAAGTAATGAAAAGTTTATATACCATTTCCCAGCAGTCTCCCCAATTTAAAATTTTTTATTGAAATTTTTTTTTCAATTTGTATGGCATCCCGATTTCACCCGTTTGAGTAGTTTATATGTCAACTAAGATTATGAGGATAACAAGGATTTTTCTAAGACGTCATCGGGAGGTTGATGAAAAATTGAAAATTTAGGTACATAGAGATATTGTAATCTACTGATGGCGTCTTAGAAGAATCTTTGTGGTCCTCATAATCTTAGTCGACATATAAACTACTCAAACGAGTGAAATCGGTTTGCCATACAAATTAAATAAAAAATTGATAATTGGTGGGACCGGTGGGAAATGATATAAACACAGTTTATTACTTAGTACATGGGGCTATTGTAACCTTGTAACCTCTTGATGACATCTTAGATGAATTCTCGTGGCGCTATGGTATTATTCGAAATATAAGCTACTCAAACAGTAAAATCTTCATGTTATACCTAATTACGAGTATTTAAAAATTCAGAAATCGGGAGGAGGTTATATAATATGGCATATGGGTTTATTAGCTTTTATCACTTGAAACTATTTTATTGACTTGATGGCATATTATAACAATCTTTTAAACTAAAGCATGTTTTTTTCAAGTAATGTTCACTCAAAATTCTTATTAGAAATTAGTTAACAGTGTAACACTAATACAATGGTATATTTGGTATTTGTTACAAAACTTCACGCCCGTGTCGTTACTCAAGTTACCTATTTCTCGATCTTAGAATCCACGCAAATCTTGCGACAGGTGCGAAAGTTGGCACACGTTGTTTGATGGAGGCCGTTAAGACGTGGGTAACTTCAGTAGTTTCAAAATGAAACTTTGCATACCGATTAAGCCCAATTAGTGCTAATTAGTGCTCACGGGAAAAAATTAGTGCTAGTCCAGGAGCCGAAAAAACGGGAAAAGAAAATTTCAAACTTCGCCTAAAAGACGAAATAAATGAAACCCGATTTCTAGAAAAAACCAGAAATAATTTAAGCCTAATTTTAAAGCTTTCTAAAGGCCGCTAAACTGATGAAATTTGTGCTTATCATTGAAATTTAATTTTCATAAATTTTCATTCATAAATCGGTAAAAACCAAACCAGCCCCTGAAAGATACTATATTAAAAAAAAAACAGAGATATATCGTTCAATAATATTTGTGTTGAACAACAAATAAAACAATCGAAATACAATGTTCTAAAATCCAAGTCATAAGCAATTCAGGAAGTATATTCCGATCAGGTATGTTCATTGCCATCCGAAAAATATAGTGGCTGGATTTGTGCTAATCCAGAATTGGCCTAATTCCATTGAACAACAACGACCGTTGAATGAACAATTTTCTGAGAAAAAGTGTTCTAGTAACCAGGTATGTTCATTGCCATCCGAAAAATATAGTGGCTGAATTTGTGCTGAACGGATTTGTGCTGAACATATCTGATCGGAATATGCTATCAGAATTGCCAACTTCACCGGTTTCTATAAACACTTTTTGTCAGAAAATTGTCCATTCAACGGTCGTTGTTGTTCAATGGGATTGGGCCAATTCTGGATTAGCACAAATTCAGCCACTATATTTTTCGGATGGCAATGAACATACCTGACAGGAATATACTTCCTGAATTGCTTATGATTTGGATTTTAGAACATTGTATTTCACTTGTTTTATTTGTTGTTCAACACAAATATTATTGAACGATATATCTCTGTTTTTTTTTTAATATAGTATCTTTCAGGGGCTGGTTTGGTTTTTACCGATTTATGAATGAAAATTTATGAAAATTAAATTTCAATGATAAGCACAAATTTCATCAGTTTAGCGGCCTTTAGAAAGCTTTAAAATTAGGTTTAAATTATTTCTGGTTTTTTTCTGGAAATCGGGTTTATTTATTTCGTCTTTTAGGCGAAATTTGAAATTTTCTTTTCCCGTTTTTTCGGCTCCTGGACTAGCATTAATTTTTTCCGTGAGCACTAATTAGCACTAATTGGGCCTAATCGGTATGCAAAGTTTCATTTTGAAATTCGAAAGTTTCCCTGCTGCAGTTACCCACGTGCCGCTAAGGTACTTGATTATGTCTCTTCGTTGGAGCGAAATTCCGAAAATATGAAAAAAATGCAGAAGTCTGAAAAGTAATTTATTTATGATTTGACTAACTGATTAATTTAATTATCCGTGCCGTGTTGTTACTCGATAGAAGTATGAGAAAAATGGTGTATTTTGTTAGTTACGAAAAAATATTGTCCGCGATATTGGTGATTATTTTACTTAAGGTTACCCGACGTTTGGTAATGGTGCGCCCACCACTTGTCACCTCCGACTGTTGTATAGAAATTTGGTGCTCTCTCCAATATTGCCGGTCACCCTAAAGTATTTGAATATTTTAGTATTAGTTGTGGTTGTCTGGAATAGGCAGCAGACACTAGATTTGTCATCGATCGCTTGTATACAGTATTCCCACATCTCAACGTGACGACCCGAACTCGTCCATCAGATACTGGAGGTGTATCGACGCATGATTTCCTCTTTGTTGAGCATCAATTAACCGATGATCAGGTATTTCTTGACTCTTATCAACTTTAGTCGTTGTTGTAAGCGGGAAAGTTATTATGTCGCCTAAAATTTCCAGAGGTGGTGATAGATTCTCTGCAGTTGCTGGTAACGATTGACACGGTTTTTTATTTTCACATCGAGTAATGCTGGTTCTGGTTTCGTTATTAGTGCCTCCTCCACATGGCACAACGGTCACGAGTTTAAGTACGCTTCGATCTGGTATAGCAGTATCGTCAATTCCTCGAACGCAAGAAAAGTTACGCCAATGATGCGACGTATATGAACCTTATGCGATTTTACCGCTGCTTCACACAAGCCATCAAAATGCCGCAAAACAGTAGGAATGAAGTTCCAGATAGTAACATCCTGAACCAATAATGCATCGCTCTCAGGATTAACATATCTCGGGCTCTGCTGATGCAAGATTGGTAATTGACGATTAGCTCCGACGAACCTTTTGAACGATGTGAAGCATATACATTTGTGACAAGCTCGAACACCAGCTCCAAATGTAATGCTTTTATATAAGCAGATGTGACTCTTTGTGGATAACCTGCTACGGCCTGAATAACATCTCTTGATATTGAGCCTGCATAATCTACACCGCTGTGCAAGAACGATCTGGAAAGAGTAACACGAATCCGTCGTTGAGCGATGACGAAAATACACGATAGATTTATACACGTGAGAGCACACCAAGGTTTTGATGCTTATATCCAACAATGTTTTCGTAGATGAGCCAACAATGGCTGTGGACCACTGTATAGCGTTGTATGATGTTCTTGTGAAATAAATAAATTGGTAAACTGTTATCTTTGGAAAAGATAATCGGATACTTCCTTATGTATATGCCAAATCCGATTTCACGCGAGATGGAAATGGACTCATGTCTGATAGATGTTCTTCGGATTGACATCTTTATATCTCGTTAGTGAAATGAGTTTCTTGAACCAGCTTAACCCAGAACACAATTGAGCTCAGATATAGTAAAAGAGCCTTTCGAGCACTTTGCTATATGGTGAGGCGTCGATGTTGGATGGGGTGTCTGCAGAAAGTCGCGACATCAAGTAATTTTCCGAGCGAGTAGGTAGTATGAGTCGTTGTAAAACGTCATGGTTTCGCTAGTTTTTTGGCGTGGCCATTGAATGCGATCTTCTGACCACTACTGCGGATGACCGTGTAGTGTTAACGGTTCGACACCACGAGACGTGGAAACAGCAGAGTCGTGTAGTCTTTCATCGATTAGGCGAGGTGCGTAGCCAACCAAGTACTACTAGCGAGTTGGTCCATGCGTACACTTGATTTGTGGCATGTTGAGTGATTGAACTATCCTGTGTCTGAGCTTGGTGATGAGCACACTTGCACCAAGCTCTAGACGTGACATGCTGATTGTTTTCAGTGGCGCGAACGTGATCCTGGACGCTAGTATTCTGATTTTGACATAACTATCTGCGAACGTTATACGAGCCAACACCACGAGCCGTATGCTTTTTCAGAGGGGTCGCTCAACCCTGAATATTACTACGATTTGTCGCATGATTTATCCAGCTATCGATTCTGGGAGCCTCCAAGGATTCCAAAACAATCTCGTTTAGTGACCCAACTTTGAGTTATTGATCTTGGCAGCGTTTCATTACCCACAGTCGAGTGGATTAAATATCTTGGATGCATCCGACAATATAGTTCGTTTGGTTGGCCGAAACAATCGGCCGATGAAGGTTAATGTTGGATTTTATGAATCCGTTAATATCACAATTTCCAAGGAGACGTCTGATTTCGAATCCGATATGCGTCTGTGCCAACTTTCGCTTCCAGAAGTAACACCGGTCATACAAGAGCTTTATAAAGTGCTTACACATTAACAATCTTGACTGCGGTATTTTCCGGTGTTATAATTGACCGAAGATATTTTAAATCTTCCACGTTGTCAAAGATATGGTTATCTGTTCTAAATAGACAATTTTTGTTGCTTGTTGCAAGTAAAACATTAGCAAGCACTTTGTACGCTCAACTGACACATAAGTACTGTATTCCATTCCTCGGGAAGCTCCTCCTGGTGCCAGAGCGCAACATTAAGTTCACATTTAGATTAGAAACAAGAGTAGCTCCGGATGCCTTTCCATTTTTAATCTCCTAGTATAGCAGCATTTACTTTCTCTACTGTGGGGTACGAGCGAATACCTTCTCGCCCGGTAGGGCAATACCTCAAATTGGAGGTACCTCCTTGTTCTGAAAGATCTCAGCCACGTTTGTTCTTAACTCTCCATTCGTGTATTCCATGATTATGAATCTTGGATGGAGGTCCTTAGTAAGTTTTCTGGCATTGACAAACCATGATTTTTGTGTTTCGGTTTTCCGCTTGAAAGCATGTTGTTTTCGAGACAGATCTTCATATACACGCGCTTCTTTTTGCGGAGGTATTTCGTTGCAACTTTGAATGGTGGTCGAATGGCTGACTGGATATAGCCAGCTTCTGCTCTTGGGTTTGGTCGAGTTTCGTATAGTTTTCATTATGTCGGTTTAAATGGTTAGTGTTAGTTCATCTGTCTCTTTGCAGAAAGTTTTCATTTGTTATAGAGCATCGATATTCCAGCTTACGGACTTTTTGCTTGTCTGTTAAATGTGATTATCATCCAGCACTTATATTTGAACAGATCAAGCAATTGACCATGTCGGCGCCTTTGTCTCTGTTCTTTCATCATTCTATCTCCAAGTAACTTTATCGATTTTCTTATGTTGTAAGAACGTACTCGATACTACTAGAGTATACACAACAGACAATTCTGTGAGGTGACGAGTTCCAATATGTGGTGTTGTCCTCTTAATGATTTTTGCGTTGTACTCGTTCACGATTGTTTTTGATATCATGGTGCGATATGTTACTAGTGATGCCTTTCAGCTCTTGCTGAGAATGATTCTTTAACATCATCTAATTTGTTTTTCGTGGAACATTGACAACCGTGAGATGAGCAAGCCGACTTCAAATTATCCTACGTTGGTTGCTATATAGGGGAGAGTGTAACCATTGGTGGTAATATGCATCCTGTAGTTCAAGTACGCCTTGTAGTGCAAGTACGTTCCATGTGTAAATTTCTACCTGCTTCTCAAAGATCTTTAGATCTGGCTTTCAATTTGTATAGCGTTGCTTGTGTTCATTTTCCGAAGACGTTGTTTTGACCCATCCGATAAATTATTCTCATGCCTTTGTTCATAACTTGATTTTTTTTTTAAGTAGGTAGTTGGTCCGCCGCTCAACCAACTTAAATACGTTTATATAGCGATCCGCCTGCTATGAGGCAGAAGCACTCTTCATACGCGCCTATTGGTATTTTTGGCGCCATTAGCATTCCGTGATATGTAATGGCCATGATTAGTTTTCCCTGTATCGCTTCCATTACACCGCCTGACTCATTTAGAGTTACCCAGGCAGCACCGCGAGAAGGAATGAATCAACAATTTTTATCCAAAAAACCAGCCCACACCCACCAAGAATTAAAGTGATGATGCAATTACGCACAAAAAATGGGTAACCCTGGATTTATTACAATAGCCCACACCTACAAAAATCGACGGCCCCAAAGCTAGCAGAATATTACCCCATGCAGCAGAAAATTACAAGATGCTGTGGATAAGTATGGGCTTTAGAAAAAGTTAGCAGAACCCATAGGCTTTTCCACTTCAAAGCCAGCAGAACCCAAATCGAAAATCGGTTTAAAACCAAAATTAGAACGAAAAACAATGGCCATAATGGGCCATAATGAGCCAAAAATTATTTGTTTGTCAATTGATCTTGTTTTGTGTTCTAATTTCCGATTTAGTCCAATTTTCGATTCGCGTTCAGCTAGCTTTAAAGTAGAAAAGTCGAATGCTTTTTTAGAACGATCGGAGAAAATAAATTTTCAACAGGACATTTAATTAGCCTAAAATTAGTCTTTTATTTTCGTTTTAGTTGGAAGGGATTAATCCCAAAATTTTTTAATAAAGCATATAACTATAGCCTGTTACTAGTCTATAATTATCCACAGTATCTTGTAACGGTGTGCTGTATGGGTTCTACTAGCTCTAGGGACATCAAAAATTCATACTAAGTAACTCATCGAATTATTTTCCAGTACGGGAAGGGGTACAAAGAATGGCCTCAGGAAGATAATTGGATATTTCATGATCGGTTTTTAGTTTCTAGTTCAGGAAAGATTTGTTTTGTTATCGTTTTGTGCGTGTCGGCTTTTGTTAGGAACTCGAGGTTACCGGTTCCTTGTTCAGGGAGGTAATCCGATGCATCACTTTGAATTTTTATCGATATACGAGTAAAATAAATATTAGCAGAAATCCAAACACCATGGTCTAAAGAAATATATGGCTGTAAACGGTTGCACCATTTAGTGGTAGTTTTCTGTGGATTAGGCTATGCCACTACGTCATAGTATTATGCCTAGAACGATTCAATAAGTATTAAGTGTGAGTGTAGCTTGGCCCAATGACAGCCCACACACGATTTGCTTGTGTAAGAAATTTGTAATTAATTTGTGAAAAATGCTAGTACCATTTTCATAGGATTGTGCTACAAGTGCTGATGCAGCATCAGGGTCATAAAATTATTATTAACAGAACCATCATTTAGCGAGCGACAGTTAAACTATCAAAAGGTTGATCAAAGGAATGAAAATTTTCTTCGCACCTGCACCCTCTTGGTTATATCACACAATCTTTATCAATTTACTATCAATATTTATATTATGTACATGGAGTACCTACATAATTATAATCAACAATCAACCAGAACAAATAAGGTTATTAAGTAAATGTTAACTTCTTCATTACAATTGGATAACAATCTTAATAAGGTAATTTTTAAGCAAATTTCACATTATTTTGGATTCCTCATTTTCCTTACGCAAACCATTGAAATTTTACGTTGTCCTTCTAAACACACCACAGAGGTTTCCTTAATATTATAAAACCAATTATAAAAATTCCATTAAGAAAGAACAAATCTAATCAAAAAGTTACATTTCATTTATTTATTTTCCAATTTTCTTCTCAACACCAAAAAATATAAAAAAAAATTCCCATTTTTTATGCTTTTGATTATAAAGTTGATAATTTTGGGAATCAATACCGAACTAGTAAATATCAGGGGTGAAATTTTTTAAACGTAAAGTTATTAAATTTTATATTGGTCAAGCTTGTTAACGGTACACAGACATAAAGCTATAATCTATAGGTAGTAAAGCAATAATTGAGTGTGGGAAAATACGAATCCTAAGGTAAGTTATAGAGAGCTTTTGTACATATTTTAAAACCATTTAAAACTTTTTCCAATTTTCCAGTGTATATAAAAGTTCGGAGGTTTCCAATTAAATGATTTTATTAACTTTTATCCATGTAACGAGCTTTATACGATTGGATCTTATTTAAATATATTCCCAAAACAAAATTAAATACCGAAGCTTTTATATAATCGTAAAACTTTTTTTTAACGTAAAATTGTTTATCCTTAAAAATTGTATTAAAACAAATAATAAATTCCATAAACCAAAATTATTTTTTATGAGCTTTCATAAAATATAAAAGTACATAAATTTATTGAAAATTAATATCGTATTTATGGTTGTGTATATATTTCCTGAATATACAGGAATTTTCACCTGGATTTTAAAAATTTTTCTTGCGTTTCGAAGCTTTTTTTGTAGATGAGTATAGAAAAATACTTGTTGGGCTTATATCCGCTTATACATAATGGTATGATTGAGAAAAACAATTAAAGCTTTTTGCTTATTTTGTTGTTGGTGCACAAGTATTGTTTGGTGATGCCGGCGTAAAACGGAAAATATACAAAGACTATTATGTTATGAATAAAAGTATACGTGACAGGACAAATATGAAAATTAAAATTTATTATCGTTTTAAAAAGTTTATGGGCAAAAACGACATAAATTTGTAAATTGAATGTCTTGTGCGAGCGACTAAAGAAATTTGTTAAGTAGTCACAATGTTGTAATTGTTTTAAATTCATTTAAAATTTTTAAATAAGACTTGTCTGGGAAAATAATTGGATCGTTACTGTGACACGCAACTATGTATTTAGTTTGATATGTTTTTATCGTAATCCATTCGGTTTATTTGAAATTCACTTTTGAATTTTTTTGCAAATTTTTCTATATTGATCTTCTTGTTTATTGAAGCTGACCGATTGCTCGAATCCCACAATACGGCTGGTACTGTCCGACCGGCCACAGTTAGTTCTCTCCAAAGACTATTTAAAACATAAACAATCATTTCCGGCAAACCATATTTCTAGGAGAATGGCATAATTTTCTCATATCCTTATATGGAGCCATATAGCACTTGGCCATTTGTGTTAATCTTACTAAAGGGCCGGTACTTTCCCCATAGTCACTGTAAGCCCTTACGATTTCCAACTCAAAACAGTAGTGCCAACAATTAGTGCCTACAAATCATTTATTTTTACATACGTAGAGTACAAAAACAACAATTGAATGAAAAAATCTGGGATAGATATTTTGTTTTTGAGTTAAAAATTTAAAATTGTTTTACGTCTTATACAAGTTTAAATAGAAAATGAGGAAAAATGGCTCTGGTCCAAAACAAACTTTTCTCAACGTTTAGAAGGTCTCTGATCCCAAAAATGCAAAAAATAGTGCTAGGGGCTGAAGCCTCACGAGGTAATCTAAACTTCGGTCTAGAAATTGACAAACCCGAAAAATTCACTGGAAAATGACTAGGGAAAACATGCTCTTGATAAACGATCACCATTATATGAATATTAAGAAACCCTCGAAACAACTTAGAAACATTTTCTGGTTCTGCATCGATTTTGTAAAAATTTTCGATTCGTCTAAATTCAAAATGATTTTGGATTTACGTAAATCCAATCCGATTTTTAGTACTAAAGGTGTGTACTAAAATATTAATATTACAAACTTTGAAGCCAAAAACTAAATCCGAAAATGGCTGTTGATTTGGAAACTTATAAATCCAAAACTAAATCCTAATCCACTTGTACCAATGCAATACGATTATTATCATATTTTATATTCTGTACTAAAGAATTAATTTGCCATCAGCGCCAAAGCGGCGAATTTGTGAATGAATCTTTTTTATTTTAAATTGAAAACTACATATTTATGATTTCTATCTCAATGGGGTCGAGCACCTGGAAACACAGGTAAACACCAAAAATACCACCTAATATCACACTTTTGTTTGAAATATTTTGGATCTGGCAACAATTTTCATACAACTTTAGTTCATAAATCCACCGTTTTGGCACTGGTAGCTAATTTTTCGTTTATTATAGAATATATACTTGTCGTATATCGCTGAAAAGAGTTTAAAGAATGCCAAACATTTTTCTGAACATCTTAGTACTCAAACGAACCGTTGTGGTGCTGGAGCAACAATTTTGAATTAAGCGAATCCACCGTTTTGACGCTGGTAGCTAATTACTCAATAATCATAAAATATATTCTTGTCGTATATCATTGGGAAGTCAAATAGTTAGTTCCTAATTCTACCGTTTTGGCGCTGGTACATAATTATTGATTTATTTAGAAAATAACAATTTTTTGAGCAACTTATTGTACAAGTTCAGCGTTTTGGCGCACGTGGCAAATTATGGTATGGTATAGAATTTATAAGTATCTCGTATCATTGAAAAGGGCTTTTAGAATATCACAAAATATGTTGATGTACATTAGTACTAAAATCTACCGTTGTGGCGCTGGAAGCGGCTACATTTACAGCTCTAAAGCAGCAATTTTATTATCTGCACGTTAGTTCGAAATTTTCAATTATCATTTTATGTGAATTTTCAATGGTAGTTATATTTTCAGAAAAGGATTTCTTCATATACATATATTTCTTACCAAATTTTAATCAAATCAGAACTGTTTTTGCGACCAAATTTCTTACTAAAAATTTGCAATGTGTCTCAACTTCCAGTGTATTTTTTGGGTTTGTCTATTTCTAGACCGAAGTTCTGATTTCCTTGTGGAGTTTCACCCCCTAGCACGTTGAAATGACAATTGTTTATTAAAAGATTATCTGCTACATACATTTAGATTACTGAAACTGGCCTCATATATAACCTAGTTTTATTCCATTTGCCACAGTCAAATACGAACGAAACATATTATATTTTATATACTACGACTACATAAAAATTTGTTTGCACAACATTTTCAACCTTTCAACTTTCACATTGTCATTTCATGAATGAAAATTTCATCTGGATCAGACAAATCATGTACATACAATTTTTTTTCTGTGTTGAAATAGTAAAAATGCATATAAATTTTCCCGTAACCGACATAAATCACAAGTCTCCTGGTCCCATGCCACGTACAAAACAAAAGCACAGGAAAACGAAACAAAATAAAAGAAGAAAATATTTCTCCTATCAAAAAGCAAGGAAATGATGGGAAACTAACACAAAAAAGAAATTAGAAGGAAAAATCTTAAAGAATTTCAATTTCGTTTATTTATGAAGACGCTGGAACCATTTATTATTACAATGGTGAGAGAATTTCATAATACTCCATACAACCATTGAATATTTCAAAAGCTCTCCTACTAAAATGAAAAGCACATCACACACAAAAAAACACTGTTAGAAAAATATTTTTTTTTTCCGTCTTAAGATGAATAATATAATGTAGTAACAACAACACCGTATAGAATAAAAACATTTTTTGGAGAAGAAGGGGGGACACCGAGACTGAAATTTAAAAGGCGATAAGGGATAAAGTTAGATCGTAGAGTGTAAACGGATTATTGTCATATAATAACGATTCAAGCATTTGCACTTCAAATTATTATTATTATCTTCCGTTTTATTTGATTTTTTGTTCCACACTCCCAGGAGGGATGTGCGATGACTCGAGCGATATGAAAAAGGATGAAAATCATGGTATGATGAATTTATATTACGAGGATAGAAAAAAAAATAGCGCATGAAAACCTGGAATGAATTGATATTGTTGAAAAATAGGCGAGGGAGGGTATACACATGTAACAAAACAAAATTGTTCGAAAGAATTTTATTTTGCCGTGAAAATGATGAACATTTTTTTTTTTTTAGAAATTATTATATTTACAAAAATTTAAATATGTTTTCGGTTTTTACGAATTTTTAATATTGCCAGTGACTAATCGGCGCGTTATTAAAAATTGGACCAAACTTGGACCGAATATGAAATTTTAACTGGAACAAAAATAGGGCCCCTATATGAAAAGTTAAGTCCAATCTTTATATGGGGGGTAATGGACATTTTATGGGAAAATTTTATGGAAATTGTATGGAAATTTTATGACTATCTTCGATATAAAAAACAATTGATTTCTTTTGTTGCGTTCAATAAAATTTGGACAATTTTCAATTAACTTATGGTGATTTTCTCTTGCATAGTATAGTTTTAGAAAATTAATTGACAATATGGTAAAAGAGGGTCATTTGAACATAATATTAGTTGAATGCCAAGTGTAGATTGACCTTCTGTTGGTGAGAGTGGTGTAAACGGAAACCATAATATTTGTGTCGTATGTCAACGAAAGCTAATTGTAGCAAATGCTATTTTACTGAAATGGCTGCACACCAAGCAAGATTCAGCAATTAATGCCACTGAATGCGAATGGCACAAACTCATGGTATCAAAATGCTCACGAGCGCACACCCTGTTTAGAAAACTAAATAAGTTAAACCGGAGTGTGACGAATCAACACATGCCACAGTTGAAGCTAGATGCATCTGCAATGTGCTTTAAAACGCTCATTCTCGTTCGGCAGTTCTTGACGTAATTAGCTGAACCTGGGTTCGATTTAGTATTTGGGTTTATACAAAAATATTAATTCTTTAAATGTTTGAAAAGACATATGCTACACTATGAACGATTAAAAGAATTTCAGAGATGTTATCAGGCAAGGGCGTATGTCGACTAATATTGAACGAATTGAGTTGTTCAAAATAGTTAACCACATTCAAATAGAAAAATTGGAGTAACCCTATCCAATTTTTTAGGCGTAAAATTTCATAACAGGGGTTGCTTCACGATAATTTTAAAACCGGTAAGTTTAACCGGTACATTAAATAAAAATTCAAATTTTCGCTTAGGCCGATTACAGGAAACTTAAAGATGTTGCAAAGTGTGAAACTTCATAAAATGTCAAATATTCGTCAACATGTTTGTTACACTTGCCCAATTTTAGAAATTTGAAGATGTTAGAAATCGTGGACATTTGTTGCTTAATAGCTGAAAAATTAAGCTGCGTTGAAAACAGTTAACCATATTAACTTAAAAAGATTTGAAATGGCTTCACGCAAGTATTCAGGCGTAAAAATGCATAAACACTTAAATGGTCGTAAACATTTCGGCTACACTTTGGTCAATTTCAGGAATCTCAGAGATGTTACCAAGTGTGAACATATGCCGCCTAAAAGTGGACAAGTTGGACTATTCAAAGCAATTATCCACATTGAACTAAAATAATTAAATGTTGCTCCACGACAATTTTTAAACCGGTAAGTTTCATAAAAATTTAAACTATTCGAACCAGAAACTTCAGAGACGTTGCCGAGTGTAAAATAAAATGATTTGTGATGTCCCCGCACAAGATTAAATTCGTCTAATTTTTGAATAGTCAAAAATTCGGCATATTATTTGCTACACTATGGCCAAACTTCTTGCAAAACTTGTGTGGAGCCACCCGAAATATGTTTATTTTAACGAGGTTAGCTGTTTGCCCGCTCAATTTATCTTCATACTTAAGGGGTTTTCAATTTGGGTGAGTCGATGTTTGCAGCCTGTGGTGGTCATATTGTTTTGATCGCGTCTGTCTAATCTGGTGTTTTTTTTTTTCAATTGCTGATGCCAATTCACCATGAGAAGTTACACGATTGAGCAGCACGTCCAAATGGAAAAAATTTATTATCAAAATGAGTGTTTATTAGTACAATGTCAACCCTCCAACGTTTGGTGGCCGAATTCGAGACAATCGGTTCGGTAAACAATTAGCCAATACTCATACTTCAATGGAAGCCACATCAGTCAATTACTCGCCGTGCACAAGAACTTGGCCATTCACAAACTTGAACTTTACGAATTTTGCGTCGGAATTTGGGCCTACATTCGTACAAGATCCAACTGACCCAAAAGGTCAAAGTTAATGACCATAGACAATGCCGTTTATTGGCTGACTGAACTTCGGAGGGTTTGAAAGAGACCCCAATTTCGGCCGAAAAATCATCTTTAGCGACGAGGCGCATTTTTGGATGAATGACTATGACGAGGTTCACTAAGTGGCAATGCATCCACAAAAAGTTACTGTTTGGTGCGGATTTTGTGCCGGCGGCGTCATTAGTCCGAATTTTTTGAAAATGGCGTTGCTGAAGCCATCACTATCAACGGCGAGCGCTACAGAACGAGGAGGTAGACGTCATTGTTACCAGCAGGACGGACTATGTGTCGCACAGCAGACGCTACGATGGACATTCTGCATGAACGATTTGAGGGTAAATTTAGCTCTCGCAGAGGTGACGTGACTTGGCCACCAAGATCGTGCGATTTGACCCTGATAGAATTTTTCTTGTGGGGTTTCCTCTAGTCGCAGGTCAATGATAAGCCGCAATTAACCGATGCCCTTAAAGCCAACATAACCAATACCATCGCCTAAATTCTGCCGGATCTTTGCAGCAGAGTCATTGAAAAGTTCTCGGATCCGTGCCACCGTGAGAAGCCGCGGAGGACATTTGAACGATGTTATGTTTCATAAATGACGGCATACATTGGCCTTTCAAATAAATAAAGAATTTCGTTAATACCTCACACACAGCTTGTTTCATTCCATTTAAACATCAATCCACCCAAATTGAAAAATCCTTTATTCGAGTATACTGGACTTCTTGTTAGCACGGTGTATGAAACAATCAATGAGTTTTTCGCCTCTGTTTATATATTCAGCTTTTTTCCAAAATCACTAAACGGCTGTTTTTATCTGCTTTAGTGTATATCCAACCTTCTTGTTCGGGATTTTAACTGCGGAGAACTTGGAAACTTTATTAATTTTTGGAAAGACCAGATTTATTTTCTCAAGCGAAAATTTGAACCTACCGGATTTATGATAAAAATTGTCTTTTATAATCCAAAATCATTTTGGAAAAAGCTCCTATTAAAGCTGCCACTTCCGCTGGATCGGTCCCAGCCAAAAATCACTGGGATCTCCCAATTTGTGGAAAAGGCTTAGGTATGAAGTTTTGCATAAATGCGAAAAACCTTCATTTCAGCTTAAATTTTGGAAAACTGATCTGAACGGGTATCGTTCCAAAATTTACTTTTCCAAAATAAAGAGTGGGCCATTTTGTTACATATTTTGGGTTGGCAATTCAAAATTTTCTATTGCTAAGGAAAGATGATTATATGCCATTTATGTATGAAAAACAATATCGTTCATATGTCCACAACGCCTTCATCTACAGAACATCAAAATTGTTGATGACTTTTTCCAATAAAAGCGGATCATGACCTCAATTTCAGCTCGAATGTTGTTTTTAAGTCGTTGAATAGTTTGTGGTTAAATAGTATACGCCTTACTTTTCAAATAATCCCACAAATATAATCAAATGGTGTTAAATCCGGGCTTCGTGGTGGCCCAGAAACTTCACAATTTCTTGGAATTATGCGATCAGCACATTTTGTCGACAATAAATGGATTGTTGCACGACTTGCGCTACATGCCGCTCAGTCTTGCTGAAACCAGCGTTCTTTGATACGCATCTTATTCAATTTGGACCACAAGCCACACAGGCATTTTCCTGTTCGTTTTCAAAGAAAAACGGCCCAATGATGCCACCACCCCATAAACCACTAACCATTAACCATTAAGATGAAAATGAGCTTCATCGCTAAATATGATTTTTGATGAAAAAATTCATTTCGTTCAAGCATCCAATTAACAAAACGACAACGATTTCGTGAAATGTTTAGTTACAGCTGCCACTGCATCAGGAGTACGAACTGGCTGAACATGTTGATACAGTCTACGACTTTAAATTGAACCAGTTTCTTCAAAACGATCAATAATTTTGCCAATTGCACGCTCAGTAAGACGTGCATGTCGATAAATGGCATATTTTTGACATTTCATATGTCAAAGAAATTTTTAGAACAAATAACATTAAGTACTAACATTCATTGATTGACAAAAGGACCAGTGTCACTTTTGTCCGTTTTTTCGAACTTCGAAAAAATATTCGAAGGAATTCAAGCTGTTAAAAAGTTCATGATTTTTGGTTGTCAAAGTGTGAACTGACAACTTCCAAGTAAATAGTCTGAAACTTGCCAGCACTATTTTTACATGGCAATAGGCGTCAGGATGGGATTTGCTTAGGGAATCAAAAACCCGCCAACCTTAATAATCGACCTCGACGGTGGGGGTCTGAACTTTTGTTCAACAATGCTTACAAAGTACAAGTAACAGCGGTTGAATTAGATCCATTAGGTAGCATCGTATCCAGTATCTTGCATCCGCGGAAAAACGAAAAACATTCATCATTTTTGATGCTCAATTTGGAGTGTCGTGATGAAACGCTACTAGAAAATTTGGTGAGCGATTTAAAAAACTCGTTTAAAGCCACGTATCAAGTGGAGGAGGAAGTAAATCAAATACTGTATCGCGCCGATAGTAAAGTTTACGATAATGAGACTCACGATGATTTATTAAAATTAATAAAATTAGCAGCAGACGATATAAACTATATGGCCAAGAAAAATTACAAATTCCCAGAGTAAAATTTTTATTTTGGTGTACCGCCTCATGTCGTAAAGAACGACAAAATTATAAAGATGAATCCCATCAGACGGTCAAGATAAGGTAAGTGTCTGGTCCATAATGATAACAAAATTTCCGATAGTAAACAGAAAACTACTTGACAAACCTTCCATAATGCGTATTGCCCGTTTCCGGTATTGCATGAAGGCGACAGTTCGCGAATGCACATGCTCGTCTGTAGTTGATTCAACGGTTGGGGGTTCAACAATTACATCGTTCATAATTCCTATGGATTAGATTCGAATGTAATGACTCGGGCTATACACTTAAACGGGGCGGCGCGTACTTACCATCGTTTACACTAGCTGTGTTGATTTTCGAATTTTTCTCGAACTTGTACTAAGACAACTAACTTCATTCTTTCTTCTTATTTTATAAGGCACTGTCTTATATTGATACTATTTAATATTTGATCTAACCCTTTCGTTACGGCTTGCAATTCTCGTATTTGGCTAAACTTTTTCTTGTCATACTATGAATTATCATAATCTTGAACCTAACTGTGCAATCAAATTGGACTGAAAACCCGCTGGTAGGAAGAGCAAATATGCAATTTATAAGTTTTTCAATTCAATTTAAAAAAAATTTTAATTTTAATTTCTGTAATTTATTGGTGGTATGAGGCAAAACAATTTTTGTTCAAATACATATTGCACTCTTGGCAAGATGTTGTGGTGCGCTTTTGAAGTTTTTGTCTGGCACGGTTGAAACAACGACGTCTTGATCCAATTTCTATTTGCAAATGCATCGAAGCTCCAAAATCTTTTATCTAGCTTTACATTCGACTATTCTGACTCGAACGCTCGACTTTGGCTGATGTTTTATTTTCCTATATTAGCACCTCAGCTAAAGATGCAATAAAGTATATTAGTGGGATCTTTCGTTGGTTCTCGCAATAGATAATCCACGCGTTTACAACAGTCATCATAACCAAGCGATAGAAATTTTTTTCCACCATTTGGTTAAGTTGCAATGATATTCGTATAATCAATTATGGGCATGCGATTGGAAGTTATCTGTCCCATCTTTCATGGTTTTTGTTACCTTGGTCAAAGCATCTGTGTTGCAATTACTTAGAACCGTTACTTCTTTAGCGTGTTGCCATTTTGCACATATAAGTCCGGATGAGGGATTTTTGAATTTCGATTCATCCCGTTGTCACTTCCCTGATAAGTTTGGTAAATTTTTTCGATTTGGCATACAAGTACTCGAGTAGGTGCACAGTCGTAAATAATCGATCAAACCAAAACGTGACATCAGGTTCCGAAACAGTACTCAGTAATTTAATAACTACCCTTTCACCTAAAGTACCGCCCATGGTTTGCTATGCGCTTTGCCAGTGTAGAATTTAAAAGCATATGTGTATCCCTTTCAACCTCGTTTTACAGGCTTGAGCGGCATATATTATTTTAACATTGTCCTCCACTTGAATTTGGTAATTGACTCATCGATACTTTGGAAAGTGCTATCAGTAACTATATCGTTGTTGTAGTAAGTCTTGCTACAATTCTCTGGCTTATCCGGCTTACATCGTCTCTCTAATGCAATCGTTACCCATAGAGCGCCGCTGGGACCAATAACTGCTAACGCATGGCAATCGGTTGTAACCCATCACGAGCATACATCCAATTTTGAAGGAATTTATTTAGACACAGTTTTGGTGTAAAATCAGCATTTTTAGTGGCGACCAAATCGTTTTCATTGAGCCTGAGGATGATAAAGCTAAAGATGCTGTTTGTGGTGAAAAGTTTTATTTTTCGCTTTAGAATGAAAGTCGAATGTTGGATAGTCCTATTTTTTATTATTGGAAGTACAAATTAATTCGGTCCGTTTTTTTAATTTTAAAAATGCAATTATTTTAAAATAAAATGAATGAACAGCATTAATTAAAATATTATCCATTACAATAAATATTATTAGCGAAGGGTATTGTATCTCCCACAGTGTTGGTTGAATGGTAGGCCCTACCATCAATATATTGTTTAATGAAATTCTACTCGAGTTAGTACATGATCAGAGGAAGACAACACATACCTTCGTAGTGGTGCCGCGTGATGAGGTAAATAAAAACCATACGAATTTTCTACACTGCGCTTAACTTTATGCATGTGCCCTAATTGCTCATACTCCTGAAGAAATTTAGTATATTCATCTTTCAGGTAATTGTTAGACACAAATCTTCTTTCAGTTTGATATTGAATCGCCCATCATTGTTTCTTTTGAATGTATTTTGAAAATGGCGTTCAGTTTGGGTTTCCTCGCCCGAATATAAACTATCTCCTTTAATTTCCTAAAATTTCATGAGCTGTGAATCAATATTTTCATTCAAATTTCGAAGCTCACATCCTCTGGTACCGCTACCAGCTAGAATGTAACCAAATAATGTATTTTGAGCTACAAAGTTAGGAAATTTCGTACGACCATCTTGTAAAATTTTGAAAAATGCATCTGTTCGCAGGAAAATTTTAATATTCCCACCTTCACTGAACGTTGGATCGGCTAATTCTAATTTCTTTATTACTTTGAGCTCATCAGGAGTAGACTTTATTGACTGCAGTTGAATTGCCAGTTTCGTTAAAATGCGTTTGTGGACATAATCTTGTTCCCGTCTCTAGAGAACAATGTAAGAGTAGTAATGCTTTTTGTCATTATATTGGTGCAGTTGCAAGTACACTTACTACCACTCGAGCAGCCGTCCTACGTAGATTTAATTTTTTCACCACCATTTCATCAATAAATGAAGCTTCTGACCCGGAATCCAACAATGCCTTACATTTATAAAATGTCCCAAAACTATTTTTTATATAGGCTAATGTTGTAGGTAAATATCGCCCGCACTCGCTGCCTCTTCAAATTTCGTAATATAAATTTTTCTTCGGTATTTTTCTTGGCTTCCTCTAAGCTGCTGCTTTCTTCTTAATTTTTTGTTGTGCTCTCAATTAAATGTAGTAACGTGTTGGGTTTCCTCGTGCAATGTCCACATCGGTGTCGTGAACGACATTGATATGCACTATTACATGACTTCATACATACGAAACATAACCTTTTCTGAGCTAGAGGTGTCCGACGATCTCTTGTACTCATATCTATAAATTTATCGTGAATAAATAATGGTCAGATGAACGATAGGGACAACTGATACGTTCTAATGCGAAACTTCGGTTGGTTAAAAAATGCAAAAATTATTAAATTGTTGGGAAGGACTCGTCAGCTGTTTCCATATAGATGACAAAAGTAATACCAAACAAATGGGTAATTAAGTTACTTAAGGTAATATACAAAAGCCTTTATAAATCCAGTGAAACCTAATAATAAATATCAAGATGTCGATAACTGTGTACTACATACTCGTAATTTCAACATAATGTAAGTATTTGAATTCAATTAAATTTGAATTAATTACAATTTCTGTTACAGATATATGCATGGCAACGATTAGCCGGGCAAAGCGTAGTATATTTCCTCTTGGGGTTATCGTAGAAGATCCACTTCTTGTTACCAGTCACTATCCGATGTAAGAAACGCTTTCTTGTTTGCTTTTCCACGTCTCTTGGTTTTAATTCATAAGGAACCCAATTGAATTGCTTTTGAATCATGCCCATAGGTTTCAATCGTACGGAAACTGTTTGTTGGGTCACTCCCAATGTACCGACAAGTTTCTCTTGCGTTTGAGTCAGATCTTCATCGAGCAAAGCCTCTAATTCATCGTCTACGAATTTTTGTGGCTGCCCCAAGCGAGGCTTATCTTCAACAGTGAAATCAATATTTTTGAAGCGTCGAAACCATTCTCTACATAACCTATCTGTTTAGTTATCACAAAATCCGATACATTCAACACCGTAGAAACAAGTTTTGTATGAAATTTAAAGCAATACAAACTGAATGTTAACAGCAAATGTCTAATCTGTCTGAAACAACGGAAATCAGCTGTCACTATAAAAAATTTATTATAGTCAGAACCACTTTTTGAAAACGGACCGAATTAATTTATATTCACAATATATGTCAGATAAATGATTCCAATCAGCTGGCAAAAGAGAGAAATTCGTATATAAAGGGAGCTTAAATTTTAAGGACCGACGTTGAATGTGAACCACACCGAAACGTCAGGTTTTTTTCTGCATTTAATTTGACATTTCTCAATTTCAGACTAACTCAATTTGAACCATGGAAAGATACACAATCGATCAATGGTCAGAATGGTGGCAAGAAATGGCAACAGTGGATGATCAATTTTCAAAGAAAATCATCTTCAGTGATGAGGCACATTTTCACCTCAGTGGATTTGTCAATAAGCAGAATTGCCGCATTTAAAAAACCAATGCACCCACAAAGAGTGACTGTTTGGTGCGGTTTATGGGCTGGCGGCATCATCGGGCCGTATTTTTTCCAAAATGAGGCCGGTCAGGCAGTTTCTGTGAATGGTGTTCGCTATCGTGAGATGATAACGAACTTTTTATGGCCCAAATTGGAAGATATGGATGTGGACGATATGTGGTTTCAACAGGACGGTGCCACTTGCCACACAGCTAACGAAACAATGGCTCTTTTGCGCGACAAATTCAATGGCCGTGTTATCTCACGTGGTGGCGATGTCAATTGGCCGCCAAGATCATGTGATTTGACACCGTTGGACTTCTTTCTAGGTTATTTGAAAGAAAAGGTGTTCATCGATAAGCCAGCAGCAATTCAAGAGCTAAAGGATGAGATAATTCGGCACATTAACGGCATAGAACCTCAATTATGCCTAAGCGTCATCGAAAATTTGGACCATCGGGTGGAGGTGTGCCGCCGAGGTCGCGGCGGCCATTTGGCCGATATTTTATTCCATACATAATTGAACCATACCATATTATCATAATAAAAAGAATTGACAATAATTTTCCAAATAATTTGTGTTTTATTCAAAATCAACATCGGCCCTTAAAATTTAACCACCCTTTAGATAGGGTGAGATCTATGCAGTGAAATGCAGTGATTTTGATCGGTTAAGAGAATAAAGAGAACTTTAAAATTACAAAGAGAATTCTGCCGTGCTCAATAAGAAAGCAGTAACTCAAAAAAATCTATTTTATGGCTTTGGATAGCTCGAAGCAAAAGGCATCTTTTGAAATTAACAGAAAAGCGGTATTTGGATTAGAAAATGCCTAAAAAACAACAAACAAACGCCTTTCTTTTAAAGTTCATTTTTTTTCTCAGATTCAGGAAACATGTCGCAAAGGAGTACGCAAATGTTAATGATACTGGCGAAAAAAAAAAACAAATTGCTAAGAGAAAAATTTCGTAAAGACACAAAATTGAAAATCAACATTGAATCCATTAACCCTGAATTTTTTTCCAACCGACGATGCATCAGATGACGACCCAGAAGTGCAATATCAGAGTGGCGAGTCCAGCATATGTGTCGTCCATTCGGGACGACCGTGAAATCTACACGATCTCCAAGTGGCACTTCGGCAGTCTCCAGCTGTTGAAGTGTGTAATGTGGGAGATCCGGTCGTTCCTGGGTGGGCACACCCGGTTATCATTATAATTATCTTATCTTCCTCAAAATTCTGCCGACATAATTCTGGTGGCAATTTAGAGTAATTTCAGTTTTAGTTTTCGTTTTATTTTTGTGTTCTGTTCAAGGTGTAGGGCAGGAATATATATACAAGCCTCAACTTCCCCACGACCCAAAACCCTGAGATCTAGTCGGCAAGATCACCGTGATAGAGACCTCTGCATATTTAGATAAATTAGCGGGCTGGCTTTGTGCCATTCCGTAACACTGTCGTAGTTTAAATGTAGATACCACTGAGGAAACAAGTATTAGTTGGACCTTTTAGGGGAATTGGAAGCCAACGAGTTAATGGCGTTGGAAAAAAATTTGATTTCGGATAATATCAAAAAAGCAGAAATATAATCTACCAAAACGGGAACAGTATGGAAAAGGCAAGAGAAAGAAAGAAAAATTCAGAAAAAAAACTAAAACAAATCTCAACCAGTGAGACAAAGAACAGTAAGAGAATCATTAGAGAATCAACTGTACCGCAGGCAAAATTCTTTTTCCTATACTTTAAAGGACCCAAATGGTACAGCCCATATTGTATGCAAACAATATTTTTTAAGCACCTTAAGATTTAAGCCATCAAACGACAAACCTTTCAAACTGCTTTAAAAAATTATAGGAACTCGGTTGAGGCTCCAAAAGATTACAGAGGGAAAAATTCCGCTCATAATAAGGAGCACATATTAGGATTTAATCCTAATGTTTCCCGTTATAGAAGAAAACATGCGCCGAATCGCCTCTATTTACCAAGCGATCTATCAGTTAAGACTTTGCACGAACATTTTATAAAGAGCAACCAAGATTTAGCCCGCTCATATATGAGAAGTATCGTAAAGCCGTTCGTGATTTAAATATATCGTTTGCTAACCAGGGGCATGAGGAATGTGAGAAGTGCGAAGAATTTAAATTGCACGATGAAAACCATAACGAAGAAAGTGTGAAAGATGATTGCGCCTGTTGTAAAGAGTGGAGAAAACATATTGACAGAGCCAACGAATCCAGAAAACAATCCAGAAAGCAATTTTTGTAAATAGGCTTGTCGTGTATAACGAAACATTTGCTCTGGTTGAAAAAAATCATACTGATCTGAAAATTATTCCAGTATTGTGGCATGAAGCGTTATGTGGACGCACGAAGGATGAACTTATAAGTTCATATTATAAATTTTTCAAACATCACAGGGTTGTTAAAAAAACTACATTATGGGGAGATAATTGCTCAGCTCAAAATAAAAACTGGGAATTTTTCTCGTTTCTTATTTATCTTGTTAACTCTGGCGAAATATCAGCTGAAACGATAACTATAAAATATTTTGAGACAGGCCATGCTTTTATGTCGGCTGACTCATTTCATCACCAAGTTGAGCTGTCGATGAAAAGATGTAAAAACAAATTATATGAGTTCGACGAATTTAGTCAAGCAGTTAGATGTGCTGCAAAACACGTAGAAGTGAAACAAATGCTGCTTGAAGATTTTTATGATTGGCCTGATTATACCTCTCAATATAAATTGAAAAAATAACTCCACGTTCAAGTGGCGGTACAAAGAGGACGTTATGATTTTTTTTACTAGATTGACCATAATAAAAAGCCAATAATAATCAATTTCATAAATCAAAAATTGCCTCGCAGCAAAACCAAACCAGTTGGCATAAAAAAGGAAAAAAACAAACTTTAATTCAACAACTGGGAAATTTAATGCCTTCACCCCGGCTTCAGTTTTGGATTAATCTACACTCAGAAAAAATATTACTACCAGATACTTAGTAAAATTAATTTGGTTGTTTTGACACAAAATGCTGAGCTAGATAAACCAAATCTCTTGTTTAATTAAGAAATTTGGTATTTTCTTACTTGGTTACTACAAAAACTGGATAAAATTTGAATTACCAGGATGTTGGTACGTAGTTTTGTTTAATTTAACCAAAAATGATTTTGTTAGGTGAAGAATATTATTGTTATAACTAACAAAGTATTTTGGTTGTTTGAGAATTTCCAGAAATTTCTGATTTGGTGATATAATTCGCCAAATCGATAAGTTCTGGTTTTCTACTATCGGTACAAAGTAAGAGCTGAATTTTTGCAGCTTGGTGGTTGCAACTTGATGAGTATAGACCAACTTTTTATCAGTACGAAACCAAGCTGCCAAGAATAGACCTAAGGAATAATTCATTCCTTAGTAAGGAAGTCCCCATTTTTGTAAGGGTTTGTGAATTTTTACACCAAAACCCTGGGATTAAAATGGTGGGGGGGGGGAGTAAATTTATCTCCTTTTTTGTGGTAGATATATTGTGATTTGTGAGTAAACGGCCTCGTTGTTTTTGTATGACTAGAAAGTCGTAAACATTGTATGTATGCCAGAATTGCCTTCCAATGTTTTAGAATCGACAAAGCCAAAATCCTTTAACCGGTATTACGGTCTAATTCAAGTTTCGAGCATACGTAATTTCCGTACCGTAGCATATTTACACATACATACGTATATCTAAGTAGTAGCTGTACAAGTGTACACCGATTATATTTATAGACATTGACTATCCAAACACATCTATTTTATTACCCAAATTAAGATCTTGTTATACAAACAATTTGAATATCTTCCTTCGTCATCTTCATTCCCAGTTTTACCCAAACAAAACTAAAATTTCAAATAAAACATTTCCAATTTTCCCATTGTGAATCATTCATGAAACTTTTATTATTACATTTCCAATGAATATGTTAATCATATTCAGTTGATATTAAAAACTTATCATTCAGATCACAAACATACATACACACACACACACACATGCAAAAAATAAAACTGTAATATAATGGTAATAAGGCAAAATGAAAATTATTCCAAAAAAAAAAACTATCTGAGGAACTTACATAAATAATACGAACATTGATAGGAGATAAGAAAATTTTAGGAAAATATTTTTAATTTTCTTTGTCTCTCGCATGCTATAAATTTTGTACCCAAGTACAGGAGGTTGTTGTAAGTAAAAGTTTTGTGTTTTGCCTGGGTACCGCTCTATTTGATTTTTTCACTAAATTTGAAGATACGAATATTTATAGTTTTCGGGAAAAAAGGAAAATTCATTAGAAATCTGATAAGAATGAATATATTTAAATTTTTATGGCAAAAAAATAAAACAACTAACAACGCTAAATAAAAAAATTAATAAAGTTTTAGTAATTATTTATGATACAGTTAGTAATATTTTATGTTCGCTAGCGTTTTTTCGTTGGGCCTTAAAATTGCTTCATATCTGTACGAATATAGTAAACTATTAGATACTACTAGCGGACCCGCCAGACGTGGTCCTGCCCGAACGTTGGCTTCGGCTTCGTAACGGGTTCATCAAACGTTTTATCGATATTCAAATTTTCGATAAATTTTATACTAAATGACATTTGGCATTTCAATATTTTCGTTTCGTCATTGTGTGACTTGCTGTTGGCCAAAGCAAAATTAAAAAGTGAGTGCAATTTCTCGTTAATGGCAGTACTTTTCGTAAGATGGATGGTATGTTGTTGTATTTTGGTAAAAGTTTGATCAATCGATAGACAGGCAAACACTGGATTTCCCAAAATATCAATGGATATTGCAAAGCGTCGTAAGACCGATGACTCTCATATATTGTCTGCACCGTGTTATCTCTATTGTGTGTTATCTCTGCGTTCGTATATCTCGACGTTCGTATGCGTCGCCCATAACAACTGTACTTCATTAATGGTTAGTGCATTGTATCGGCCATCTACTCGCTGCTCCTAATCGCCTATAAAGCGGATTTGCAAGAATTTGTATCAGCATCATGTATTGAGATTAAAGCACCAATCTCAATCAATGATACACTTGCCCCTGAATCTTAAACGTTGATTCGAAATTGCGACCATCCTCATTCTGAACGATTTTTGTTGCTCCAAATGATGTCATTTTGAAGCTATAATTTAATTAACGAATTTTACGCAAAATCAATTTTGATTGAGGTGTGACTCCAGCCAATAGAGTTGTCAGTGGTTCTTGTGCCGATTTCAGTTGTAGTCAAATTTTCCCGCCGCGCAGCAGAAACCGGTGAATCGGCACCTTTGTATTTCAATGCATGGTAGTATTGGCATTCTTTTTCCATAGCGACAATGGGAATTTGTAAATGTGACGAATAGGCGATGTCCGGCTCATATTCGAACGCAAGGCGGAGAAGTAATGCACGTGTCAATGCGTCACTGTAGTTCATGTGTTCTGTGTGCGTCGGTGGCTCGTTGACGCACCTGTTTTTGTCTTAATGCATTAGCTCGACGGCGTTCATTGCATTGCTGTGTCACTTTCATTTGCACATGTATTTGCAACCTGGTCTCCTAAATTTGCATTGCTGGGTGTGTAATATTTGTGAATTCCGTGTACGTCGACCAATATTTCCTCCACGTCCCCAAAGGCGTGCAATTGTTCTTTAATAAACACACAACACATAAATATAAGTAACTTATTTGAATTTTATGGATGTTATAATTTATTGAACAAAATTTGATGTTGCTTATTTTCCATGAGCCGTTTAACACTCCGTAAATTTTATAGAAGTACTCCATAAATTTTAAAAATGTTGCAAGATACACTCAATATGCACTCAAATGTGATACATGGAATATCGAAACACAGCGAACAGAAATTGAAATGTCAAAACAACGCCAAGTTACGATGCAAGTGGCTTGCGCATGGATTGATGTGTACGTCAAATACCACAGAAGTCGACATTAGCGCCATCTATGGTACACAAACATAACTATGAATTATTCTCAGAAGGTCAATTATTCATAAAGATCTCAAAAGGTTTTAACGGTTAGTTATTCATGACCTTAAGATCTTAAGATTTATTTTATAAAATTTGCGTAGTGGTGAGGGGTGTAATTTTGGCGTTATATGTCCTGATATGCGAGAAATCTTAAACAAATAAAAAAAAGTCGTCAAAAAATAAAAATAAAACTTCTATAACCCGATTGCAGCGTCACCTACCGGATACAATTGTGAATCTAAACCATCCAGGTACTCACTCAAACACAAAAAAAAAAATCATCAAAATCGGTTCAGCCGCTTAGGAGGAGTTCATTTACATACACACGTACAGAAGAATTATAAACATAAACATTGGGGTGGTGATAGGAGGGTAAAATTTTGGTGTTATGTGTTCTGATATGCGAAAAATCATAAAAAATCAAAAAAAAATCCTAGAAATCGATCACAGGGCCACCAATTTGGTTAAATTGTGAATCTAAACCATCCAGGGACCTACTCAAACAAACGCTAAACATTTGATCAAAATAGAAGGAGTTCAGTTACATACACACGAACCGAAGAAGTATATATACAAAGAGTAGGGGTATTGGGGAGGGGGGGGGGGGTGAAATTTTAATGTAATATCTTCTGATTCGCAAAAAATCTTAAAAAATTTAATTGCGTAAAAAATAAAAATAAAATCCTATAACCCCATCGCAGCGCCACCTACCGAGCCCAATTGTGCATCTAAACCATCCAGTGACCCACTCAAACAAACAGCAAAAATATCATCAAAGTCAGTTCAGCCGTTAGAAGGAGTTTAGTTACATACACACGTACAGAAGAATTATATACGTAAAGATTGGGGGTGGTGTGGGGAGGGGTGAAATTTTGGTGTTATATGTTTTGATGTGCGAAGAAAATAAAAAAATAAAATTTCGTCAAAATAAAAAATCCTAGCTAGAACCCGATCTAAACTATCAAGGGACCCACTCAAACAAACACAAAATAGGTTAGGAGTGGGTCTGATGAGGTTATAGGGCACAACATTTTTATTTTTTCTTACTTCAGACGATAAAATCGTCCATCATTCGAGATTTTGTAATATGGACACCAATCTGACTAGGCCGATTCGATAGCTCATGACCATTGATAGATTTTGATTCTAGGTTGGGGTAAGTCTGATGAGGTTATAGGGGCGGAATTTTTATATTTCTCTTCTTCTGACGATAAAAACGTTCATCATTCGAAGTTTTGCCGGATGAACACTAATCTGGCTATGTTAATTTAATGGCACTTGATCATAGGTAGATTTTGATTATAGTGACATAGCGAAAATTTTGTCGAGTGCCACCTACCGGACCCAATTATGAATCTAAACCATCCAGGGACAAAAAAACATAAAATATTTCATCAAAGTCGGTTCAGTCGCTTAGAATGAGTTCAGTTACATACAACACGTATAGAAGAATTATCTAAAGATGGGGGGTGGTGGGGGTTTGGTGATATTTTGTTGTTATATGTTCTAAAAAGCGAAAAAATAAAATTTCATCAAAACATCAAAAAAAATTCCTAGAACCCGATCTAAACCATCAAGGGACCCACTCAAACAAACACAGACAATTTCATCAAAATAGGTTCAGCCGTTTAGGAAGAGTTGAGTTACAAACACACGTACAGAAGTATTATATACAAAAAATGGTGGTGGTGGGCGAAGGGGTGAAATTTTGGAGTAGTATGTTCGGTACGTCAGAAAATACACAAAAAAATTCCCACCATCTCGCAGCACCACCTACCGGGTCTAATTGTGAATCTAAATCATCCAGGGACTCACTAAACCACACACAAAAATGTTCATCAAAATCGGTCCAGCCGTTTAGGAGTAGTTTAGTTGCATACACACGTACAGAAGAATTATATACATAAAGATTGGGTATGGTGGGAGAGGGTAAAATTTTGGTGTTTTGTTTTCTGATATGCGAAAAGTCTTAAAAAATAAAAAATAAAATTTCGTCAAATCATAAAGAAAATTCCTAGAACCCGATCGCAGTGCCACCTACTGGGCCCAATTATGAATCTAAACCATCCGGTGGCGCACTCAAACAAACACAAAAAAAATCATTAAAGTCGGCCCAGCCATTTAGGAGGAGTTCAGTGACATACACACGTGCAGAAGATTTGTATATATGAAGTTGAAGTTCAAGGATCCATATAAAAGTTATCTCATTTTCCACAATTTGAATTATTACCCCCCAAAACACTGGTCATAGTAATGCACCTGAAATTAAAATTCCAATATTCAATCGAATATTTTCAGGTGGTGAAAGGGATGACAGTCATTTTATGAATTGTTTATAACTAAAGTTTACTAAATGATTACTTGCAACTGGTGGTTGACAATTACAGGTGAATGAGGCCGAATACATTCACAATAAAGCGATATCGAGGCCAACTACAAAAGTGCTAATGTGGCATTATACCACTTGCTCAGTCTCGAACTCGATCAGTTTGCACCGTAGTGCAAATCGTTAAACATCCGTTTAGGGTCAAATCAGAAAAATTCTTGAAAATATTATTATTTCGTTGAAAGGGTCCCGGGCCATCACGTCTGATTGCAGAAAATATTAACCTTGTTGCAGTGAATACTCCTGTGCAACAAGGTAACCTTGAAATCATTGAATTTTATCAGCAAAATCTGGGTTTTGTTGAACACCATTTGCATCTGATAGGATTTTTGTTGTATAACTGTATATAACAGAAAAATTAAGGAACAAGATCCGCTGTATGATTGTCGCACATCAACATAATCCAACACAACATCCCGGTACTTTTCTTTTATGTGTATTCTATGTGCAAGAACATCAACTTACAATCTTTCGACAAGCCGTTCAAAATAAGATCGAAGGAAAAGCCAAAGACATTCTTGGCGATATTATCTTTTTATGAAGCTCAACTGTGGGTTGCCCAACAATTGGATCCAACACAAGCTAAGCATCTTCATAGAAGCATACTCATTTTGGTGTAAGTTCAACGCAAGCGAGGTAATCTATAATGGGCGTATAACTTAGTTTTTTAGATTTTCTAAGAGATGACGTAACTTTAGTACTAAACATTTTTTACAATGACATCTACGGCGTTTTAAAGTGTTGATATTCTACACTAAAATTTAGTTTGTCACTAGAGCGTAAACAACATATTTTTTAATTTCATTTAAACGTTTCGAATTCCGTACCAACAAAACAGTATTTGCGGGAAGCATTACTCTTTTGCTTTAATCAAAAGAAAAAAGCTGCTGAAAGTTTTCGTTTGCTTCAAGAAACTTATGGTGAACATGCACCAACTCAACAGACTTGCAAAAACTGGTTTAAGCTATTCAAAAGTGGTGATTTTTATGTCAGTGATAAAGACCGTTCTGGTCAACCAAAAAAAAAACTCGAAGATGAAGAATTCGCCGCATTATTGAAGGAAAACTTAGCTCAAACGGAAAAAGAACATGCAGAACAGTTAAATGCCACTCAAGCAGCCATAAGTAAATGTTCACATGCCATGAAAATGATTAAAAAACAGGAAAGTTAGTACCACATGAACTGAATGAAGCCAACATTGAAAATCATTTAATGGTTTGCAATTCGTTGCTCACAAGACACCGAAGATGCCACTTTTTGTCTCAAACTGTGACTGGCGATGAAAAATGGATTTACTACAATAGCCCTAAACGCAAAAAATCATGGGTTCATCCAGGCGAACCATCCATATTAACAGCAAAACGAAACATTCATGGAAGACCGGTGTGAAGTTTTCAACATTTATCAAAAGTGTAGCTACTTAAATTAACAAAAGACAAAAATGTAGATACACAATTTAACAAAAAGTGTAGAATTACATAAACAAATTATGGCAGGGTTAAATTTGTTATAATTTCCACTAAATATAATCTAATCTAATCCGCGGCATATCAATGCGACCTTCGGGGATTTTTTTTTGTTTAGTGTAAATGAAAATATTAATATAACAAGTGTAAACCGGGTGTTGTGGGTTTTTACGGGCCATTAACACGTAATTCTAGAGATGACACCACAAATCTGAGTATACCGGCATTTTGGAGAATTAAACAGTGAAGTGGAATCCACCGGAACAAGTGGTAGTCGGAAGGAGCAATGTCTGGTAAATAGGGCGGGTAGGATAGGACATTCCATTGAAGGGCCGCCAAAGTTTCCTTGACGACTCTTGCAACGTGTGGCCGAGCGTTGTCTTGTTGAAAAAGCACTTTACCATGTTTTTTTGGCATATTGTGGACATTTGAGCTTCAATGCTCTGCATAATTGCAACAATTGTTGTTGATAACGTTCTCCAGTGATGGTTTCCTTAGATTGGAGTAGCTCATAGTAGATCACTCGGAACTGATCTCACCAGATGCACAGCATTAGCCTCTTACCATGAATATGCGGTTTGACGTCATGATTCGTTGCAAAAAACCCTTCCGATTTTGTCTTTGGAGCAGTTTCGAATCGCTTGTTGAGTCACTCCCAAAACTCCAGCCACCTCCTCTTCAGTTTAGCATAAATCTTGGTCCAATATCGTCTCCAACTCAGCGTTTCCAAAATTTACTGCCCTCCTTTCACGCTCTTTGTCACTGGTGTCAAAGTCGCTACTTTTGCGCCACTAAACGGCGGAATCAGTACTCACATGTTTTGGATGGATCATGTTGCCCATATGCTTCCCACAGCAATCAATAGCGCACAAAAAATACTGTTTTGTACTGTTTAAATGATAAGCAATCTACAATAATCAAGAAGTACTACTGAACCAAGATGTAACGCGTTCGTCAACGAAAATTATAACCACAACTGATAATCCGGTTTATACAAAAACCTACATCCGCATCATTACATAAAGGATGTGACCAAACACGCACGTGGGTGGTGCCGAGAAAAGCGGCCACTTCTGGAACTCAAAAGTTTAGAGTCGAAATAGACTTTCGAAAATTAAATGCAAAGACATTAGATGATAAATTTCCAATTCCTCAAATTGAGGAAATACTTGATAGCCTGGAAATCTGAATATTTTGCAACCTTAGATTTTAAATCGGGATTACACCAAATTCCGATGGATGAGAAATATGAGTAAAAAACTGCGTTTTCGATATGCTAGGGCCATTTTGAGTTTACTCTAATGCCTTTTAGCAATTTTTCAAAGGGCTTTGTCTTGCACATTTTAACCTTAAAACTCAGTTGAACCAATGCGTAATATCACCCAGAATAGAGTAAGACTGAATCCCAACAAAGTGCGAAAATTCAAGGGGTGGCCACTACCGACGCCACAGAAACAAGTTAAACATTTTCTTGACTTGCAGATTATTATAGACGCTTTATGAAAGATTGCTTAAAAGTTACAAAGCCAATGACTTAATTTCGATCGATATAAATGCTTCAAGACTTTAAAATAAATTTTAACAACGGACCAAGAACAAAGATTGAGAACATGATTAGCTCAGAAACCGAGAGAGGAAAATCACTCACATTTGGATTACGGTAAAGAGATAATGCCGAGGCAATTCTTTTGATGTGGTTTCTAATTTTAAGGAATCTTTGTCCGAATATAGTTGAAGCAATTAAGCAACTAATACAGCTAAAACATTTCGAACACATATGTAACTGAATTTCCTATTTAACCTATACATACGATGGAAAATACACGCCAATTTTCTTCTGAAGTAAACTAAATAACTAAACGCAAATATTACATTCGCACAAAAATAAATAAACACGAATACAATTTTCCCATTTTCATCTTAAATTTGTTCTAGCATACAGACTTTGTTTAATTTAAAATGTTAACACAAATACACACACACATATACACACACAAAATTACAAAATGTAAGTAGATCAAAATGTGATATGTGCGCTCTTCTTGAAGACAATGAAAATAAAAAAACTCAGCGCAAATCGGATAAAAAATAAAATAAAATTGGGTTGCAAGGCTGTGAAACTGGAAGGGTGCTCGATATACGAAGAAAAAAAAAATTTATAAAAATATTTGCCACTCTACATATGAATTTTAACATTTTATTTTTTAATTCAATGTATGAATATATTTATCCATTTATCCGGAGCAGATGAAACAAAAAAGCGGAATAATGGCTGGTGAAAATTTTAATAAGCTGGAAAATGTGAATTTTTATTATTTAAATTTTGTTCAATTGAATTGAATTGGATTTTTTTTTGCGTGTTCCCAGAGTTTTAGTCAATATACTCGTTTAAATGGTTCCATTGTTCCTTTTCTCTGTGCACAGCAGCATATTAGATGTAGTCTATTTTTGGTGTTTAATAATTCAGTTATAAAGGATATTACTAAATGTGTTCGTATATCTAAGTGTTCAACAGGTTTGATTAAAATACAATTTTTTTGTGCTAATCGAGTATAAAACAACTGTTTAGGGTTAGTCAGGTGAATGAATTACACCCTCCATTATCAGACGATGCAAGTAAGAGTTTGCTGCCTTGGTGGTAAGTTTTTATCTTTAATCACTACAATATCGCCAGCTGTGATGTTGTCTTCTTTCTGTTCCATTTACTTGTCTGTTGAATGGTATGCAGGTATTCAACCTAACCATTTAGCCAAAAAATTTTAACTTCTCTCATCTGCAATGTTGAGCTATATTTACGGCTCGTGCAGTAATGAATGGTTTCATTATTAAGCAAATGTTGTTAGTTAAAATGGAGCAAAGTGGTCTTGAATTAAGAATTGCCGCAATCTGACATACAATCATCTTTTCCGTAAGTAAAATTGCCGCTTCTTGTCGCTTGAAATAAATGTTGTTTAACGTAATTAACCGAAGATATGGAGAAACAAGACCCAAAGTTGGAGCCATTGTTGGAGTAGACATTTAAAAGATTTTCTCATCGCGCTATAAATGATCGGAAAAATGCTATAATTGCGTTATACAGCTTGTTCATTTTGGCGCCTTCGTCTTGACGCGAATTGTGTAGATAAATATTCGGATGTAAGAAAGTACTCTGATTCGTTTTTTTACGATGAGTACCATGAACCTAATCGCAGCTTTAAAGTCTCTCTTGGCGTCACCTCAAGTAATTTCAACTCATTTGACCTTTCTTTTTTGGAAAATAATTTTATTGTTGATAGTGAAGTCTTATTGTGGTATTGGAATTGCAGTTGCAATAATATGTAAACTTCTAATCAACTGCACGACAATTGTCATTTCCGCTTAAATTTTAGGAAACTGGTTTGAACCAATATTGTTGAAAATTGAATTTACAACCTTTTAGTTCATAGTCGGTTTTCTCGTAAATGATATAGTTTTCAAAATATTTGCAAGAAACAAAAAAGCTGCTACGGAACCTGCCACTTCCGTATAGACTGATTTTAATCAAAATTCACTGGGATCTAACAGTTTGAGGAAATAAGGTCAAATTTTTGTTGGAAAACTGTTTTTTTTTGGCAAAAAGCCTCATTTCCGCTTATTCGCGTGAAATATTTCCTAACTTTATCCTAAGTTAAAAAAAAACTTAGGAAAGGTTTAGGAAATATTTCACACCCCTATATACCGGAATAAAATAATTCTTCTAGTAAATATACACCAAAAACAAACATTTAGACGAAAACTAGTTGCAATTTTGAATAACTGGTTTTACTGATAGATTTCAAATTTCAGAAATTGCTACAATTATTATTAAAAGTTGATTGGATTTCAAAAGAATACAAATCCAAATTTTGGGAGGTGGTCATCAATCTCACTATGTTTTTATGTTAGATCAGTTAGATTGTTATGCCCATGGCGATTTTCAGAACTTTGTCATAGTTCTGGAATGACCAAACATGGCCCAGAAGCTTATCATTGAAGTTTATCCTAACTTGTCCTAAACCCAACCACAACGTTTCCAATTAATAATAAAATTTAACAGTGTAAACTACATTATTACGGGAAAATAAATATTATAACTTTCAACAGATGATATTCACAGAAATTTGCCGTAATTAAAAACCACAAAAATCGAAATAAAAACCCGGATTTTTACCTCTATAACTTTTGAATATTAAACCCGATGTTCTCCTAATTTTTACGGGAAATTCGAATCTTCTGGTTGAATAGAGTCAGTTACAAAATGAAAACATCCATCCTAAGAGTTGTAACCTGTTAGAGGTTTCTCAGGATAGAGGGTTTTTACTTCGATTGTTACCTCTATAACTTTTGAATATTAAACTCAGTCTCACTTGAAACCTCTTGTATCTTAGGACAGAGGTTTATTACTTCGATTTTTACCTCTACAACTTTTGAATATTAAACCCGGTATTCCCCTAATTTTTACGGGAAATTCGAATCTTCTGGTAGAATTGAGTCAGTTACAAAATGAAACCATCCATCCCAAGAGTTGTTACCTCTTCGTGGTATCGATTTTTACCTCTAGAACTTTTGAATATTTAAGCCAGTGTTCCCCTATATTTTTCCGGAAAATTCGTACATATTTTCTAGTTCGGTTAGGTCTAGTACAAAGTGAAAACACCTATCTAATATTTGTCACCTCTTAGAAGTATTTTAGGACAGAGGGTTTGTACTTTGATTTTTACCTCTACACATTTTGAAATTAATCCTGGTGTTCCTCTAATTTTTTCCGGAAAATTCATATTTTCTACTTGGATTGGGTCTAGTACAAAGTGCAAATACCTAGATTAAGAGTTGTAACCTCTTAGAAGTATCTTAGGATAGAGGGTTATTACTTCGATTTTTACCTCTATAACTATTGAATATTAAACCCGGTGTTCTCCTAATTTTTACGGGAAATTCGTATCTTCTGGTTAAATTGAGTCAGTTATAAAATGAAAACCTCCATCCCAAGAGTTGTAACCTCTTAAAGGTATCTTAGAACAGAGGTTTATTACTTCGATTTTTACCTCTATAATTTTTCAATATTAAACCCAGTGTTCCCCTAATTTTTTACGGAAAATTCGTACGTATTTTCTAGTTTGGTTAGGTCCAGTGCAAAGTGAAAACACTTATCCTAAGAGTTGTAATCTCTTAGAAGTATCTTAGGACAAAGGGTGCTTACTTCGATTTTTACATCTTCAAATTTTGAATATTAAACCCAGTGTTCCCCTAATTTTTCTCCAAAAAATTTTTGTTTTCTAGTTAGATAGAGTCTAGTACAAAGTGAAAACCCTTATCTCAAAAGTTGTGACCTCTTAGAAGAATCTTGGGATAGAGGGTTTTTACTTCGACTTTTACCTCTGCATCTTTTGAATATTGACCAGTGTTCCCCTATTTTTTTTCGGAAAAATCGAATTTCATAGTTGGATTGGGTCTAGTACAAAGTGAAAATACCTATCTGATGAGTTGTAATTTCTTAGAAGTAAATTGGGAGAGGGGATTCTTACTTCGATTTTTACCTCTACAAATTTTGAATATTCAACCCAGTGTTCCCCTAATTTTTACGGAAAGTTCGAATTTTCTAGTTGGATTAGAACCAATCCAGTTCTAGCACAAAGTGAAAATACCAATTTAAAGAGTTGTAACCTATTACAAGTATGTTAGCACAGAGGATTTCTAGGAAAACACCTATCCCAAGAGTTGTAACCTCTTAGAAGTATCTTTGGAGGGAGGATTCTTACTTCGATTTGTACCACTACAAATTTTGAATATTGAACTTAGTGTTCGCCTAATTTTTACGGAAAATTCGTATCTTCTGGTTGGATTGGGTCTAGTACAAAGTGAAAACACCCATTCTAAGTGATGTAAACTGTTAGAAGTATCTTAGGACAGACGGTTATTACTTCGATTTTTACCTCTTTAAATTTTTAATATTAAACCCAGTGTTCCCCTAATTTTTCCGAAAAACGCTTGATTTCTAGTTGAATTGGGTCTAGTACAAAGTGAAAACTCCTATCTCAAGAGTTGTGATCTCTTAGAAGTATCTTGGGAGAAGGGATTCTTACTTCGATTTTTACCTCTACAAATTTTGAATATTAAACTCATGGTTTCCCTAATTTTTCCGAAAAACGCTTGTTTTCTAGTTGAATTGGGTCTAGTACAAAGTGAAAACACCTAGCTCAAGATTGTAACCTCTTAGAAGGAGCTTAGGACAGAAGATGGACTGCTTTTGGTTGGACTGTGTCTAGTACAAAGTGAAAATACCCATCCTAAGAGTTATAAACTGTTAGACGTATCATGGGACAGAAGGTGGATGATGTTGTTAGTTTGATTGGATCTAGTTCAAGGTGAAAACACCTAACCCAAGAATTGTAACCTCTTAGAAGTATCTTATGGCAGAGGGTTATTGCTTCGATTTTTATCTATACAACTTTTGAACTCTCAAAAAGTTTTTTAATGAGATCGATGACCATCTCACAAAATCTCGACTTGTATTGCAAGTATTAATAATATTTATTTTTTAAGCTTATTATTATTTTATACCAATATAATCATATTTTTTTAGTTTTTAAATGTAATTGTAATAATTTGTGATATTTTAAACCTAGCGGTAAGACCAATTATCCACAAATTCATATTTAACTTTACAAATATTTATATTTTTTGTTGCGAAAGAAAATCTTGTAAAATATAGTTTTGTCTAAATGTTGAAAACAATTTACTAATACATATTCAGATTCTTTTACTTAGGATTAGGAATTATTTCATTCCGGTTTCCGCTTAAATTTTTGGAAAATTAATCTAGACAGGTATTGTTGAGGCTTCCACTTCTGGTGAACCGATTTAAACTTAAATTATTGGGATCTCCCAATTTACGAGAAAAGCTTAAGTATGAAGTATCACACCGACCCTAACTTCATACATTTAATCTACAAGGAACCACACACGCATGCGCAGATTTTTTAAAACTACTTTTTACTTCGGCGATGTAGCCTATTTAAAAATGTCAACCCAATTTGCACAATAAATAAAATCAAACGTGGAAAATTCCGAATAAGAAAATCTTTTATCTTCACCCCAAATAATTTGATTCATTAAACTTTTTAATGGCCCGTCGGTTTGACACATTTAAAATAATTTGGCGCCATACACATTAAACTTTGTATGACATAAAAAAAAACTTGGAAAATTTACGTTCTTTGTATTATTGTATTTTACCCTGTTTGATGCGTATATCAAAAACCTTTGACCCATTTTACGATATAAGTTGCTTTGTAAAACAAATAACAGTCCCATATATCTTATTCTATTCAAAATAGTTTAGCCAAAAATCCTTACATACTTTATTTAACGAGCACCCTTCATCCGGTTTTTTGAATGATTTAAATATCACCACCCCCTCGATATGCCGGCACTAGGCACGAAATTTATTAGTTTTATTACGCTCGGTACAAAAGATAAAACCATCCTTTCAACTCGTCCCATTTTAAGAAGTTTATGTACTCGGTATACTTCGTCTCACCAAGAACAGCATAAATATTTTTGTTGTTGAAAGATGAAAAATAATAAAATGAAATAAGACGAAATTCTTACATGTTTTGTTATTTGTGTACTTGCTGCTTCTCGTATCTCATTTCTTTGATTTGAATGTACATACCCAAGATAAAATTATATTTCAGCTGAGTTAGTTTATCATATTTTAACAGATTATACGTAACCTAGCTGATGAAGAGTGTTACATTCTGCTAAAATATTACCGTCGAAATAATTGTATTGCTGACGGCAATTATTAATATTTTAGGCAAACACTTGATTACCTCGGAAAACAGAAAAACATAATATCCATGGGGGGCGGAGGCGGGCGGAATTTCAAAATTATTTGGAATAATATAACGTGGGCAAAATCAATACCGATAAATAAAACATTTCTTTTCTATTACTTGGTATTACATGTATCCAGCATCCATGTATACACGTAAAAGGATACGAACAAAAGATATGCATGATTTTGTGAAAAATTAAAAATTCATCTCAGATTTTATTTATTCCCTTATCACTTCTTTCATTTTCATGATCTTTATGCGTGTTATCATTTCCATATTCAATTGGTGTAACATAAAAATGGATAACACAACAATAAAAGATATGTTTTTCCGAGAGCACCATTGTTTTATATACATGCTTTTGTTATTGTTGTTTATTTTTTAAATCCAGGGGTACCTTTTTCCGATAGATACCAATTTAAGACAAGTTAAGGTGGTAAGATAAGAAAATACCAATTCGATATTGTTTATTTTATTATTGTAGCCTGTTATTTTAAAATGAAAATCTTTGTTGTATGATGGGATATTGGGATACATGTTAATGTTTATTTCATTTTCTATTCACAAAGTAAAATTGGGAAAATCGAAAGAAAAATGGTTATTGAATGATTGGCAACACAATGAAAAATTTTCAAACAGGAAAAGGGTACAGTAAATATTATGTGTTACAGCACAATAAATAAAAGAAATACACAAATAAATAAATAAAATTGATAATAAATAAAACGAAAATGACTTAAGAAGTTATCATTCACAATGGGAATGGAAAATGAATTAATTGATTGGAAAATTTTTTGATTTATTTTTTTGTGTGCGGGTGCTGCTCCTTTTAAACAATACAGACACACATACAAATCATCATTTTTCATTTCACACAAAAAAAAAATGTTTCAACGTCGATCTATAAGAATATATAGGAGATACATGTTAAGCTAAAGTGAAAGGAATTTTAATCGTTATAATCATCAATCTAAAGTTGTTTAAATGAAAATCAGTATTGGATTTGGTATATAAACAGATACCGAAAGGGTAGTCCTAATCTTGAATAATTTTTTACTACAATTTCATTCATACACAATTTTTTGTAATGTTTCGAAATTCGACTTTCTAGGTAGATGGATAAAATCCAAAATTTAAGTATTATTGGGCGTGTAAGATAGCGGAAATTTCTCAGCGGAAAATAGGAGATTTCACTACTCGCCACAAGTGGCAGCACGATTACAAAAGATAATTTATTTTGTTACATAATTACCATTGGAAATTTATTATTCATTTTGTATCTCTTTTTTCACTAAATAAAACATCCCAGCTGAATAAAATATTAAAAATGATCCTTAAAATGACAAATTGATTGATCTCCGAAGTAAAGGAACTCGGTAAATGAATCTTGGAATTTAACAATATTCCGTCTTTCCGCCATACTAAAAGAATGAAGATGAAATTTGGATAAGTATTGATCAGGGGTCCAAAACTTAGAAAAAAATCTAGGATCTGTTCATGCTGGCCAAACTAGGCCATTTCATAACAAATCCTTTTGAAAATTTAAATTTGATTATCAATTGGGCCGATATCTCAAAAACTTTCACTAGTAACGAATACTTTCGGTTGTTTTTCTAATAGCTTAGGTCATATTAAAACTACGAGGAAAATTTGGGGAAAATTGATGGATTAGAATTTTCACTATAATTTTTTTATTTTCAGCGGCCAAATAAGTTACTTTCAGTTTTTGGCCAATATCTCAAAAACTTCCACTAGTAATTATAGTGAAAATTCTAATAATTCAATTTTCCCCAAATGTTCCTGGTAGTCTCAGTATGACCTAAGCTATTAGATAAATAATCGAAAGTATTGGTTACTAGTGGAAGTTTTTGAGATATCGGCCAAAAACTGATAATAAATTGATAAAAAAATTTAAATTTCAAAAGGATTGGTTATGAAAGGGCCTGGTTTAGTCCAGCATGAACAGATCCTAGAATTTTTTCCTAAGTTTTGGACCCTTGATCAATACTTTTATCCAAATTTCATCGCCATTCTTTTAGTATGGCGGAAACACGGACTATTGTTAAATTTCAAGATTTGATTTACCGAGTTCCTTTACTTCAGAGATCAATCAATTTGTCATTTTAAGGATCACTTTTAATATTTTATTCCGCTGGGATGTTTTATTTAGTGAAAAAAGAGATACAAAATGAATAATAAATTTCCGCTGGTAATTATACCGGGTGTTTCTTTTAAACTGAGACGATCAAATATCTCGAAAAATAGCCACTCTACGGAAAAAATGCCCATAAGCCAAATTTAATCATACCGCGGGGGAAATACATTAGTGCAAGAAAAATAGTCCCCCACCCCCCGCTTTGTATTTAACTTTTAAACTAAGATAGGAAGCCATATTTTCTATTGCAGATACGGATTCTACAACTAAAAGTACGTATGATTTGAATGAAATATTTTGTTCGGTTCATGATAGATGGCGTTGTAATCGACGAAATTCAATTTTTTCAATTTCTCCTTCTTAGAACACACGCATTCGATTCTGCAATACGTTTGAAATAAAAAACATCACGTTTTCATTGGAAATACTCGAAATTCGTCATCAAAACAATTTATTAATGTAAATGGCAGGTGAATAAAATAATTTTAGCTTAAAATAAGTGTTCAAAATGATGGCCTGCGACTTCAATGCACTTATTGAGAACAAAAAAATTGGGGTTTTGTTGTATTTGTTCACGTGCCCATTGACAAAATGTTACCCGATTTTGGAAATCAGCGCCATGAAGATCTTGGTGTAAAGACACATGATATGGATGATACTTGTGCCGTTTTAAAATTCTCCAAACACTCTTGAGGGACAATCCGGAATCGCGAACTATTTCTCGTGTACTAATATGAGGATTATGAGCCACTGCTCCCAATACAGCAATTTCATTATTTTCTCCAGTGACTGTTGCTATACGGGTCGTCTTTTTCGGTTGAACATTTCCATCAGTAATAAATAGTTTGATAGTACGGCCAAATGAAGCACGTAAACGAATCCTATCCGGAAAACGTTGAGCGTAAATAGCAACAGCATTTTCAAGATTTCTGCCAGTTTCTCCATAAACCAGAACCATTTCAATTTTCTCTGGCACAGTTAAACGCTCCATTCTAAAGTATTTTATCGTTTATTTTGCAATTACGAAAAACATGAAGATAAGAAATAACACAAACGTTAAATGTGATTTACAAAACTGAATAAATTGTTTTGATGACGAATTTCGAGTATTTCCAATGAAAACGTGATGTTTTTTATTTCAAACGTATTGCAGAATCGAATGCATGTGTTCTAAGAATGAGAAATTGAAAAAATTGAATTTCGTCGATTACAACGCCATCTATCATGAACCGAACAAAATATTTCATTCAATTCAAATTATTTTTCATTCAAAATATTAGAATCCGTATTTGCAATAAAAAATATGGCTTCCTATCTTAGTTTAAAAGTTACCCCCGCCCCACCTACAAAGCGGGGGTGGGGGACTATTTTCTTGCACTAATGTATTTCCCCCGCGGTATGATTAAATTTGGCTTATGGACATATTTTCCGTAGAGTGGCTATTTTTCGAGATATTTGATCGTCTCAGTTTACAAGAAACACCCGGTATAACAAAATAAATTCTCTTTCGTAATTGTGCTGCCACTTGCGGCGAGTAGCGAAATCTTTTATTTTCTGCTGAGAAATTTCCGCTATCTTATACAGCATTTATTGGGCGCCAGCCTCTAGGCGCTTCACCTCACGAAGTGTCTATTTAAATCGTATTATAATTAGTAAGTAAATAACAATAACTAGGCGCTCCTGGTCGCTAACTCGGAGTCCCGGTCTGAACTCACTGCTGCCCCCGCACGCTTTGAAAGAATTTTCTAAATCTTATTAAATTTTTCTTGTTGAATGATCGTGTGGTGAATTGAATGATAATTTAATCGCTTACTAACCATAAACTATTTCCCGTTCACAAACGAACGAGTTTTGATGAGAGGGCTGGCCAACTGAACTTGGACAAGTTTTACCACTTTCTCGTACTTGTGGCCTGACATAGAGAGGTGGTTTTGTTTGATTGATGCTCAAATTGATTAGACTTGAACAATTTAATCGCTTACTAAACTTTCATAAACTTTATGAGAAAGTGTTTAAACTTGTAAAACTTTTATAAAAATAGAGAACGGCTGAACCGATTTGGCTCAATCTATTTTTGTTGTGTTCGCAATTGCCAGAAGATGGTTCTTACGAAAGAAAATTTTGAAAAAATTTACCCGAAAAATCGAATAAAAAGCCTTTTTATATGGATTTTGTAAGTACATTTTTTATGAGACTGGTGGTGCAGTGGTTAAAGCTTCGCCCTTGGGAGGTACTGGATTCGAATCCCACCGGAGGCTGCATGCAAATTAGTAGTTTGTTATTTATCCAATCTATTTATTTTATCTATTTATTTTCTCTATCTATCTATCTATCTATCTATATAAACATCAATTGCCGTGAATGCAAAATCATCATCTGGGACGAGTGCACAATGGCTCATACACGATCATTGGAAGCGTTCAATCGAACGATGAAGGATTTACGAAGTGACTCGAGGCGTTTTTGTGGAGCGATGATTCTGCTGGCCGGCGATTTTCGTCAAACGCTACCTGTCATCCCGAGATCAACAGCTCCAGATGAACTCAATGCATTTCTGAGATCGTCAAGTTTGTGACGCTATGTGAAGAAGTTGCAATTCACCACAAACATGGCAGCCGCGTTACAGGACGACTCATCAACTGCTGATTTTTCAAAACAACTGTTGGCGCCTGGCAATGGTCAAATTCCTGTTGATGTTTTGACCGTATCGATTTCGTTTCCTTTGAATTTTTGCATGTTCACGACGTCGAAGGAAGAGCTTACCTCGAAAGGGTTTCCGGACATAAAACGCTAGTGCCTTGGACTAAAAAAATTGTCGAAGGTGGCTCTATTTAGTGGTTGCGTTCATACTATATATCCTCAGTGAGTAGGAGGAAGTTCATTATGCGGTCACAGAAATTAATATTTCTTGATTCATATTTCATTTGCATTTGTGCATCTAATCACTTTTGGACTCCTACCATCTCTCACCATTTCTTCACGTTTTTCCTTTTTGTCTTCTAAGCTGTGGGTCTCCTCATCCTTCGGTTTTAGGAATTACAGAAAGTTTAACTTAGAATCCCTACATGACTCCCGACTCTGGTGGACCAGTAGAGAACTTCAGGTCTTTAATGATTGTTTTCTTCAATACACGTATACAAAATGATTCAGTCGGAACAAAATTCCCATCAAATTTATTAATTTGGTTTTTCTACTATACTCGCGACAAATAGCCTTCACATTATAAATTATGTGCTGAAAACCTCGCATCCCTATTTCCAGAAAGGTATAATACAAGTGAACTTGCAAAATTGAGGCCGATCAGTATAATTTTCCGCCTTATCTAAGGTATAATGAAAACCAACTCATGCATTCCTGGTAATTCCTGACAATTGTTCTAATATTTATAAGAAGCTAGATTTACAGCAAGCAAAATAATAGGCTTTACGGCGTGTGGCCGGTGGCCGCCATGTCTGTTCTATATCATGCTCGTGTTGTACAAAACGGATTTTAAATTTGGGTGGAAAAACTTATTTCATAGCCGGATGTAGCTTAATACGATAAGCGGTACGATTAAGGATATTACATAGCGAAACTCTATTTGGTCTTATTGATTAAGGATGTTGCGAGTGCTATGCAAATCACGTGTGCCGCTGATTCTACCGATGTACGCTAATTTACCGAGTGGTATGCGAGGAATAATTTTTGATACAACACCACTGAGTGCGCGAAAACTTATGTTACCTGCAATAAAAAAGAGGGGTTCCTATTTTAATTTCAAAATTACTCCCTACCTCACCTTAAGAAGGGGAGAAGGGTTTCCTTAGTTTAGGGTTATTTTGGCACTGTTGTACGTCCTCCCCCCACCCCGAAATGATTACATTTTGATAATGGATTTTTTTTTCGTATAGTGCTTACTTTCCGAGAAATTTGAAAGTTTCAACTTAAAAAACCACCAGGTATAATAGATATAATTTATTAATAGATTAAAGTGAAGCTTTTTTTATTGCAAACAGTTTCTCGGGCGGATTTTTTTTGCTTTAATTTAACAGTAAAATTTTCGGGATGAACATTTCAGGCCAACTCATGTATTTGAGCGGAAGATTGTTCTGTGGTTTTCGAACATTAATTTAATGTTTCACTTCTGTCAGAGAAATCAGTATAAAGCTATTGTAATTAAGGTACGGCTTGTTGCAAAATATAATTTTTCCCACATAAACAGTTGCCTATATACTATTGAGTGCTTAGAAATGCGATAATTACAGCAAACAATATCGTCAATTGTACGCACAGCGATTATGTGCGAGTTTTAACTGAAACTTGCAATAATCCACCATAAAGAAAGATAATGCAAATATAAGCAGAAATACGTGTAAACAACAAAACAAGAAAAGAAAATTAAAATTTTTCATAAATTTTCATAATTTTTCATTTTAAAAATATTTCAGCGTTTCGCATTTTGGTTTTAAATTTTTTTGTTAAGACAATGACGAAACGACGCCGTAAAACCGAAGAAGACAAATAATGCAAATGAATTAAAATAATGTAACAAAAAAATTGTTTTCCACGGTCTACCTGCATATAAAAAGTAAAAGTTTAAAATTGTTAACAGGGTGAATAAAAATATCCTGGTGATGTATATAAATTATTCCGCTTTGGTGTATTTATATACACCCTGTACAAGTTATGCACAAAAAATAAATACTTATTATAAATTTAAAAGATGAATATATTTTCAGTACTACAGTACTTGCTATGTAGCTACTTTCACTACTTTCAAAATTAAAAAAATTAAACTTTCAACTACACTCGACAGGAATTTTTTGTTGAAATACTCGCTATACAAACATTGCTGTTCTATATTAAAGCTGAATTAGCTGGATCAGCAAGGGTACAGTTAAAAATGTATTTGACTGAAATTTTGTAGACTATATACAAAGTTCAATGCATTTTAATTACGATATAAATGCAACAACAACATAATTTGATAATACGAGATATCAATTAACCGAGAATGAAATGCTTTCAGCACACATTTTTTCCAACAATAACAAAATATGTGCAACCATCAAATATCAATTAAATGAATTGATTACTTTTCACCACCACCACCACCACCGTATCACCATCATACACGAGAAAGCGTCATGATGAAAAATCTGAGAAGAAATAAATAAATTTAATTTAATCGATTCCGATTTTTATCCAACTTTTTGTATTCTGTGCGAGCTTTTGTTTTTCGATTTCGGAGCTTTATACATATTTCGATTTTGTTGTGAAAAACTTTTTAAATTTAATCACTGCAAATTGTTATTTTATTAGTTTAGATTTGCTGTTTGGTGTTGTTGTTGTTGTTGTTGGTGGGAAAAAACTCACACCCGTGTGCCCATTAAGAAGTAGCAGGATAACCATTAAACCAGTATACACTGTGTATACGATAAATACATAAAATATACTGGGTTGAAATGAAAATGTAATTTTATGGGAATTTTCCCCGTTTTTCATTATTATTCAAGGCGGAAATTTTTTATGTATGTGGTGGATTTACGCGAGTACAGTACATTTAATATAAACTGACTTACTAACTTCCGTCTTAAAGGCAATGAAAAAGAAACAAAAACAACAACGGAAAAAACATGCGGATAAATAATAATAAAAAATCATAAATAGAATAAAATTTTAATGTGATGATGAAAATTAAGATGATTATTTATTAGGTACAACCCTCGTTGTATACAAGTACATAAAATTTTATGGGTTTTAAATTTAATTTTAAAAATTTTTATAGGAAAGTAATTGATATGTGTTGTTTCCGGAATTGCATAGAAGTGGAACCGACTAGTACCTAACCTACCTAACAAGAAAATTGTGTTTAGTTTATTTATTGCTTTTATTGCGCGCAATAAGCTTTTATATAAAGGGTGTTTTTTAGAGGCTCACATCTTTAAGTTGGCAACACTGTTTTAACCGATTTGATAGCTGACTTTGTTTTGTTATTAGTTTAAATAAAATCGCTTGCACGTGATTTTGTTATTGGAGGTGACTTTAAGGCGAAAACACCTGTTGGGGATCTAGACTAACAACGTCAAAAGGTAAAGAATTTCTTCAAGCAGGGCAGACATAAACAAGTGAATTTTATTCTGGTTGTTCTCCAAAATACTGACCCAGTGACGGAACGAAGAATTCAAAAGTATTGAATTCAATCCAATTGTTGCAAATACTCCTAAAACTTAAATTCTCAGGACATCTTGCTCTGTACTAACCGTACAGCTATCCGTGTTTTCATAATTTTCTTCCATCTGATGTTGATTTTAATAAAAAGTCAAACCGTCGTTTTCCCTCCATTCAGGTCCAAAATGTTTTTGGAGCATTTTATCCACATCGTTTAGTTTAGCATATTTTACTTTAATGCCATTGGTCAGTCTTATAAATTAGCGAGCTTTTCTTAGAAGCTCCGATATATGATTTGAAAAAAAAGTTCACCTCGAATTTGAACAATTGTGTTGTTTTGACTTTTACGAGTAGTTACAATAAATCTCTTGGATTGGTTAAACTTAAAATGTCAATTTGATGGCGGCTTTAGGATTTTATTAATTTTGGTTTTAAAATCGAAAGCACGGCACTCATCACTTCCCAGATTTCTAATTGTTCCACGTCTCTTGTATATTTCTAAATATTCGCCCCCCCCCCCCCCCCCCTCAATCAAAGAATGTTTTTTTGTTTATTTTTGTTATTTACTTCTCAATTTGAATAAAAACTCTATCAGGTGGAATATATGAATGGCCTGGCACTGGGAAAACCAACTCAACAAATAACACGTTTCTGGGAACAACTTTTAACAACCAGTATTGTCACATTCCAACAGGTTAATTTATTTTGGCCACCGCATCCATCATCCACTAAACGAACTTTGTGTATTTTGTTTAATTCTTAATTAAAAAGCCTGGTTCGATCCTTTAGTCAGACAATTTTCCGTCCAATAGTAAAGGGTGACTCAGCAAGAGCGCCTAATTTAATTTAAACAAAAAACACATTTATTTTAGAATTAAGCAAACATTTTTATTTCAACATAAAGAAAAATAGTTCCGATTAAACGTGAAATACAACATCAGGCAAATGGCAACCACGAAACCTCTGGCACAGGGTTAATTCTTTTGTTGAAATTTTGAATAACGTTTTCACATAAATGTGGTTGTATTTCACCAATAACGCGCCGTATTTCTTCTTTAAGATGTTCAACTGTTTCTGGCTTATTCGCATACTGCTTTTCCTTCACATAGCTCCAAAGAAAAAAGTCCATCCAGGCCAATGTTGATCCCCAAATTGCGAAATGACACGGCCTGGAAATTTAGTCTGCAGTAACACCATTGTTCCACGTGCTGTGTGGCAGGTCGCACGGTCTTGTTTGAAAAACATGTCCCCCACATATCAATTACATCCAATTCGGACCACAAAAACTCCGTTAACATTTCGCGATACCGTACTCATTTTCAAAAAATACGGCCCAATTACTCCGCCAAAATGCGCACCAAACAGTTACTCGCGGTGGATGCATTGGTTGTTTACGAGAATTTTAAGCACTCCAAATCCGACAGTTTTGCTTATTTACGTATCCGTCGAGTTGAAAATGTGCCTCATGTTCCAACACCCAATCAGCAAATTCACGGTACTGCGCATTGTCTCTTGGCTTGGTTTTTTTGCACAAATTGAACCTTGTACGCGTGCAAATGCAGATCTTTTACCAAAATTCGCTGAGACACTCTTTATAAGAAAGCATTATGTTGGGTTAAAGGTGAGTGCCCGGTGCCAACAACCAGTCTAAATAAATATAAATATAGCGGACGACTGTAATATGCATCTTGATCGGCAACTTTGAGTAGCGTCATGTTCTTTTGATAATCGAAATACACGGTAAATAATCCATCAGCTTCATCGTTAAGAAGGGCGGTGAAAGCTTTGCTCCTGAGCTTGTGTACTCTGGCATTGTCATTAGTTCTGTATTCTTTTGCATATCGGTTTCAATTTTGAGCTGCTCTTTGAATCGAAGACACGTTGAACGCATATCGGTGGCAATAGTTAGATTTGATTTCCGCTTCGGGGCTTACTTTTTAAATCGAGGCCACATTTTATCGAGCCCGTGAAGTTTCTAACAAAAAATAATACGTATACGTATACGGTTCCAATTGGAAAACATGGCGGAAACATAATTCGTCTTGGATTCAAATAGATTCTAATAGCCGCCATATTTAATTGTTTTAGAGTTGGTGATTTGCACTGTTAATATTTTATAAACGCAAATTAGTGAAAATTTTTATTAAAAATTATTATTATATTAAATAAATTCATAATTTACATAATAAAATAGAAAAAGTAGATATTAAGAAAATATTTAAATAACTTGAAAAAAAAAACTTAACAAATAAATAAAATTAAAGCTTTAACAAAAAAAAATATAAAATATGTTTATTAAAAATTTTGACTCAAAATATTGAGTATTTTATCAATCTCGGCAAATAAAAAGCCACTTCCAAAGATTCGGGCCAGATACCACTATATAGAGGAAATTGGCCTAAATATAGAGAACATTTTCCGGTATACGGTTTTACCTAGCGGAGAAAATGGATCCTTGTTAATAGCAATTTTCCATTGTAAATTTTGCGTATTCGATCAACCTGGACCAATAACAAGCTCAGATTGATAAAAAACTCAAGAGTCATGAAAAATGCTATTAACAAGATTGCATTTTCCTCGCTAGGAAAAACCTGATACCGGAAAAAGTTCTACATAAATAGGCTAATTTAACGTTTATAGTGGTATCTTGCCCTAACCTCTGGAAGTGGCTTGTTATTGTTCTAGATTGATAAAATACTTAAAAAAAATTTTTGAATTAACAAATTCGAAAACAAACTGGGATCTCTTTCGTGAAGTAATGGAGGAAAAAATCAATCTTCAGGTACCGAAACGAAATTCTCACCAGTTGGAAGATGAATTAGAACAACTGAATGAAACTATTCACGATGCTGCTATGGCAAGTACCCCCATTATACAAAATAGGAAGAAGCTTAACATATCCTACCCAATGGAAGTTAGAGAGTTGGTAAGAGAAAAACGACGGGCACGTACAACGTGGAAAATACCTAGAACACCGGAGAACAAAACAATTCTCAACAATTTAGGCAACAGTCTCAAATCTCTTCTTAAAGAAGTTAAAAATGCATCAATCAACAGATATCCAGTTAGCCTAACCGATGAAAAAAATTCTGATTATTCAATGTGGAAGGCGACGAAGGGACTCAAAAGTCCCAAAATTCAAGTGCCCCCACTTAAAAAGAATAGGATGAAACCTAGGCAAAAGGTCCTATAGAGAACGCTGGTCTGTTTGCGGTATCTTGAGGATTTCTTCCAACCACTACCAAAACAAACAGCCAATGAAAATATAATGTCAATCCACAAGATGATTTTGATATACGCCCAGTAACTCACAAAGAATTAAAAGAAGAAGCAAAAGCAACATGAATGTTAAAAAAGCTCCCGGTTGCCAAATAATCAAGACTCTACCAGATAAATGATTTCGTAAGCTATTGCACATAATCAATGCAAGCTTTCGGTTAAAATATGTTCCGTGGCAATGGAAAGTAGCAGAAGTAATCATGATAGCAAAACCTGATAAACCATCTAACGATAAAAAATCATACAGGCCAATTTAATTGCTACTAAAAAGACTTAAACCAATAATTGAGGACCGACAACTAATTCCTCCACATCAATTTGGGTTCAGAGCAAAGCACTCTACAATTGAACATTTGCATGGAATCACCAACATTACTGAAAGAATGTTAGAACGTAAAAAAGTGTGCTCCAGCATATTTCTGGACGTCGCCCAAACATTCGATAGAGTCTGGCACAGTGGACTGGAATTCAAGCTGCATAGAGATCTGCCGAGGCAATTCTATGCCATACTAAGATCTAATTTATCCCAGTTATCCTTATTTCGATGTCCCGCAAGGGAGAGTCTTAGGACCAATCCTGTATTTATTATATACAAGGGATATTCAAACAACAGATGAAGGAACCATAGCCACTTTTGCAGATGACATAGCAGTCATGGAGATTGTAAGTAATGTCACTGATGCAACGAGCAACCTCAAGAAGATTACCAATGCGGTTTGTAACTGGACTAAGCACTGGAAGCTTAATGGGACGAAATCCACGCATATTAACTTTTCATATCAATAGGCATCGCATCTACCGATAGAAATTAACTCACGGCCGGTGCCATTTGCAAACAAAACAAGAAGAACTTAAATTAAGTTGAGAAAAATGTATTGGCTCATAGGTATAGGCTCTGAGCTTACAATACACAATAAGCTGCTGCTATATCGGCAAATACTGAAGCCGATATGGACCTACGGTATTCAACACTGGGGATGTACTAAGCAAACAAATGGTACAGAAGAAAAGAGAACCTTCACAGGGACTTACAGATGGAATACATCAAAGATGAAATAAAAAAGCATGCCGCCAAACACAAAATAAGGCTCCAGGAACATGGAAACCCCCATATTCGCCATATGATAGATAACCCTGTTGTTGAAAGAAAATTTCAAAGAACGAGACCACTTGACCTAGTAAACGTACCACTTTAAAATTAGTTTTTTAAATAGGTTTAAGTTATCGCGTTCGTATGATGTAGCACTTTAATAATTTTAATAATAATCAATAAAAACACAATATTATTTTTCTAATTTAAATAATTTTTTTTATTTAATTAATTAAATTTGTTTTATGTCGGTGAGTGATGATGTGCTGCGGCGGCGTGTTGCTCCGGCGATCTCCAAAAATATAATAGGAAGAAGATAATTTTTTTTTTCGTCTTCTTGCGTAAAATTAAAAATAAAACCAAAAATCAAAACCTGATTTTCTGGTTTTTAATATTACATGCACCAAAATGTTTTTGGTGCACCCTTTATAAAATATGTTTCCATAAACATAGATGATTGCCATGCCATCTCTTGAGCGATGGCATGGTGATGTGTAGGTGCGTTTTACTTGATTTTGGTTATGCAAAATCAATACGATTTGTATGCATCTCTAAATGATATGATTGTAGAGGTGCATATTCTAGATTGTTATGTAACCAAAATATAATTTTTCAATTCTATTTTGATTACACCAATTTCGTTATGTACAAGTGTTGTTGTACGATATCTATGTACAAGTGATGATGTACATAATTTGTGTATACAAGATTGTTGTATATTTTGGGAATAATTCTTTATATGGAGAATTGTCCATTTATCAAGAATTATGTAAACGGAGGATTGTCCGTTGAGAGTAATTGTGCGGAGTTTCTTATAGTTGAAGAAACTACCCGCTACATCACCCACCGCGCAGTGAGTTCCCCCACCGCGAGTTCTGTATCCGCTGGCGTTTGTGGATGCATTTGGTTGTAGTACCATTATAATGATGAATGATCGTTGTAATAGTAGAGGTGATGTAAATTGTGTACCAATTGATTGCTGGTAGAAATGCGTAATTGTGGCATGTGTATTATCCGATAATGCGGACAGTTTTCTTCACTCCCGATAGTTGATCGGGTGAACTCAGAATTCCATAGACTGGTTTGAGTCTATCGATAGAGACAGATTGCTGCTTGTCTCTGATTTGTAATACAAAGTGCTTACGAAGTCGTCGTATCACTTTGTATGGGCCTTCATATGGTGGTGTGAGGCCTGTGCGGACTTTATCTATTCGTACGAAAACATAGTAACAGGTTTGCAGTGACTTTGGTACGAATATGTCAGTTTGATTTGATTTGCGCGTGTCCGTTGGGATGAGTTTATTCATCGTGGAGCGCAGTTGATGTATCACTGTGTCAGTGGTAACTTGAGGTGTAGGTGGATGTTCCACAAAGAATTCCCCAGGTAATTTGATTGTTTGACCGTACACCAGTTCTGCTGGTGAGCATTTTAGGTCGTCTTTGACTGTTGCTCGGATTCCCAACAATATGATTGGGATCTCTGAGCTCCAGTTGACGGTATTTGCACGAGCTTTGAGTGCTGTTTTAAGTTGGTGGTGGAAGCGCTCAACCATACCGTTTGCTTGTGGATGATAGGCAGTTGTCCGTATTCGATGTGAGCCTAAGAGTTGCATAAGCTCAGCGAATAGTTTGGACTCAAACTGTGTGCCTTGATCGGTCGTAATGTTGACCGGAACGCCGAATCTAGAAATGTAGTTTTCGACAAGCGTTTTTGCGATTGTTTGTGCGGAGATGTCTTTAATGCAGTAGGCTTCTGGCCAACGCGTAAAACGATCAACGCAGGTTAACAAATATGTAAATCCATTAGATGGTGGAAGTGGTCCAACAATATCTAAATGGATGTGCTCAAATCTACCTGGTGGAATTTCGAAATTCCCATGAGGTGATTTGGTATGTCTTTGTACTTTGCATTTTTGGCAGGATAAACAAGATTTCGCCCACAGGGTTAAATCTTTGTTCATACTGGGCCAAAAATATCTTAAAGTGACGAGTTTACGAGTTGCTCGTACACTTGGGTGTGAAATATTATGCAGAGTATCGAAGATAGTTCGACGCAATGACTCTGGAATGTACGGGCGATTGTTACCCGTAGATATTTCACAGTAGATTGACAAATCGGCTAATGGAAATTTTTCTATTTTCCATTTGGATTTTCGCCGGTTTGTAGAACTAGAGAGTAAGTCTTGTAGTTCTTGATCGCTAGCTTGTGCCTTTGCGATTGTTGTGATGTCGTAGCGTGTTGCTGCGGAGGCAAGTTCGTGGTCGGAAGTCCGAGATAGTGTGTCGGCGACCACATTGTCTTTGCCTTGAATGTGTTGGATGTCTGTCGTGAATTGAGAGACAAAATCTAAGTGGCGTGCTTGCCGTGGGTTTCGTTCCGCTTTAGAGGTAATTGCTCTAGTAAGCGGTTTGTGGTCGGTGAATATTGTGAATTCCCGACCTTCGACAAAGTATCGAAAGTGTTTAATTGCTTGGAAAATTGCAAGCAATTCGCGATCAAATGCAGAATATTTTCTTTCTGCATCTGACAATTTCTTGGAGAAAAATCCAAGAGGTTCCCAGGTCTTGTTATTCAGTTGTTGTAAGACCGCGCCTATTGCTGTGTTGGATGCATCAGTGGTGATGCTATATTTCGTTTCATTTAGCGGATACGCTAAAAGGGCAATATTTTCCAAGCTTTTCTTGAGCTGAAGGAATGCGTTTTGACATTCTTCAGTCCAAGAAAAATTTTGAGGCGTTTTTGGCTTTTTAAGAAGACTTGCCAAATGCGTGTGAATTGGGGCAAGTACTTCTGCAAGTTTTGGTATGAATCGGTGGTAGTAATTTACCATGCCGATGAATTGTTGGATTTGCTTCACATTTTGTGGTGCTGGGAAATCTCTAATTGCATTAATTCGTCCTTCGGACGGCAGAATGCCATTAGATGTAATCTTGTGACTGAGAAAGTTAAGATTATTCGTCCCAAACACGCATTTTGCCGTGTTGATATTGACACCGTACTTTGATAATTCTTGGAAGAGTTTTTCCAAATGGAGTAGGTGTTGTTTCTCGTCTTTTGAAGCTACGAGAATGTCGTCAATGTATATGAAAACGAAATCGAGATCTCTCACGATTTCGTTGATGAAACGCTGAAATGTTTGCGCAGCATTTCTGAGTCCAAATGGCATTCGGGTGAATTCGAATAGGCCAAACGGAGTGGTAATTGCAGTTTTGTAAATGTCGTCAGGAGCAATTGGTATGAGATGGTATGCTCTGACGAGATCGATTTTAGTGAAAATTGTGCAACCATGTAGTTGCATGGAGAAATTTTGTATGTGGGGGATAGGGTAACGGTCAGGAATTGTGACTGCGTTAAGCCTGCTGTAGTCCCCACATGGTCTCCAGTCGTTATCCTTCTTCTTCACCATGTGTAATGGACATGATACTGCTGAAGAAGATGGTCGGCAGATTCCTAGTTCCACCATGTGTTGGAATTCTAAGAAAGCTGCTTTGTGGCGAATTGGATCAAGCCTTCTTGGTCTTGAAAATGGTAAATGCCCTGTAGTCACAATGTGGTGTACAACGTTGTGCATTACTGGAGCGTTATAGTTTGGTGGAGCTGTTAAAAAAGAGAATTTCTTTAGCAGTGCTCCATAGCCATTGTTAATTGTGTAATGCAATGGTGATGGTGTATCAACGCGTACTGATGTTGCGTTGATTGAGAGTTTAGTGGATGGATCAATCAATTTGTGATTTTTCAGATCCACTAAAAGACCGAATTTCTTTAGAAAATCCGCGCCGATGATGGGGCGGTTGACATTGGCGAGAATGAAGGCGTGTTTGAATGAACGCCTTAATCCAATGTCAACGTCGAGTAGTTTGGTACCGAAAGTGTTTATTGTGGTACCATTTGCTGCTGACAGAACTAAATCGGGATTGCGATTTGTTCCGTAGCTATAATATTTGTAGTACGGGATTACGCTTAGATCAGCGCCGGTATCGATCAAAAATGTTATTTGATTTACCGAATCCCGTAGAAATAGGCGGCTCTGCTGCGGTTGTCTTAGGTCTGCCGCTACGCCCTTAAGACTTACTCGTTTGGGGATGCGGTATTTGCGGATCCCGTTTGCTGTGTAGCAAAAGTGCATGGTGCTGTGCATTTTTCTGCAGCGTTACCAAATTTTGTGTGATACCAACACCAGTGGCGTGGAAATTGGTATCTTGGTAAGTGGGTGTTGTTTGGCTGTAAAGAGCTTCCCTGGTTTGGTTGAGATCGCGGTTTTTTTGAAGGAGAAGGAGTTCGTCTCCATGGCGATTGAGAACGCGAAAGTTGTCGCTGTGTGTGTGCATTGTTCTCTAGCTTCACTAGCCGGTCGCTAATTTGTTTTAGCGTGTTTTCTATACGGCTTAAGCTAGAGTTTGGCGCGTGTATCTCTGAGCTTGATATTCGCGTTTCGTTATTACGTGTTTCGCGTTTTATTGTACTCAAGCTCTGAGTCCGCGTGCCAATGATGTCGTGAAGTTTATCGGCGATTGCAGCAAGATCCTCTTCTGGTTTCTCTTGTTGAGGGATCAATGCTGTTTGTATGAAATCAGGGAGTTGCCTGATCCATAGTTTTGTGACGACGTTGACCGTGAAATTTTTTTCGGCCAACGATTTGATTCGGTGCAGTATATCCGAAGGTTTTTGATCACCATATTCGACTTTGCTCAAAATCGTTTCTAATCTACGCTCCTCAGAGATTGAGTAGCGATCGATTAGAACCTTTTTGAGGGCGTCGTATTTGTTGTTTGCTGGAGGGTCGTGTAGAATGTACTCGACCTTCTCCGCTTGCGCTTCCGATAGGGACAACACTGTGTGCGCAAACTTGTGTCTGTCGCTGGTGATCTTGTTCGCGTCGAACATAATCTCGGCTGATATGAACCAAGTCTTCGGGTTTTTCTCCCAGAATGCTGGTAGCCGCGTCAATTGTTTTGACGTGGCTAATTCAAGCTGGGGTGGCACCTGTTGCTGACGATTTGCGTCTTGATAAACTTCTTCCTTGTTGTCACCGTTATTTGCCATGTTGTTGATGACTCGAATATAACGGTGCACAGTTAAAAAAAACAATTTTACACACTTAAAAAATTTTGTCGCACTTTTAAATTTCTGTCAAAACACGCGGATTTTATTTTTGGTTCACTATAGAAGAAAATGAAAATTTCTAGAATTTGTGTCGGAATAGACACGTGCTTTCTAAAAATCGACCAGGGAATTGGGGCGATTTGTGAAAATAGTGCGCTTACCACGGGTGGGGGCTTGGGCCACTATATCACAAAACTCGTCTTATTAAATTTTTAAATTTATTAAAAATAAAACACCATGCACTTTGTTTATAAAATTTTTATTTCACTTTTTTTTTAAATAATAAAAAAATCACTCACCTGATTTGCGGTAAAAACCGTCGTCGTGGGTCACCAGATATCGCGTTGTAATGTGTGATCGGACTTTATCTACCAGTTATATCGATGTATCTTGCGGCACTTTGTAATATGATATTAATATTTTATCACGTCGGGGTCACCAGATATCGCGTTTGGATGCGGGGCACTTTGTAAATTTTAATACTAAATAAATAAAAACACAATATTATTTTTCTAATTTAAATAATTTTTTTTATTTAATTAATTAAATTTGTTTTATGTCGGTGAGTGATGATGTGCTGCGGCGGCGTGTTGCTCCGGCGATCTCCAAAAATATAATAGGAAGAAGATAATTTTTTTTTTCGTCTTCTTGCGTAAAATTAAAAATAAAACCAAAAATCAAAACCTGATTTTCTGGTTTTTAATATTACATGCACCAAAATGTTTTTGGTGCACCCTTTATAAAATATGTTTCCATAAACATAGATGATTGCCATGCCATCTCTTGAGCGATGGCATGGTGATGTGTAGGTGCGTTTTACTTGATTTTGGTTATGCAAAATCAATACGATTTGTATGCATCTCTAAATGATATGATTGTAGAGGTGCATATTCTAGATTGTTATGTAACCAAAATATAATTTTTCAATTCTATTTTGATTACACCAATTTCGTTATGTACAAGTGTTGTTGTACGATATCTATGTACAAGTGATGATGTACATAATTTGTGTATACAAGATTGTTGTATATTTTGGGAATAATTCTTTATATGGAGAATTGTCCATTTATCAAGAATTATGTAAACGGAGGATTGTCCGTTGAGAGTAATTGTGCGGAGTTTCTTATAGTTGAAGAAACTACCCGCTACAAAGTAATTTTGGGACTAACTATTGGGTTGGGTTTCACTCCAACAAATCAGAATTGTTTAAGAACTGTAAAATTTGTAAAAATTTGAAAGATAAATTGAAGGGGAAAAAATCATTTGATTTGCCATTTCATATTGAATAGACTCGCGCCAGAGCAGCGCTTGCAAATTGTTGATTTTTTTTATCATAAAAATGGTTCTGTTCGCCAAACTCATCGTGCATTAATTCGGTTAACTATGAATCGTTTTCGCTTCCTTTTATGGAAGATTTTATCTAAGGATTTTGGTTTACATGCTTCAAAATTCAACTTGTGCAATAATTTTAGAGCCACCCGAACATCGCACACGCCGCCAATTCGGCCTGATTGATGTTGAAACCATAATTTTATTCCGCGATGACGCTCACGTTTGGTTGAATAGGTACGTTAATAAACCGAATTATCGGACTTGGAGTGAAGATAACACACAAGCCTTTGCCGAAACATCATTACATTCAGAGAAAATCATTGTTTGGTGCGCTTTATAGGCCGGCGGAATCATTGGTTCATATGTCTTCAAAAACGATGATGTTATAGTCAACGGTGAACGGTAAAGAGACATGATTTGTGGTTCCAACAGGACGGTGCCACATGCCACACAGTGCAGGGTACAATTAATTTACCCAAAGAAACATTTGATGAAAGACTAATTTCAAGTAATGGTCTTCTACGCCGATAAACCAGAGACGATTGAACACTTGGAACGCAACATTCGGCGAGTTATTAGCGAGATACGACCGTGATTGCTATGAAGAGTGATCGAAAATTGCACCTCCAGATTACGTCATGTACGCGCCAGCCGCGGCGGCCACTTGGCCGAAATCATATTCAAGCATTAATGGCATAAAATTTTCTATCCAATAAAGCTAGTTTCACTGATGTTCAAAATGTTTTTCTTTGTTCTATTTTAATTTAAAATTGTGAACCTCTAAAAATAACAACCTTTATGTTAAATGGATTTGTGGGGTCACTACTATCATAACTATATTGTCCAATATTTAGCTACTAAATTTTTGAAGATTTTAGACAGCAACCTATAGTATCACGATAATTTTAAATTCATTAATTTTAGTTATGTGAGAACTATATGGTTTTCTAATTCTATCTCCTGTGGCACTATTCTGGCTTTCCCTGGGAATAGCGATTTTGAAAAATAGTTTCATATAATTTTTGCCTAAATGACAATATATTTTTTCCGCTTGGATCGGGAGGTACCGGGTTCGAATCCGGCGAAAATTTTCACCAAAGTGATAAAATGGAACACAACTATGACCCCCTGCCCTGTCAGAGTGCAAAACTTATTGGCCGACCCACCTTCCATGCAAATATAAGCTGGCATGGAGATAGGCAATGTGCAGATGATGATAAAATCGGGCCTATAGCTGTATATGCCCTCGATTAGGCAGGCGGCTACGTCAGGTAAGAAGATTACCATGGGTGTAAATATGAAACCGCAATTTACCAATAAATGACGCCACCGATTATTGTAGCTTTCGACAAACCACGTCATCGGCACCATTGTTTTCTTTTGATATCGGCCAACAACGTCCGATTCATAACTATACAAGTTTCATACAGTAACACATGTTTTTTACGTGTTAAAAATGTCGAGTTTTGTGCCTCCATATTACGATTTGCGGCCAACAATGAGTTTTTATTACCATTTTGTTACGAACTGCTGCAGAATCATATCGAATACTTGTCAAAGTTTACGGTGAGCACGTTATTGGTAAATCACATTGCTATGAGTGGTTTAATAAATTCAAAAGTGGTGACTTTAACGTGAAAACCGAAGAACGTGGTAGACCATCAAAAAAGTTTGAAGACATTGAATTGAAAGCATTGTTGGATGAGGATGATCCTCAAATACAAGAACAACTCGCGGATCAATTTAATGGTCACGAGAAGCCGCCTCCATACGTTTAAAAGCCATGGGAAAAATCCAAAAGCTGGAAAAATGGGTTCCGCATAAACTGAATGAAAGGTAACAGGAAAATAGAAAAACCACTCGGAAAATGTCGCTCGCCAGTTGCAAAATAATTTCATTTCTCCATCGAATTGTGACTGGCGATGCAAAATGGATCTATTTTGAGAATCCCAAGCGCAAAATGTCTTGGGTTGATTCACGACAACCATCGACATCCACTACAAGGCCAAATCGCTTCGGACGGAAGACAATGCTCTATATTTGGTGAGTTCAGAAGAGTGTGATTTATTTTGAGCTGCTAAAACCTGATGAAACCGTAAATACTGAACGCTACCAACAACAAATGATCAATTTGAATTGAGCTTTGCGTGAAAAACGACCGGAATATGGTAAAAGGCAACACAAAGTGATTTTGCTTCATCATAATGCAAAATCCCACAAGGCAAAGCCAGACATGGAAACGATGGGGCACTTAATGGGGAAATACTTTCACATGCGGCTTACTCGCCAGACTTTGTTCCGTCCGATTATCATTTATTTGAATTGGTGGGGCACGGGCTTGCTGAGGAGCACTTCACTTTCTACGAAAGTGGCTCGATAACTCGTTTGCCTCAAATGAAGAACAGATTTTGGCGTGGCATTACTGTTAGTAGTTTGTAATAAACAGAATATTTATACCAAACTAATTCCAACTAGTTATCCACTAGTTATAGGTCCGATTTGCACATTGCATGAGGCTGCCAGCCTATATTGGCATGGAAGATGAATCGGTAAAAAAGTTTTGCACTCCGACAGGGGTCATAGTTGAATTAAATTTTATCACAGATCGTAATCTGTTGATGAAAATTTCCTTTTGCATCCTGCTCCTATCGAGATTTGAACCCGGTACTTTCCGATCAAAACCGAAAAAAACATATAATTTAGACAAAAATGCTATGAAAATATCTTACCCAATTCCCTAATCCCCGGAGAAAGCCAGAATAGTGATACTGTTGGTTGAACTGTACTTTTATAATACACAGGATCTACTTTGAGCCGGATTAGAATATATAATTTTTATTTTAACTTCGCCTGACTTTTTATTAATAGTAACGCCCATGGCTCAGGTTGCTAGCTCAATATTTAGTCGACGTGTAGAATACCATCTGTGTGGTAAAGAGAATGGTATTGTCAATGGAAGATGGGAACAACACTTGAATTACTATTTATTGTAGAGGTGAAAATCTAAAATTTCCACCTTTCGGTTGGTTCATGGATGGAATAATTTCCGCTTAAATTGGAAAACTGACGTGTCCCAATATTGTTGCAAAACTGCGGTTTTTCTCAAAAATGTATGGTGCCACTTCCGTTGAACCGATTTCAGCCAAACTTTTTAATAAATTGTATTCTATTCTATTGATGGGTTGTTATCATCAATACCAGAGGTTTAGTAGCATTAAGTTGTAACATGAATTTTGGATGACGTTGTGGAATTCAGGTCTTCGGTCTCTAGAATGGAAAAGAGGTTTTCAAGTGTAAATAATACGGATGAAGTTCTGAATCCTGGTGGTGATCAACGTCAAGATACATTATGGTTAAAGGACAAATTTGGAAATACACATAAATATTGAAGAAACTTAAAGAAGTTGTTATCTATACTTCACAAGCCTACCAGCAAGCTGCTTGTAACTTGCTCGAATGTATTTGTGGTTCTTAAATAAACCACCGCTGCATATGCTTGTTGCGAAACATCTGCAAATTCATGTAATCCCGATTTTTGGGTTGACAGTGTTTTAAACCATCTTGGTACCTATATTCTGCTTAACTACTAAATTTCTAAACAGATGAAAGAGATTCGGCACTCCAAATAACCGGCTTAGATTTTTATAGGCGATGCAATCTAAAATCTAATTTTTTAAAAATTAAATTTGATTTACTTAAATTAAATCAACAAAAAAATATTTATTTCGCCACTCAGTCTCCCCTACCAAGCAAATGTATGTTATAAGGAGGACAAATATTTTTTTTGTGGTTGTGTCCCATTATCCAGTTTTGTTTTCGCATGCCCTCAAACCAAACATTTGTTTTTATTTTAATTTTTGGTACAGTATTTTGTTGGTCTCGTGGGACCAATAAATTTTCATTGAAATTCCTTACGAACGAATAAGACGTTTTCTCCTCCTTATCGTCGTCTTACATGTATTCGTGTTTTTATAAAATGTAATAAATAAAACCAAGAGATATAGAAAAGTTGAATATAATTTTTATGAAAATTAACAAAAACAAATCAGGATGAAGGACATAAAATTAGGAAAAAACGGTTTTTGGATATCTGCAAAAAATAAATAATTGTTTTTAATACTTTTTTGCTTAAAAATTTTGGGTCAGTCTATGTAAAAAATTTCGTTGATAATAAATAAAATAATTCTGTTATCTTAAAAATTCGTGACTCACGCTCGTATACTAAATTATCTGGCGCTTCTTTAAGAATATTCGAATTATCGAATCACTGTAATTGAGACAGATGTTTAGTCTCTGTGAACGTTACAAAAGAGCTTTACGTAACGTTTAAGCGTCTTGCCCGACCCCCAGTTTTATATGTGGATGCCTATATTTATACAGAAGGCCTGTAACCGCCGACTTTATCCGTGTTTACTAAAGGTAAGAAGCTCAAATTTAGTCATAAAACTTGTTAACCACCACGTATTCAAACTGTGCTATGGTACCGCATACAGTATGTAAATTTTCAGCAAGAATAAGAAAAATAGAAAATAATTTATTAGTGCCAAGAATCTTCCACCTGGAAACGGTTACTAACCAAATTGCCTGAGGCCAATTATTAGGTTTATTGACGGTACTTGCGTATTCGAATAGTATCCCGAAAAGAAAAAAAATCTCCTAACCTTGTAATACTTTCGGGCCGGCCCAATAAATTTAGAGCAACTTCGTTACCTTAACTTCCTATCCCGAAAATTTACAGCAGGCTTTAAAAAAATGTCATACGCTTTGGCCACTACCACGAAGTAGAGTAAGCCAACTGGAACCCCATAAATGTAGTCAAATTTCTAAAGGAGCTGGAAGCAAGTTTCGTAACAGTCTCACTAATAAACCCGAAACAGAATAAAATGTTTAAAGTGAAGCGTCAGGAATTTGTATACGAATTTTCAATTTCCAGGCTTTGTTAATATTTCAGTGTTATGCATTAACCATACATGCTAAGGATTAACTGGAACTAGCTCTATCTAAAAATATTAGCCGGATGCATGATTCATCCTGGAACACGATTTATGGAATCGAAGTATTGATCGCACTTTAGTGAATAAATTATCTTTCAATGTTTAGTTTTACTCATCATATATGTGGGATTTTATTATTAGAGTCTTTAATAAAAATTATAGGCGTCTTTATACATGCGCTCTTTATTATTTTCACGTATAAACTCACTCGATTACTAAATATTAAGCAAAAACACAACGGTTGTTCCCAATAAAAACTCAGGGATGTATAACAACACAATTCAGGGATTTGAAACCCACACTCGTCCATCCTACTCCTCATCCGACCCGTGGTTCGAACGACGAATCCAACCAAGGCTTGATAAACTCGGCTGCTGTTGACGTTCTCTTAGAGCCCTCGTGATCACCTACCCTTTCTACATTGTAGCGTTCATTTTCTTTAACTTTGCACACCTTGTATGGTCCGAAGAATCTTGGCTTCAATTTTAAACCTGGTCCAAATTGAGTTCTCTTTATAGCTATTAAATCTCCGACTTTGTAGGTCGTAGGAGCTTTGTGGTTTTTCCTAAACGATCGTCGATTTTCAATTTGTGTTTTTTCTATTTGCTTCTTTGCAGTTTCTCTTAAACTATCTCGAGAGTTTCTGAAATTTTTAATAATTTCTTCATTAATAATTTCTTGAATTCTCGTATCAGTTTTCTGATGCATTTTAGTGCCAACTAATAACTCAAACGGAGTAGCACTAATGCTTCGATTCAGCGTGTTGTTAAGACTTTGTTGCGTACTTCCGACGAATCTAAACCATCGATCTGGAGCATCTATCGATAGCTTCAAGAGGACTGATATTATTGACTGATGAATTTTCTCAACTTGGCCGTTACCTCTTGGTAAGCCTGTAGTTATCGCAACATGTTCGATACCTTCGACTTCGCAATATTCCTTGAATTCGTTGCTGGTAAATGAGGTTCCCTTGTCAGTCACAATGCGCATTGGATTACCAAACACTTCTCTATGCTTTTGGAGTTTCTCCAACACTTACTAACCAACTTACTAACGTCTATCATTACTAACACATGATTATATTGCTTCTTAGTTGTCGCCATTGGCCCGAGATGATCTAAATGTATAGTATGGAGAGGTAGATTTCCCTTTTCGATTGGATGTAAGTATCCTTCTTGTTTACCCGTTTTTCGGTTGCACAAGATACATTGAACGCAATTCTTGACACTTGTTGTAATCTTGTCAAACATCTTTTCAAACCAGAAATCTTCAAGTTCGATCAGCTCTTGCACCTTCCGTACACCGTAATGACCAATTTCGTGATTACGCTTTATCACCTCTGCTTGCATTTTGCTCGGGACGACTAACAGTTGGTTTCCATCTTTTATTTTGTACAAAAGATCACTCTTTACCATAAAATCTTTGTATGGACCATTCTCAAGTAATTTTATCACTGCAGCGATAAACCCGTCACCCTGCTGAACACACTTCAGACGAGAAACAATATCATCGTCAACAATTAGAACTGGATTGCGTGAAAGGGCATCAACGTGTTTCATTCGGGTACCTGGTTGGTGATTAATTTCGTAGTCGAATTCTTCGAGAGACAGCGCCCATCTTGCCACTCTAGTAGTCAAACTTGGTTTTTTCATCGTCATCTCGAAAGCGGCACAGTCCGTAATAATTTTAAAATGCGTGCCAATCAAATTAACCGCGAAATTTTTTAAGTGCGTAAATGATGGACAACACTTCCAACTCATAACTGCTATATTTCTTCTCTGCATCTGTCGTCTTGCGGCTTGCGTAATAAATTGGGTGGAACTTTCCATCGTCATGCTGCTGCATCAATATGGAACCGTAGCCGTACATTGAAGCGTCTGTATGAAGTTCAGTGGGCAGCCCGTGTCTAAATAATTGAAGCACAGGATTACCCGTGAGATGTCGTTTTAGCGAATTAAACGCCATTATCTCCTCCTCTCCGAACACAAAATCCACACCCTCCCTCAACAAATCGCTTAATGGCCTGGCGATCACCGAATAGTTGTACACAAATTTGCGAAAATATCCCGTCAGACCGAGAAATTGCTGAATCTGCTTCTTTGTCATGGGCTGCGGAAAATTCCTCACGGCCCTCGTCTTGCATTGCGATGGACTTATCTTGCCGTCATAAATAACATGTCCGAGATATTCCACTCGTCTAACAAGAAATCTGCACTTCTTCCAGTTAATATCGAGTCCATATTCAGAGGCCAATTTCAGTACAATTTTCAAATTTTCAATCGCTGATTCATTATCAGTTGCCATAATAATGATGTCGTCGAGATAAAGCGACATTATCCCTTTACGTATTAAATCACGAAAGATGCTATTCACGAATCTCATGAATACACCAGGACTGTTACATAGCCCAAACGGTACTTTCCTAAATTGATACTGCCCCGTTGGTGTCACAAACGATGTATATTTGCGACTGCTTTCTTCAACAGCAACATGAAAAAATCCGTTTCTTAAATCGAGCAAACTAAATACCCGAGCATCTTGTAGCCGATCCAACTGATCCTCTGTCAGCGGAAGGGGGAAGCGATCTTTGACAATTGGGCGGTTAATTTTCCGATAATCCACGCACAAACGTTTTGAGCCGTCTTTCTTTGAAACCAAAACAATCGGACTAGAGAACTCCGATGAACTAAGTTCAATTATTCCGGTTTTCAACCAATCTTCCACTATTTTATCAACCAGCTCCATCTCGTAAATCGACAAACGTCTTGGATTCTGACTAATTGGCGTTTCATCCTTCAAAATTATTTTGCATTTTACATCTGAAGTTTTCGTCGATGTTGGTTGGCTGTGCCCTCTTGGCTGTGCCCGTCAAAAGTCGCTTTGCATACACAAATCGCTCTAAATTACTCCAACCTAATAGTTCTGATGTTTCACAAAACTCTATCAACCACTTTTTAATTGGATAGTTGTCATCGCCGCTAAATTTTGATACCGAATCTTCAACGTCTTTTTAATGCGAAATTAGTTTTCTCGGCATACATATCCGCATTTCTTCTATACTTTCCGATTCGGAACCGCAAACATTTTTTGTGAAACTGTCCTTGATTAGCGTCATCGCTCGATCATAGCGATGAATCAATTCATTTCGCTTTCCATCCGTACTAAGCCCCAACTTGGGTAACTCTTCTTTCATGGCTTTTACTGTTTTTGTTTCAAATTCATCAATTTTTAACAAATGCAAATTCGCCAAACCATTTATCGCCGAACGAAAAAACAAAAAAAACTGCGCACAAAAACAAAATGTCTTTTATTTTTCAATAAACTTATTTCAATAAATAAATGCTTTCCCGTCTAAAATTCCATCAGAATTTTATGAAAAACAATTACCCGTCACGTCTATTAACTAATATCCCGGTTGAGCCCCCAAAATGTGGGATTTTAGTATTAGAGTCTTTAATAAAAATTATAGGCGTCTTTATACATGCGCTCTTTATTATTTTCACGTATAAACTAACTCGATTACTAAATATTAAACAAAAACAAAACGGTTGTTCCCAACAAAAACTCAGGGATGTATAACAACACAATTCAGGGATTTGAAACCCACATATATTATCTCGTCGTTGCACCAAAAAGAATATTGGAACATAATTTTGACTACAATCATATTGGAGCGCTGCAAGTAATAACAACTAACGCAACAATGATTTAATGAACGATTAAGTATCACGCAAACCATTGCAACTTGATAAACCCTTTAAAGTTTTTCCATCAAAAGTGTGTAAGTCGAGAAAAATGTATATAAAAGGGAACCACGCACCACTGAGAAATCCGTCAATAAAAATTTTTTCCCAAAATTAGGACTCATTGTACTCACTTCCTGGCATTCAAAAAAACCTCTCTAATTTTCAATTAAAATATTTCTGGCGGAAACAAATATACAATCGTGATCGATACCTGTTGCTCGATGACCCACCTTGGCCAATTTTTTGGCAAAAAATCTATCAAGTGGTTTTCGAAACTCAAATACAAAACATAAAAACAGTAATTGTATGGTGGGTCATATTAATATCTTAGATATAAACTAAGTCAATAACAAGCCACACAGACAAAGCTGGAACTAAACGCAGCGCATCTGTTATCTAGGCTTGTAGGATACGCCAAAAACACCATGAACATCCAAGATGTAAAGATGTTCGCCTGGACGGATTCCACCCTAGTTTTAAGCTGGATGAGAGCTGATATCACGAAGTTAGAAACTTTTGTGGCCAATCGGGTATCTCAGATTAAAGGTAAGTTAAATAAGCTACAACGGAATTAATAACCAACAAACAAAAACCCAGTTGATTTAGCAACAATGGGATTAACAGCGTCTACAATCATCTCACAAGGCTGGATCTGGTGGACGGGACCAACATTTTTGCAGGAAAACTCGGATATATGGCCATCAACACTCTCATACACGGTTCCGCAAACACAAGCTGGCCACAACTAGGACGCTACATAAATGAATTGATAAAATTTCAAATATTCATAAGTTGAAGCGTATATTGGTGTACTGCCAAAGGTTCATAAACGTGCATGTTTGTAAGCAACGGCAACAGTCGAAAGTAGCGACAGTAACCGATAATGAGTGATGAGTGGGATTTTATTGAATAAGCAATCAGCACCGGCCTGCAGAGTAACTCCATCACGGCCATTCAGCAAGGTGGGTATTTATTATGCCGAGCCGATTCAACTAAAGAACAAGATAGAAAGAGGCCAAACCGCACATACAAATAGGATACATTGCGGTGTTTGTGTGTCGACCACCAAGGCCATACATGTAGAAGTAGTTCAAATCTCGCAGGGGGTAGTAGGGAGTACAGCAAAGCAAAACAGTTGCAACTCTAGAACCAGAAATTGGAAGTTTATTTCAACAAGATGAAATAACCTGGCACTTTACACCACCTGCTGCACCACACTTTGGTGGAATATGGGAGTCAAGGATAAAGTCAATAAAGACTCACATGAAGAAAATCATAGGCGAGTCCACATTGACATTTGAAGAAGGAACAACAATAACGCTTAAACTCTCGACCATTGACTACCCTGTACAACCATCTGGAAAACTTAGAGTTGTTAACATCTGCGCATTTTTTAATAGGCGGACCAATAAAAGTAGTTCCAGAAAGTAATGATCATATACTTACGCGCTAAGAACACGTTGGTATTTAGAACATAAGATGGTAGATGACTTTTGAAAAAGACGGTCTAGTACCTGCAGCACTTACAACAACGTAGTAAATGGAGGATACTTCAGCCCAATTTAGTTGTAGGGGATGTCGTTCTTATGGCGGAAGAAGCACTGCCGTCATTTAATTAATAAAATAATTAATTGTTTACATACAATTCTGCACTTTTGGATTTTATTAAATATTTAAATTGATATCTGATCAAATATAATGTGAAATGCAACACCAAGTAAATATCAAATTTGCATATAAACGACAAAGAATAAATTAACAATTCAGTTCTAATCATACTCTAATCCATGCTTTGGATGTGGAAAGCTCGGATTATAGGGAAAAGTATTGTATTAGTTCAAGCTGAGGCTGAACTAAACAACCGAAATTTCCTTTGTTAAAGGAATCTCGTCGTTTCGAGACTTAGCTAAATATTTTTACTATTACAGTAAAATAACGTTTCTGGTGGCTGAATTGGCGGAATAAATGTTGTTGGCCAGTTTGAATAGTACACAACGAATATACCTGTCACTATACAAGTCTTACTTACCTCAATGCATTGAGTAATAATAATCATCATAATCCGGATTAAGCATAGTCTATTTCCACTTTTCAGGCACGAGTTGGAGATTAACAAACTATGATTGATAATACTGGATCCATTTACAACCCTCCACGACAATAATACCAGCATGAGTACAAGAATATCTATTTATATCTAGAAATTTACACCGCACAGTATTAATTGTAGGTATATACAGGTAGACCTCTCTATGTATAATCTAATCTAAATATGATTCATTGATTTGGATTCGACTAACTATTGTTGTTAAAACAATAAAATAAAACTTTTTATACAAATGATCAACTGAATTGATAATAAATTGCTTAGATTCACGCTATCAATAAAATAGACTACTCTACTTTGCTTTCCTCGTTATAAAGGGAAAGCTTTATACAGCTTATAAGTTTTCCGATTTCGGTTGTTTGTTGTGTGTGTGTGTGTGTGTATGTTTCGAAATAAAACTTTTACCATATACAGTTTATTGACATAACACTCTATATATGTCTTTGGTTGCGGGTGAACAAAAGTGTGCAACTAATTTAATGTGAAATAGAATATTTTGACGGTCTATCGATTATCGAGTCTTGCCTTGGATATGGTATAAGGAACAATAAAATTATGTAGTAGGTTAATTACGTATGTTTACATGTATTTGTATATTAAGATTTATGCGGTGGAAATTGATGAGAGTTAGGGACTATACCAGTATAGAAATAATGGAAAATACTTATTTAGAAATTTCACAAAATTATAGGTTTAGTGTTTTGTATCTAGCCGTAGGCAAGCTATGTGATACATCGCTCAACGAAATTTTTACTTATTTAATCGGGTCAGGATATTAGTAGATTGATGAATTGCAGAACTCCAAATAAACAACCCAGCAACATTAACAATACAGCCCAGACGGAATTGAATTATTATGGGGTGGAATTTCATATTAAGCTTTTCCACAAATTGGGAAATCAAAGTGAATTTTGGCCGAAATCGCTTCAAGGCAAGTGAAAGTTTCTATATGAGCTTTTCCGTTTTTTCCAAATATTTAGATAAGTACAGGGTGGGCCATACGTCACTGAACATTGTATATTTGATATAATTTTTATATTTTATATTATTTCTCTCTCTTTATTTTTCAGTATTAGAAACAACGTTTGAGAGATTCAGTGGCCACTTATACGATTGAGAAACGAGCAAAATTTGTTGAGTTTAATTTTGCCAGTCAAAATTCAATAATTAAACCCAAAAGAAAATTTCGAAATTGTTTTATCACCAGAAATGCATCATCACGAAATAAAATACGCAATCTAGTCGCTCATATTCAGTCATCGGGATCTGTTAGTAACTTATCTCGGAGTGGAAGACCGCTTAAAGCACGAATCCAAGATAATATCGGACGAGTTCGTGCGAGCTTAGATGAGAACCCTGAAACATCGACTCATAAACGTGACATTCAGCTTCAAATGTCTAGACCTTTACAGTACAGAATACAAATGGTACATGGAATTTTGCCGCAAGACTAGGTGAGAAAGCAAAATTTTAGAGCCTGGGGCACTGAAAACGCAAGAGTGATTCAACAGCGTCCCTTCCATTCACTTAAAGTCACAGTTTGGTGCGGAATATCAGCAGACAAGATCTACGGCCCGTACTTCTTCCAAAACGAAGATGGCAATGCATTGACTGTAAATGGTAAGCGTTGCAGGGCTATGTTAACACCTAACACTTAACACCACCAGATTTCTTTTTGTAGGAATTTTTGAAAGATCGTGTATACGCAAATAAACCGCAACGACTGCAACAACTACAAGACAACATATTAAATGAAATTATTGCGATTGATCAATCAGTTTTGGCTTGAATTATGGTCCAGGTACAGCAAAGAGCAGCAGCTTGCGACGAGGCTGATGATTTTTTTTAAAACTCTTCATGATTAAAACTATCTTTTGTAATCAAAACTATTAATTTTCAATAAAAAATAAAAAAATTATATCAAAAATACTATGTCCAGTGACTCTGTACTTTTTCCATCCCCTTCTCGGGTTGCACGGTGCTCGGTTCAACTACGACCTCGTTCTTGTTGAACACCTTCAGCCGAAGTTAATTACACCTTTAGTTTTTACAGAGGAGCCAGAGATTCCTTATTGATTGATTATCATGATAGATAATCTAAAGCTCCCTTAGGCTCCTCCTGCTTCACAATCTTCCAGTTCCCCGACGGAAGATCTGGATTTCAAACCTGGATGATTCTCAGGGATTTTTCCAGGTTTTCCGGCTCCGTGGGAATCCAGACCATCGTCATGTTCTTTTAAATTTTGGAAAACTGATCTGGACCAGTATTGTTGGTAAATTAATTTAGAATCTTTTAGTTCATAGTCGTATTTCTAATAAATAAGAAATCTTTTCAAACTATTTACATGCAAGAAACGAGAAAACTCCTATAAACTGTTGCATCTGCATGCTGGACCGATTTCAGCCAGAATTCACTGGGATCTCTCAATTTATGTAATCAGCTTAAGTATGAAGTTCATCCTGATCAGCCCATCTGGGCTATACAGGGGTCGAACTGTTGTTGCGAAAATAGTTTTGAACCAAAAACTGTCATTTCCGCTTAAATTTTGGAATAATGATCTGAAACGGTATTGCTGCAAATGTAATTTGAAATATCTTCAAACACATACCAATACTTTACACTGTTAAATCTAAGAATAATTCAATTTGATCTGTCTTGTTGTGAAATTAAAGCATTTAAGATTATCTTTAATTCTTATACATAACATATTAAAGTTATCATAACGATTAGAGAAAATTGTGATCAATCTACAAACAATTTTTAATTCTAAAGAAGGCTATTTTAGACAATGTTTACACTTTGATATCTCAGATTCTATAGATGTTCGCTATATCAGAACCCTAGCATGATGCACGGGACTTCAATAGGATGATTTTTGTCAAGCGTATTTTAAAAAATTATGGTTTTTGATTTCAATACATTTTCCCATTTTTCTACTGTCGCTCCTAGAGATGTTCATAAATTTTTGAATGTATTTTAGAAGAGCACAGATAAAGTTCTAACATTGGGAATGTTGATTAAAATGAACATGCTACTTAGAAGTGTAATTTTATTTCACCGATCCTACATATGTTCTCGGGGTCTGACCTACTTTTCAAGATCGATCAGTCAAAGTCCTATAAGTGTCGTGAACGGGATCTACTTATAATAATTTTTATCTTGTCTAGATACATTTTTACGTTTACGGTAATATCGCCTATCCTAGAAATGTAGTATACTTTATTTTACTAAACAAAAGTAAGTAAAAGTTGGTTCTCCTACAAGATGGAAAATTCAAAAGTTATGGGTAGTTTAAAATCGCATTAAAAGTGATTTGTCCTTAGATTTTTTTAAGAGGTTAGTACGGCTGGAATATGGGTATTTTCACTTTGTACTAGACTCAATCCAATTTAAAAACATGAATTTTCTGACAAATCTAAGCGAACACTGGGTGTAATATTCAAAAGGTGTATATCTCAAAATCACAGGAGCAAGTACTTTTGTACATCTGGAATTGGTGTTTTCGTAAGGTTATATCAGCCATATATTTTTAGAGCACCATCTGTCAAATTTGTTGTGAATTGTACTAGTTATAACTCACCATGGAAGGTTATAGCGTTGAACAACGTGTTCAAATCATCAAAATTTTTAAGATCAGTGCACCATTCGAGAATGTGATATGAATCCTGCCGAGTCGACTATTCGACGTTAAGTGGCTAAGTTTGAGTCACCGAAACGCAACTTTATTGCTGTGTGTGAGAGTGTTTGAGAACACCCGAGGTAGTCATTTTCCCGTCGTTCACAAAAGCTTGGCCTTTCTGTGAATTTAACTTGGCGAATTTTGTATCAGGACTTGGGTCTTCACCCATATAAAATCCAACCGACCCACACTCTTAGAAATTTTGCAGCGATTTACTATGCAATCGGATTGAAAATATTTACAATGTATTTTTGCTAAAACTACTGCAATACGTGTGTTGAAACGAAATTTCTATATAATCTGGGATTAATTAATTTATAATAATTCGCTAGGGCATTGTGTATACTTTTAATATAAGCTTAAATTTAGTTTCATATATTTGCAGTTTGATGAGCGCAGTCTGGTCTGACGTGACAACAGAATTTTTATATAGAGATTTTAAAATCTCATGAACTATTTAAAATAAAATTCAACGGGTTTTATTTATAACAAAATTCATAAATTTATTTTAATCAATCAAGATTGTTGGATTTGGGGTTATTGGTGTGACTAAGTCACACGAGATACAGCAGCAGCAATGGCATCCCGAGAAAGTCTTTGTTTGGTACGAATTATGTTCGGGCTAACTCATCGGTCCGTACTTCTTCTAAAACGAAAGTGGCACCGCCATAACCGTCAAGGACGTACGCTACATATAATATAAGTGACTTCTTTTAGCATTAACTGGATGATATAGAGGCGAACGATATGTAGTTTTAATTGGACAGCGCTGACGATGGACATTCTACTCGAGCTCAAATTCGCGTTAAAAGTGCTTTACACAGTAAACAATTAGATTTTTCGGAAAATTGATGTTTTTAAATTGAATTGGCTCTAGTACAATCACCCATTCTAGCCGTGGTAACCTTTTAGAAATATCTTAGAACATAACACTTTTATTGCAATTTTGAGATGTAAAGGGTTTTCCCTTCATAAGAGGTTTCATTTTGATATTAAAAAAACAAGTATTTTTTTAAGAGAAACCAATGAATATTTATTTCATTGTAAAGAGGAAGGTATGCCATTAACATTTGGAAACGATATTAGCCAAATGGCCGCCACGGCTACGCTTGCAGCACCATATCCTTTTCATGAAATTTTTCATGACCAATGTTCTCAATATCTTCACGAATTCCATCTTTAAGGTCATGAATCGATTGTGGAGCATTGGCGTAGACCTTATCTTTCATGTGGCCTCAAAGAAAACAATCTAAAGGTGTTAAATCACAAGACCTCGGTGGCCAATTGTGATCACCTCTTCGAGAAATAACTTAGTCAGGAAACTTTTCTTGCAAAATTGGAATTGTTTCGTTGCTTGTGTGGCACGTAGCGCCGTCTTGAAAATAATCATCTGAAGACGATTTTTCGATGATAATCCGAAACATTTTGGAGTACGGGATTGACAGCCTCCACGAAGTATTCATAAATGAATACGGGCGGACTCTGAGCATTGTTCTGTAGAACGACTCTTGGGGTACCCAATCCTTTCGTATTAGTGAAGCAGAATAGCTAATTAGTCAATCAAAACTATGTAATGGTACTAACAAAAGGAAATAATACCCCAGGTGGTAAACCAATATCAACATTGGTGAATCCACTCTTTGTGGAGACTGGCCCTATGAATTCTGGGGAGAGAAGATCAAATTTACAAAAGTCACTGATAAAGAAAAGTAGAAGCAACTCGGTAGCTGAACAAGCCGATGCTTTTTTTAATGTTATAACTAGATGTACTGGATAAACCTTACATGAAATAAGTGATGCCACTGGAAATTTTACTTTACAAATAGCCGAATCTAGTAAAACAACTATTGACCTAGGAAAGGAGAATATGGATCTCTTGGCGAGACTATAGTATATGGATCAATTATTTGCCAAGCTAAGTGAAAAAAACTGAGTATCTAAAGTGAGAAAATGAAAACCTAAAAATGAATCGGGATTCAAAAGAAGATTGCGATATATAAGAAGCATTGAACCAGACAAACTCATCTGTTCCACTGATGAAAATGAGTTACAAAGAGAGACATGATCCTAAAGAAGAAAAAACAGTTCAGGAAGAGTAAGAAAAGGAAATAGAAACTTGAGGATGAGCCAATCAACCAAAAGGTAGTAAATCTACCAAGAACATTACACCAAATTTGATACCAACCGAAAGAAAAATCAAACCCACCGATAAATTTTGTGGGCGTAACTAGTTACCCAGAAATTCAGTCACTGATGAAATCGGTTTATGACAAAGACTACAAGGCAACAGCGCTAAACAATGGCGTTTGGAAAATTAATACTGGACTCAGATATTTATAGAACCTTATCTATGAAATTGAATGCTGGAGAGAATTAATGGTTCACAGGCCTAACCTATAAAAGTCATGGCAAGAAATAATGGAAGACTTACAAAATAAAGGTCATAAAATACTAGATGCTGTGAATATTGTTAAAAAAGAGAGAACAGAAATCCAGGAAGGATATCAAGTTATCAGTAAAAGAGGACTCCCTCTTTTTATGCTGGTATTTGACAACAAAGAGAATGTTCCAAACATTTGTGGAATAAAAGGAATCCTTCACATGAAGATGATAATCGAACCAATGGCGAGGGCCACAACACGCATACCCAATGCAAGAAATGTCAGCCGTTTATTCACACCAATGATAATAGGGGGAGATATGTCAGCCAAGTGTACAAATTGTAAGGACCAACATCCAGATAATTATCGAGGGTGTGAGGTTGTTAAACAACTGCAAAAATTAAGAGATAAAATAAGAAACCAACCGCAAAATCACGATAATCGAAGGGTTCAAATATCAAATCAGATGTATCAAAACCCACAACCAAGCAACACAGGTCAAAGTAGTTCCCTTGTCCGAAAATAATCAAATTATGTAAAACATTATGAACAACATTTGCGGCTATTACAAAGCGGCTAGATGACCAAAGTAATCTGAACAACATGATACTTGATCAACTAAAGAAAATGTGACCCCCTCAACACAATCCAACAAAAAATGTTAAGTAAAAACACAACTTTCAAAATAGCAATCAGCTGGAATGCGAATGGCATTGTGCAACATATTCCTGAAATAGAAATACTTTAAATTCAGAAAAAATCGATCATTTCTTAATATCTGAATCTGAAAGCCATCTAGTGAAATCTTCGTTTGTTAAAATACGGGGATATAACTTATATCACTCCATTCATCCTGCGGAAAGAGCAAGAGATGGTTCGGCAATACTAACAAAAGAAAACATAAAACACCATTTAGAATAAAATATCGAAGAAGAAACAATGCAAGTCAATACTGTAAGGATCCAAATTAAACACAGACAGCTTACTGTCTCTGCAGTATATTGTCCTCCCCGGTATAACTTGAAAAGGGAGGACTACCTTAAACTATTTAAATCGCTTGGACGTGATTTTATTATTGGAGTCACCTCCAAAAATGCGAAAAACACTATTGGGATCAAAAGGTAAAGAATTGCTTCAAGTAGAGCAAAGATCAAAATGTAAATTTTACTCTTGTGATTCCCCAACATACTAGCAAAGTGACGGAAAGAAGATACCTGACCTAATAGACGTTTATGTAGCAAGATATATATCCCATCAGTGAAATGGAAATTCAAAAGGAGAGTGCACTCAGATCAGATTAACAAATTCAAAAAGAAACTGGGATCTCTTTCTTGAAGTAATGGAGGAAAAAATCAACCTTCAGGTACCGATAAGAAATTCTCACCAGTTGAAAGATGAATTAGAACAACACAATGAAACAATTCACTATGCTGCTTTGGTAGGTATCCCCATTATACAAAATAAGAGGAAGATTTACATATCCTACCCAATGGAAGTTAGAGAGTTGGTAAGAGAAAAACGACGGGCACGTTAAACCTGGCAAATAGCTAGAACACCGGAGAACAAAACAATTCTAAACAATTTAGGTAACAGTCTTAAATCTCTTCCTAAAGAAGTTAAAATGTTTGGCACAGTGGACTGGAATTCAAGCTGCATAGAGATCTGCCGGGGTAATTCTATGCCATACTAAGATCTCATTTATCCAATAAACATTTTCGTGTAAAATATGAGGAAGAATACTTCGAACTAAAGAAAATCTCTGCCGATGACCCGCGAGGGAGTGACTAATCCTGTATTCATTATATACAAGGGATATCCCAACAACAGATGAAGGAACCATAGCTACTTTTTCAGATGACACAGCAATCATAATGTAATGTCGCTGATGTAACGAGCAAACTCCAGGAGATTACCAATGTGGCTTGTAACTGGACTAAGCGCTGGAGAATCAAGCTTAATGAGATGAAATCCACGCATATTAGCTTTACGCATATCAAAAGGCTTCCCATCTACCGATTCAAATTAAGTCACGACCGGTGCCATATGTAAACAAAGTTAAAATATCTTGGCATGGCACTCAATGCCAAGCTCACGTGTAGAGAGCATGTCAAAAAGAAAAAAGAAAAACTTAATATTACAATATTCAACTCTGGGGATGTACTAAGCAAACAAACGTCAAAATGATACAGATATTTCAAAACAAGGTTCTCCATCGGAAATGCTCGGTGATACACAAGAAAAGAAGACCTTCCCGGGAAGATGGAATACATCAAAGTTGAAATAATGAACATGTAAACCCCTATATTCGCCATATGATAGATGACCTTCTAAACATACCAAACTAAATTTGTATTTTAAGTAGGTTTAATTAATTTTGGGGCTAACCATTGGGTTTCACCTCAAGAAAGCAGAATTGTTTGTAAATATTTGTAAAAATTTGAAAAATTAATTGCTAGATGAGTCAGTCTCAGTTGTAATTAATGAAAGTCAGTTGTAATTAATAAAGGAACAAAAAATATACCAATTAAAATATGATTAGGTACTATATAAACCACTTTCTAAAAAGTACCAAATGTTACGAAATAAGAGCCTGGAGTGTTTAGGGTGATTTTGTGGTGTATAAAATACACTGTTAAATTTAATTATAAACTTTGTAGTTGGTTCCACGACAAGTTAGACAAACTTCAAATGCGTACATCGTAAACTCCGCACAAAAAGTTTAAATTCGTCAGAATACATCAAGCCAAAATTTTCCGATTTTTTTTAACATTTTATTGAATATTTTAGTATTTTTTATTAATTTGTTGGTTATTATGTTGGCAAATAGTTTTATGTAGTTATTACTTATCAATAAAAAGTTGCTATGTACTATGTGTACTCGTATAATGTGCATTGAGTACCGCGAGAGTAAAAAACAGTTTTATAAAAAATATTTCAACAATTTTTCAATTATATACAAAAAATATTATACATAGAACCGTTCTATGTTTATTATAAACATAGAATTTAATTTATGTATGTTCGTAAAAAAAATGTCGGCATTTATGCTTTTTATGATAAAAAGCTTGATTTAAATTTTCTTGTATTCGAGTATAGTGTTTTATTCGCATATACCTGCATACGGTACAGGTCTATATGGTAATAAAATTCGCACGAAAGCTTAACATGTAACTATAAACATAAAACAAAAGCTTTTATGTGGATACAAATAAAAGCGATTTGTTATTTTTTTTTTGTTTTTCCAGCATAAGCAATTTTAATTTTGCTTGTAATCCATTAAACTACTATTACATAAAAACCACAACAACATACATCTGGTAATGAACACATCATATATTATTGTTATATGCTTTTATATATGTATTTATGTTACGTTTAGTGTGTTCCTCTTCGGGTTTCTTATAACATAGAACGGAAGTATTTTCATTGAAAAATTATTGTGCAGGAAGAAGTTAAAAATAAAAATTAAAAATTTGTAAAAACCACTTTGCAATTGAAAAACTAGAGTGGAGTAAAATAGTGAAATAGAAATTCGTTTTAATTACACATATAACTAATATATGTTTTATGCTTCGTATGTCGGTTTCAATTTAATGCAAACATCTACATTTTTATTGTTGTATACAGATCTTTTAGATACCTAACTAAGAAAATTTATAAGTCGCACCGAGAATTTTCCCACCACCCAAAAATTCATGAAAATTATAGTTACAACTAATCAAATATCTGTCCTGGTAAAATCTATGATCGATACAAAACATACATAAAACGAATCGTAAAACAATTGATTTAGACTGATAACGAACATAAACTATGCGGTTTAATATTCTGAAACCACTAACAGATAATATAATTGATTTATGTTTGATTTATTTTTATATATTTTATGGTTTGATAACATGCAATTATATTTCCTATGTAGCCGATATATTACATAGCTTTTCCGATTTCCATTCTGTACTATTTACAGCAAATGGAAGCGCACAGACAGATATAATAAACCAAAAATCATTTCTGTGTATCGTCTCTCGCTATAAATTTCCTTTCTCGTACCGATATAAGATTTACAAGCATGCAAAGTATTTTTGTACATAAAGTAGTTTAGAGAAATTCTTGACATGAACGATGTACATAATTTAACATTATATGTAAGAAAGCAGTCAATCGATCACTTAAGGTGAATTTATAAAAGTGACTCTACATGAACTGGGTAGGAATTTTATAATAATCCGGAGCTTTACACACTCAATATTTTGTTGCGATAAATTGGTAGAATATGCCAATTACGTATTGTTATCGATTAGTTGTAGTTTTCTCTAAATGAAGGCCGTCATTTCTGACACATGCATTTCATTTCTTTGGCGAAACTGTGCGGATAGTGAACGATACGGTGCTGAAATGCTTCCAGATAATTACCCTAAATATCTATTCCGGACATGAATAAACCTCCGCGAAGCCAAGAAAGACGAATTAATATCGACACACGCACTCGGAAAAATTTAAACCATCTACAACAAAATCCCATTTTTCAAATCCAGGGTGACGCCAGTTCAATTTCTCTTGGCTCTAACGTAAAATTATCTAACCAATTTTTGCAAATGCTAATAACCAGCTATAGTACCAGTACATATTGCCGCAAAAATATTTTTTCTAAGAACGAAATAGTCGAGGTTTGGTTTGGTCGAAGTCAAACAACTAGCATTTGATGGATTCTTTTCTTTTATGCGTCAACTTGAGAAGTCAAACGAGACGGCATACATGCACTATCAAAAACTACCTGTGAAGATTGGTTTAAACGTTTCAGAAGTGGCAATTTCGACATTGAGGGGGCAAGACGTATTCCGGAACACCAACAATATTGGAAGACACCGAGCGGCAAGCGTTATTGGATGAAGATGATACGCAAACTCAAGGTCAACTAGCGGAGGCATTAAACACGACTCGCCAAGGTATTCCCAAACTTTTACGAGATGTTGCTTTCTTGGTATGAAAGAAAGGGCTTCCTGCATCAAATTATTACGGGAGATGAGGAGTGGATCTTTTATAATAATCCCTAACGCAAAGGTCGTAGCTTTCACTTGGCAAAGCATCAACATCCATGACACGACCAAATCGTTTCGGAAAGAAGAAAATGCTCTGCGTTTGGTGGGACCAGAATGGAATCGTGTACTGTGAGCTGCTGAAGCATGTCGAAACTGTTAATGGGTATCGCTACCGAAAACAAACCCATCAATCTGAACCATGCATTGCTCGGAAAACGGCCAGCAGGGTACACGGGACACGAACAAATGATATTGTAGCACGACAACGCTCTACGCCATCGCACTCCCATCGTCCAGGACACCATCAAAACGCTGAGATGGGATCACCTAATTGGCCACACCTGGCTATACTTGGCAGTTACGAAAAAGTCCAAAATTGGTTGGATGAATTGTTTAGATCCAAGGACGCGTCGTTTTATCGTCGTGGTATTCATGTATTGCCAGCGAGATGGCACAAATGTATAGATGGCGAAAGACAATACTTTGAATAAACCATTTTTTATATTTCCATTGAAATTTTCCATTTTTCATTTTAAAAAACGGAAATTTAGTTCCGCACCTAGTAAAACGGTGATGAAAAGTTTTTTTAAAAAGATAAGACTTGGTAGTAAATCGTTTTTGAAATTGTATTGCGCAATTTGGACATGAATTTGTAAGTTAACAGGAATGGCAAACCAATGCGTCGATGTAGAGAATACGTGAACGAGACTTGCTTGGGGTCCAGAAATTTTCAAAAATCTAGGTGTACCAAATTCAGACTGGAAGTGTTCCTATAAGGGATAGTTCTATATAATTCTAATCAAACATCGGGTTTGCTTTATTAGTTGTTGACATCCAAATATAATAAAATCACAGTGTGACAATTGTAAAACTATTTAAACGGGAAACGAAATGAGAAATGTCGAAGTGACTGAAGGTCTGAGTTCTCAAAATCCAACGAATTAATTGCCCAGATATAAACACAAGAAGAAGTTGTCACCATAAATGTACATAAAACTCGAAAACCCCAAACTTAATTTCTATAGTCTAATATTGTCTATTTTAATCGTCGTTGCAAACATTTAAAATGATCCTACGGAAGCTGGTACTTTTGTCACAGATATTTCTATAACATTTCACATGGATCTCCCAATTTTTGGAAAATTTTTACGAGGGTTGCCTTGAACAGGGTTGAACAGACGTCCATATCTTAATGCTTCTCATTTTAGACGGCATATTTACTCAAAAGGTTTTTTTATACCGCTGCACATTTTTTGGTACAGTATTTTCAAAATTTCATTTCAGTGCAAACTTGGAACTGAATCGATTATGTTTTACAACTTACCTACAACGTGGATTAACTGAACAACAGTGCATTGATGAATTTGTGTTTATAGATGCTTTACAGATTGCAATCGTAGCCGTAGTTTGCTCAACGATGAATTTCATAAAGGTCGTCCACAATTAGTTGTTGTTCCGAACAACATAATTGATGCTGTGCATGAACTGATACTGCAAGATCGTCATGTGACTTATTGTGGGATTGAAGCATCATCCACGCCTGTTTTTCGGAAAACTGGATATGCCGTAATCATCGTATACATCCATTTGCGTGCCAAAAGTCTTCAGCGAAATAAGGAAAACCAACCGCTAGCGACGGGTCGCTCGGCAATTCGAGCTCTCACACATCAGCACACAAACAACTGAATATTTGAGCGGTCGAAACATCCAATTAGTGAATCATCCTCAGTATAGTCCTGGAACCCAATGACTTCTTTTTACTCCCGCAAATCAAAAATGAATTACGAGGTCAACGTGTTTCGACAACGTTTTTGGAGATACCTCGATCAGAGTGGGAAAAAATGATTCGAAAATTGGTTCAAACGCATGCAAAAGTGTATTAATTTTCATGGACAATATTTTCAAAAACAATAAAGCCATTTTTGATGAAAAATGTTTGTTTTTGTTCTCTAATTCCGCAATATAAAATGCAATCCTTGAAGTTTGAAGTTTTATTCCAAATACTAAATCCGTATGGTCTATAGAGGCGCCGAGTTTTTGCCAACTAAAGTTCTTCGTTCAAAACTCGTCATTTCCGGTAAAATTTAAAATATGATCTGAACTAATTTTGTTTAAAATTTAATTTAAAATCTTTTAATTTTAGTCGTTTTTTCGAAAATGGTTTATACTTCTAAATATATTTGCAAAAATGAGAAAGCTCCTACGGAAGCTGCTATACTTCCGGTGGACTGATTTCAGCCAATAATCACTTTCGATCTTCCGATTACTGGAAATAGCTTAAGTATTAAGTTTTTGTTCGATCCATCAATCCGTCTGAGCTGTAGAGAGGCACATACATTAAGTCTGCACACAAACACGCATGCAAATATGCACACACAGACATTTTTAAAAAAATACTCGTTTTGATTTCGGAATATAGCGAATAGTAAATCTGCAAAAAACTTGAGGTCAAAATTTACTATGTAAAAGAAAGTAAAAAAGAGTTTTTTTTGTCAAAAATCGACCTTCCAGCTTAAATTTTGGAAAAATGATCTGGACCAATATTGTTACAAATTTAATTCAAAATCTTTTAGTTTACAGTCGTTTTTCTCACAAACGCCATTATTTTCAAAACATTCACAAAAAACGAAAAGGCTTCTATGGAAGCTGCCACTTCGGGCAGACCGATCTCAGCCAAAAATCACTGGAACTCCAAATTATTTTTTTATTAGCTCAATCAAGAAGATTTATTTTGACTCTAAACATTTAGTCTGAACGCAAATAAATTAAAATACAACATCCCAGGCTACACAAATTCAAGTTCGATTCACCTCGATCGAACAAACCGACTAGGCAGAAGACAGGACCCAAACATTTAGTCAGCATGCACATACGCAAGCACACACACACACACACACATACACATACTATGTAGAAGAAAGTAAAATACAGCATACCAGACTACACAAACTTTAAAACATTAAAATCAAGATTGAATCGAATTTTAAGATATTTCAAACTAAGGAGACAGATACAGAAAATGGAGTATGAATTGAAAATTTGTACGTTGAGAGATTTCAGGCCCTATGTCAACGTATTAAACCACGGTGTGTGATTGCTCCACAATGGGCCAAATGTCCCAGTATTAGAGTCTTAGAGATTACAATTATCATTGATTAATGATAATTCCCTAATCCCGCACTGTTGATATTTTCCGCAAAAAGCGTCTAACTGTAAAGAGTATCAATATAATAAAACCGAAACACCTCAAACTGACTTAAAAACCAATATGTCTAATCACCATCGGAACATTGGATAATGTGTTATTATCAGCGTCTCTTTACCCCGAACAAATTTAAATAAAAGCATCAACTGACCTCGACTTCAAAACCAAAATCGAAAGTTCACACTCTCAGCCGCGAATCACCAAACACTTATTAAAAAATTGAAACTGATTTCCAAATAAGGTATCGAGAAAATTAAGAACGTGTTGGTCCACGAAAAATCTCGTAACACTTCAAAATAGCCGCTCTAACTTCTGCAAATTGTCGTTGACTAAGGAAACACGAGAGATCTTTTCTTAAGAAATTGTTTGAACTCAGTGCCAATAAACCACCTTCTGGAAAAGTAAAAGACCTTTTAAGTGGAAAAATTACTACGAAGTTAATCGAGATACATATAATTAACTTCTGAGAACACATTCATCGTTGAGAATCAAAGTACTTACTAAGCGCGGCGTCTACCGCCTTGTCGTGCTGAAAAATTATTTGGTGGTGTCTATTCATCCATTCTGGTTGATTTCACTCAATAGATCGCTTCAAATGTATTAGTTCTCGTCAGTAGACATCACCATTGTAGTTTCGCCTAATTCCGGTAGTTCATGTATACCTTTCTGATCCCACCATATAAAGACCATTAATTTATTGCAATGAATATTTCGCTTTGGTTGCGATTGACCTGCTTCACCAGGGTTCAGCCAAGGTTCTTCCGTGTGGGATTCTCATAATAAATTCATTTTCCATCTCCAGTAACTATTCGATATGAAAAACCTTTTCTTTGTTGTATTTTGCGAAATCGTGAAGGAAGGGAAGGTGGTGATATGTGGACGAGAGCCATGAGAACGGGATCATCACAGGAGAAAAATGGAGGTTGGTGTTTATTGCATTTAACCTCGTCTTTCTTAATGTCTTTGGATAACATCCGGAACCCCTGCCAATTTGCTGTTACGCAGGTTGGTATCAGCGACGACTGAAGCTGACTACGTGCGTTGGATTGCGATCGAGAAGTCAGGCGAGGTATGGCCAAGCTCAGGGCAGTTCCTACGGAGGAAATATCAAGCAGACCTAGGGCAATGGTAAGAAACTACTGGGTTTTCAGTAAAAATTAGGTGCCTGTATATGGTTTGAAAATTTATATTTAAGCATCTTACATAAATTGGGAGATCCCACTGATTTTTGGTCGAAACCGATCAGGAGCATTTTAGTTTTATGCAAATGTTATTTGCCAATTATTATGGAAACAGCGACTATGAGCTAAAAGATTGTAAGTTAATTTTGCAATAATACCGGCCTTGATCAGTTATCCAAAATTTAAGTCGAAATTAAATTTTTTGACCAAAAGCTGTTTTTCATTAAAAATTCGGTTTCAATGAACTGTATCAATCCTACGGATTGATTGTTTGGGATAAAATTTCATACTTAACCTTTTTTCATAACTAATTTTTGACTTGTTCGAGTTTTGCAAACAATTTGAAAAATATACAGCATTTACAACAAAATAAATGTCAAACAAAATTGATTTACATAATTTTTTTAAATTTTACCGGAAATTATAAGTTTTGATAAAAATTACTTTGTTTCTCCAAAATATGGTATAACTTAATTTGGATTAACTTTTCGGAATAAAACTTCATACTTAACCTTTTAGATTAGTTAGGACATCCTTGCGGAATTAGGTAAAAATCTGTCTAGCAGAAGTGGCAGCTTCAATGGCAATGCCAGCTTTTTCAATTTTTGCTATAATGTTGAAAACTTTAGCACTTACAAACAACGACAAAGAATTAAATAAATGATTTAAATAAATTTAAAATTTAAATTTTCAACAAGAGTAGGCCTTTTTGGTTTTCTCAAATTGAAGCAGGAACAAGTATTTTTGACTCTTCGAACCAGTTTTACTAAAAGTCCAGTACGTTTATTTTTTCTCTTTAGATATCAAGTGTGATGTATTCGAGATTCGCCACTCATCCCTCGATTTTATAAATTTACCCTTATATTGATATCATCTAAAAGGCGTTTATTTAATTATTATCAGATCAGCAAACATTTGGCTTAGTACAAAACAGATTAAAATTTCAGGTTATTACACAGACATCAAAAACATAGATCTCTCCATCATAGCGAGTAACCAGTAAACCAAAATCGTTCCGAAATGGAAATAGCAAGGAGTTTTTATATCGTTCGTTGTAGTTATGCAGAGGATGTCATAGAAGCAAATAAAACATTATCAAATAAATGTTGACATTGCGGGATACTGAATCCTGAACCATAACTTTAGAATTTGTTTCTAACAACCGTTGAATGGCACGAATATGGAAAGGGCTATCACACTCGAAAAATGAAGCAATTCAACTTTATTTAACTTCATTGATTTGCCGAGCATTTGATACACTGAAAGCTGTCGAAAAAATTGATATTTTATGTTAAGCAACGTAGGAATCAAAAACGGCTTTCACCTACAGAATAATCGTCATCACACAACTAAAACTATTTGTACTAGATGCTTATTAATTTATTGACCAGTTGCTAAATTGCTTTTGAAACATAAACTCTTATATTTAGGTAAGAACTGGGTCAAACCAAAATCATAATAACTTCAATCAAAAACTGAAAAAAGCTCACCATAAATACGCTGAAAAACATTCTACTTCATTGTACGGTAAATTTTCACTACACAAGAAATTTTGACTACGTCACTTACACTTTTACTAAATACACTTGTTAAATATTTCACTACACTCAAAGCACAAACACAAAATTAATTTCGCATATTATTTACTTAATTAATTTTTAAAACCTAATTAATTAATTAATAAATATTTCGACGCACTACAAACTTTTTGAAATGTTGCTTTTAATGCAAAAGATAAATCTATACCCCGTTATCTTGAAATGTGCAAACATACTTTAGTAGTAAATTTAGTAGGTTGCGACATGAACGTGGAAATAATGTGGCAAGCGAAATGCAACATGGCAATATTTTTGTATAGCATATAAATGTATATTGTAGTCGTGTATGCATTTACCTAAAGCAGAAGACAGGTTACCTGCCGAAAGTCTTGCAAAATTCTCGAGGTCAAAATTTTAATCATTACTATACTTTATTGGAAGTAAACAAGGAAAAATAGTTCACGAAAACTTGATATTTTGTAACACCCTGATACCAATTTAAAATTTGCATTATGCTGAAAACAGATGTGCAGATTTTCCGCATGCAGCGCCGCATACAGATATGCATGTAAAACACATGAGCATAATTTTTTGACATTGCTGTGCGGTATTTTTCTTTTTTTAAGTTAGAGCAAGCTATCTATCGGAGTGTTTTGATTTTTTCTGCTAGTTAACAAATCTGTTAAACAAACATAAAAATGTCAAAATTTAGTGTCAAAAGTGAAAAACAACAAACAATGTGGCATGAAGTTAGCGAAGGTTTTTATTTTTATTTTTTGTCATGTTGTCAACAACGACGGATGCACAGTCAAATTAGAAATAGAGACGACGTGCTTAATTCTGCATGGCATGCGTCATACGTGTATTTTAATCCATATAGACTAGTGTATTCTAGTGTATTCCAGCATTAGTGTCGCATATTTTCCTGATAATACGCCAACTTTCTGTTGTACATTGTTTTCTCGCTGGCGTCACATAAACATTAACAAACAATTTTGAGAAGCAAAACGACTTTACATAACCATTGTTTTTGACAGAAGATAGAACAGCTTATTAAAATTTTATTGGAAAGGCACACTCTACTAGATCTTATTAAAAAAAATTAAACAAATAAACTTTTTTTGATTTTTAAATGAATTTTTTGATGGGTGCGCATGCGATTTCACTAAAAAACACTAAAAGTGGAATGACTTTCGCACAATCATAAATTCAAAAACACTTTACTTGGTTGTTTTTGTTGGAAATGAGCTCCCCTTTCACTCTGCTTCGTTTGATCGTATTATTCTGGGAGACCCTGTAGATATCTAGTACTTATAAGTATTTTATGTGTTATTATCGGCCATGTTTATTTTGACAACAACAACAATGATTGACAAAAACAAAATTTTGACTATGATTCAATTATAATTCAATACTAATCCCAATTTGAACATATTTGAATCCGAATCCAGTAGTTATGTTAAGATATCTAGTCCTCAAAAGTAATTTATGTGTTATTATCGGCCATGTTTATTTTGACAACAACAACAATGATTGACAAAAACAATATTTTGACTATGATTCAATTATAATTCAATACTAATCCCAATTTGGACATATTTGAATCCGAATCCAGTAGTCATATGTAGATATCTAGTCCTCAAAATAATTTATGTGTTATTATCGGCCATGTTTATTTTGACAACAACAACAATGATTGACAAAAACAAGATTTTGACTATGATTTAATTATAATTCAATACTAATCCCAATTTGGACAAATTTGAATCCGAATCCAGTAGTCATATGTAGATATCTAGTCCTCAAAAATAATTTATGTGTTATTATCGGCCATGTTTATTTTGACAACAACAACAATGATTGACAAAAACAAGATTTTGACTATGATTCAATTATAATTCAATACTAATCCCAATTTGAACATATTTGAATCCGAATCCAGTAGTTATGTTAAGATATCTAGTCCTCAAAAGTAATTTATGTGTTATTATCGGCCATGTTTATTTTGACAACAACAACAATGATTGACAAAAACAATATTTTGACTATGATTCAATTATAATTCAATACTAATCCCAATTTGGACATATTTGAATCCGAATCCAGTAGTCATATGTAGATATCTAGTCCTCAAAATAATTTATGTGTTATTATCGGCCATGTTTATTTTGACAACAACAACAATGATTGACAAAAACAAGATTTTGACTATGATTTAATTATAATTCAATACTAATCCCAATTTGGACAAATTTGAATCCGAATCCAGTAGTCATATGTAGATATCTAGTCCTCAAAATAATTTATGTGTTATTATCGGCCATGTTTATTTTGACAACAACAACAATGATTGACAAAAACAAAATTTTGACTATGATTTAATTATAATTCAATACTAATCCCAATTTGGACAAATTTGAATCCGAATCCAGTAGTCATATGTAGATATCTAGTCCTCAAAAATAATTTATGTGTTAGTATCGGCCATGTTTATTTTGACAACAACAACAATGATTGACAAAAACAAAATTTTGACTATGATTTAATTATAATTCAATACTAACCCCAATTTGAACATATTTGAATCCGAATCCAGTAGTTATATGTAGATATCTAGTCCTCACAAATAATTTATGTGTTATTATCGGCCATGTTTATTTTGACAACAACAACAATGATTGACAAAAACAAAATTTTGACTATGATTTAATTATAATTCAATACTAACCCCAATTTGAACATATTTGAATCCGAATCCAGTAGTTATATATAGATATCTAGTCCCATAACTATTTTATGTGTTATTATCGGCCATATTTATTTTGACAACAACAACAATGATTGACAAAAACAAGATTTTGACTATGATTCAATTATAATTCAATACTAATCCCAATTTGAACATATTTGAATCCGAATCCAGTAGTTATATGGAGATATCTAGTCCTCAAAAATAATTTATGTGTTATTATCGGCCATGTTTATTTTGACAACAACAACAATGATTGACAAAAACAAAATTTTCACTATGATTTAATTATAATTCAATACTAACCCCAATTTGAACATATTTGAATCCGAATCCAGTAGTTATATATAGATATCTAGTCCCATAAGTATTTTATGTGTTATTATCGGCCATATTTATTTTGACAACAACAACAATGATTGACAAAAACAAGATTTTGACTATGATTCAATTATAATTCAATACTAATCCCAATTTGAACATATTTGAATCCGAATCCAGTAGTTATATGTAGATATCTAGTCCTCAAAAATAATTTATGTGTTATTATCGGCCATGTTTATTTTGACAACAACAACAATGATTGACAAAAACAAAATTTTGACTATGATTTAATTATAATTCAATACTAACCCCAATTTGAACATATTTGAATCCGAATCCAGTAGTTATATATAGATATCTAGTCCCCAAAAGTATTTTATGTGTTATTATCGGCCATATTTATTTTGACAACAACAACAATGATTGACAAAAACAAGATTTTGACTATGATTCAATTATAATTCAATACTAACCCCAATTTGAACATATTTGAATCCGAATCCAGTAGTTATATGTAGATATCTAGTCCCATAAATATTTTATGTGTTATTATTGGCCATATTTATTTTGACAACAACAACAATGATTGACAAAAACAAGATTTTGACTATGATTCAATTATAATTCAATACTAATCCCAATTTGAACATATTTGAATCCGAATCCAGTAGTTATATGGAGATATCTAGTCCTCAAAAATAATTTATGTGTTATTATCGGCCATGTTTATTTTGACAACAACAACAATGATTGACAAAAACAAAATTTTCACTATGATTTAATTATAATTCAATACTAACCCCAATTTGAACATATTTGAATCCGAATCCAGTAGTTATATATAGATATCTAGTCCCATAAGTATTTTATGTGTTATTATCGGCCATATTTATTTTGACAACAACAACAATGATTGACAAAAACAAGATTTTGACTATGATTCAATTATAATTCAATACTAATCCCAATTTGAACATATTTGAATCCGAATCCAGTAGTTATATGTAGATATCTAGTCCTCAAAAATAATTTATGTGTTATTATCGGCCATGTTTATTTTGACAACAACAACAATGATTGACAAAAACAAAATTTTGACTATGATTTAATTATAATTCAATACTAACCCCAATTTGAACATATTTGAATCCGAATCCAGTAGTTATATATAGATATCTAGTCCCCAAAAGTATTTTATGTGTTATTATCGGCCATATTTATTTTGACAACAACAACAATGATTGACAAAAACAAGATTTTGACTATGATTCAATTATAATTCAATACTAACCCCAATTTGAACATATTTGAATCCGAATCCAGTAGTTATATGTAGATATCTAGTCCTCAAAAATAATTTATGTGTTATTATCGGTCATATTTATTTTGACAACAACAACAATGATTGACAAAAACAAAATTTTGACTATGATTTAATTATAATTCAATACTAATCCCAATTTGGACAAATTTGAATCCGAATCCAGTAGTTATATGTAGATATCTAGTCCCATAAGTATTTTATGTGTTATTATCGGCCATGTTTATTTTGACAACAACAACAATGATTGACAAAAACAAAATTTTCACTATGATTCAATTATAATTCAATATTAATCTCAATTTGGTCAAATTTGAATCCGAATCCAGTAGTTATATATAGATATCTTGTCCTCAAAAGTAAATTATGTGTTATTATCGGCCATGTTTATTTTGACAACAACAACAACGATTGACAAATACAAAGTTTCGGTTATGATGAAATTATAATTCAATATTAATCCAAATTCGAGTTCAGTAATTATAATTAGTTATTTAGTCCTCATTAGTAAGATTTCACGCGACAGAACAAATACAGAAGGAAGAAAAATGGGTTCCTGATAAACTGCCAGAAGAAAACTGAAACCGAAGAGTTGATATCTGCATGAATTTGCTTTCTCGGTACAAAACCTGGCCAGCCATTAACTTCGGTTGGAGGAATGCATATTCATGATTAGAAATGTCATGATTAGAATAATTGTTATTGTGGGTCTGGTGGGATTAGAAAGGAGTCATTTACTACTACTTTCTGGAACTTGATCAAACTGTTACACCTGAACGTTACCAGGGCTAACTGATCAAATTATGTGATGCTCCGAAGTGAAAAAGTACTGCTTACGGGCCAAGGAAGGCGTCATTCATCCATTCGAAAATCATCCAAGAAACTCGTCTTTTCTTTAGTCTGAGAAGTTTTACTGGACACGGTATATTCTCTGCCTCTCTATGGTTACCACTTATTCAGATCGATGCCATCATATGTGAAAGATCAGTAGTTCACAAAAGTTGAAGATTTGCATAAATTACTTGATGAATATTTTGCTACAAGTCCTCTAAGCTTCTATTGCGAAGACATTCATCATCTACCAGATAAATGGCGAAAGGCCATAAATAGTAATGGCGAATATTTCCGTAATTATTCTGTGCAACAATTATATTTTCAATAAAGGTTAATTTAACCAAAAAAGCAGAGTTTTTGCACACCTAATAATTCAATGAACCGGAAATAATATCGTTGTTAAAAGTTAACAATTGTCGAATCTATCACTATTTATCGTTTAGCCTTGATCGATAAACTGGATAAATGTATGCTAAAGTACTATTTAAAGAAAGTCGATTAATCCAGTAACTAATTTTTACTAGCTCCAGGAATCTCCACAATATGCTTGCTTGTTTACTTTAACTCCCATCACAGTTGAATCAGTGTTATTTTTTGACTGTGTTTCTCGAGGGATCCACAAAGTAAATCCATTGAAGTGGACATCTCCGTGCAGATAATGTTTCTACTCCCTCGCTCGTATGCTTTATGTTCAGATTGTCATCCAGTGCCTCTACCGATACCGGCACCATTAAGAAGTCACTCTCATCTTTCTTATAATTACTATTTATTACAGTGACTCTCTATTTAACATGATTTCAGCAAGTCTATAATCAGCATTAGATTCTTAAAGCTTGCCCTGTCTCCAGTCGGCGGTGGGCAATTCAGGTTTGCTAACTAGTTTGTAATATTTTCAGAATTTCTTTCCGGTCGCTACACTCCGCTGGTATCCAAGCTTTCTCAGAGGAAGGGCATGGTCTACAAACCACATCTTCTCTAGCGACTTCCTCTAGTGTATCATCAGAAGAGACTTCAAATAGACTTTCATAAGCTTTTTGTACACATTCAATGGCCGTTGGTCGGCATATGATATCAACTTGATACGATTCCAGTGCCACTCTAAATTCCAGAAAGCCTGAGTGAGTCAAGGGTTTTCCTCATATTTCTTAGAAAAGTGGCGGCTAAACCATTCTCTAACTTCCTCAATTCCTGAACGATATATATCCTTCTTTAGCCACCATTAAGTCTCTTATAGTAAATAATCGAAAGTTTCCTACATTCTTACAGTTTCTCGCATTCTAGTCTTTTTTGTATTCTTCTGTGATATCTTTTTGAATCTCTGTCTCAAGCCCACTTGCATCATTTCAAAAATCTTTTGAGCCCATATATCGTTTTCATATCCCTGACCGTTAACTCCGCCTACGAAATCTTACTGAGCTTTGTTAGAGCTTTCGTCAAGGCTCATCTAGTGAGGAAGCCATTATTGCTTTTGTTCTTGTCCCTGGTGGTTGCAGTCGAAGAAACAGGTCGCGCTTATGTCCCATAGTACGACTTGGGGCCAGGCTTAATGGCCACGGTTCTATGACGTTCCGGTTTTCTTCGGGTCAGTTCGCGCCATGTTTAAGAGTAACACAAAACAAATACTCTATGAGCTAGTTGCCCGGTGTTCACCACTAGGAGGTAACACTATGCGGATGGTTCATGATACGGATACACCTTAGACAACTTCAGGTCAAGACTACCAACTTCATAATTAAGATTTTTCCATAAACTATGAGACGGCTAGCAAATTTGATAGAAATTTGGGTACCGGAAGAGATAGCTTGCATTATTAACTTTCTCATTTTTTGTACTGTGTTAAAAAGTATATAATTTACAAAAACAAAAAAAAACAAAAGATTCAAGAGAAATAAAAGATACAATTTTCAATAAAGGTTAACCTAACCTAGTAAATTAAATTTGTTGTTTAAGAAATGAAGTGTGGGTAAAACATAGTCGGGTAGTGACCAAAACACTTCCTTTTATAAATGATTGTTGTTATACACTCGATTACAATCACTATAGACGGAAAGGATGCATACAAATTTCAAAAATCAATCCTATCGAAAACCGTCTTAAATATTTAAATTTTTGTGCAAAAACCATCGTCAAATATTTAGTTTTTGTCAAACCCTACTATTTCTAGTAAAAATTCCGAAATTCGTTTGCGGATACATACGGACAGTAAATTTTCATACAGTATGCAAAAAATGTAGCTTCAAAACCGGAAAACGTTTACATTTGAACGGATATCGAACGAAATCTAAGGAAACAAAGCGAATTTTTTTTAAATTATAAACTTTGCATAATATATTCACTCATATATAGGAACTTTTATCGGATTTTTGTACTATGTAAACACTTTTCCGATATTAAAGTCAAATATTTGATTTAGAAAAAATCAATTTCACTAAAACTTTCGGCAAAACATAGTTATAATGTTTAAGATCCATGAAAAGTCGGGCGAAAAATCCACACAACAAGCATAAAAAATATTATTGATATATTGCTCATCACTATCTTGTACCATAACAATTCTGGACACATCACATTTTAATGTGACATTTAATTTCCCCTTTTCATTCTGGTTTCTTATTTCAATACTCTTAAAAGGAAAATTGTTATTTTGTCCGATGCTACATATTTTTTTTGAACATACAGCACAAAAACCATGCACACAACTTTTACCCGAACAAAGCGACAACTTTGTATACGTGGTGGAAAGAGAGACTATTACAAGATGTATTGGAAAAACAACATCTTCACGCAAAAAATAAGAAGAACATATTGATGACAAAGATTTAACAGTATATTGCTTTTTTGTTCTGTACTTTATCTTAGACTAAAGCGATGATTGTACTTTTCGTCTTATTAAAAAGTTTTTTGTGCTCATTGTTGATTTTTCACATTATTTTGCTATCATCTCTCGCTTTATACAGATTTAAGTTAGATTCCCGAAAGCTACTTTGATGATGACAGTACACATATTACTCAACGATAATGGGAAAATTGCAAAAGTATTTTATTAAAAATTTCATAATAAGTTTTTAAATTATGTGGTTTATGCACGTTGCTTATTTCTGCATTTAATAATTGACTACAACATTGTGATGAAGAGAAAATTGCTGGGAGTTGTTAAATATCGGGCATTTTCAAGTTGTAAAAATAATTTTGCGGTCTTCCGTCCCCTTTATTGTATAGATCGACGGTTTTATTGTTGAAAATGATGTTGGCAATTATTTCTCAATGACGTGTAATAGTCGTACTTCGTTAGAGTATTGCAACGTTTCCATTCCTAGTCGCGTGGAGTCATGTACAGTCTAGGATTCCGGTCTACTATATCGCACAATTTCGTTCTTTTAAGACTTTGATCAGTTCAGTACAATGTGGCCGGAACTTGGAAAGAACTTCGTCGCAAAGTAATGCTCGCAGTGATAATTCATGTATTTTCGTATTACCCAGCCACCTATGTGTTAGTGACATAACAGTCACTTCGTTACATTCGAAAGGTGTTTATCGTCTTCTACTTCCGATCCGCATAAACAATGACATTAGTCTATTATTTTAAATCTCTGTAGGTTGGCTTTAAACTTACCATGCCCCGAGATAAATTGGCTCATCAAGCTCGTCAGTGGTAATTTCAATTTGAGTCGTACTTTTATATCAGGAATGTATTCCTACTATTGGCTGATTCATTCCACTTTGTTTGTCATAACTCAATCGCCATCTCTTCTATTTCAGTTTTGTTGCTATATCGATTATGTCTACTATCCGTAGCAAGCACATGTACCCCTATTTCATTTTGGGCACATCTTCTTAGGCAGTAAAAGTGCGCTCGCTTTTGGATTAGAATATCTACCGGGAGTACGCCGGCCAGAACCACAATAGCATCTTTAGGCACTGATCGGTAGACCTTTGTTACTCTTAGCAAGATATTCCTCTGAGCACTTTTCAATGATCTCACGTGGTGATAATCTGTAATACCAACAAGCCGCGGCATACGAGAATTGCACCTTCGCCACACCTTTGTAGGTCACTACCAGTGTTTGTGATTCAGTCCCCATCCCTCTCTTGACACTCTCGCCAAGAAGTGTTAGAACGTGTAACAGACTCTGAGATCGTGAGAAGTGACGCCCATTCGATCATCTAGATCAACTCATAGATATCTCACAGACTTCACCATTTTCATGTTTAAAGATATTTTTGGAGGTCGACAAGAGTCAATTGATTCATTTTGTTAATTGCGATTTGACCCTGACGCTGTGTTCGAGTCTCGAGTTGCCATGCACCAGAATGACTGTCATCCATCATGCTTATGTTAAACACGATATTCCAAACTAGAGGACCTAGGATAGAGTCCTGAGAATATCCTTTTGCAATTTGTTTAGAAAGAGAACATACATATCTCTGATTATTGCGGATCGGTCACTGAAGTAGCTCCTAAAACATTCCTAGTGTTTCTATGTAGATTGTAGACCGATAAGCTAGCGATGACACTAGGTCACCTAAGGTTATCAAATGATCCGCTGATATCCAAGAATATACCCATAGCATATTTCGAACTTTGGGTTTTGACAGTGTTGATTAGGCGGACTATCGCATCTTCAGTAGTCATGTTACGTCGGAAACCGAATTGTTTGTCCGAGAACAGTCCGCTCTCTTCAATTCGCAGTAATAACATTATGGGTCTATAAAATTTCGAAGAAAGTAGATCTCTATTGCCAGGTTTCTTGATTACAACCATTTCACCCGTTTTTCAAAGTTTAGGAAAGTAACCAAATTTTAAGCAGCTGTTTAATAATTTTACTATGCTAGGCCCTATGATGGGCCATGCCTGCTGCATTATTTCAGCGTTGAAGTTGTCAAGTCTCGGAGACTTGTTACGTTTAAAGCAAGTAGGAGCGTCTTCAGCTTCTGTGGATGTTCAACTGCTGCTTGAAGCTCAGTTTCGTCTGGTGTTTCGTCTGGCAGAAGTGAGTTGAGTAACTTTATTCAACACTTGAAGTGGTCTTGCTTTGCCAGCCGCCAATTTGTATATAAGACCCCAGGGGTCCCAATTACCATGTTCCGTGACGTGCCATTGTAAACTACTTTGCTTTGCTTTAAATATTTCATGCTGAAGTATTTATATTTTGCCACTCTGAAGAGTGTTAATTTCAACTCTTTTGCTCTTTGGTCTCTCTCCTTTCTTTCTAGGAATTGACATAATGCAGCCACTGGCTAACTGTGTTGGGATCGCTCCACCCGAGCATCATATTTCATCGATTATTTCTGGAAATGCTTCTACACTGTCTCAAGAGCCAACCAAGTGTCTAGCAAATAGACCCCAGTCAGCTATCTTAATGGCAAAGGAGCGTTTGATAATTCAAACGTAATCACTCTAAGGTCACTAGATGTCGAACTTTCCCTTACACACCACCCAACTATTGAGCCCAGCAAGGCTCCGTTGGTCATGTTAAGTCAATGTTGGAATTCCCATTAAATGAGAACGTCGTTTGGTTTCCCTGCTCGTTCATTATGTAAAGGCCAATCCTGTACACGAAGTCCTCTACTTTTCTTCCGTTTTCATCGATTAAACGGTCATGCCTCATTTAACTTCTAGCATTGAAGCCTCCGGCGATCATTACCTTTTTGTGTTGACCCCATAAACAGCCTAGGGCCGTTTCGATTTTGTGCAAATGGTTCTCGATCGGTTCACTGTATTGGGCATACATTGAAAATAGATAGAATGAACCAACTTCCGATGATATTTCAACACATGTACAGTAGCTATCACAGAACTGACTTAGCTTCACAATGTTCATGCCAACACTAAGAATACTAATTGTAGTTTTGGGATTCTTAGAGCATCCAGTTGCTATTGACCGAGTGAGATTCTTGCATATAAATTGTATCTATGTCGTGGTTGGAGATGCGTTCACATATCACTGAGCCAACTATTTCAGCGACCTACATGTTGAGGCGGGCGATACGTAGGTTGTAGTTACAATATCTGGGTATTAAGACTAATCATCATACTTAGTGTTAAATCTCAGGAGTTGCACATCACTTTTTTTAAATAAGTAATGGTTATGGGTATTTTCCGCATTGGCTCAGCGCCTGTTCTCTAGGCTAGGAGCGGCTGAGGCGGGTGTCCGTCTTGTACCGAGCGGCCCGCTATATAAATGTCAACAAGCGGGCTGAGTGGCAGCTACCCAACTTATCTCATAACGCTCACAAGTTATGAGCCCTACACAAATACCTCAGATTAGTATCATATCAGATTCATAACAATACGACATCCGAAATTGTACACAGACAACGACAAAATTGGAACATCGAAGGTGCTTAGTAAGACCAAAATAGCGTCAAAACTTTTTGAACCAGACAATGAGTTGGGAGTGGGATCTACCAGTGTTGTACCGTGCTGTATACAGCGCGTGGATAATTAATATTTTGCGCGTGTAGAAAATCTGTATATAGATAATTAAAAAAAGGGCGTGGATAATGCAAAGAATTTAGGCAATGTCGAGAACGATTGTTTCTGTTAACAATCGAGAAAATTCAATTTGGCTTCAGTTTTACCTCAAATTATTTGAAAAAATCAAACCGTGTTTATTGTGTAGTTCTGAACAAGCAAAACGACCGGATTTACTTGCCCGGCCGTTCTACTGAAAATGTGGACCAACGGAGTGCCACTCGAAACCAAGCGCGGACGATGGTGATGGTTTGGGCCGCCGTAACGACCGAATGGGCCAAAATACCGCAGAGCCACTTTCGTGCTACATGCAATAGCTTTGTCGGCCGTGTGAAGGCCATAATCGCGCCTAAAGGTAGCCAAATCGAAAACTGCTAATGCAATTCGAAAATTTAAATATTTGTGAACATTTTTTAATTTGATTCAATAAAATTCATCAAAAAATGAAAATTCAGCCACCCTGTAGAACACAAGTTGTATTCCGGAATACAAATTGTATTCCGGAATACAACTCAAATATCCAAATAGGTATATGATGCTTGTAAAACTATCGGGCGAATCCTATTAAACACGCAAACCATTCGGGTGGCTGTCATATCTGCATTTTGCTCTTTTACTTAAAGAGGCTTTGCACAGATAATTTATTTTAAAGCCGCAAATCTAGCCTCGTCCTTACACGTTGTGATTACCGATAAAGGTGATACATAACGACATTTTATTGGATATCGTTAAAATTCATCTTGATGAAATCGATTTCATAACCGGAATTGATATTTCTAATTTCTCTAATAGCGTTGATTGTGGAAAAACTGCTCCTGTCTTCCAGATTCCTTGAGTAATTACTCGAAGTGTATTGTTGACATTGTAGTATCGATACTACAAGAGTAGTTTTCGAAAAATAATTTTTCAATCAAATCCAACAAATACCTAAGCTTATTTAACGGGGCGGCGAGGAGTATTCTAATGTAGCTGGATACAATTTTAATTAGCGGGGATCATTTGAGACCTGCAATTGCAATGGATAGTCTTCGAAAATTTCTCCAAATATTGATGGCAGATGCTCGATATTGAAAGTAAATGATTGTTGGAAGCAGCGCCACAGATAATAACGTCCAAAACAATTGGAAGATTAGGTGAATAAAAAAATGTCTAAAATTCTAGGCACATCGGAGCCGAACAGGTTATTCGCTTTTGGAAATTTGTAAACTAGTATTCTGATTTGAATTACCGTAGGCAGGTGAAGCTAATGGTTTTTAGTATGCAAAGATTTATGTTTTTTAGGTGGCAGTTGGCACTTTGACTACACTTTAACACAAACATTTTAATAGTTTAGCTTAGTTCGAGTGTTTAGTCGAAACGGCCCTATGGTTGCAACTGAAAAGTGGTAAAAATTAAATTGCATAGTGAGGAAGAGCAACATTTAAACTTCGCGCTGTATATTTAATAAATGAGGACAAATTCTGGGATATGCAGATGATATCGTGCTACTTGGCCAAAGGCCTAGCAATTTCTGGGACAGTTTCCCACCACTCGATTACTATGCAAGAAGATTTTGATTGGAGGTGAACAGCAGTAAATCCAAGAAAAGCGCGAATCGACTTGCTTCCTGAGAACGAGTTTTCTACACCCAATCAAGGTTATTGTGATCTAACCAGTCATTATAAAGCACTCATAAGGCATGTGCTGACTTTCGGAAGTGAGAGTTGAACCCTAAGCTTTAACGATAGTAGATTGTTATCTATTCTTTCGAAAAGAGGGTCATCCGTTCCATCTTTATTCGAAATAAAGTTGTGAACAACGAATATGGGATTCATTTGAACCACGAGATAAAACAAGTTCTCGGCGGAAGTGTCGGCCGCGTTGCAAAGTCTTCACAACAATGTATGATTAATAAGGAGGTAAACAACAACCAGCGGGTGTGGGTCGTCCGACTGTGCTTGCGTGACGACATTGAACAAGACCTCCGTAAAAAAGGATGTCGAAACTGGAGGGAGAGAGCGATGAAAGATCATAGTACAGGCGGCAAAATCTTTTTATGGGATGTGTAAGCTGGAGTGTGTGCGAGAAAGATAAAGAAAGAGAGAGAGAAAGAAAGAGAGAGAATGAAAGAGAGAGACACCGTTTCACTATTAACTTTTTAACTTGCTCACTTGTTAAATTACAACTGTCTCTGCGTCCCAAATTGCTGGTGCTTATATAATTGTCTATCGAGATTATTCCTTTTAATGCATCTGGCACTGTATGCATGCATTTTGTATTTGTAAATCACTTGTATTGGGATCGGTAATATTTTCCATTCCTTTCGGTATCACCATGTTCTCCTCCACTTGGAATGCCAAGTTGTGTTAGGAATAAGGATATACGTGTGTAGAATATAGTATTCGTAACACTATTCCACCTTAAATCTGTTTGTCCTGAACAGACACATTCACTGTCGTATCGCTTTAGTCTATGAACCTGCACAGGTTTTCGTCCACCATCCTGGTTTTGTTTATTCCATACACATCGTTGTTCAGCTACGTTATTTTTTCGGCCTGGACAATTTCCGATCGTTTTTCCGTCTCGTCACATTCCACCACACCTCCTTCTTAATTCCAATGTGTGTCGTGCCAATACTGCACGACTCTTCCTCGTGGCCTTCTGAGTCGCTCTCTCTCTCTCTCTCTCTCTCTCTCTCTCTCTCTCTCTCTCTTAGTGTTCAGGAAACTTCAGCTGGGCTTCTCCTAAGGATCTTTGTTTTATTTGATATGCCAATTCGTCCCTCTTTTTTGGCCCTAAACTGTCTTTAAGCAGACATGCACTCTCCGAGATAGAACAAAACGTTTGCCTCTGTTTGCCGTCTTGTTGTTTATTTAACCCTCTGTGGTTTTATGTTGCTTATTTCGGAAGTCAGGCTGGCTCGCAAAATGATCATGCCATCGTTGCTTATACTCTTATGGAGTGACCTGTTTTCCCACATCTAAAGCATATTATTTGACTTTTGATGTCACCGGGCTCAACAATTGACTGTTTTAATTTTCTATGGATCCAATAGATTTGTGTTAGTTGCCCCAAATCCACTCTTATTATTTCCTTTATTACCGTGATATCCTCGGAATCTACCTTGCTCAATTTTACTGTGATTGTGACTAAACTTGCTGGGGTTGTCTCATATTCTAAAGCCAATGCCAATACTTCATTCATGGTTTTAACTCTAGTACTGGTTTTTAAATGTAGGACTTGCAGGCTTTCCCCACATAGTTACCGCTTGCTTTGGAGTTGTATCTTGGATAACTATTTGATGTGTGACTGCCTGTATCTTGGCCCTAACTCAGTCATAACCCACGCATAGCTCCTTTCTGTAGTGGATACAGTTTGCAAGACAACTGCAGCTTCTCCACTAGGAGGCAAAAGAAGTACATTAAGCTGCGTTTTACCTCCCCGACAATTGGAAGTGAACTTAAAAATTCTCAAATGAGAGCTCGCCATAAAATTTCTACGGTTTTAAAATACCTCTTGAGTTTTCAGCAATTGGTTTGGATGTGAATGTTTAATTTAGCTAGCCTTCTCTAATAGTTTGCGAGGTGTGTGTATCAAAGCGGGCCTCCACTTGTTTAATGTTATTTTCTATTTCCTTTAAACGACCACTTATTCTCTTAGGGTTTTCATCTCTTGTTTAAGTTTTTGCGTTTGACGATCTTGGTTATTGCTGAATTTGATCGAATTTCAGGCCTTGCGGATCAAATTTTGCGTTTTGTTCCTTACGTAGGCTCAGCAAATTGCACGCCTTGCTTTTCCTTTTTTTATACTTTTTCCTTTACTAAGTAGGATCTAATTTTCCATTTTTTCCGCCTTCTATCTCTCATGTCCGTTTACAACAAGTCCGTACAAAATAGCCGTTTACTACACTGGTGGTTTTCGATTGATCAATCTCTCCGGTTCCTTCGTTTTTCATTTCTTCTTCGTACAAGGCAGCACTTTGTATTCATCAATTGGAGTAACTAATTGGCGGCAACCTTGATGGTCCTGGATTGGTGATGTGTCAACGGCGCTCTGCAGTTGCGAAAGCGGCGCGTTCTTATGTTCTTCGGTTGAAAGCCCGAGGCTGTTCAGCTTTCCCTCAAGTGATGTGAATGATGTTTAAGTTTAGGTTTTAAACATGGCTGCTCGACACGGACGAGCAGCATTCGAACGCTCGATACGCGTTGTGTTTTAGGTTACAAACTTTATTTCACAACACCTTGAATTCCATTAGCAATTCAGTAATTTCACTCTCTTCGCTTGTTTACTAAGCCACTGCTACTTTTCACTTTTTACTTCTCACACTGTTTCATTTCTGAACTTGCACTGTTTCACTTGTACTGTTTACAATTAATTACAACTGTCTCTGAGTCCGAAATTGTTCGCGCCAAAATTATTCATTTTATTGAATCTGTTGTACGCCATTGTTAGTTCGAGTATTTTTTATGATCTATCCACGCCGTTTATAATTTGTTTTCACCATATTCAATTAATATTGGAGGCTTGATCCTCAATAAAATTATGGTCTAGGGGGTTCAAACTCACGATCATCGGTTTGACAGCATTTGGTGGTGAGCATTCCTGAAATGTTTTGTACATTTTGTAGAGCCATCGTGCTTTAAGAATACTCAGGAATATGTTAAAACTTGACCCTGCACTCTAAGCTTTACTTACCTAATGATTCTACCTGATTGACTGAACAAATTGGGTAAGACACACAAAGTACAAATAAGACGAAAAGTTATTTTATTGCCAAAACCATTTAAAACGAGTATCCCACCATTAAAAAGGATTAGTAATTTTTACAAAGGCACCTACAAATTTTCCATTTATAGTTGCCTTCTTTATTGGCGGTACAGCAACAAAACGCATATACATCGAGTATACTAAAACCCATTGTTGATGATTTTTTTGTTGTCAGTTTTATGCTGTCTGGCGAATAATTTCCGCGCACACAACGGTAAGAGGGATTTTGTGTGTTGGATAAATAGGACCAATTTTGTACTTTCAATTATTTTTTTTTGTTGTCGATTGTAAATGGAAAATCATATGATAGTCGGCGAACGTAATAAGAGGTAATCCCACTACACAGTGCTTGTATCGATGCTATAGTATTGTATACCAAACCACGAGCTACATAACGTTAACATTGACTATAATATTCCGAAATGAATATTTATTTGGACTATATAGTCGTGTGTATATATATGCAGGTATCCGGGTATTTATTTAAGCGATTATTTGGGATTTTTTGTGCATGGCAGAAATTAAATTTAAATTTTTACTAAATTGTAAGCTTTAACAATAACAACAACAACAACAACGACGAGCGTGATAACAACAAAACAGGGGTATCCAAACATTAATTGAGATTATAGCTGAACGATCGAATATAATGAAATCGGTATAACAATATCCCCATCATCCTGGTTTACACATACTCGTGTGCATTCACATATGAATTGAATATTCGATTTTATTTGGGCAACCAAAACATATTGATTTAAATTTGGTTTTAGTACGAACATGGACTCAATTTAGAGATTAGAAACTGCATATACGGAGATACATAACAATTACCTAATTAATTATACATAAAAGCTTGCGTACATATAAAATGAAAGTATATTACGAGAGTGGTATACCAGTACAACAAAACTGTTTGTATAGCAAGTTAAACACAAAAGCACTGTACTTAAATATTATGAAAAATTGCAAAACAAAATATTTTAAAAACTTTAAGTAGTTTTTGTTTTCTACTTCAGCGGAAATGTAAACAGTATTAAAAATGTATTTAACTGTGTAGAAAAAGCACAACAGTGTTTTTATGTATAAACGAACTTTTAAATAATCTGCAGCTGAAAATGCATTAAAATGCGTTCCCTCTCATTATGAAGTTATTTACTCTTGTAGACATTTTACACATTAATTTTATGTTTTACGAATTTGTCCACCACAGTACCAACCGCAGCACAAGTGTTTTTATACATTTTCAGTTAGTGTAGGGAAAAACATTACAGAATAAAGTTAAGCATATTGTCAATTGAAGTAGTTCAAATGTATTTGCAATCTAACCGACCTTTTAGTAAACGACATTTGGTCGTTCGAGTAAAAAATAAGAACTAAGAGCAAACAGAAACCGCATAATTAATACACGAATTCAGATAAAACGTGAAAATGACCCAGCTGTATGAAAGTCTGTTAAATATTGTGATGAAATACTGCCAAATTTACAGTTCTGTTTGACAAATTTTCACCTGTGGATGCTGCTTTATTTAGAAAGTTAAAACAAGTAAAAAAACATATTGAGGGAGTAGAACAACCCTCAAAGCAGTCCGGGACAAGGCTAAACCAGCCAATTCACCTGAGATAAACTAGGAGATGAACAAAATGATGGCAGATTCTTCTTCTGCATATGTTCCCGTTATAACAAGATGTACTGGACAAACATTACACGAAATAAGTGATTCCGCTGACAATTTTACTTTGCAACTAGCCGAATCTAATAAAACAACTATTGACCTAGAAAAGCACAATATGGATCTCTTGGCGAGACTGGAGCATATGGAACAATTATTTGCCAAGCTAAGTGAAGACATTGAGTACCTAAAGAGAGAAAATGAAAAGCTAAAAATGAATCGGGATTCAAAAGAAGATTGCGGTATATAGAAAGCATTGAACCAGACAAACTCATCTATTCCACTGATGAAGATGAATTACAAAGAAAAACGGACTGGATCCTAAAGAAGAAAAAACAGTCCAGAAAGTGTAAGAACAGAAAAGCTGAATCGTCACCTAAGGCTGAGCAATTAAATGGTAGGGGACATTCTAGTCCAGATTCAAAAGATGTTCTACCCAAAGCCAATCAATCAAAAGGTAGTAAATCTTCCATGAACATTACACCAAATTTGGTGCAATCGAATTAAAAATCACCTTCACTAATAAATGTTGTGTGTGTAACCAGTTACCCAGAAATTCAGTCACTGATGAAATCGGTAACTGACAAAGACTATAAGGTAACAGCGTTAAACAATGACGTTTGGAAAATTAATACTTTGGGCTCAGATACTGATACCTTATCTATAGAATTGAATGCTGAAAAGTATCAGTGGTTCACTTACGAGAACAAACAGGCCCGACCTATAAAAGGAAGATGTACAATAGGGAGAGATGTGTCAGCCAAGTTTACAATTGTAAGAGCCAACAGCCGGCTAATTATCGAGGCTCTGAGGTTGCTAAACAACTACGAAAATTAAGAGATAAAACAAGAAATCAACCGCAAAATCACGAAAATCAAACCCCACAACCAAGCAGCAGAGGGCAAAGAAGTTAATTTGCCCAGGTAGTGAAAGGTTTGGCTTCAACCAAACATATTATAACTTATATCACTCCGTTCATCCAGTGGAAAGAGCAAGATGTATGGTTCGGCATTACTAATAAAAGAAAATATACTATAAAACACCATTTAGAATCAAATATCCAATTGTCCTCCCCGGCATGAAAACTTGAAAAGGGAGGACTACCTTAAACTATTTAAAATGCTTAGATGTGATTTTATTATTGGAGGTGACTTTAATGCGAAAAACACGTACAGGGTGTCCGCCGGGAAGGTATACTACTTTGTTAAGCCGCCATTTAGGCGAATATTAGTATTGACAGTTCATACTTGACAGTCGTGAAGTGGACACGTGGCAAATTTATTATGGAAATATATTCGATAAACCATCGTGTCAATAGGATGTTACAGCTCGCCCATGACAACCCCGATTTTCATGAAAAAATCATAATGAGTGACGAGACATTTTCATTTAAATGGATATGTGAATAAACAGAATAGTCGGTTCTGGGCAATGGAAAACCCTCACATTATTCATCAGTCACCTTTACATCCATTAAAAGTGACAGTCTGGTGTGCAATTTGGTCAGGAGGAATCATTGGACCTTACTTCTTTGGAAATGAAAACGGCGTAACGGTAACTGTGAATGGGGAGCGATATCGTGATATGATTGAACACTTTTAAATGCCACAACTGCATACTTTGGGCTTGATTAACATGTGGTATCAACAAGACGGTGCCACATCGCACACAGACAGGATTACAATGGAATTACTGCAAGAACTCTTTCCACAACAAGTTATTTCAAAAAATGGTGATGTTGATTGGCCTCCACGGTCGCCTGATTTGACTGCTCCGGACTTCTTTTTGTGGGAATATCTAAAAAGCAAGGCTTATGCAAACAAACCAAGTTGCTTGAGCAACTCAAACAAAATATTCGTGATGAAATTAATGAAATACCGCGTGAAATGTGTGAGAATGCAATAAAAAATGTCCTCAAAAGGGCTCGCATTTGTGAGGCTAACAGAGGCGGACATTTATCTGATAATGTATTCCATACATAATTGCCGACATTAAATAAAACATTTATCAATATAAGATCCATTCTCTTTAATTTAATCAAAAATCATAAACAAACAAAGTAGTATACCTTCCCGGCGGACATCCTGTATTATGGATCTAGACTTACGACGTCCTAAGGTAAAGAATTACTTCAAGCAGGGCAGACATCAAAATATGAATTTTACTCTGGTGGTTCCCCAACATACTGGCTCAGTGACGGAACGAAGATATCTGACCTAATAGACTTTTATGTAGTAAGAGGTATATCCCGGAACTACATTCATATTGAAGGCAGCAATTATCTAGTATCGGATCATTCCCCAGTTATCATGCCAGTCAGTGACATCGTAATTCAAAGGGAGAGTGCATCTAGATTAACAAATCAAAAACCAACTGGGATCACTTTCGTGAATAATGGAGAAAAAAATCAATCTTCAGGTACCGATAAGAAATTTTCACCAGTTGGAAGATGAATTAGAACAACTCAACAAAGCAATTCACTATGCTGCTTTGGCAAGTACCCCCACTATACAAAATAAGAAGAAGCTTAACATATCCTACCCAGGACAAAACAATTTTTAACAATTTAGGTAACAGTCTCAAATCTCCTCTTAAAGAAGTTTAAAATATATTAATCAACAGATATCTAGTTAGCCTAACCGATGAAAAAAATTCTGATTATTTACGCTGACGAAGGGACGCAAAAGGCGCAAAATGCAAGTATCGCCCAGTAACTCCCAAATAATTAAAAGAAGAAGTAAAAAGCAACATGAATGTTAAAAAAGCCCCAGGATATATGACTTGATTACTTGCCAAATAATCAAGGCTCTACCAGGTAAAGGATTTCGTAAGCTATTACATATAATCAAAATGTGTTCCGTGGCAATGGAAAGTAGCAGAAGTAATCATGACAGGAAACATTGATAAACTTCATGTCTGCTAATTATGTCAAAAATCTTTGAAAAATTATTACTAAAACGACTTAAACCAATAATTGAGGACCGACAACTAATTCCGCCACATCAATTTGGATTCAGGCAAAAGCACTCCACAATTGAACAGGTGCATAGAATCACCAACATTATTGAAATAACGTTAGAACAAAAGTCTGACACGGTCGACTGGAATGCACAGTCGATTGCTGCATAGAGATCTGCCGAGGCAATTCTTTGCCATACTAAGATCTTATTTATCCAATAGACATTTTCGTGTGAAATATGAGGATGAATACTCCGAACTAAAGAAAATCTCTGCCGATGTCTCGCAAGGAAGTGTCTTAGGACCAATCCTGTATTTATTATATACAAGGGATATTCCAACAACAGATGAAGTAACCATAGCCACCTTTGTAGATGAACAGTAATCATGGCGATTGGAAGTAATGTCGCTGATGCAACGAGCAAACTCGCTAAGCGCTGACGAATCATTAATGAGATGAAATCCACGTATATTAACTTTACATACCAAAAGGCTCAGTTGTAATTAATAAAGTGGGAAAAACAAAAGTTTATTTATTTAAGTAAAAAAAGCCTATTAGGGAACCAGAACAGTCCTCAAAGCAGCCGAAGTCAAGGCTAAACCAGATGTACTTAAGATAAATTAGGAGATAAACAAAAAGGCGGTAGATTCTTCTTCTTCATATGTTTCCGAAGACAACAATGATGCTGCGATGATGATACTGCGAGGAAAATATAATTAATGTCGACGTCCAAGAACAACGAAAGCAATACAAAATTTAAAAAAAACGAAATGTAATGAAATTAAAGTTATAGCAGGCCTCGTGAATTACCTTCACGAACAACTATGAATAAGTATTGGCAATCCAACGGAAGTTGAACTTGATAACCAATATTTTTGCGAAGAAACTCAGAGAACCTTCAGCGAGATTATGAACTTTCGATCATCCATCTACAAGAGCAACTAGAAAGCAAGAATACAGCTTCCAGCTCAGCTTTAAAAACTTGTCCATCAAAATGATCCACTGCAGCAAAGATTTAGCCATTGAGAAGATGAGGGAAGCGGCTGAACACATAGACCAACCCCAGCGTATCACAAGTAATTTGGTAGAATAATTATGGAATTATCTGCCTTCCAAATAGAATCTAAAACCCAGTTAAAAAGAATCAAGGAATAAGGCCAGATGGACGTATGAGATGTCGTATACTAATAAATTAGTTTGAATGAAACCCCCTCAAAAAATCTAAAGGACATCCAAACGGAAATAGACTTCCATAACTTACCATTCGCTTGGGGTGTTATCTAACAATCTGTTCCAGTTGTTCTGAAGAGCATATTCTACGAAAACGCCAAAAATTAAAAAGAACTTGCCACACATCGAAAGAAATAAGGCAAAGCACAAAGTTCTTTTGTACGGAAGATGATTTGTCTAAACCGGGGTAATCGTTAAAACTCAAACAGCGATAAACCCACGAGTGAAGCCGAACCGACTACGGAAGAGCTTCTTCTCATTTTAGTTGACCCCCGGAGTTTATCACCAGATATGGCGTGGCAACTTTCACAACAAAAGAGGCATGCAACAAATCCATATCATTGTAATGGAAAGAAAAGAAGCCGAGACTGACAATTTAGTTGTTGAGCTTGCAGTTACTCCACGATTTGGAAACACACTAAACATATTTTATGGCCGGGTTCTACATTTCCGACCAGATTGACATTTTAATTGGTGCCGATTATTATGAAGACATTTTGTTGAACCATATTTTAGAGCCTACATCAGAAGATCATAATAAACTACAGATGGTACAATATTTCGGTAATACAAACAATGACAGCAGAGACAGAAGATATAAATACACACCAAGCATTTTAGCAAATAGAAGAAATTTCCTGTAAGGAAACATTCACTAAAGAATGAATTAGAATGTGAAAAATGATATGAAATCAGTTATCATCGTAAGTTGTTACCGTCATGGTCACTTAAATTAACAGAGGAATCGTTCCCACAGGTAGAAAAATATCTTACTAAAAATCTATAACTTCCAACTCAGTATAAAGAATTTATCGATGAATATATCGCTTTGGGACACGTGAAGGTTGCTAACAAAATTAATGAAGCTAGTAACTATTACTCTACAATGTAATGTTAATTAGTCCTATTCTTCAACAGGAACGTTCATATATCAACGCATTTGGAAGAGACATTCTCCAGGACAAGTGATTCACTAATCACAGTCACATTGCACTTACCAGCATAGTTTTAAATGATTTTTACTTGGATAATCAAATTTCTGGGCGAGACACATTTCGAAACAACAGTGGATTTTTTCTAATAAAATGGGCAACGATTTTTTGTAACATCCATACCAGCAAATCAACGCAAAACTCTTGGTTTATGCTGGAATCCAACTGCAGACATATTTGAATTTTGCATCTCGCGGCCAATCTCAGACAACAAACCAACAAAACGAAGCTTGTTTTCGGAAAGTGCCAAAGTTTTTGCCCCATTAGGCTTGCTATAGCACCATCAACAATAGACGCAAAGCTAATGTTGCAGGTGCATTGGATAGCTGATCCTTCTTGGAATCATTACTCGTGTCATCCTCAGGTATTACACTAATCAACTATTTAGTTGGGGAGGAACATTACCTACGATACGTCAGCATTAGATTTGGTAACGAACAAAGGTGAAACATTGCCACTTGCTCGTAAAGGTTTGTAACATATAGGACTTCTATTCGTGAATGACTTCTGACGGTAGCTGGCAATTTTGCATTAAGCTTTAATTCTACAGGATCAGCTAATCAAAATACTTTGAAACAGGTACTTCTTCCTAACCAATTGGTAGAGCAGCCACCAAATTTTGAGGTAGATGCTCGATCGGCTAGAAATCAAGCAATTTGCTAGACGAAATCCTAGATACTCAGTCAATTTTACCAAGGAAATTTGAATTTCAAATTATATTTTTCATAAAATTTTTGTTTATTTTGCGATTGCACAGTAAAATTTGAGGGTTCAAAAAATGAATAGCAAATTTTTGTGGTACAGTCTTTCAAGGGTCAAATAAATTAGTGGGACCTTTTAAATTACCAGATTGTGGAATTTTTCGACAAGAGTCAGAAAGAGCAAGGTCTATAGCAGTATTGAAATGCCAAACGGTTAAACGGTTAAAATCAAGGTCGCACATAACAGTTAATCAGACTTTGCCACAATTGAGTGAAGCAACTAAAATACTAGAAGTGAAAGTGAAGAACATTGATGCGTGAATAGACTCCTCTAGTGTGCTAGTTTGGTTACCAAAACGAGCAATGAACTAGATAACGTAGGTCCCCAATAAATTTGTGAAAATTCAGAAAGATCGAAACCACTAACTAGTGATTACTGCTAAAAATCCATTATACCACGCATTACGCGGGATTCACTATCAAAGTGAAGTATAAATTACAATTTTAGAACACCTTGCAAATTTTGAAACGGAAATTTTGAAACGGCACACCACCATCAAGGAGCCCTTTGTACTGTGCATTATTCATTGATACATTAGCGTGTGATCTAACGTCTTTCGTCTCAATGAAGACTTAAATTTCTGTTTGCAATTTTCATTGTAAAAACGGCAAATATTTGAAATATATTTTTGAGATGAGGGTGAGGGATAATGTGGAGGACATGAGTAACATTATTAACTTGGGGATACAGAAACAGACAATCGGAATTATATCAGTAGAGATAAAAGTCAAATTACTTTTGCTCATTGAAACATGTTTAGTAATCACATAGTCCTCAAATAAGAAATCAAACTTAAATTTTTTTAGTTAGCTGTGGAAATAGGCGAACGGCAAAAATTAAGGATACTGATTAAGCATACGCCTGCTAAAACTTCTGTGGTTAGTGAAGCATTCAAGCCGAATGCTGCTATAGTGTCAAATTGAGATTTGTAATATATAGCATTATGGTAACCAGCAGATTAGCTCCAATACCATTTATATAGGTTGATGGCATTTGATACATACAATTGAATTTGGGCATTTTTCAATATCTGTAACACATTTTAAGCATTACCAAACGCCAGTCGTTAAATATACCATATCAAGCAATTTTCTAAACTGCCCTTTCAAACCTCTTATGCCATATGTTGTTTCGTAGCCATAATAACAATTACAAAAACACTGATTTGTCTAGCCGTACAAAATCAATCATTTCGACTAGACAAAAACTATTCGATTGTACAAACGGCTTACAACCCCACAACCCCGTAAACCCATTAAATTCACAATTTACAACTAAATCGAGTTGGGATCACATTATAGTCGTATCGTATGTGCATCATGATGTGTGAAATTGAAAATTAATGTAACAGAAAATCGTACGTGTTGTGATTTTTAAAGAGTGCGTACCATGAGATAGACGCTTTATCGCAAGATTCCAAAAACATTATGTTGAACTAACTGTACAAGCCGAGTATCTTTATCTGTTGACATGTCAGATAATTTATTATCCAAATAATATGTGCATGAACTTTTCATAAATTTAATATACGAATACATGTATCCGCGTGTATACGGATAAGATAAATTCATTCATATTTTTCCGGCGATAATCAAACTTTCAATATGATGAAAGCATGAGGGGTGATTTCGGTTGTACATATATACCGTACGTAATACGCGGAACGAAACACACTGTAACGAATTGATATGCAAATTTGTTTATATTTATTTGTGGATATATAAAAAATGAGAAGATAAAATTCAAAAAGGCGGAAGATGAAATTAAGTAGCAATACATGGTTTTCTTATTTGTGACTCATTTACAGAGTACGAAGTTCATATCATCGCGAGCGAGGGGTGAATTTTTCAGTTTGATTGTAATAATTTTGACTCGTTGTTTGTTTGCCGCTGTGTTATGATATGGTGATCATAAATTTTGTGTTTTTATCTAAAATATGCAAAAACAAAAAAAAAAAATATTAATCACATTATGGCGAGGGGTGAAAACCCCGAATACAAAAACAAAACTTTTTAGTCTGTCGTTTTCCTTTTTTCGTTAATATTGACAAATATCTAGATGGGACTGTATTCCATAAAATATGTAAATTGATAATAAAAATTAATTAGGTGTTTACTGTGAAATATAATTAGATAAATTAGTCGAGCTTTATTATTATTTTTTTATTCTGTGTTGAAGGGGATGCTACAAATTTTCTGAAATGCCTCGTCATTGTTCCGCTTGCTTGTTGTCTCTCCGTAAAATGTGTTCAAACAATTTGTGGGGTACGAGTATGTCGAGTCTTAAACTAAGCAAATTTCTCTGCAGTAAGAGGCTTCCATAAAAATTTATTTTAAACGGGGTTTGGGTTCATATTCAATTGATTGATTGTTTAATTTAATTTAATTGTATAACCAAGCCCTAATCTTATGTTCCGGATGACGCCGGTCCCCTCTATACACCCTCTTTACATATAACATGAGCAGCATGTACATATAACATCGAGTAGCAGTCTGGCAGTGTGGAGATTGAGGGAACAAATAGAAACCGAGATCCAGCGAATAAATTGGTTTGGGCGACAGGAGGAGTAAGCGCGTCGGTCGCGTTGAAGTATTTTGAGTATTAAGTTCAAAGCAAGGTATAGGGATTGTGAGTGCGTATTTACATCAAAATGGCCGATAAGAAGATTATGGATTTTGTGGGCAAGAGAAGATTTGCTAAGGGAAGCATCACGAGAGTGGTTAATTACGCAGATAAAATAACCGAACGAATGTCAGTTGTAGATATCTTGGCGCGATTAGATCTGTTGGTTCCTCGAGTGTGAGGTAAAATTATCAAAGCATGATGTCGTTTCGGAAATGGCTGAGATCGAAAACAAATATTTAAAGGTGAAATTCAAATTCATCGCCGCGATGAAGGAACCTCAAAAGGGTAAAGAAGCAAGCTGAGGGAACAAAATTAATTTGTGAGATCACTATCCTCCACATTCACAAGTTCCTTAAACCAAACCATCAGCAACACATTAGATGCACCTCATACGTACGTGGGACTACTCAATCTTAATTTGCCGAAATTTTCTGGAAAATACGAAGATTTTCCAAGCTTCAAGGATCTATAAATCGCATCTGTTCACAGCAAGCTAGGTTACAGTGATGCACAAAAGTTTCAATATCTGAAAAGGTGTAAATGTTATAAACATGTTAGAGTATTCCGATATTAAAATGTGAAAACACCATTTTCATTTATTTGGGATAAAATAAGTAAACGTTTGAGTGTATTTGCGTTCGTAAATAATTCTAATGTGAGATTTGTCGAGTGAAACTTCAAATTCTGTGGAGTTAAGTTTTAGTTATGCTAATGAACTTATTTTCGAAACAAGGACGAATATAAAACTACAAAAATCACAAAGTATCAAAATAATTGAGATTAGAGATCTACGTAAAGAATGAGATAAATAATAAAAACGTGCCGATCATGCTTGCATTGAACGTATCCCCCCCCCCCTTAACACTCATTTCATTTGCTTCATCAAGCCAGTACATTTCCAAACAATAAAGAAAAGTAAACCAAAAATATTTAACAAGCAACAACAATTCGATCACACATGATCGAACATATTATTCAAGCATTATGTCAGTGCGCTCCATGTTTCCTTTACAGTCCAATTTCTTATACAAAAAAGCAAACTTAATAAATGTTTGAGTGAAATTTTATTTGATATACCATTTCTTTGATATAATTTTTCTAAATTTTTTAAATGAATATAACGTTCACTTCGTGCATGTAATAATAATCATTTAGAATTTTCGCGATGCAAACTATTTTACTAACAATCATTAATCAATTTGAATTTAACTTGGGTTGAAGAACCCCATCCAATCTAAATTAAAAAACTCAAATGATAAATTTTATCTTTTGATTAAAACTCAAATTCATATACGGCTGTAGCAAAATAAGTAAATAGGTATTCACTTCCTGCATGTAATAATTTAATTGTAATTTTCTTTATGTAAATATTGTAATAAATACTTGATTGAAACTGTATTAGATATATAAACTTGTATTATACTAAATTTCTCAGTGTTTATTACTATTCACTTCGTGCATGTAATTAATGCACTACTTATTAATCAAGCAAATATTTATAACTCTCGGAATGTGAAATATATTATAAATTAATTTATTTGAATTTAGAACACAAAAAAAATATTTGTATTTTGAATTAAACTCGAGTTTATATAGGACTGCAACCAAAGCAGTATTCACTTCCTGCATGTAATAATTTAATTGTAGTTTTAATTATGTAGATATTGTTATGAATGCTTATTAAAAGTTAATTAAATAAACACTTCTTGTACGTGGTTAGTTTACTAAATTTTGCTAAATGTTTATTAATATTCACTTCGCGCATGTAATTATTTCATTATTTATTAAGCAAACAAATATTTCGAATTCTCGCAATGTGAAATATTTTACTACACGTCATTGGGTTGAAGAACCCCATCCAATATGGTTTGAAGAACCCAAATGATGAATTTTGTATTTTGATTAAAACTCAAATTCATATAATAATAGTAAAATAAGTATTCACTTCCTGCATGTAATAATTTAATTCTAATATAGTTTATGTAAATATTGTAATAAATGCTTGATTGGAACTGTACTAGATACATAAACTTGTGTATGATTATTACACTGAATTTTGCTAAATTTTGCAGTATTTATTACTATTCACTTCGTGCATGTAATTCTCGAAGCGTGCAGTAATTTATAAATTAATTTATTTGAATTTAGAACACAACAAAAATATTGCATTTTGATTTAAACTCGAATTCATACAAGGCTGTAATATGGTAAAGTGGATATTTTACTAAGTTGCGGTAAATGATTACAACTATTCACTCGGTAGTATTCACTTCCTGCATGTAATAATTTAGTTTTAGATTTATTGATGTAAATATTGTAATAAATGCTTGATTGATATTTTATTTGATTTAATTTTTCTAAATGCGGTTATTTTTCTAAAGTTTTTAAAATTATTATTACGTTTACTTCGTGCATGTAATTATTTCATTATTTATTAAGCAAGCAAATATTTAAAATGTTCGCGATGTGAAATATTTTAGTAACAATCATTAATCCATTTGAATTAAATATGCGTAGAGGAACCCCATCCAATTTGGGTTAAATAACTCAAATGATGAATTTTGTATTTGGATTAAAACTCAAATTCGTATACGGCTGTAAGCAAAATAAGTATTCACTTCCTACATGTAATAATTTAATTTTAATTTTGTTTATGTAAATATTGTAATACATGCTTGATTGAAACTGTATTAGATATATAAACTTGTATATGGATATTGTACTAAATTTCTCAGTGTTTATTACTATTCACGTCGTGCATGTAATTAATGCACTGCTTATTAAGCAAGCAAATATTTATAACTCTCGGAATGTGAAATATATTATAAATTAATTTATTTGAATTTAGAACACAAAAAAATATTTGTATTTTGAATTAAACTCGAGTTTATTTAGGGCTGCAACCAAAGAAGTATTCACTTCCTGCATGTAATAATTTAATTGTAATTTTATTGATGTAAATATTGTAATGAATACTTGATTAAGAGTTAATTAAATACGAGTATACTCTACTTGAACGTGGTTATTTAACTAAATTTCACTAAATGTTTAGTTCTATTCACTTCGTGTATGTAATTATTTTATTATTTATTTTGCAAAGAAATATTTAGAATACTCGAAATATGAAATATCTTACAACACATCATTAATCCATTTGAATTTAACTTGGGTTGAAGAACCCCATCTAATTTGGGTTGAAAACCCAAATGATTAATTTTGTATTTTGATTAAAAGTCAAATTCATATACTACGGCTGTACCAAAATAGGTATTCACTTCCTGCATGTAATAATTTAATTGTAATTTTGTTTATGTAAACATTGTAATAAAAGCTTGATTGAAAATGTAATACTCGTAGATATCTAAACTTGTATATGCTTATTATTCTTAATTTTGCTAAATTTTGCAGTGTTTATTACTATTCACTTCGTGCATGTCATTCTCGTAATATGCAGTATATTATAAATTAGTTTATTTGAATTTAGAACACAAAAAAAAAATTGTATTTCGATTTAAACTCGAATTCATACAAGGCTGTAATATGGTAAAGTGGATATTTTACTAGGTTTCGGTAAATGATTACAACTATTCACTTCGTGCATGTAATTATTTCATTATTTATTAAGAAAATAAATAATTAGAAATTTTAAAATGTGAAATATTTTACAATACACCATTAATGCATTTCAATATATAACCCAAATATGAATTTTGAATTTTGATTTAGACTTGCATTAAAATTCGGCTGTAACAAGGGTAGTATTCACTTCCTGCATGTAATAATCTATTTTTAGTTTTATTAATGTAAATATTGTGATGAATGTTTAATTGATATTTTATTTGATATAATTTTTCTAAATTTTTTAAAATGTTTATTACGTTTACTTCGTGCATGTAATTATTTTATTATTTATTATGTAAATAAATATTTAGAATACTCGCAATGTGAAATATCTTACATCACACCCAAATGTTGAATTTTATATTTTGATTAAAACTTAAATTCATAAACGGCTGTAGCAAAATAAGTATTCACTTCCTGCATGTAATAATTTAATTGTAATTTTGTTTATGTAAATATTGTAATAAATGCTTGATTGAAACTGTATTAGATATACAAACTTGTATGTGATTTTTACACTGAATTTTGCTAAATTTTTACTATTCACTTCGTGCATGTAATTCTCGTAATATGCAGAATTTTATAAATTAGTTTATTTGAATTTAGAACACAAAAAAATTATTGTATTTTGATTTAAACCCAAATTCATATACGGCTGGCTGTAACAAGGTATTGTGAATATTTTACTAAATTTCGGTAAATGTTTACTACTATTCACTTCGTGCATGTAATTATTTCATTATTTATTAAAAAAAACAAATATTTAGAAATTTTAAAATGTGAAATATTTTACAATGCACCATTAATGCATTTCAATATAAAACCCAAATGTGAATTTTGTATTTTGATTTAAACTTAAATTCAAATACGGCTGTAGCAAGGGTAGTATTCACTTCCTGCATGTAATAATTTATTTCAAGTTTTAATGATGTAAATATTGTAATGAATGCTTGATTAAAAGTTAATTAAATATACTCTACTTGTACGCGGTTATTTTACTAAATTTCGCTAAGTATTTATTACTATTCACTTCGTTGTATGAAATAAAATCTGTAACTTTCGAATGTAAACTAAAAAACATTTTCTAACCCTATAATACACACACAAATACCCATCCGGCTTAGCAAATGATTTAGAGATTACCAATTTCCATATCAACATAATCCGGATTTACATGTGACTCCAATGCTAATCGGGGGGGACACGATTACCGTAAAATAAAACAAAATAAAATAAATTCAGAAAACGATTTTCAACTTTAGAAAAATCATATAAGTCAAATGTGTAGTACCTCTATATGTGAACCGATATACACAGCTTACGACACAAAATTATCATAAACACACAAAAACAGGATAATGTTTAAAGAGGATTATGGATTACCTATATCTTATAAAAGGTGAAACCATTTACTTTTGACATACATCTATAATATTCATGTACGATTACGTAAAACCGTGATGTATGTGGATTATTGAAATACCGTAACGTAATACTATGTAAGAACACTGAAAATCAATTGGCTATAGTTCGTAGAAACCACATTATCTAATACGGTTATTATTATCCGAAACGCCTAAATGCTAATTTAACGCTTAACCGAATTATAATCGAAAAGCTCTGTATAATAAACTAGTTAGTTAGTCGATAACTTAATGACGAAGCTGTACGAGTTTATATATAAGTAAGTTATAAGATGGAAATAATATTGGTATTTATGTGTTAGGATGTACACACACACACACGATGTGCTAATAAAAATAATTCAATTTATTGGTTTTCTCTTTAATAATGATAATATTATTATTGTGTTATATACTTAAGACGAATTTATTCTTCGCAACTTCTTATTCTTACCGATTTTATGTTCGTATTTTATTTTAATAAAGAAAATTTATTTATACATTCTCGTAGTTTTTGTTACATGATCTGAATTTCAATTGATAATTTTTTTTGTGTAACATTTCATTTTCTATGCTGATTGAAAAGATAAAAAGGAAAAAATTATAATTTTTTTGTCGGATTCGAAGAAAATCGATAAACATTCTATCCTAGGCAAATTGATAAGAGCTTTTAGACTAATTTAAATTTTAATTGATTAGTTATCTTGTTTCAATTTGATTGCAAGTTTATTGGATTGTGCGAGCTTTTCATGGGGTATTAGTTTATTTGGGGGAGTAATTAGCCGGTCGTTGCTGTGTCAATATTTTATTTTATATTGAAGCTTTAAAAGCTTTTTTATTTTGAAATTATTTTTGACTGGGACACTTTTAATATCTGAACTAAACACTGGATGGCTTCGCTATAATTCGTTAATTCTGAAAATAAAAACGTTGATTACCGTCTATCAGGACGTTTAAGACAAATACAATTCAAATTAGTGTCGTGCCGAAAAAGTCTAAAGTCTAAACTTCTAAAGTTATGTCCTTTATCTAAAATTTTAAAACAGCCTAATCTGATTATGTATTTTAATTATTTGATGTGTTCCATGAATTTTGATAAGCAGCACTAAATGCTATTAACAACCTTTCTGTAAGAATTGTTTGTGGTCAGGTTTTAGTGCAGACAGAGGAATTACTGCAAGACTTACGCCTTGTGCCGTTACCGACGACTGGTAAATGTTCCGTAACTATGGTAGGCTAAATTTGTGAGGGTTGTGGTCCTTCTACAGAGGATTTGCGTTGGACTAGCAACCCAACTAAGAAAAAACAATTGTTTTGAAACTTCAATAAAAGCTTTGACTAATTAACCCGGATTTTAGAAAATTTAGAACTTGGAATTTATTCAGCTTAAAATAACCTAAAAACCTCCTCCAAGCCTTTTATCAGGCATCTCAGTACAAAATCAATCTAAAATCACCCACTACAAAAAACAAGACTAATCGGCAACAACATTATCAATAACAGTCGCCACGGATTTACTCTCTGTCAAAGTAGCAAGTTCGATAGACACGGTAGGCACTTCTGTGATCGGCAATCTTTTTTGTGGGCAAAAATATTTTGTTCTGGATTTCCCAATAATGGCTGATTCCTATTAGAATACGCAATTTTAAATAGAACAACGTTGACAGTTTACTATGTTTATGTCTCGTCTGCTTCTAATTCGGTTATTTCCAAACCTGTTAGGCCTCCACGGGTTTGGTTCTGTTTTTCGTTTGTTGAATAGGAAATTGACGACAAATTGCTTTTTCCAATTTTAGTAATTTGTTCAGTCACAAAAGTGCTCACAATCTTTCGTAGAGACATACGGATTTGTCTTAAGAGATATTCTTCCGTCTTCTTATAACCGAATATGATCGTTTTGTAAATTATTTTGTATTGCATTTGGTAAATTAATTTTAGTGTATAGTGACAGTTGTCCGCTTTTGGCAAAGACTGAGGTGTGGGTGTTAAAGTAGTTTTTGCGTGAATCGCTGATATAAAATGATTAGGAAAAGAGGAGCATATTGAAGTTTGTTGGAAGACTTTTTCCCACACATTCAATCTGAATATTTTTCCAAACATTCTTGATGTACCTAAATTAATTTAGTTAAAGTGTAATCTTATATAACCAGATAAATCATAACACCCCTTAAAGATCCATTTATATCTTCATACCAGAAAAATTCTATCTTCGGGAATGTCCTGCAAATCAAAACAATAAAGAACATTTTTGTGCCTCAAGCTAAATAAATTTATTTGGTATAACAGGTACTAAATTGTCCTGCATTATTATCCTAATTTTTCCATTGTGGTAAATACACAAAAAACAAGGAGATATCCTTTTAATTTTCCAATAAAAATCACCATATAGAAAAACTTTTCTGTATTCTACGACAACAAATTAATTTTCCAGATCAAACAAACGATAAAGTTTTTCGTAAAAAAGTCCTACCCGACCCCTCGGACGATACTTTTCTCACAATATCAATATGAACAAGGAGATATGATGGAGGGATGAAAAGTTATGTGGCACTGACAATAACTACTCGTGTTATTATTGTTCGCTCACCAAAAACATCTTATCCCTGGTGTCTTTGGATCCATAAATAAGTTATCTCCAGAATATATAGACTAGCTTATATTCAGATACCGGAGGCAGAACGTTCTCTATTCCACTTCCAGTATAACACATCATAAGGTACAAGGTATGGTACTCGTAAATTTCTTTATCTCCATCTATTGTGGTGAACCTGGTTTACGATAGATCTTCTAGAAATATTCTAATCGGTAGGTAAACAGAACTTCAGTGTTAAATTTACATACCCGGCAAAATCAGTAAAAAGTAACTAAAGAAAACTAAAAGAACTAAAAACTATTATTATTCCATTCAAGCCGGAGACGAAAACAATGCTGGCTAAGTAACATCAGACACAACTAATAATATTTATAACAAGCTACCAAAAATTGTCCCTTCTGGAACGAACAACCGGCGGAATGGTACATCTTCGTCACATACCAATTCATCATCAGCGATGATGAATGAGGCGATTCTAAGAGTTGGTCTCTGGTTCCAACAAATGCAAGACTTTGGACTTTGAACAAGGAGCGGGCGATTTCAAATTAGTGACCGAAGATTTAGTCAGAAATCTCTGGCTAAAGCGTTTGTCAGATTACTTATTAGCGATACTGATGCGGAATAACAAATATGACGAAGGTAAAATACTATCGGTCGCCGACTAAATTTGGATTTATGACCAATCCAGAACATACAAACCAATTGTTCTGATCAACTAGCCATCCACAAGGAAAGCAACTGCTGAATTAGCTCTTGCTTTAATGCAACGAAATACGCAAGACGCAATAACAGAGATACATAGATCAAGTTCGAAATTGTTATCTCGACCCGTATCTATTAGTGTCGCCGTCGTTTTGGATCACTCCAAGTGCGAGTTACTACTTCCCAAAATTTCAGGTCTTCAGAAAACCACTAAATCTCGTTTTCTTTATAGAGCAGTGCGATTGGTTTGTCTCGGTTCATCATTGTTAATCAAGAAAACCACTTACACTTTCTGATTAAGCCTCACCAACATGCAAAAGACACGTTTTGCATTCTTACTGGAATCCCCAATTTGCACTTACGGTATACAACTTTTGATTTCAACCTCGGTTTCACGCATTTGTTCACACATCCGTTCTTCGTCGCTTCGGTGACAGTCTTATTATAGGAGCTGTTTATCTCTCCAAATATGGTTTTGTTATCGATTTGAATAACAAAAAACTTTCCCGTTCACTTACTACCCTTGCTGTACCATGCTTTATATGTTGAGGCTACGAATTACAATCTCCCAATGAAGCATAACGTAGTTCTTAGTATCGACACGCAAGGTAGGTTACCTTACGCTAAATCGCGGTAACTCGGCACAACAAAACTTTAAGCTACAAAAATTGAATACCACTTTATGAGAGATATCGAAATCTGCCGCCGCCCTTCATTTTTTCAGTCTTCTCACCAGTACATTAGGTGAAGACTAATATAAACAATTAAAACAGTTCACAGTCCCATATATTTATATATTCTATCTTCCACACACACAGTTTCTCGTTGAAAGTTGCCGCGGAACTATTTTCTCGATTTGGTTCGGCCTTATCATCAAATTTCCATAGCTTTCGAGAATATTCATAAAACTGCAATAACCACTTTATTCGGCATTTTGATGTTAATAGAGCTGGTCGTCAACTCTTATATCGGCGATATCCGAATTACAAGCCACTTGATTATCGAACACGGTGAACGTCTCGAGTCAGTATTTAAACAAATCTCCACATTTGGAATTATTATTAATGTTGCATTCCGAAGCTTTATTTTCGGCGTGAAGTCACTCGACTTCTTGTGCCAAATAATACTACTTTTAACCGAACTGTTGTCTATTTACAAGCATTTTGCTACGATATTTAAAAAAGGCAAAAAAAGAACAAACTTCTCTTGGGCCGATGATTGCACTGAATCCATTGAAAAGGTTAAGCGTACTCTTGCCATGTAAATAAACCCCTCGCAACAGCTATTGCATTGGCCCCTCAACAATTGAAGAATTATTTCAACCAAATTCAAAATTATATTTCACCAACCATGATAATTCCTACAGGCGATAACGACAATAGTTTTGGCCATATTTACGATCTGCTAACCGTACAGACAGGAGTCACAAAAAATAATATTCTATTTCTCATCCATTCAAGATTCAGAGAGAACTAGAAGATTCATCTTATTTATCTATATGAGCCGCCGCCATTGTAACAGAGAGAGATACCAACAATCCACCTGGATTCAGTTTAAACAAAGCCATAATTAATCTTGAAACGGCCATTGTTCAGCAAAAGTTCAAGTAAACAGCTTTTCAAAAGTCAATAGACTCTCTTAATGTTGGGTATCATAGGTAGACGCAAGAAAAATGAACGGTTTTCATCCGAAGGCAAATTACAATCACAACAACCAATTCCACGGCCAAATTCCTTAAAAAAGAAACTGGAATTAGTCATTTAAAAAGCTCGCTAAAAGTTATTTGACACCTTTGTCGCTAAGTTGGTCCTTTATTCGCGATCTGTTATTTAGTTTGTTTACAGTGCTCTACTTTGTCACTTCATTTCAAGTGTGTTTTCCGATTTTTATAGTGAATAGAAATATCCTAATTCTAGGTCGGTTTTCCAGGATTATTTCATCCAGGAGTCTCGCTAGTTTCAACTCAAAACTACTCTTTGAAAGTAAACTAATCTTCCCTATTCCAGTTTCTTTACTCACAGAATCTTGCGGTAATACTTGATGCGGTATCAACTTGATCAACTAGTTAAACAAACAAATAACCAATACCGAAAAATTAGATGTCGCAAGCGACATCCTTCGGTATCTCAACATCTAGCCACGATCGACGAACAAGTAAACTGAGGAAAAGTCATTCGCGATGGGCAAACTCTTACTTACACTCCGAAAACTACATTTTTAGATTCGGAGTATCGGTCAACTTAACCACCGATCAGGCACACAGTTCGATCAATACACTGAGCTTATGCATCTTTTAGCCTTACATTGAATACAAACTAATGAATAACATCAACAAGCAATGCAACGCGTTGATGCGTTCATGATATCGGAAATAAAAGCATCACACTCCAAACCAATCATGGAATTGAAATATTTTGAACTTTGTTGATGTTTTAATACATTCAGTGTGATACTATGGTATTTTTTCGGAACTAGCTCCGGATGTTCATGTACGCAGTCTAAACGTCTTGAAGAACGGATATATTTCAAAATTTCAATCAAACGATCGCACAATCTTCAATTTTCTTCACTGTATCACTCATTTGGGGGAGGAGACTGTACGTGCAAACAGAGTAAATGCATAGTACATTAGAACCATATGAAAAAATTGCCTAAGATCAGGATCATATCGTAATGATTTCAAAATGAGCATACGGTATGGTTTATTTGATGGTTGGAACTAACTTATAAGCGCAAATCCCTGATGAGGTTTATCGATTTTTTATTTGAAACCTGAAGTACAGTGAAGCCATAAGGGCAAATTGTGTGATTTCCTATTTGATTTCGTGATTACTATTGTACATCACCATACATTTCAATTGTGTTCAAAATAATACATCAACAAAAATATTTCGCGACGGAATTTACGCTTTTCTTGCATTTTAAATACATTTTTCGGGATACAGTGGATAAAACATGGATCCATCACTATACGCCGGAGACCAAAGAACAGAATAAACAGTGAATTTCTACTGGCGAATCTGCACCGAAGAAGGCTAAGGCGGTTTTATCGGCCAACAAGGTCATGGCCACAATTTTTTTGGATGCACGCGGCATAATCCACATCGATTAAATTCAAAAGGGGAGAACAGTCAACGGCAAATATTTTTGGACCGTTTCAACGACGTTTTGAAAGAAAAACGACCGCATTTAGCGAAGAAAAAAGTTCTCTTCCATCAAGAACTTGTCCTGATGTAGTTGCCGTGGCCAAAATCCATGAATTACGCTTCAAATTACTTCCACATTCGCCATATTCTTTAGACTTAGCTCCCCTGCGACTATTTCCTGTTTCCGAACTTCAAGAAATGGCTTGGCGGAAAGAGATTCGGCTCTAAGGAGGAGATCATCGATGCAACAAACGCCGATTTTAAAGGGTTGGAGAAATCGTATTATTCGGAAGTGTATCAAGCTAAAAGGCGACTACGTTGAAAAATAATTTTTTTTTCCGAAAATATTATTCCTTGTTTCATTGTTACCAGACTTCTCACTCTGCCCTCGTACTATAAAATGAAGCAAAAAACACCAAAATTGAAAAGGTGTTTTTGGGCTGGTTTTTCGTGCTAGCATACATCCAAAATCCTTGATTTTGTTCCCTCGGTACAGATGTCCGAATAATGTTATTTGGAAGCTTGAATTCTAAGTTCATAATAAACTTATTTTGAACTTTCGGTGGGCTTTTAAACTTTAACAAAATAGAATGAAGGAAAGAGGAAGTTATTCAAATATAATAATTTTTTGGATAGTGGACACCTGTAAAAATCTACGCACAGATTTTTCCACGATCAAAATACTTATCCTATCTAACTGGGTTTAAGGGGAAAGTAAAAATTGTGAAAATTATCCAAATAAACTAAATTTGAACATTAATTGTTTTAAATTGTATACACATATATGTAACTACAACAACAATTAGATAGTTCAATGGTATAATAGCAACAATAAAGATTTAACAATTAATTTTAATCTTTTATGTTTATGTTGACATGTTTGTTATGTTGCTTGTTGTTATGTGTTTATCTTAAATTAGAATAATTAGAAAATTTTGTTAGAAAATAATTTTTTTTCCTGTTCTCATCGCATAGTACATAATACTCGTAGTCTCTAGGATCAAACCAGAAAACTACACACAGTAAAATTATCAATTTAAAGTTTGTGCCAAAAAAAAAATTTTGTAACCCAATTTTGTGAGCACACAGTACTCAACATTTATTTACTTCAGTAGAAAAAAAAAATGTTTTTTGTTGTAAATTAACAGAATTTTATGCAGAATTTTATTGTATTTTCGACAAAATAACTTTAAAATAAATAAATAAAACCAACAAAACAATGCTGTGGATGTATTTTATTATGAAGTCGGAGGGAAAACGATACAAAAACTGCTCGTGAATTTTCAGAATTTCAATAATAAAAACTGGAATTTTTTATTTTCTGTTCGAAATGCTTATCACGTTTTTCGTTGTTTTCTAATTTACTTAGTGTGTATGGTTTATACAGCACAGAAATGGGAAGAAAAGTTTACATAGAAAAGCATAAACATGGTGAACGGAAATAATTTTTTAAAATTGGTTCGTGTTGTTTGTGTTTGTCCTGCTTGTGTATGTGTGTGTGTTTTTTTATTTAATTTTTATATTGTTACTTAGGTACTTGGTGCCGAGGAGACGATTTTACCTTGATTATACATAAAAAAATCCTACTGTGTTCAAATATTCATGTGACTTTACACTTTAAAGCTTTTGACGTTTTGTCGTTCGTTCCATTATTTTAGTTTGCAGATTAAAGTTAAATATATCGATATTTTTAAATTGTAAGTTAAAGTGGATGCAATTAGGAACAACATTGTCGTCACTTGCAACATTATGTGTCTGAAAGATTGGCATTAAATTGAATAACAGAAATACATAAGAAGTCGGAATCTCCATTTTTGATTTAGTCTGGGTAATGATGGCTTTCTAAAAATTCCAAGATTAATATTTAATTAACTTTTGTGTTTATTTGAAAATCAAGAGTAATTTGGTCTTATTTTGGTTAATTAGATACTGTGATGAGACAAATTACATACGTCTCTTTCTACAAAGAATAAAATGAGAACACCACACTTAAATCCTAAAGTGGAAAATTGAACCTATCAAATTTGTGATAACAAACAAAAACAATTATACCTGTTTAAATTCTAGAAAACAAACAAGGTCAACCTTTTTAAAAATTTAACACAGATGTCCATCACTGCCTGGTCTTTAGAGCCGCCAAATTATGATGAAATAAAATTTGTTTATCCAAACTAGTCATTTTTAGTAACATTTAAATTATGATCTGAGCTAATTTTGTTTGAAATTTAATTAACAATCGTTTATTTTAGAAACTGTCATTTAGCTGTCGCTTCTTGTGGAAACACGAAAAAGCTCCTCTAAAAGCTGTCACTTTTGGTAGACCGATTTCGGACAAAATTCACAGGAATTTCCAAATTTGTAGAAAAACGATATTGGAACGATATTGTGTACGAAGGAAAAAACTCGGGGTTTCCCAATTTATGTAAAACTGGAATCAATCTGTTTGGGCGATAGAGAGCTCAATATCTAGTCTGCATACCACCACAAATGCACACACAGATACAAAGCCACACACACACACAAATTTTTTTAAAATCATTTTTTGAACATCTGCAGAAGAAAGTAAGAAACAGATTTTGTCAAAAAACGACCTGCCCGCTTAAATTTTGGATTGATTTGAACCGATATTTTTGCAAATTTAATTTGACACCATTTAGTTTACGGCCAGCTTTCTCATAACTGATATACTTTTCAAAATATTTACAAAAACGGAAACAACTTCTATGTAAGGTACCAATTCCGGTGGACTGATTTTGACCAAATATCACTGGTATCTTCCACTAAATTTTGATAAATCATTGCGTCTGGTCTATTCAAGGCCGAATTTTCGTTGAAACGCAGTTTTTTTTTAAAAATAGTCATTTGCATTTACATTTTGGAAAATTGATCTGGGCCGATTATGTTGCAAAAATTGTTTAAAATCTTTTAGATCCTAATCATTTTTCTCATAAATGATGTTCTTTTCTAATTAATTGGAAAACATTTAAAAGCACCTTTGGAAGCCGCCACTTCCAGTAGAAAAACATTAAAGCTCCTATGCAAGCTGTCACTTCTAGTAAACCAATTTCAACCAATTTCACTGCTAATTTTGTTTGAAATTTAATTAACAATCTTTTAATTTACGAACTGTCATTTTAGCTGCCACTTCTTGTGGGGATTTCTAAATTTGTAGAAAAAGCTTAGGTATAAAGTTTCGGGCCGAACAATTTGTCCATCTGTCCAGCAGAGGATTTTGTTTTTAAAAACTGACCTGAAACGGTATTTTTAGAGTCCATTACGAACGAAAAAGCTCCGTATTTTCGTCAAAAACCGACCTGCCCGATTAAATTTTAGAAATTTATTTGTTCCAAATTTAATTTAAAAACTTCCAGTTTACGGTCAACTTTCTCATAAAATATTTACAAAATCGGAAAAAACTTCTATGTAAGGTACCACTGCCGGTGGCCAAATGTCAATGGGACCTTCTTGTTTGGTCTATTCAAGGCCGAATTTTTGTAGAAACACAGTTTTTTTTTCGAAAATTATTCATTTCCAATTCCATTTTGGAAAATTGATCTGGGCCGATTATGTTGCAAAAATTATTTAAATTTTTTTAGATCCTAACCATTTTTCTCATAAACGCTTTTCTTTTCAAAATATTTAGAAAAAATTTAAAAGCATCTTTGAAAGCTGCCATTTCCGGTAGAAAAACAATAAAACTCCTATGAAAGCTGTCACTTCCAGTGACCCAATTTCAATCAATTTCACTGCTAATGTTGTCTGAAATTTAATTAATAATCTGTTAATTTAGGAACTATCATTTTAGCTGTCACTTCGTGTGGAAACACGAAAAATTTTCTATAAAAGATGCCACTTTTGACCGGACCGATTTCGGACAAAATTCACAAGGATTTCCAAATTTGTAGAAAAACCTTAGGTATAAAGTTTCGGGCCGAACAATTTGTCCATCTGGGCTGTACAGCAGACGATTTTGTTTAAAAAAATGGTTTTTGTCAAAAATCTTAATTTCTGCTGGAATATTTAAAACTGATCTGAAACGGTGTTGTTTCAAATTTTAATTAGATTCCGCTATGAACGAAAAAGCTCGGGATTTCCCAATTTATGGAAAATTCTTAATTTTGAATTTTCGCTCTCCGATGAGACAATCTGTTTGGGCCTTAGAGAGCTCGCTCAATATATAGTCTGCATATCACCACAAATGCACACACAGATACAAAGCCACACACACACATAGAATTTTTTTAAAACCAGTTTTGGAACACTTGCAGAAGTTTTGTCAAAAACCGACCTGCCTTTTCGGTCAATTTTCTCATAAAATATTTACAAAAACGGAAAAAACTTCTAAGTAAGGTACCACTTCCGGTGGACTGATTTTGGTCAAACATCACTGGGATCTTCCATTAAATTTCGATCAATCAATCCGTCTGGTCTATTCAAGGCTAAATTTTCTGTTAAACTACTGTTAACTCTTAACTGTTAAAACACAGTTTTTTTTCGAAAATAGTAATTTCCATTTACATTTTGGAAAATTGATCTGGGCCGATTATGTTGCAAAAATTATTTAAATCTTTTAGATCCTAATCATTTTTCTCATAATGGCCTGAATGTCTAAGTTGTTTTTCTCGTAAAAGCTATACCTTTCAAAAATATTTCCAAAAAACGTAAAAGCTCCTATAGAAACTGTTGCTTCTGGAACCTATTTCGGCGAAATTTGGCAGGGTTCTCCCAATTTTTCGAAAACGCTTTATTATGTCGTTTCATCTCGATCAGTCGGTAAATCTTTTGGTCTGTAAATAGGACACAACATGAAACCACACGCACACACACACGTACTGACACACTTTGACTTTGGCGATATATTAAAGAAACACAATAACACCAAATTATCCTTTTTCATTAGGTAGACTTAGTACGGAGGGTAAAATTTACGAAAAATTGTGATTTCTAAAAGTTGATTTATTTTTTTGTCAACACCATCACTTTAAATTGACACTTTGATTCTTTCGTCATGATTCCAGCACTTTCAAAAACCAATCGACGCCCACATTTGATTTCTTTGCACGTTTTTTGCTTATGTATGCGTTTAAAGTTATCTGTTTTTTGGCAAAATTGGAGATTTCTACATTTAACGGGAATTATCTAAATAAGGTAACATTTAGGGATATATTTACCCAGGTAGTACACAATAATAAGGAACTACCGAACATAACAAAGATGCATTGCTTAAAAGGTCATGTAACAGACCAAACAGCTGGTTTACTAAACTCTTTTAACATCACAGAGGACAACTTTATGACAGCATGGAGTACGTTGCAGCAACGCTACAACAATAAACGGGTACTTGTCTCAACAAACATCAAGAAACTGCTAAACATACCAGCGTGTCAAACAGAATCAGCAGCTCCAGTAAGGAAACTAGTCGACATAGCTAGAGAAACTCTACAATGCATCACCAATCTAGATGTCGATATCACATCGTGGGAACGATTATTATTGGAATTGTTGCTGCCAAAAATTAGACAGTGAAACTCATAAATTATATGAGCAGGAATTGGAAGATTCAAAAAAGTTGACTTCACTGGATAATTTCCTTGGATCCAAGAGAGAAGGAGCTCTCTACATCAATAAAGTGAAAATTTCCCAACGAATTCATCTTATACTCATTGTAAGGGTAATCATTTAATCGCAAATTGAATCAATTTTAAAAATCTTAGTCAAAAATGGGGACATGAGTTTGCAATAAAAGCAGAATTGTGTAAAAGTTGCATACCGCCATAGCGGCAGTGGCAAATGTAGCGCACACGACTTTCGGACTTCTAGCAACTGCGCTAGTGAAACAAAAGTTACATAAAGGAGGCTAAGAATCGATAAACAAAAGACGAATGTGGAAATATTCAGAATCGGCAACAAAAGAGTAACATCAACCAAGAAAACACCAACCATATCAATGAAGCACAGACACTTGGAGACACATAGACGAATTAGTTCGGGCCGATCCGAAGTTTAATGTTCTAAGAATCATAAATGTTATTTACCGGGGCCACAGCTCAACGTAGGAAATTGGATTGAATTATGTTTGGAGCTATAAACTCAGTCTCCAATAAACATTAGATACAACTATAGATGATGACCTACAACGGGATGTTCTGGGAAATCGAAGAATTCAGTCACCGAAACATATAACGACTGAGCAAGCTAAATTTAAAAAACTTTACCAAGAAGGCTATAGACGTTTATCCAATAGCTATTATGAAGTGAAGCTTCCATTAAATGTAAACGTAGAACTAGGTGATTCTAAAAACAAGTTATTGCAAGATTCCTTAAAATAGAGATAAAATTCCAAAACAATCCTGCGCTAAAAAGAAATTACAAAAATTTTATGAACGAATACCTGAGCTTAGGACATATGGTTCCAGCAAACGACTCAACAAGGCGAACTAAACTTCGAGTGGTTTTTGATGCTTCAATAAAAATATCTTCAGGTAGTAGCCTGAATGATGCACAACTAATTGGACCAACTCTCCAGCAAAACCGTGTATGTATCGGCAGGTAAAGGTCCCCGAAGAACATCAAGATCTGCAAACAATAATCTGGCGAGATGACCCAAATAAACAATTGCAGGAGTACAAATTAATAACAGTAGCTTATGGCACGGCCTCAGCACCATACTGGCACATGACGAAGAAACTGTATATCCCAACGCAGCAGAAATCTTCGCTAGACGAAATATTGATCCTGCAGAACGAGCTAATTAAATTGTTGAAATGTGGAGGTTTCAACCTGAGAAAATGGTGCAGCAATTCAAGGGAGGTACTACAAACAATTCCGGAGCTAAATCAAGAATTTACGAAATTTGAAATCGCAGAAGATCAAAATGTAAAAACATTAGGTATATACTGGGACCCTCAAAGAGACGAATTTAGCTGTAAGGTGCCAACCATCCTAACTGCACAAAAGGTAGGATGGATAGCTCCCATAACTATAACCGCGAAAATATTGATGTAAAAGCTATAGGAATCAAATATTGGTTGGGACAAAAAATTACCTGGTCACCTGGAAGACCGTTTGATATAATTTCAACAACGGTTACAGCTTGGAAGCAAAATTAAAATTTCTAGGTGGATTAATTCTTATGCCAATTCTGTGATGCTTCGGATTACATTTTTATCCGATTTAGATCAAATCATTGCAATCATTTAGCGTTGAGCTGCAGTGAAGAAGATGTGACAATAAATTAAAATAATTTTTATTGTAAAATTGTTTTTACCGACTAAACGGCACTGTGCGGTTACAGCTTTGGTGTTTTGATCGGGTGGTACTAGGTTTGAATTCCGATGGGGGCTGATTACGATCGGTGATGGGAATTAACACAACTATGACCCCTCTGCCGGAGTGAAGAACTCATGTATGCAGATGGTTCTACGTAAATCGGACCTATAGCCGTACATCCTTGGTCTGGCTTGCAACTGGGTAAAGTAAGATGTGAAAAGCGAACCGCAATAGTGGTGGGTGTGTTTCGACCCCAGAACAGATTGCAAAGTTTAATTCTTAAAAAGAAAATTATTTTTCTTCGCGCATATTTTATTCAAGGTGTTCATCGGGCGGTAGCAACCCATAAGACACATGAAAATTCATAAACTGTTGTAAAAGCTGCCGATCCATCAAGTGAGCAGCAATTTTTACAAGTCCTCATTACGAAAATATAAGCAGCCTATCTAATATGATGATGATATGGCATTAAAATTTTTTTTTTCTAAATTTTAGCTAAATAATCTGACCTCTATCTGACTGGATAAATTCAGATTCTCACTACAAAAATGTGAGAAATTTAAGATATCCCCGAGAAACGTATAAAAGGCTTCTAAATAATGAAATACAACAGTGTAATCGACAACGCTACACCAAGAACACCGACAACTGTGGCTCACCTCAGATGCTTAAGCAATTCGAGAACAAAGGCCTAATCAGTTACAAGAAGAGCACCAAGAATATAAAGCCAACGTTGCACTCAACGACACAAGGCAAAACTGACGATTCAATCAGACTGTTTAAAATGAAGCTCTAAGTTTCGATGAAAAAGGCTTGAATCCACACCGTTGTAATGAAATAAACTAAAAACTTCCTGGCTAAGAGGCCCCCTATGGCTTATCCACACAGTACTGTCGCAACTTGATATTAACAACAACGCGTGCTAGTCCTTCCTTTATGAAAGATCTTATGAGAAATCCAAAAAATTTTGACTATAGCAAGTTCCGTGTTCAAATCAGATCATTTAACAATGCAGTTTCATTTGCTTCACTGGGCGCGGACATTGTAGTTCTTGCCGCCCAAGGCCCATACGTGTTCATAGTTCATGGTCGGATATACTACAAGACAAGCCACTTTCATCCTGCAACTAATCGAACCTGCAAATATGAGCAGCTGTGTGTCATAGAAATCGCTCAAACTCTAAATTATAAGGCATCGAAATTGCAATGGTGTTTGTCAATGAGGATGATGAGCCTCCATTCGAGCGTGAGATTCGCATTTAACCGCGAAATCTTGAAGACTTGCAGCAGCACTTTATATATATCAACACCCAAAGTCTTATTCTGGCCCCATGACGTACACTCTGTTATACTCGCAAATTTAATCCTATAATTTACGTCGAAAAGTTAACTCAACAATGGCTAATTAACTCCTGCAGGTTCAGGCTAACATTTTGAACTCCCTTCACTTCAACCAGTAAAAATATTCCGGCTGGGTTTCTATTGATTCTCCAACCATCCTTCAGCGGATCATCCCGAAAATTAGTGGTTGCAAGAATCTTCAAAATTTTGCTTGATTCTTTACTTGTCGATATCATAAAATATGGGATCTTGGGTAAATGCATATCATATTTATGTACAAATAAGTTCTAGAAACGTAGCCTCTCGCATGCGCATAATCGGACTTCGCTCTGAGCGGAGGAAAAATTTACAACCATTAAGATAATAGATTGTTTTGTTTGTACCAAAATCCGCGAAAAGGAAGAAACATTTGTCCGAGGTGTAACGCATGACATATCTCACACAGTCATACGTCTTCTTATGCATCTACCTGACCAGCAACGCAATTATTCTGAGGTAGCCAATAAATTGGTCTCGTAAAATTATTCAGTGCACTTACGAGATTAGGAGCGTTTCTATCCGATATGCTGCTGCTTCACTGCTTGCGTACCTACTGCTGGCCTACCACATGGTCTGGTGGAACCTCATTGCGATTCGCTTGCATTTCCTGTTTCGGCCAACCTGTGCGTCCTGCGGCCTCAATTCGGCTTCTTTTAAGAAACAATACGGGAAGCATACATCGCGTAAATCAATATCGAAAAATTCAATGGCAGATAGAAGAGGTTTCCGTCTTTTGTGTGGTAGATCGCGGCAAATATTAAAACTAGTAGGGACCTATGGCCTCCGACTTTGGGGTTGTGCTAAGAAAACTATTTTCTTGTTGCTTTGCCGATAATAAACCAGCAATTATTGCACAGAAAACAATGAAAATGTAATTACCACTCGTTCTATAAACTCCTTTGTGGTCATTATACGTAATCAAACAATTAGTACAATACCTTATTGATTACATCGATAAAATCGAAATTTATACGTTGGAAAATTTAGTTTTCCCAAAAACCAAAGTTTTTATTTATTTTTTTTCCCCATTTGCATTACCATAGATTTTCCTTATTCTCCGTCTGTGTATCTGTATTTATAGAGCTGTGTCTGGTGAATATATGGAAAATCGGAAAAAAAAAATATTTTTCCTATTTTCCCTATTCGGTTTGTATTACGAGTATTAATGTTGTTGTTGTTGTTGTTGTTGTCGGATTTTTATGTTTGTTTTTCGAGTATAGTTTGGTTTACGATTTTCAATTTCAATTTAAATTATTTTCATACGAATAGACATGTTGAAAGAATATAAATAGGTTAGCTTGTTCATGCCATCAAACTGTCATGTAGATGGTTTGGTTTTGGTTTTAGATTGTTCGATTTTTATTTTTCTGTAAATATATTATTTTCAATTGTTGTTGTTGTTGTTATTTATTTGTTGTTGTAATTTTTTTTTACCAACCGAAAAGTTCAATTTTCAATTTATTTTACTACACCATATTTATACATGTACACACACACGATCAACGAATGGAGCTTTTTATTGTGCTTTTTCTGCTATTTATTTTTAAATAAAAAGTATTTTCTATATATCCACAATATGTATATACGAGTAGCTACGAGTATGTACCAAGATGTATTTAAATTTTTTGAGATGTTGAATTCTATCTTTTCGTATATGTGAAAGGATTAAAATTTATCTTCATGTTAACGAGTGTGAGCGCCTGAAGATCTACAAAAAGCGAAACCAAATCTAACAAGCTGTATTACTTTTTGTTGTTTCATCGTATGGTAATTCTATTTGTGGTCTTACAGATATTCACGTTGCAGTTCGTTTCCTTATAATGAAATAAAATTCCACTGAGCTTTTCTTTTTCCACAGTTCTTCATATTTCTGAAACAAAAATCTCAAAATTCTGTAGCCCATTACTGAAATTTATGATAACACAGGGGCTAATATGTGATCCTTGTGGTTCCCCTGAAGTAGACTGAATTAACTTGGGTCTTTTATTCCCCAGTGGTTGGTGAAGTAGCACCAGAAACTAGCAATCGAGAGGCAATCGCCACCTCTATATTGTATGAAATAAGTAATATTATGTTATGCCTTCATTGATATTCAAATCGCTATCACAACACCACTTTCGAGGTAATTCAAGCGAAAGTTAAAACAAGAGGTATTTACTTCATCCTGGAATACATTTTATGATCTAAGAATACAATAACGGAGCGAATACAACTTGCTTTTAAGCTAGTTAGCAATTGAATCAGCGTGGTTGACTTCAGTGTCAACCTACAGAAAATCGTCTCCATATTGTTTGCAATCCGCAAGAAAACTGCACTTTCCGAGTAAAGTTTCAAAGTGAAACCGTGAAAATAACGCCGGAATCGCCAGGTAAATTATAAATTGTTACTTACTTCGAATTTCACACTCAAACTCCACATCCTTAAAACAGATTACAATTTTTTCGTCATGCGTTGAGTATAGTTCAAAATTAATGAATCATACACACCATAGTGGAAATCATATCATAATCATAAGCAAGAAACGATTCCTATATATTTCAAATTATACATCGTACCCCGAAATACTGCAACAAAGTTCTGGTTTTCTGGTAAACTACACGGGGTTGCAGGATTTTGGCATCAGTTTCCTTGATAATGGACGCGTATCAAGACCAAATATATCAACTCAGAAAGTATCATAAAGTTCTAATAAATTCTACTTACCCTACTGGTGCCTGGAGTGTATACCACCCCATAACCCCATCTGGTTTTGACGAGCTATCTACTACCTATAAACGGCACCATATAATCCGACATGCATCAAAATTGTATATGCCCTTTTTAACAAAAAAATTTGTGCTAGCCCATGCTATTCTAATTTATCCCATTATAACGATATCCATTCAGGCAGTAGTACCGAAAGATTAAATGCAGAAAATTAAATAAAATAAATTTTGAATTTCAAGTTATCCATTAATTAATTATTGGAATAAAATCAAAGAAAATTATATACAACCAATATACAGGTTAATGATGAAAATGATTAATGATAACTGTTAGTAATTATAATTTATTATACAATGCATGGACACAATGCAATGGACCAAAACACAAATGGGTGTTACACCATATTTCAAATTGGCTAATCCATACTCTTTGGAGGCCAGTTCCATAGATTCTCGAGAGAACCACTTATTGCAATGCAAACGATGGACATTATAATCTAGAAAAAAAAATCAAGCACTATAACAAAAAATTGAAGACAAGGAGCTTCTAATCTCCAATCTTCAACGCGAGTTAATCTGCTTGAAAAAAGAAAAAACAAATTCAATAACGGAAAACAAAACCATAAACAAAGAAGCGTCGGACAACGACGTACAACCTAAAAGAGACAAGTCGCAAAAGACTGAATACTGACGGCCCTTAAGCTAGCAGAACCCACACAGCAGAACATTACAAGATAGAATGAATAATTATAGGATAATAATAGGCTAATTAAATGCTCTAATTAAACATTTTGGGCTCCACCACTTCCAAGTAAAACGATGGGTTCTGCTAGCTTTTTCTAAAGAAAGAGAAATCAATTTCTTTACCAAAAAATGATTTTAAAACAATTGGAAAATTAAAGTTTAATTTTAGGCTAATTAAATGCAATATTTAATATTTTTTATTTTGCTCATTCTAGAAATGGCTTTATGTCTTCAAAGCTAGCAAAACCGAAATCGAAAATTGGGCCAAAACCGAAATTAGAACCGAAAACAAGTTCAATTAACAAACAAATAATTTATGGCTCATTATGGCCTAATTAAATGACCCATTAATAATTTTGGGCTGCACTCCTTTTTGACCAAACTTCAGGTCATTTAACCTAAAGCTAGCAGAACCCAAATCGAAAATCGGACCAAAACCGAAATTATAACCCAAAACAAGATTAATTTACATACAAATAGTTTTAGGCTCATTTTAGCCTAACCAAATCCCCCATTAAACATTTTTGGACTCCACGCGTTCTTGACCAAACTTCAGGTCATTTAATCTATCTATTTGCATGTCAATTGATCTTGTTTTGGGTTCTAATTTCGGTATTGGTCCGATTTTCGATTTGGATTTTTAAGTGATAAAGCCTTATGCTTTTTCTAGTGAAGCAAAACTTCCTGCAAATGCTGTTTTTTGGCACAAAATTCAACATAATTGTTGTTTTTACGCTTTGAACAAATGTCACTAGTAATTATTCATGACATCTAACCTCCAAAAAACATGTATTGTCAGATTGAATAATATGCAAGTAGTGATACTAACGACATCTCTATAAAAAGGTCGGAAATACGTTTGAACACCCAACACAGTGTTAAAAATGCCAAGGCTATAACCATACGCAACGATATTGCGCGTGCGAACCAAGATGTGTCAAATGTGCTGGAAAGCACCCAACACAAACTTGCAAACCTGCAGCATCCAGCCAGCTACCGACGGTGTGAGGTTGCCAAGCAGCTACAGAAAATGAGGGATTAGGTATAAGCAAGCTCGCTCTAAGTCATCCAAATGAAGTATCTATGCGTAGGAAAAATTATACATACGCGCAGACCTCTTTAAATTCGTTTCAAAAAGACTGTCCGTGCAATTTTAAATAGTCTTGACGAACAGAATAAACTAAATAAGTTAATTCTGGATCGATCCAAAATAGCTAAAAATAAATAATGCCTACAATACATAATGCAATTTATAACTCCGGAGCAGAAACTGGACATCCAACAGATATACGTGTCACCATACCACACATCCAGCAGAACGTGCAAGAGGAGGGTCAGCAATATTTATTTGGGATAATATTAATCATCATGAAGAATTAAAAATAGAAAAAGAATCCATACAAGTAACAACCGTGACGGTGAAATTTGATTATCACAACACCTATAACCTAAAGAAAGAAGACTACATCAACTTCCAGAAAATAAGGAATTAACTTCATTATCGGAGGTAACTTTAATGCAAAAATACCTTCTGGGGTTCAACATTAACCTCTCCAAAAGGCATACATTTACTTTACGCCAATACTCAGACTGTGGATTTTTCCTCCTAAACCAACGTCTAAACCAACCGCCCGGAAGGCATATCGGATCGCTACATCTTCTTAGAAAATAATAAAACTTTAATATCTGACCATTCTCCTGTTATTATTGCGATTATTGAAAATGTAATAGATAAACCAATTCTGTGAGCTCCATTCCTGAGCTGTGGACAAACAACAAAACAAATTGGGAATTGTTTAAGCAGCTTAGTAGAGGAAACAATCGAAGAAAAGCTCCTTGATGTCATATAATGGTCGGTTTGAGAATGCATCCCAAAATTATCATCCAGGAAAGAAAAATCCGTTATTTACCCAATAGAAGTAAAAGAACTTGTGCAGGAAAAACTAAAAGCCCGAAAGAAATGGCAGACTACGCGTGCGCCGCAAGACTACCTTAAAAAACTTGTGCATCTAACTTAAGGCGATCATTAAACCAGTGAAAAATGAAACAATTGGAAAATACTTTTCTTCTCTAGCTCCAACTAAAGATATCGACTATTCCCTTTGGAAAGCAACAAAAGGGTTAAAACGAACAAAAACGAAGATCCCCCAATCAAAAAAAATGATGGGAAACGGGCTGGAAGTGCGAAAAATAAAGCTGACCTATTTGCTCAACATCTTGAAGAAATATTTCCATCTCTAGGTTGGCAGACCAGTTACGAAATACGGCTGATATGCCCAGAACATCTGACTTCGAAGATATCAGGCATGTAACATTGAATGAACTAAAATCTCAAATTTAGAACATAAAGAAAAGAAAGCTCCTAGTTGGCAAATAATAAAGGAGCTGCCTGAAAAAGGCATTTATTGTACAAAATCAATGCGACCCTCAGGAAAAAATATGTATAATTATGAAACCAGGCAAGCAACTGAATGATACCGGATAATTTAACTTCTATACAGAATATCAGTTTGGTTTCAGACATAAACACTCAAGTATTGAGTAGGTTCAAAGGGCTTACAGATGTCTCGATCAGTTTGCCATAAAGATAAAATTAATTTATACCCGACAATTGGTACGCCGTCTAAATTGCTTATTAGCCACCACCTACAATGAAAACTTACTCAAATTGAACTGTTTTCAGGTTTGCGCCATCTTTTGTTAACTGGTATGAAATAGCATTAAATTAGTTTAGTCAGTAATGTAAAAATTGGTAACTTTCGACTAAATACAAGGATTTCGAAAAATATTTTAAAAAATTGAGTCATTTACGAGTATCAATAGCTGACATGTAATAATGTTTGACCAAACTTGTTCTCTGAACTGACAAACATTGCTTCATTCATGAATTAATTTAACTGTGCAGTTAAATGTCAAAACATTCTTAGAAAATTTAAATTTGGTCAAATTAATTCGAAGTTAGATTTGTATATTTCGGATGCTTCAGGTATTGGTCCTAAAAATTGCGATTATCCCTTTGGGATAGCTTAAAGCATGTTGCGTCCTCTCAATATTTAATGAGCATTGCTATTATCGCGATTTGATCCGGGCCATCTATAAATATGGTAGAGGGAACTTGGAAGTCTTATCTGAAAGAAGTATTTCCAAAATCAGCAGATTATCAAAGCTTTGTGTCAGAAATTAATTTCTGGACGGTATAATCCCCGCACTGATCATTTTTCTTTTTTTTATTGGTGGCGTATTAAGAAAATTTGGTTGAAAAACAGGTGCGCGCGTAGCACCAGTAATGATTGGTTTGATGGGGTGCTTTATCTTTTTGATGAGTTATGGCAAAAACAACACGCCCTGGTTGACCAACTGGTTGGTAACTAAGCTGTAAAGTATCATTTTTTGATAAAACAATCCAAATAGCCTACATACCACTTGACCCAGAGACAAAGGTTAAAGGAAAAGCTATCGCAGATTGCATTCCAATAGAATTCAGCCTCTTTCGAGGGCATTGTTTGGATTTTTATTGATTACCACTGTCCTTTGGTATAGAGCTACGAACAATATTGATCGGCAGCTAACCCTACTTGAAGCAAAGGAAGTTTAGTTTTACTATATAGGGCGTCTATTATACCACACCTGAGAACAAATGCAATCGTAGAGACATAAAAAGCGACTCCTTATAAACCGCTATGATCTTAGTTTAGTTAGGAGATTGAAACATTATTTTACTGCTTCAAACTCAGCGTCTGTTACATGGCTATCATCTGCCCCATCAGTATTGTATTGGTTATCTGAACCAATAGAACCTAGTGCTTCTTGTTCGTTCTGAGTATGTTGGTAAACTTTAATCATTATCGTACTCCAAATTTTATTAAGTGCTTCTAATTTTCTGTCAATTCCAGGAAAGTCTTTTTCCGCATCTACCAAAGCTGAATTTATTTTTCTTATCTTCTTCTTCTATTTTATCACCCAATCCCTTAAGTTGTCTTTCAACCTCAAATATTAATGAATCAGCTTGATTGATTTTATTTGTCTGCTCCGTTTTCGTTTTATTTGCAGCTGCGTTAGATTCCGCTTCCTCTTTCATGCATTTCATTTCGCTTTCTGTTAAGCCAGAAAGAGATTCAATTCTGATTTTTTGTTCCTTTCCCGTTCTTTTGTTTTTTGAAAAAGTGACCTCTATTTGTGGCATTCCTTTTAAGGCAGGTGGTATTTCGGACAAGTGAAACTGGCCAATGGTACTGTTGGTTTGCTTTGCCATTGGTATATTACCATGCACCACAGCAGAAGGCTGGTCATCTGATTTTTTCGTTAGAATAGTGGTGTTCGCGTCAATTAACTACGTAAACACACCTCCTACTGTGTCAGTATCGAGAAAAAGCGGGATTACATCAAGAAGCAGAATATATTTAACTTCTGCGGTTAATACACGCGAATTCATCTAGATTGTTTCCTTTGAAGTGCGTTTTGCCAAAATAACGCTCCACTTATTCTTGGATCTTTGGTATACGTGTAGAACCACCAACTAAAATACTTTCATCAATTTTATTTTTTCCGTTTATATCTCCAAAAACATATTTTAAAGCTTGACCACAAGGCCCCAAGGTTCATGGCACCAAGTCATCCACCAAGTTGCTCAAATTGCACTCTGGATAGTTGTTTCACTAAAAGATTTGGTACACCATCAATAGCAATAATTTAAGGTAAATTAATGTCTGTAGTATTTGCACTAGAAAGCTCTATTTTTGCTTTTTCGGCCGCCTCTCTTAGGCGTTGTAGTGCGGTTGTATCTTTCCTTAAATCTAGATACTCCTCTTTCTGGAAACTCTTTGGTATCTGTTATTTTTTGGTCAAAGTCATCTCCACCAAGATGAACATCTCCATTGGTAGCTTTTACTTCAAACACACCATCTCCTGGCTTCCAAAATGAAAATATCAAACGTGCCACATCCAAGGTCAAATACAGCAATAGTGATATCTTTATTTTGTTTGTCCAATCCATAGGCCAAAGCGGCAGCAGTTGGCTCATTAATAATTTGTTTTACAGTAAGCCCCGCTAGTTCACCAGCTTCTTTAGTGGCTTGTCTTTCGACATCGTTAAACTAGACAGGTACCGTAATAACAGCTTCTGTAATGGTGGTATCTAAATAGTCTTCAGCAGAATTTTTCATCATTTGTAGGATAATAGATGAAATCTGTTGAGGTGCATAAAGTTTGTCGCCTTTGTGCACACGTACCGTATTGTTGCTGCCAGATTCTACCTCGTAAGAGGTTTTCATTTTGTTGACTACATGGGGGTTTATAACAGCTTGCCGTTTCGTAGGATCACGTGCTTTTCGTTCACTCTGTCCGTTATTTAAAAGAGCCACTACAGGTGCTTTTAACAGATCATATCTTAATTTTATCGCTTTATTCATATTTTTTACAACCTCTGGTTGATTTATTTAAAGAAATAGAACGTTAAACAGTCTATCACTTTACTGTCCACTGCATGAGTTTAATAAATATTAAGCTGGTTTAAGGGAAAAAAAATTCTTGTTCCAAGTTCAGTTCCAGATGGGTTGTGGGTTAAAACCCCTAATGTGAAAATTTTGTATTGTAAAGTATTGCAAGAAAATGTACAAGTGGTTCCAGATGATGGTTATCACTTGCGCATTGATTACAAGGATTATTTTGCTATCTTATTTGATGACAACGAATTCACTGAATTCAATGAAAAGCTACAATCTGTAGATCCGCTGAACTTTATAGACAACAGACCTTACAAAGAAAGGTTAAAACAGGCACAAGAAGCAACAGATTTGATTGCCGCTAGCGATTGCTTGTGTGGATTTTAGTTTTATTGGAATGACATCCTAGATCAAGTCGGCCATATGGACCGCCATATAGAAGGCTGTGATTGGAGGATGAAGCTGTTGTGGAGGTTAAGTTTTTTAATAATGAATATTTAACTGCAATTTTTTTAAAACTCACGAGAATTTAAGTTGGTGTCGGGAAATATTTTTTAACTTTTAATCCGTCTAGTTACTCCATTTGTTTTCAAACCTGGGGCCTAGAAATCAATTTTTTTTTGTAATTGCATGTTTGTTTTCATGTGTCGGAATCGATGAATGCTCATTTGGCTAAATGGGTGTGATTAATTTAAATGAGGAGGAACAAATTACGTGTCTCCAAAACCACGATCTGTTTTAGCTTCTTAAAGATTCACGAACCATCTATGGAATTATGATCAATGGTTAAATCGTTATGCCGATGATAAATTATTCATACAAGTGAGAACCAAATCAAATTCGGAAGTCGTTACCACCCACTAAGATATTAGAGATCATATATTTAGAAAAAACAAATTCACCACAGCTCACAAATTGGGAATTGTTTAAGCCGCTAGTCGAGGAAATTATAGAACTTCAACTGCCAATCAAAGGTGAAAACGAAATAGAAGAGGAACTAGACAGACTTCTTGATGTCATATAATGGTCGACTTGGGTATGTACCCCCAAATTATCATCCAGGAAAAAAAACTCCGTTATTTACCCAATAGAAGTAAGAGAACTAGTACAGGAAGAACGAAAGGCCCGAAAAAAATGACAGACTACGCATGTGCCGCAAGACAAAACCACCTTAAACAACTTGTACAATTTTATACAATTGGAAAATCCCTCTGTTCTCTAGCTCCAACTAAAGATACCGACTAGTCCCACTGGAAAGCAACAAAAGGGTTAAAACTACCAAAAATGTAGAAAGCTGACCTGTTTGCTGTACATCTAATAATAGAAATATTTCAACCTCTAGGTTGGCAGACCAGTTACGAAAATATGGTTGATACGCCCAGAACATCTGACTTCAAAGATATCAGGCCGAAACATTGAACGAACTAAAAGCTGAAGTTGAGAACATAAAATCAAAGAAAGCTCCTGGTTGGAAAATAATAATGGAGCTGCCCGAAAAAGGCACCCGTAAATTATTGCCAATGCGTTGGAAAGTAGCAGAAGCAGTAATGATTATGAAACCGGGCAAGCCACTGAATGACACCGGCCAATTTAACTTCTATAGAATATCAGTTTGGTTTCAGAAATAAACACTCAAGTATTGAGTAGGTTCATATGCTTACAGGTGTCATTGAGAATATATAAGAGAGGAAAAGATTTTCTCGAGTATCTTCTTAGATGTCGCGCAGGCCTTCGATAAGGTGTGGCACAGAGGTATACTCTTCAAACTACATAGAGATTTACCAAAACAATATTATATGATTTTAAAATCATGCATAGGGAATCGCCACTTTCGGGTGAAATATGAAAAATAATACTGCGAGTTACAAAAGATTTCGGCAGAAGTCCCGCAGGGTAGTATTTTGGGACTTATTCTTGACATGCAGTTCTCTCAGTAGGAGGCACTATCGAGAAATCGACAACGAAACTCCAACAAGCATGTGAGAAAATCATAAAATGGACAAAAAATAAATAAAAATAAGATTCTTAAATGACTTACCATATAACCAGCTTATTGAAGTGCTTCTCCTCAGTTAGTTATTGGTTTCAAAGTTCCAACATTTTCACTCTAATAACACTAGTTTTCAATATGATTTATTCACTATACGAGTATACACTTTAGAAAATAACTTAGAAATAAAGTCACAAGACACTATATTATTGGTGTCAATGTCATAAATAGTAGTAAAATTGGAGCGCGCGTGACTCAAGCACACGAGTTGTCTTTGGCGTAGCACACACACAAAATATACTCCAATATCTGGTATACGATATTATTGCTTTGATTCCTTTCCATGATGGAAAATGATTTGGTTTCAATGTTTAGAAGGTTGGTTTTATAGCAACAGCAGTTCGATGTTGTGTAAGTATCGGTATGATTTGTGTTATGCCGGATCTGATAGGCTAAACAAACTAAAGACAAGGGTGTTCGCGCCCATGCGTGGGTGCGTGCTTATATTAGATTTTAAACTAAATTTATTTATTTATTAATTTAGCAATCAAAGTTTACTTATAAACAATTTGGATGTTATTTTTATTAAGTCACTGCACTGGTACACGGTGTTTAATGTTGGACGACCTGGTTCGTACTGAGACTTAAAAAAATTTTTTTTGATTTTCGTAGATCAGAGATACTTATTTATTTATTTAGTAACACACTACTACACAATAAACAATAATCACATTCGGATTTGCTGTGATTGGGGTGTGTTTTTAGTGTGCACCGATTCATCGCAGCGGAAATCATAAATACACGTACATGTACGTAAGTAAAAAGTATTTAGCTACGCCAATTTACATTACAGACAAATCAATTGCAATTCGGAGATAATAAAACATTGGTTTGGATGTATTTTGTAATTGTTTTGAGAATTTTATGAGTAGGTAAACGATCTGAGAGTTAAACATTTTAACATCGTTTAACATTCATTTAATTAAGTTAGGGCTTTTTCTTCAACCAAAACTCGGCAAATGCCCCTAGCAAGCCTAGCTGACGCACGTGTTTGTTTTTTTTCGACTACCCCAGAAAATTAAATTTCTTTCCCCAAAAATACTAGGTCCAACTTGTTTAGTGTGGTTAGCTTAAACGTCCAGGGTCTGATTTTAAATATTGACGAACGTCGTACTTTTAATGGGGTCTCAATTGGTGTCATTTGCTTCTCGGAAACATTTTTATCGTCCGATATTCCCGATTCCGCGTTGGCCATAATTTGTTCAGGCGAGATAGAGCTAATCCATTGCTAAATGCAATTATTTATCGGTACCCCCCTCAATTTCTCAAAGGCCCGTTTCTGACTTTGAGTTTATTTTTATAAATGTCGTCGTGAATAAGCGAAAATTTCTTTTTGGTGTGGTTTATAATCCACCTAAAACGAACAAGAGGTCTTATGCTCAATTTAAAAAATCACTTTTATACATTGAGGTATGATGAGGTTTTAATTTTGGGTGATTTTAATTTTGATATTTCTCAAGAGACTTTTCTTTCTCGTAGCTATTTAAATATTTTAAATAGCATTAACCTTTCAGTTTATAATACTGTAGCGCCCACTTACTCGTATGCAACCGCAAGTGGTGGTTCCTATTCTCTCATTGATCACGTTGTCGCATCTGCTGAAAATTTCATTTGTTTTTTTAATAAATTGTCTTTTGGTATTGGCTCTCATCATGATCTCCTTGTTTTTTATGTTAATTATCACTCTCGTCCTAAACCTAAAAGTTCCAGCTTTAGGGATTTTTCGAAAATTGATGAATCTCACGTTTCATAAATTTGTGGCTCTATTTGTTGGGACAATATTTTTTCTCTTAGTACTTCTACCGATCAAGTTGACCATTATAATTCCTCTATTAATAATGTATTTAATAATTGCGTTCCTCTCTCTACTGTTTATTTTTGACGTAGATCCCCCTCCCCCCTTCTTTGGATGATGCAAGAGATTTTAAATGCTATTTCTGTTCGTTTCTCCAAATATCGTCTTTGGAAAATGAGTCAAAACAACAAAAATTCACTGAAGGCCTGGTGTGACGAGAAATATGGGTTTTAAAAAATTGCACCCCCTAGGGGTAGTTTTTTGGTGGTTGAACTATTCCAATATGTTGTAATTAATTTATAATAAATTACAGTACCGTCCCCAGCACGATACAATAAATATTAATAAAAATACGAGTCGTGTAGCTTTGTCTAATGCCAGCCCACACAGGAATTGCAGGATAACGGGACCTGCAAAAAATTTCCTAACTGTGTAACAAATTTGTAACTAATTTTAAAAAAATTCCTGTACCATTTTCATTGGATTGTGCTACATGTGCTGCTGCACCATTAGGGTCATGTAAATCGCGACAGAACTTACTTAAAATTCGGACCGGCCGGACTAATAATATTTTAACATAGAAATAAGATATCTTGCTCAAAAATTTACTAGAAAAAACTAAGGCTGCGGCGTCAGAGACGGGCATCGGTTTCGTAGAGTCGGTGCTATTTTATCGGGGTCGGTGTCGGAAAAAACTGAATTCCAATTTTTTTTTGTCAAATTACTAAAACAATGCAACATTTTGAAATGCAATAATTGTAGAGGCTGACGGCTTTCGCTTAGCCCTCCGAGAGGCTTTAGATTTGAACTTCGGTGGACTTAGAAGCCGGGATCATCAACCATGTCGCACTGCGTTTTGCACAAGATTTTCAACTTGCCACATTTTGTAATTGTAACATTTTGGAGTTACCCATTTAGATCCCACATCTTGATTTTCGACAAAATCGGTTAGGAAATGGCCAGGTTTCATCCCTATCCGCCATATTCCAGAACTTTATCAAAAACGAATTTTCTGAATCCCATTTAGGACCCACATGTCGCATTTCAACTAAATCGGTTAAAAATGGCCTAGTTCCATAGCGATGGCCATATTTCAGAACTTCATCAAAAAATCATTTTGGAAATCCATTTCCATCGCACGTGTAGAATTTCAACAAAATCGGTTTAGAAATGGCCTAGTGCCGTCCCTATTAGCCATTTTCTAGAACTTTATCGCAAACTCATTTTTGAATTTTGGCAAAACATTATTTAAAAGACGCATTTTTCCACATGTCAAATTTTAAAAATTCAATCCGGGATTTCCTAAAAATCGGGATTTTTTTATACAAAACCAGAATTTCGTTACACTCAGTAAATAAACATTTCCTCTATTCTTGTTCAAAAATTGTCTTTTATGAGTGAGTACTACGCCACCCACGACATTCTCCTCTATAAGATTGAGCTGTGGGAACGAATTCCGCTACAGGTGCGAAGCAGATAGTGGCACATTTATGCTACAGGGTTGGTCTTGGTGTTAAGTAAATTCTAACCCGCACCAGTAGAGTATTCATTGATTGGTCTACCAAATAATCATAGTGACAAGTTTGAAGATCGATTAGAATTTTTTGATATGAATCAAGAATCAAGATATCTAAGAAATGTTCAGTTTCACCAAATGTTATTTAAATATGCGAACTTCTTTAGAATTTGAATGGGGTTGGTACTAGTGTAATTTACATATTGGTCTACCAAAACTATGTAAACTTTATGTTCCACAGAAACTTTTGATCCAATCGAGCGATTGCTCCCAAATTTTGCACGAATCCTTTTTAGCAGCCGAGAAAAACCTAGGGAGATTAGTGATCAAAGACTGTTAATTTGCATGTCAGAATCTCAGATTATTGAAGAGCGAGAGTGCTGGCTGGAACAAATGTGAGTTGCAGACGCGAAGTCTAGGAGTAAGGAAAATGAGGAGCAGCGAGAAATCAGACTGAAATAGATACAAGTTGCAGTTACCACGTCTCGAACTGCGGAGAATGAAGAAGAGCGGGAGAATCGACTGGAACAAATGTGAGTTGTGGCAGTTGCGTCTACGGCTGCAGAAAACGAAGAACAGGGGGAATTTCGACACGAAGGCAACCGAAACCGTTTAGCTAGAGAAAGGCAATCAATTGGGCATTCCCAATTGGCACTTGCGGCATTTAACTATGATCCGCATTCACACTACGAAAACCATCCTAATGTTCTGATTGGCAATATGGACAAGATATGTGGTCACTGATCCACCAAAAAGTATAAAGGTGAGCTCCGAAATATGCTGCAATAATGGCAAGGTGAGGCTTCCAATACTAGATTTGCCGCCTGATGAATTCCCGTCATATATGACCGCAACAACAGCGGAGTGGAGACATTTCCTACAAAATATCCAAAAATACAACTCCTGTTTTCAGATGACATTATTCGGGGCAACTTCTATTGTTGATACACCAGGTTTATCACCGAATAGGGTTACTTCTTCCGTGTGCAAATGAATCGCCAAAGTTCTTGCAAATTTATTTTATGGAGAACGAACAAGATCGAGCAGATCAACGCTATCAGAATATTCTCGACTCAAGACGTAATCAAGGCCTTCTACATGTCCATAACCGTGCTGACAAAAGACCAGCTGCTTCAATGCCCCTCAAATTAATGAAGTGGCCATTGTTATGGTGGGCGATCAATTCGAAAGAAAGGATATCACTATTCAGCGACGTGGTGAAGCGCTGCAACGGATCTCTGAGACAAATCGATCCTACGACGCCCTGCAGTACTCGCTGATGTTATGGCGAGGTGAGGTTGGTTACTATTTCGCCAGCTCTTCCAGTTCATTGTCAATATGTACGTGAAAATGGAACGTAAGTGTCTTTTATATATTTGGCTGAAACGAAGCCTCGCGCGAATGAATATATCAATTTGCGAGATGCCGTGGCCAACGATCGAAATGTAGCTGATATTGGCAAATTGGTAATTTTACCTGCCATTTTACAAGGAGTCCGAGACTTATGCATGAATATGGCCAAGACACCATGACATATGTTCGAGCTCATTGGCGTTCGGACCTCTTTATAATATTCACTTGTAATCCCACTTGGCCTGAGAATAAAGAAGAGCTCATATTCGAACGGACATCAGTGGATCGTCATGATTTAGCAGCGAATGTGTTTCAACAAAAGCTATCAAAGTTGATGGACGTGTTAACGAAGAAAAAGTACAATATATTTGGCTGTTGGATGTACTGCCACATGCTCATATACCACAGTGGTGAAATAAAACAATTCGTCCAACACAAATTGGCAGTGTTATCTCCACTGAGTTTTCCGCAGAGCAAGAACACTCTAAGCATGAAGGACCGAAAATGCACGAAACAATATCCCAGAAACTTGATTCACGATACTCAAACTGGTGACTATGGATATCCTCAGTATAAGGGACGAGGACCGGACCATGGAGAGCCTACAGCCACATTGATAATGCATGAATACCATAAAGTTGAATTAGACAACAAGTGGGTGGTGCCATACTCGTCGCTTTCGAAGATGTTTCAAGCTCATATCAACGTTGAGTACTGTAATTCTAACAAATCCATCTAACACGTTTGTCGTATTTTAAATTTCCACATGTATGAACACCACCCGACTGTTGTCTACAGTGCACACTTGGAAAATGGGCAGTCAATCTATTTCATTGCCAATACTGCCCTGTCAACAAAATCGAGGGCGTTGACGTATCCAGAAGTTTCAAAGTAAATATTATACTTGGAATACTTCGAGAAATGTGTTTTGCAAACGGAAACAAGGCATGCCGGTTCCTGGGCAAGATGCTGTAGTAAGCGGTGCGTTAGGCCGGGTAAACATCGTCTATCCCAACGATGACGAGTATTATTTTCTGAGAATGTTGCTTCATACTGTTCGAAGATGAACATCTTTCCTGGTTTTGAGAACTATTGATGGCGAAGTTCGCGAAACATTCCGAGAAGAATGTCAAAAGCTGGGTTTATTCGAGAATGACGACACTGGGAAATGATACTTTATGAAGCAGCTTTATCGTGTTTACTGAGTTATGCAACCCATTAAATCCGAACAGCCTATGGGAACGTTCAAACGAACAAGCCACTTTAATAGACGATCAGAGAAGAGTTATACGATACTATCATGGAATGCGCGGCGGCCTATTTTTCTTAAATCTACTTGGCGGCACACGCAAAACATTCCTTATAAATCTCATACTGGCTGAGATACGGATGAGGCAGGAAGTGGCGCTTGATAATTGCATCATCTGGTATAGCGGCCACCCTAATGGATGAAGGGCGAACAACCCACTCAGTTGTAGTTATCTCTCATTATTGCTACAGAAAATGAGAACCCTAACTGCAATATAAGCAAAAGTTCTGGTCAAGCTGAAGTGTTAAAATTGTGCAAACCCATCGTATAGAACGAGTGTACGATGCCACAAAGAAAATCACTGAAAGCTCTTAACCGTACATTACAAGACTTAAACGGAAGTATTGAACTGATGGTACCAGTATTAGTGGTTCCGGCTGATGATTTTCGCCATACGCCTGAAAGCTTCAGCTCTGTGAACAAAATTACAAAAACTCCAATTGTCAACAAATATCAAATTCGCATTCAGCAAGAAACAGATGCATAGCAATTCGCAGCGAAACTGCTGCAGATTGGCGGTGGCCGATTCCCCATTGGTACACTGACGGACTAAATCACATTCACTGAAAATCAGTGTCTGTTAGTGTTGTCCATTGAGCAGCTGATTCAGAAAATATACTCAAACATTGCCAAAAAATCATGATTGGCTATGCGAGGGGACCATCCTTGCACTCAAAAATGAAAGCGTGAATCAAATTAACGAACAGATACAGAGTCAAATACCAGGTACTGCTACCACATACAAGTCATTTGATTCCCTAGTGAACACCGATGTTGCCGTTAATTATCCGCTGGCATGCCTTATCATATCTTAAAATTGAAGAAAGGATAATGTCACCGAAGCCACTGTATTGACAGGGATTGCAAAAAAGAGCACCTTGCATACCAGTTCCCAGTTAAACTTTAATCTGTCATAACCTTGAACAAAACTCTAAGATAGTTTGCAGGCGTGAATTTGGAAAGTCTTTGCTTCTCTTCATGACCAGTTGTATATGACATGCTCACGAGTAGGGACTTCAAAAAATTCGTATGTTTTAGCACCGGGAGGAAAATCAAAAATGTTGATGAAGTTCAGCAGTTCAAATTTAACCCGGACAAAGCCGGGTACTTCAGCTAGTTACCTATAAATAAATCGTCTTGATAAATTGCCACGTCGGTGTGCACCATTTTACACACGGTGGTAAATTATTAATCTCAAGGCAAACTTAAAAAATTTGTGCTTACCTACCTTTAAAAGGTTTTTTACATTTTGATGAATACTCGCTCAACATTATGGACACAAAAATAAAAAACAAAAAAAATTCTAAATTATTTATTTATTTTTTGTTAACATTAAAATAAATATTATTTATTTACATTTATTATTTATATAATTTCTATTTTTTTGTTTCAACATAATCCTTATTTATTTTTCATTCATAAATTTTTGTTTTTGTTACAAACATTAAAGTATTTTGTTTATATTTAGTAAATTTTGTAATATTTGTTTTATTCTTTTAATTTTGTAGCTTTGTTTTATCATTTATTGTTTAACATTAACTTATATAAATAAAATTGTTTTGGATAATATTGTTTTTAAATTTAATATTAAATACAGATTGTTATTATTAATTATTTTTTTTTTTTTACAAAATTAGTTAATTTTAAGCAAATAATTATTGTTTAATATATAATATTATGTATATGTAAAATTGTTGTTTTATTTAATTAACTTATTTTGAAATAAATAATAAGTAAATTATAATATTTATTTATATATTTTATAATATCATATTATTATTTATAGTATTTTTTGTTTTTTGGCACTTTATTTATTTATTTAATATTTTACTATCGTATTAAATATAAATTAAAATCATTTATTGTGTATTTAAATAATAATTTATAGATAAATAAATAAAAAAAGTTTGTAATAAAATTATTTAAAAAAAAAAATAATGGGTTTGGTTGTAAAAAAGTAAAAATAATGATTATAAAAAATTTTAAAAATAAATTTATATAACAATAATTATATTTTATTAAATAACAATTTATGCGAATTGTTTTTATATTTTTATTGTGGTAAGTTTTCATTCATCTTTTTTTTGATACGTATTTGTAAATAAATAAAAATTATTGATAGTTAAATAAAAGAATTATCGGTTAATTACGGAGTTTATCAGCATTGCCGTTTAATATTTTGTGATACGTAATTAATTGATGTTTTTTTTACGGGTCAGATACGATGTCAGTTCAAATGCAATTCGAGCTTAAGGACAAAATCTTAAAGCTTTTGAGAGTTAATGACCTTTTTTGTTAGATTAGTGACATCTAGGTGTAAGTAGTAATATTAGAAGTAGTTTTATATCAGTTTTTTTGCGATTATACCAGTTTAAGCGTCGAACAGAACCGAAAGCTCACGAAAGATCTCGAATATTTAGGGCGATATATAAATACAGGATTTTTCGAAATGGTACGCGAAAGATTGCAAAATTAGAAATAGTAGTGTGACTAAAAATAACTGTAAATGGTAAATGGAGAATTAATATACAGCCTTGGCCAAAAGTATTGAGCACCCTGTAAATTTCGATTAATTAGGGAGTTAATTAGCATTGCCGTTTAATATTTTGTGATACGTCATTAATTTAATTTTGTTTTACGGATCAGATACGATATCAGTTCAAATGCAATTTGCGCTTAAGGACTAAATATTAAAGCTTTGGAAAGTTAATGACCTTTTTGTCAGATTAGTGACATCTAGGTGTAAGTAGTAATATTAGAAGTAGTTTTATAACAGTTTTTTGTGATTAGACCAGTATAAGCGTCGAACGGAACCGAAAGCTCACGAAAAATCTCGAATATTTAGGGCGATATATAAATACAGGATTTTTCGAAATGGTACGCGAAAGATTGCAAAATTAGAAATAGTAGTGTGACTAAAAATAACTGTAAATGGTAAATGGAGAATTAATATACAGCCTTGGCCAAAAGTATTGAGCACCCTGTAAATTTCGGTTAATTAGGGAGTTAATCAGCATTGCCGTTTAATATTTTGTGATACGTCATTAATTTAATTTTGTTTTACGGATCAGATACGATATCAGTTCAAATGCAATTCGCGCTTAAGGACTAAATATTAAAGCTTTGGAAAGTTAATGACCTTTTTGTCAGATTAGTGACATCTAGGTGTAAGTAGTAATATTAGAAGTAGTTTTATAACAATTTTTTGTGATTAGACCAGTTTAAGCGTCGAACAGAACCGAAAGCCCACGAAAGATCTCGAATATTTAGGGCGATGTATAAATACGGGTGTCGAACACAACGGATGCGCTATACAGAATTTTTCGAAAATGTATGCGAATGATTGCAAAATTAGAAATAGTAGAGTGACTACAATAACTGTAAATGGTAAATGGAGAATTAGTATACAGCCTTGGCCAAAAGTATTGAGCACCCTATAAATTTCGGTTAATTACGGAGTTTATCAGCATTGCCGTTTAATATTTTGTGATACGTAATTAATTGAATTTTATTTTTTTTACAGATCAGTTACGATATCAGTTCAAATGCAATTCGAGCTTAAGGACAAAATCTTAAAGCTTTGGAGAGTTATGACCTTTTTTGTTAGATTAGTGACATCTAGGTGTAAGTAGTAATATTAGAAGTAGTTTTATAACAGTTTTTTGTGATTAGACTAGTTTAAGCGTCGAGCAGAACCGAAAGCTCACGAAAGATCTCGAATATTTAGGGCGATATATAAATACAGGATTTTTCGAAATGGTACGCGAGAGATAGTAAAATTGGAAATAGTAGTGTGACTAAAAATAACTGTAAATGGTAAATGGAGAATTAGTATACAGCCTTGGCCAAAAGTACTGAGCACCCTATAAATTTCGGTTAATTAGGGAGTTTATCAGCATTGCCGTTTAATATTTTGTGATACGTCATTAATTTAATTTTGTTTTACGGATCAGATACGATATCAGTTCAAATGCAATTCGCGCTTAAGGACTAAATATTAAAGCTTTGGAAAGTTAATGACCTTTTTGTTAGATTAGTGACATCTAGGTGTAAGTAGTAATATTAGAAGTAGTTTTATAACAGTTTTTTGTGATTAGACCAGTATAAGCGTCGAACGGAACCGAAAGCTCACGAAAAATCTCGAATATTTAGGGCGATGTATAAATACGGGTGTCGAGCACAACGGATGCGCTATACAAAATAACTGTAAATGGTAAATGGAGAATTAGTATACAGCCTTGGCCAAAAGTATTGAGCACCCTATAAATTTCGGTTAATTAGGGAGTTTATCAGTATTGCCGTTTAATATTTTGTGATACGTAATTAATCGAATTTTATTTTTTACGGATCAGATACGATATCAGTTCAAATGCAATTCGAGCTTAAGGACAGAATATTAAAGCTTTGGAGAGTTAAGGAACTTTTTTTAGATTAGTGTAATAGTAGTAATATTAGAAGTAGTTTTATAACCGTTTTTTTGTGATCAGTTTAAGCGTCAAACAGAACCGAAAGCTCACGAAAGATCGCGAATGGATGAGATATACAAGAGATTTCAAAGTGGTACGCAAAATTTTATAAAATTCGAAATAGTAGTGTGACTAAAAATAACTGTAAATGGAGAATTAGTATACAGCCTTGGCCAATAGTATTGAGCACCTCATACATTTCGGGCGTACACCATAAGTATAGCAGAAAACAACCCCTAATGTTTATTGATTATATTTTCGGCATCTAAAAAGGGTTAAAAACAATGACACACACCGCAGGTGTGGCAATAAACCATCTGGTGCAATAAAATTTGTTATTTTTCCATTTTGTATTTATTCATAAGTTCGCTATTTTCACTCATTCTTTACACATTCAGTGATCTAATGCGCTTTTGGTGTTTTGATGAAACAAAACGAGTTGTGCAATATACTATTGAGCGATTTGACCACACAGTAATAGGTACAGAACCAGGCGCAAACACATCACCACATACTGTGAGGGCCGAGAGTCTGAAAGGCTGTAAAGCCAGGAAGAAACCATGGTTCTAAAATACCAAAGTTTCACCGAAGAAGATTGGTCAAATATCGTGTGGTCAGACGATTCAAACTTTGAAGTAAGTTGATAATTCTATGCTCTAATAATATTAAATAATATGATTTTAAAATAAAATTCATTGATACAAATATTTTAGTTTTCCGAAGTCTCTACATTCAGATTTCTTTATTTCAGATTTTTGGTACACCTGTTTACGAATTATGTTCGAAAAACGTGACTTGAGAGTTGGGAGTTTTCCTGTAGTTTCTTACTAGGTGTAAATATAAAATTTAATTTTTATTTACATCAATCAACAATAATATTAATTTTGTGCGTCTAGTAGGTTAGTGAAACAGCAGAAAAACTCCCAACTCTCAAGTCTCAGTTTTGAACAAAATCTGTATCCTGGTGTGCCTTTTGTCTGTTGCCGGATAGACGAAGCATTTAGTCCAGAGTGAATGGCACAAACCGTAAAACACGGCAGAGGCAGCGTAATGGACTAGGGCTGCATACCTAATTCTGGAGTTGGCGAAATGTTCGTGTGTGAGGGCCACACGAACTCTTCAAATACATAAACGTCCTAGAATCTGCGTTATTTTGCCCTCATTTTTAACTCGTTTTGCCCGCACGGTGGCATGGTTTCGAGAAAATGACATTGAGGTTCTTGAGGGGCCTGTCCAGTACCCAGACATGAACCCCATAGAACATTTATGGAGATTATTAAAACGCAGAGTCTGGCGCCACACAATAAATAAAAAAGAGGACCTAAAACGCTGTCTGTACCAAGAATGGGGCGCCATACGTCTTGCAAAATGTAAAAAAAACTTGTAAGCTCTCTACCCAAAAAAATATTGTTACGCATCCCTATAACTGCCAACGCGCTGAATGCAAATAGAATGAGCGTCAATGAGCTGTTAGGGATTTATTGCCATTACATTGTACAAGGATGCCACAAAAAATATTCTGCTGATATTTTTACTTTGTTTTGTTGTAAAATTTGTTATAATTGATCCCTGAGTGTGATTTAGCTTTTGCGTCGTAAAGGCAATCGGGTGTTAATTTTCTTTGTCATCAACTTAAAAAATAAGTGCACCAACACACTTTCAGTGCTTGCATCGCAGCGGACGGAATGACAGTAAGTGTTTTATTAAGTGATACCTGAGTAATTATTGATAAATCGACGGGTTTGCTTTATGTTAATTGAGGTTGGAATATTTAAAACGGCCCCAACCTCCTGCGGATCAGTGCTGAGTCCCACTTCTCGTATTAAATATCCCAAGTACCGCATCTCACTAGGGTGGCAGCCCTGGTACGGTAAATGCAGTCTTGATTCGTGAATGTTTTTCAAAATAAACCTGCCAGTACGCGTCTTTAAAAGTCAAGTCCGGAAATGGAGTTCGCTTGTGACAATCGGCCAAAGAGTCCATTAAATATAGGAAGTGGGGCTTTTTTAAGAGAATCGGGAATAATTTACGTACGTCTAAAGAAATTCGACTCTTTCCGTACTTGTAACGAGAGAGCTCCATGCAGTTTCACTGACCCCTTTCACATTTAAATTAAGCATTCGGTCAATTTCTTCATATAATTCTTGTTGTTTCTCTGGCGAGACAGGTAGTAGCGTTGTTTAATCGCCTTACTTTTTTCACCAACTTGATTTCATTCATAGAGAAGATGAAAAATTTGTTGGTGACATTTTAGAAGTTTTTCTCTCCTTGTGGACTAAGCTTTTTATGTAAATTTGTCCTTTGTACAGTCTAAACTGTTTCAATCACACAAATGCACAAGTTTGGAAGCAGATCAAATAGTTGCCAGAAGAAGACAGTCCGTTCAATTTTATTTTTGGTTCCATCCGTAGTTCGAATAAAGCAAGCTAATTTATTACCAATTCTTTCAATAATCTGATTGCACCTCTACCTAACATGGTTACGGTTGCCTAGAACCAATTTGCACTTCTGCGTACGGACGCGGATTGTTTTTGAAATGGCTTGTACAATTTTAATTTACACAATCATTGAAATAGGCCATTCTACGTCTAAAATAATTTATCGCTCGATCTATTTTAGAATTAATATTGTTGACGAAAGTTTCAGTAAGCTCTCCAAATGTGGTGATCTCAAATAACTAACATTTGGGTTGATATTTTTCGCAGGCATCCGTCAACTATAGGAGAATTTCAATCGAGGACAATACTGGACACGATATCCAATATCTTGATTTTTACAGGATTTTTACATTTTACATATTATAAATAATATACGTTCACTTGTTATTGCTTCTGAAACGCGTCTACTCCGCCCATTCCGGTAACATTATCGATAGGGAGACTCACAAGTAGTTTTTCGTGATTTTGGCAATCAATGGAATTAATTTTATTTTAGCTACATCACCAATTATCTTATAAATGGACCGCCATATAAATCCCTCGCTAAATCTACTTACATCATATCCTGATGTTTCCCACATTTTCTCATAACGACTATAAAGTATATACTTGTAGCTCTTCAACTGACTTCGTGTATGTTGTGCGTGGTCACGTTTGGTAACGCAGGATGAGCATGCTTACAAAGTATTTAAATCAATCCCCTTTCGGAAAATCTATATTACAATCGTGTAGTCATCTTAAGAATAGCCAAGATAAATTCGGAAAAGTCTCTTTACTGTTTTGATGGCGATGTTGCCGATGTATCTGTTCATGAGACTTTCAAAATAAGACCACAGAGCGGTTTTCATTAAAAACTGCAGTATTCGGAAAATTGGAAAGGCATTTTCAGAAATAATGGAGACACTGGAGAGAATAATAAGTTTACAACAGCAGACAGTATGCAGAGCTGCGGATACTATGTTGCAATATGTATGAGAAAACTCCTTCAGACGTTTTCTTTCTCAGACTAGCAAAATTGGGAAAACACTAAGTTTTTATTCAAAAACCGTGGTTAAATAATAACAGGATTTGTGACCGTAGAGCGAAAGGGTATGGCAAGTATACACTCATATAGTGATGCTACTATTTACTAATGCAGGAATGCCATACAAAAAGGTAGAGTTTGAAACTAGCGCTGATACCTCTCCACAAAGTTATGAATAAGAAAATGGTAATGGTGTTGCACGAACCGATATATAGGTATATTAGCAGAGCGCCGAGAATAATATTCGCGAGCACCTTAGAAATTATTCTGCATCAACAATTTTTGGAGAACGCACTTCACAAAATCCTTTCGCACTACCAAAACTTACTACCTCTTATTAGAGACGAAGGCTCATTTTGTGAACCATCTATAGATGGTTCCATAGATGGCTTATAATCTGAACATTCAACTTGTTACCCGGAACAACTTTAGGAACCACCAAGAGTGCACAATTTGACTTATTAAGGAAATAATTGATTGTTTTTTACATAATTTACTAGTACGAGTGTCCACAACCATTTTCAAGATGCAATTAATCCTTATGAAAAAAACTTTCGATGAAACGAAAAGTACCAGTGAGCTTTATCTTCAAGAATTTCCGCCTTTGACAGATTTTGTTTAATATTCTAACAACTCAGTTATTTAATTAAGCAAGATCGACTTCATCAAATTAAAAATTATTGGAGCTATACTTATCACAAAAGTTGCTACCCCGGAAATTGTGAGGATTAGCTCTCTTTTTGGAGAACACTATTCTCTTACACAAAAAAATCAGATACAATACGCCATAAAAGGTTCCATGCCCCTAAAATTGGCTGATCCAGAACAAATCATTCCCTCTTGACTAGAGATTTTTGAAGCGCATTTAAAGGCCACATATATTGCAATGAAATGGATTACATGAAAGTTACTCATAACTTTGTCGTCATTTCTTTTGACAGCTTCCAAAATTTTCGGAAAATAGCTATATACTCTACTCGTAAGCAGCTTTATATGATGAGAATGTCTGTAATGTTAAGATGAAGCAATCATGGAAGGATTGCCTCTATCTCACAACTAGTTTATGATTGAGGCAAGCCTTTCATAATTTTAAGGTTATTTTAAACGCTAAGCTATGGGGTTACGTCGTTCGTACGCGGCTAGCTAGAGATATACGATAAAGCGGCGTTCAGTTTCAACTTCTCGGAAACATGGCAACCAACGGATTACTCATAGAATCGGAGAGGGGGAGTAAGGGCGGTAGTCAGCATTTTTATTTACCAGTTGGTCACCCTATGACAAATTGGAGTCAATAAGTTCAAGACAACAGCAAGAGCTATTTTATAGAAAATACAACAAAACGGGCTGGATTTAGCAAATGCCAGGAATCGACTAAAACTTTAGTTCTTTAGTAAATTTGGAAGTACGGTCGAGGCGAGTCTAATCGGATTTTGGAAGTGAAATTTTGAATTTATCGATAAAATGATTTGCATTTAAAAAATCAGGTGATAAACATCATTAATGCATAAACCTCAGTAGGCGCAATTCAGTCTGCAAGCCATTGGGTCTTTTAGAATTACTTAGTTATTAACAACCTTCACGCTTTTAAGGAATCAACCAATATATTATGCAGACTCACATAAGGTTCACGGCTCATATGCTATCACTATATGAGCATTAGCTATAAGACCAAATTTTAAGCTATAAGACCAACAGCTGAAGCCAAAAACAAAATTTAAAGTCTATAAACTCATAATATAATTTCACTAATTCTCCACTTTGGGCTAAACTTGGTTAAAAACCCAAGCAATGGAATTATTACGATAGATGAATACAAGCTACGGATAAATTTAGAATCACAACCTCACCTCGAACACGAATTAAGACAAATGCTTTATTTCTCGGAACATGAACCATATGAAACGGTACAGCAGCTCTTGAAACACCTATCACACGTTAAGCTCAATACTCTTAGTATACTTTACCGAAAAGACGTCTAATTGACAATAACCCAATCGATTCCACCCACTACATTGGTACTATAGCATTAGCAAAGTAGTGCAACATCGGGGAACAAGGAATTAATTTCAGATATATCATTACAAACCAATATCATCATTTCGTGATTAACTTCACAACTGTTGCAATCACTAATGCGTGTTCTCAACTTTCGCGCCTTTGTAACATCTCGAAAATGTATGTCCTTATAATGAAGTTAATCCACCAAGAATGCTTTCTACAGCACGAAAGCATCATTAGCGCGAAACCATAACAAGACTAGAAAATAACTTTCGATAATTTGAATATTCAAATCGAAAGCTCTAACCGACTATTACACTATCTTTAAAGTGCCTGTGACTATCTTTGACTGTGTGACGGTCGTTTAAGTTGACCAAGTTCTCGTGAATGGACAAAATTTTCTGAAGTATTAAAATTTCAGTGCGCAACGGGAAATCAGTTTTGAGTTTGTACATTATCAAGATTAGATTCCAAATATACATTTGGCCATAGGAAGCTTTCCCCAGTATTATTTATAGTGAAGTTTCGGGAATTTTGGCAATCCGGTCATTTTATGATTCTTTAGGGACATGTTTAACTGTTAATCAGATTAAGAAACGTGCACCTCAGTGAAATCTATTTCCAAATCCAACACAATTTATTAAATGATCGCTAGCAATTTACCCAAAATATGTTCAGCGGGAAGTACTAATTACGTATATCCTATCCCAGGATTTTTAAAATCGTTTATTTTTAAAATGTTTAAGATAAAAAGATAAGAAGACAAGCCGTTACTTGAAAATAGCACAATGAGCTCATTTTTGTGGCCTAATTAATTGTTAACAGAACCCACGAGGGAAGTGATCGATCTGTTATGATTTCAATACGATACAACTATTACAAATTCACATGACGATTTGTATGTTGGGATTGGTGCTATAGCATCATCGGAAGATTTAAACGAATGGGTCCCTGGATCCTAACTTGTCGTAGACGATTTTATTTTATACCGATTCCACGTAATATGCACTATCTAAGAGTAAAAGACCAAGGCCATCCGTATGTCAGGGTTGGCGCTATGGGGTCATATGTTTAAATGCCAGAATCATTTTTAAGAACACAATTCGGATTAAAATTAACAGTTCCTGGGAACCTGAATATCCATTTGGATATGGTCAAGGAACCATGTGAGTATCGTGATCGATTTGAAATCAAAACAGATCGGTCACTTGTAGTCAACACTTGTAGTTCCCGGGAACTAGTAAATTTAACCAATAATTCGAACGTGAATTTAATGGGCCACACATAGGCATATTACGCCAACCTCAACAAACGGTTGGTCTGGAAATTTGTTTAAGAGACATAGATTATCGTGTCGTATCGAAATTAGAAGAGATCGTTGACGACTTTCAGGTTCCTGGAAATTAATTAATTTTAATCCGAATTGTCTTTTAAAAAATGATTCTGCCATTTACACCAGTGTGAAGTATACTTAATTGATTAAATATAAATTGATTAACATTATAAAAATCTAGTAAAGTGGCTATAAATGTTCGCAAAGGTGTACAATGAGATATTTAAAGCAGTAAGCTTTATCTTGATATGATGACCAGGGCTCTTGAATCAATTTTTTAAGTTTTACTACTACAGCGAGTATTGCATAAACATGGATATTCTACAACACTAAGCCAAATAGCGAAGATCTCAGAGGGTGGCTCCGAGATAGGGCGTACAGTGAATTCCTTTTTGATTGTATATAGTCACTATGTGAGCCAATCTCTGAGATTTTTGCTGTTTGGCTCAGTTTTGTGTGTCTATACGCGTATTTCCGAGTTGGACATGTTGGCGTCGAAAACAGCGTAGACAATTGATTTTTGAGTATACAATGTAGAGAACTGGTAGAATATGTAGACAATGTAGATTATTGCGTATTTTTTATGGTTTAAATTGTTTTTCTGCACCAGGGAATCATCCTAGAGTTTCCCAGTTTTAATTGAGGTTTACCTATATTTGAGCAGTTAAAATTCAATTTTTATAAAACAAATAAGTGAGATTGAACTATCTTGGTCAATCGATGGCTTCGATATTGGTACAACCATCTGCAAATTGGAACATCAAAACCCTAACAGGAGCATTATGCTCGGGTGCCAAAAATTCAAACACAAATCTCAAGGCACGAGAAACATGTGCCACGGGCAACTAAAGAAAATTCTTCACCATCCTAACAAAAGGGATGTATTTGGTCAAATCTTAACACCAGATGAAGCACAAAAATATTTGTGTTATTGCTAAAATGAACAAGGGGATCTAACAATATACAAGCTAAAAAAATCAAAGGAGATATATCGGGCACTGCAAAAGCTCTAAAATATGTAATAACAGAAGTGTATAATTCCGGTATAACGCCGTCCAAACAGAATGAAGGCTTGACTAAAACGATTCCTAAGAAAGGTGACCTAAGAAAATAATACAAAAAATTTGCAGGATATATTCCTTGTCAACATAGCCATAAGGATAAAGCAATGGTCGTCCTACATAGAATTGGAACAAGCTGGCTCAACATAACACGCATCATTATTGAACAGTGAATTCACCACTGTGCCTACACTTCGTAGACTTTGAACGTTCACTTCGTTTGCGAAATTGGCATCCCAAAGAAATTAGTCGGACTCATCGGCAATCAATACAATACAAAGGCAAATTGGTAAGACTTGAAAAATTTGACACAAGAGCCCTGGTCATCATATTTTATTTTCAAAATTCGGTGACGAGACCCATTTTTAGCTGAATGGATATGTGAACAAGTAAAGTAGGCCAATTTGGGGCGATATCAATCCAAACGAAATACATTAAAACCAAATGCAACCCGAGAAAATCACTGTTTGGTGCGGATTTTAGTCTGGCGGAGTCATCGGTCCAAACTTCTTTCAAATTTAAATTTGTGTTGCCATAATGGACTCTTGCGCGTTTTAACGCCTTTAGCCTTCTTCCTTTGCGGGACTGACTATCTTAAATCGCAGGTCTATGCGAATAAACCACAAACAATTGATGCCCTTAAATTGAACACATCGAACGCCATTCAGCAAATTCAGCCAGATGTATGCGACAAGGACATTGAAAATTTGACCTCCCGGTCAGAATTTTAATTGTTAATTGTTTCAAATTATTTTAAAATAAGATTGTGTCCAAATTGAATATATTTTCGACCAAAAAAAAATAGCGCCAATCCTAAGATACGGATGGCTTTGGACTTTTATTACTAGCTAGTAGACATATACGGTCACAATACTCGTGGTCCTTGGAAACCAATAATTTAAATCAATAATTCAAATACTAACTAAATAGGCCATAAAGATACAAGCCCGTTGTACCAATCTCAAGTAACGACGTGTCTCTTAATTTTCTTATCATAGACATTTGAAAACAGACAATTCAATAGTTCGTGTTATTTCAAAATGTTCTGGTAAGATTTTAAAAATCCTGGAATGGGATATAATTAATATTGCCTGATGAGAATTTTTTATTTTTCATGAGTGAAATACCGGGATAACTTCACACACATACTTAATTTAGACTACTAACGACAATTTAGAAGATCGGAGTTTTTCTGTAGAGGATATTTGGAGGTTAGGAAATCCAAACCAGACTTAACGACTAAAATGAGGACGAATCGTTTTGATGAATATTTTAGATTAAAATGCGGTCAGTCCGTTACCTAAATAATGAAAACTATATAAATACCAAAACTGTCAGTTCAAACCAATAATAATGTTAAAGCTTAGTCTTATTTATACGAATACACCATTTTATATAAAATAAAACCTACACTCGCCAACAACTATAACATTTCACTATAATTCAATAAATAATAATTTTGTTGTAATAAATGCGCCCAATGCGAATGATAAATTTAATTTAAAATTAAAAAAATTTAATTTCCTTGCGACATTATTTAAATCGCCCGCTATTGATTGGGGTCCTATTCTACTTTGATCTTTTAAATTTTGCCGTTGATGTACCGACGGTGTATCACCATAGTCGTCGTCCATCTCGATGCTATTTTCCTCATTTGATTTATCGTATGACGGTGATTTTGATTTTTTCTCTATTTCCATCTCTGTAATGTACGTGTGGTGACGCATTTGTAATGGGTGTGAAAAATTAAATATTTAGATTAGTATAATACACGATATCGTAAAATACTGATAAATATATTACCGTACAACCTGATGGTACCCTCAGCTTCGCCAATACTATTTTTTGAGATGCATTTGTATCCATCAAAATCGGTTTTCATTAATTTCCGTATGACCAATGTCATTTGGGCTGCATATATTGAGTTTTCTATTTCTGTCATTAAATATCGTTCATTTGGTATTATCATTTCACCTGTAAAAAAAAAAGCGGAAAAGCACATAAAAAATTACCCGTATGTTTCGATAAATGTTATAAGTAAACATAAAATTGTCATATATCATAAAAAATTGTTTAAAATTTGATTGATTGAAACATTTCTGTTTGATAATTAAATAAAAATTTACAATACATTTGTTGCATTGGACGCTGATAGACATCGAAACGTAAAGCGAGGTGCATAATTACCATTTTCACGTAGCCAATAATTTATTGCTTTTGGTGATGCTTCCACGTTACATATTAATGTTACGTCGGTAACAACTGGTGCACCCACTAATTGATTTGGAACTTGGATTAGGGGATGAACTGAAACGAAAGGAACAGACATGCAAATTTTTTAAAATTGCGAAGTTTTTATTATTTTTGCTAGTTGATTGTGTAAAAAATTAAAGTAAAAAATTCGACAACCAAGATTAATAAAAAACCAGTTAATTTTCGAAACGTGGTTTTATAAAACTAAAGTATTCTTGACTTTGATGATTGAACTGAACTATTTCTTAACCAGGTTTGGGTAAATTCGATGAAGGCTGTAAAGTTACTGCCTAAACATCCAGTTATACACTGCGTGTCACAAGTAATATTGAGTGAACTAACAAAAAATATGAGTTAAATTTGTAAAATAGATCACACCAATTTAAAAAAGGCTCATATACTTTCCAAAACAAACACGTAAATTTATCTGACTAGTGGATACTTGAGGCTATCCAAGCGTTTTTAAGCTACACATTTTTTTCCCATCACCATACCATAAAAGTTAGCCAATAGTTTGCAGCCGAAAGTAGAAAAAAATGATTTCCATGATGGTTACCCATTGAAAAAATTTCAATTCAATTTTCATTTGGGAAGCCGGGGAAAACTCGTTTGAATATATCGCACACACAAAATTTGAAATTTTTTAAAAATTTACAACGTCTTTAAAAATTGAGAAGAAATTATCGTTAACTTTAACTTTGCAATACGTTATGGGGAATAAACACTCCCGACTCTTTCGCGATTCACTTTTAAAGCCCTACCTTACGTAACAGCAAAATCGAGGCCGTATAGCTGAACGTCCGATTTACGTAGAACTGTCTACGCATTTCATAACTTGACTGACTCCTTGCTAAGAAATTTAATATCACTCTCATGATATATCCAAACAAATTTTAAGGGACTCTCTCTCCACACGAAAATTAACCTGAAATTTTTGCCAGCTGTGACCAAGGCCTTTTATTTGAATATATTTCCAGATGCGATATTTTAAATAGTCAATTTTTAGACATTTTAAAATTTCTTGCGTGTGACATATTCAAATAAAATTTCCCGAACTCCTCAAATGAAAGTTGGCCAGAAATTTTTTCGTGGTATAAGCATCGTTAAAACCTTTCATTTCAATCTGTATCCAGCCATGACACAATTGACCGTTTAGGTAAATAAATATTAAGAAATTTATGAATTTTGTTTGTGCGATATATTCAATCGAGATTTCCCACATGATAATTGACCTGAAATATTTCCAGTATGAAGATCGTTAAAACCCTTCATTTGAATCTGTTTTCAGCCATGATGTTGTGTGCGCGATATATGCATTGAAGTTTTTCCGGACTCCCCATACGAAAATTGACCTGAAACTTCTTCCAGGTGAGAGCGGCTTTAACACCTATTTGAATCTATTTCCAGCCATGACACTTTAAACGGTCAATTTTTACAACGAGCTTTCCCGGATCCCCCCCCCCCCCACATGAATAATGACCTGCAATTATTTCCAGGTGTGAGAATCATTAAGACCTTTCTTTGAGTCTATTTCCAGTCATGAAGTGTCATTGTCTGTGTCTTTTCAAGTTAAAAACAAAATGTTAGAAACTGAAACTGATTTGTGCTTTTTAAGCACGACGTTTTTTATAGTTGATGTTACCCGAATCGCATCGGCAATGGCATAAAAAATGCTACCTCTTTTTCTGGTTCAACTACATCTTCGTCATCATTACCGAGTTCACCGAATATTATATCGTTATAAGAGCGTCATTCACAAATTCGAATAATGCCAATGCTAATTGTGCTATCGGTATGTCATCTTCGTTCAAATTTTAGACATTAATGTTTCCGAATAGCTTCATCCTTGAAGCAGTTTTTGATTGTATTAGCTGTTATATTATCCAAAGCTTCTGCTACGGTAACGATCGCATCCAAAATGTTTAGGTTTAGTGAAACCACACTCGTTTCATCAACTAGCCGAACTGCATCACAAGTTTTTTACAGTATGGTGATTGGGATCATTTAAAATTCCTTGGTCAATTGCTTGGAAGATTGAAGTTGTGTTAGGTGGCAAAAATTCGTATGTTGTATGTGATGAACTATTATCAAGCAGTAAAAGAATTCTCTTGTTTTGCTTTAATAATTCGGCATTCCATAGACGAAGTTCCTTTTCAAACAAAGCAGAAGTCATCCAAGCTTTAGAATTTGCCTCATAGCGTATAAGCAATGTGTGCACGTTTTTCAAGCATCGTGGTTTCTTAAACTTCCCAATAAGCATAAATTTTCGTTTAACGGGTCCGTACATGTTAGCTGCTACCAATTCTGTTATTCGATCTTTTGCCATTTTTTTCACCCTATCTTTCGCATCCAGCACGTAAAGTTGGTTAAACCTTCTTTATCCAATCTTCTGCGATTGCTATTGGAGCCGAATTTGGTTCACCTGATATTTGGGAAAACAATATTCCGTTTGTACCAAATCAATTTGCTCTTTGCTGCAGCATTGGTCTATTTATCAGTACAGAGCTTGGTCAATGACCCCTTGTCAAAGAGAAAAGTTATTAAAATTGCTGATGTTTATGTCATGACACTGTGACAAAATGAGTAGAAAATTTGTATTTTACTTTCAATCAAACAGAACAGAGAGCATAAAATGATTTTACATACATGTTAATAGTTGTTGGTGTAAAACTACAACCTTGTCATGTCATTCTGTCACCATATCACAAAATTTTGCAAGTAAAGATCGAGCATTAGGGAGCAGTGGGGTGTATTAATGCTCAATATTCCATAACACGGTCAGTAACATTAACCAACACGGATAATTGCGCAATAAAAGTGATCCGGTAGAACTGTTATAGATTTGAAATATTTTCTCATGCATCTACGTTAATACTTTTTAGAACATAAAATCAATGTCGTTATAGGCGAATTGTCGTTGTAGGCGACGTCGTTTTAAGCGAAAGTACTGCACATGGGAAGAATAGCAAAATCAAACGGGACTTTGAAGTTTCGTCGCTATAGCTGAATGATCGTTATATCCGAGCCCGCTTGAAGTGAATTTCACTGTATCTGCTTTCGAACCACGACACTTTAATTTTGAATTTTTAGAAATTTTAAAATTTTGTATGTACGATATATTCAAACGAGTTTTCCCGGATTCCCCACATGAAAATTCATAGAAATTGTTTCCAGGTTTGAGCATTATTAGGAACTTTCACTTGAATCTATTTCCACCCATGACACTTTAAACGTTCAATTGTTAAAAATTTTCAAATTTTGTGTATGCGATATATTCAGTGGAGTTTTCCCGGACACCCCACAAGAAAATTATTAGAAATATTTCCTTGAATGAGCATCATGAAGACCTTTTATTTGAATCTATTTCCACCCATGACACTTTAAAAGTTCAAATGTTAAAAATTTTCAAATTTTGTGTGTGCGATATATTCAATCGAGTTTTCCCGGATTCCCCACATGAAAATTCATAGAATTTTTTTCCAGGTTTGAGCATCATTAGGACCTTTCATTTGAATCTATTTCCCGCCATGGCACTTTAAACGTTCAATCGTTAAAAAATTTCAAATTTTGTGCGTGCGATATATTCAGTAGAGTTTTCTCGGACTTCCCTCAAGAAAATTGACCTGAAATATTTCCAGGTATGAGCATCATTTAAACCTTTCATTTGAATTTATTTTCAGCCTTACTTTAAAACGTTGACTTTCTACAAATTTTTAAATTTTGTGTGTGCGATATATTTAATCGAGTTTTCCCGGACACCCACACGAAAGTTCGCTTGACAATTTTTTCAGGTTTGAGCACCATTAAAACCTTTCACTTGAATCTATTTCCAACCAAGACACTTTAAATGTTCAATTGTTAAATTTTTCAAATTTTGTGCTTGCGATATATTAAGTTGAGTTTTCCCGGACTCCCGAATTGAAATTTTTCCAGGTGTGAGCATCATTAAGACCTTCCATTTGAATCTATTTCCACCCATGACCATTTAAACGGGTATTTTTTAGAGTTTTTCAAATTTTGTGTGCGCGATATATTCAAACGAGTTTTCCCAGGTTTTCCACATGAAAAATAAATTGAAATTTCTACCATGAGTAACCTTTTCGAAACCTTTCATGATGTTTGCTTTACATCAAGGTTGTAACGTCAAACGTTGAAGTTTTAGAAATTTTCAAATTTTGTTTAATTGATATATATTTGTATACAAGTTTCCCAATAGGAAAATAAAATTTTCCGAACAATCAATAATGCTATTAAAAATATAGTTTAGTGTTTTATTTTTAACGTTTTCGGTTGAAATTTTTTTTTTTTGTTGTAGAAAACAAATATTTTTGCTATAAAGAAATACTTTCGCCTGAAAAACATCGGCTGAGATATGTCGGCTGACGACTTTCGGCTGCTTTCGAAAAGTTACAGTTTGTCAGTCCTTTTCAGAATTGGGCCAAAAATGTCGGTGTAATACTGTGGGAAAAAATAGTAAGACTTTGTTCATAATTTTAAAATTCTTTATTTATTTCTCCAAATCTATTTCGTCCCCCTCAAGTAATCCCCCTCGGCCTCAATATACTTGTGCCAACGTTTTTTCCAATCCTCGAAACAGTTGTTAAAGTCAATTTCCGGAATAGCCTCCAATGCACGTAGCGATTCACGTTTAATGTCTTCATTTGACTCAAAACGGTTTCCCCGGAGCAGTCGTTTGCGTTTGCTGAACAGCCAGAAGTCACACGGAGCTAAATCAGGCGAATACGGTGGTTGCGGAACGATATGGGTGGAATTTTTGGCAAGGAAATCACTTAAAACCAATGTAGTATGAGAAGGTGCATTATCGTGGTGCAATAACCAAGAGTTGTTGACCCATAATTCCGGCCTCTTTTTACGAATAGTATTCCTTGTTGACAGTTTGGCCGGTCGGAAAATTCGAAGTGCACCACACCTCGATAATCGAAGAAAACTGTCAACATCACCTTCAAGTCAAAAAACTTGCTTTGTCGTGTTTTTTTCGGCTTCGGCTCACCTTTGGCACGATATTCGGCCGATTAATCGTCTGTTTCCGGATCGTAAGCATAGACTCAAGACTCATCGCCAGTTATAATACGTTTCATGACATCCTGGTAGGCGGAAAGCATTATTTCACAGACGTCAACGCGACTCTGGTTTTCCAAAAAATTGAGTGATTTTGGATCCAATCGTGCTTTCAGTTTTCTTAGGCTCAAATGATCTTTCAAAATGGTTTTCACTGATCCTTTCGATATTTCAACGATGCCAGTAAGGTCTCTGACTATTAATCGTCGATTCTCGAGCACAAATTCCTGGATTTTATTAACGTGTTGATCATCAGTTGATGTTGATGGCCTTCCTAGACGTGGTTCGTCGTCAACACGTTCTCGACCCTCTTTCAACAATTTGTACCAATCAAAAAATCTTGCTCGGCAAGATTTCGGCACCACAAAATTGATTCCGCACACAAAATTTAATGGAACTTCTTTGTTGAATAATTTCACTCATTGTAAAAATCGCCGACTGAACTTTTTGTACTTCAGAAAGGCAAGCATACTAAACACTAATGATTATTTTGATGTGACATCTGGCACAGATGTCACTGATAGACATACCAACATAGAAAAAAATTATTTCGACGAATGGTTTTCCGCGCGAAATTTAAATCAAAAAGGTTTACTACTTTTTACCCACAGATCTTCACTGGTTTCGCATATAATCTTAACTCTAAATAAATAAATAAATAAATCCGCTTTAAGGAAAATTCCCTGTGCAATGCGTCGCCTGTTTGTACATCTTCAAAACCAATACCGTATCCACCTAACACGAACGGGATACAGATAAAAAGTACTCGTAAATTCAGACCGATGCTTCAGAATGTTGTGCCATGTATATAACCGCCATTGTTTAAATCTGGTATTTAGGTGATCTTGCTTAACGAAATTGACCTTGCTAATAAAACCCAACTACGCTAAATAGAAGCAAGCTAAATAAAAATTTGCATTTTATTAACAAATTTTGGCCAAATTGGAATTTTAGGATGTGCTTGGGATGCTAAGTGAATTTTAGAGAAAATTTTGGGGATTGGAAATAATCATAAGAATTTGGTCGTTTTGGCTACCCGATCAACATTTTTAAAATAATCTGCGAAGATTATCTGAAAAGTTTCCGACCACAACATAAAGATGGCAGCACTCATCAACAAACGTGAGGGAATGTGTTTGTCCATGCCTGTAAAGGTACTCACCACAATATCAGCAATTTTGAATACGCAATTGTTGTAAGTGTTTTTGTAAAAATGGAAAAAATGTCGGATCGAGCTGTCATTAAAAATTTATTTTTAAAAGGCCCTACGCAAATCAAATACGAGTTGGACGTTATATACGGGGACTGTGCACCATCATTTACCACCGTGCAATTTTGGGCAGCTGAATTTAAACGTGACCGTACCAGCTTGGGTGACGATAAACGTTCGGGACGTTCAAAAACTGCACCCACAGACGATAACATCGCTCAAGTTCATCAAAGGGTGATGGACAACCGTCGTATTACAGTTTGAGATATAGAAGGGGCTAGGCATATGTCCAAAGAACATGTTGGACCAGAAACTTGTTTAAATGAACATTTCCAATGCTCTGTTGGCGCAGTTTAGGCGCAACAATCAAAAGTACTGTCAAAACAGGTTACTTCCAAAACAGGTCAGAACATAGGTTGCTGGGAAAGTGATAGGGACTGTTTTCTGGGACAGTCATTGAGTTATCTTAATCGATTATCTTCAGAAAGAGAAAACCAGTACAGGAGCATATTACGCATCATTACTTGACAAGCTCAAGACAAAAATTGCTGAAAAACGTCCACATTTGCATAAACAAAATCGTACACCACCAAGATAATGCGCCGTCTCACGCGTCAGCGGTTGCCAGGGCAAAAAATCACGAATTATGTTTTGAATTGCTTGACCACCCTCCTTACTCCTCAGATCAAGCCCTAAGGAATTTTTTTTACTCCTTAAGGTAACAGTTGCTCTCGGAGGACAGAGATTTTCATCGAATGAGAAAACCATCAGCTTCGTAAACAACTATTTTGTAGAGCAAATGAGGGGCATGAGCTGGATTGAGACTTTAACATAAATTATATATGGAGTTTTGGTACAGATGATACTAGGAACATTTTCAGCCAAATTTGGTTAAATTTGCTTTAGAACATTTTATTGGGATTTTAATTTGCCAACTTAGATCACAACTCTAATCTAACAATTATGTAATTCTGGCGTCAGGGTGCATTTGAATGATGGCAATGCCCTCTATTATGATTAACACAACATTCTAACACATCGTTTGACACCCGCTCTAAAACCAGAACCGGCTGAACGGGACTCGCGTATTGATGAAACTGGGAGGATGAAAATAATTTTTATCGTGGTTTTTGAATGTGGCCATACACAACTAAATACAGGGTGGCTGAGACCAAATGTTACTGACTTCACTCTGCTGTCATTTGTGTAGTTGTCATTTTCGCGCGTCAATTTTTTGACAGATTGAAGTTTGGTTAGTTGTTTACATGTGGTCAACAAATAATTGTTCTAAATTGATATCTTCATAAAAAAATCGTAATGAAATTCAAATTTAATAGTGTAATTGCACTGTATTTGGGTGGAAATTCACAAACAGCAATAGTTCGTCAGCTCCAGCATTTGAATGTGAATAAAATGTTTGTGTATCGAATCATAACTCGATACAACGAAACTGGTAGCATCGCTAAACGCAACAGAGGCGGTCCTAAAAAGACAGCAACATCAAAAGAAATGATACGAAATTTGAAGAAACGAATACAACGAAATCCTCGTCAAAGTGCCAATCAATTAGCCACACGTCTACATGTTTCACGATACAGCATTCAAACCATATTGAAAAATAAACTATACTTGAATCCCTACAAGATACAAAAAGTTCAAGATCTTACGGAGGCACAAAAAAAATTAGGTTTGAAAAAACACGAGCATTGAAGGCCTTGGCCGAACGTGATGAGATTCCAAAAATGGTCGTTTCTGATGAGAAAACGTTCACCATTCAACAGTATGTGAATAAACAAAATGAACGTGTTTGGTTAGAGCACAAGTCCAACGATAATTTGGACACAAGAGTTGCCATGCCCATCAATCACCAGCTTATGTTATGGTTTGGGCTGCAGTGACTGCAGATGGACGCACTCCTCTGGTTTCCATCGAACATGGAGTCAAGGTAAACCAAGAGGTGTACCGCCAAAAGATCCTAAACGATGCTTTGCTACCTTGGGCACGTAAACACTTTGGTACGAACCGTTGGACATTCCAACAGGACTCGGCACCGTCACACAAAGCTCGAGCGACACAACAATCTTTACAAAATTCCGTTCCGCGGCTGATTTCGTCGAAAGAATGACCACCATATTCACCAGACTTGAATCCCATGGATTTCTCCATATGGTCCATTTTGGAGAGTAAGGTGTCCACTAAAAAATACGAAAATGTTGATGCATTGAAGTCAGCTCTTGTTCGAGAATGGAATAAAATTCCGCAAGCTCACGTTCGGTCAGTATGCAATGCTTTCTATGGAAGACTGAATCAAATAGTCAGAGCCAAAGAAAGTCATATCGAGCAGTAACATGTTTTTCACAAAATGTTATATGTTTTCAACATATTCCACGAAATTTCAATAAAAAATATTCAAAATTAAAAAAATTACAGCGTTTTCATTTGGTAACACTTGGTCTCAGCCACCCTGTAAATACAAATTGTGTGCTTTACGCAAGCATTGCATGTAGACGGATAACGGTACTGATATGAAAAGTTTATTTCACATGTCTGCATTATCGGATAACTGGTTTATTGCTTTTGCAATTGTGTGTAGTAAAATTTTGTTTGCGACGGATAACGGAATGTGTGTTTATATAGATGTTGAGCGATATACAATGCGGTATGAATCAATGATACACACACATGCACAAAGAAACGATTTTTTTGCGTGGCATAAGAAATTTAAAAACATAAAATCAGTTCAATCGAGAGGCCACCGTGGCAAGTGCTGAAATGTGATAAGTGTTAAGTGTAGTAGAACAGTAAAAAGTAAAAGTAGTTTCTAAAATTATAAATTGTGGCCGATTGTTGTGCCTTACAATTTATTTCGGTAAGGATCCTAAACTATAACATGTATTTTGGAAGTCGAACTTCTCGTTTTGATCAGCCACTATCATCGTAATCGGCCAACACATACCTTTTGGACACTTATGGTGAGTAATTAATTTTGTTATAATTTTCAAATAAATGTTAAGGCTTTTTACACATTTCTCAAGTGCTTTATTTAACAATTATTCGCTATTTTTTAAATTACGCTAATATTTTTTGTTGATTTCTGGGAGCATATTGGCGCGTTATTACAAAAACGACGCCCGAGCGTAGGGACCTGCAAAGGTCCCTTAAATTATTATTATTTGTTTCAATTATAGGTAGCTCTAAGGAGATTTATTCCTAACGCATACAGATGTTTTATGAACCGCTACTAATTTCGCAGCTTAGTTTTGTTGGCAATTTTTATTATCTTTTTTTATCAGACCTTTTCATCAAGCATGAGTTCAAACAATGTAGCGAACAAGTAAGCTCGTTAAATCAAGAGGTGATCGTCGATTCTGATAGTCTTGAAAATTTGTTTCAGTACGGACACTGAGCTTAAAATATTATCTGAAAATGCTGTAAAATTAATTTAGCATGCAGAAAGCGGGTTGAAAAATAATTAAATCTAATCAAAGTGAATTTTTAGCTGGCGAGACCAAAATGGTTGGAGCTCGAAATGGAACTAAGACAAGAAAATTTTAATTATCAATTACCCATATCTATATTACACAATTGGAGATTTGTATAATCCCGTGTAACAACAATCATTAACCATACAGTATACACAATTCGGGTATCTTATCACTCTTGTTCTCCCTAGTAATGTCTGTTTAGCCAGCTGAGGGGGTTGAAAAAAGATAAACATATATTAATTTCGATCGCGGTGAAATTAACATACTATGTACAAACCCAATGCCTATCCTCAGGTTTCTTCTATCCACGTTGTACAAATCTCGAATGATCTTAGATGTTTCCGCCGATGTGAGCTTGAACATACTCCGCGCCTTTGACGCTCTCTACGTCAAACAATAGGTAACATAGCTTGACTACGGGACGTTGTAAAGTGACATTTTTTGTTTTGATCGTCACCACCCTCACTAGATTGTCGTTTACTGGATGTACTTGGATTATTCTACCCAACGGCCATTTACACACCAGAACGTTGTCTTCTTTTATCAGAACGATGTTATTTATTTGAGGATGCTCTCTAGGTTTTTGCCACTTGTATCGTTGCTTTAATGTATTTAAATAATCCGTTGAATATTTCTTTCGGGTTTGTATTCTCTGCCATCTAGTTAATAAGGAATCTGTCTTCGCCGTGATGGGTGATTTGAGCAAATGTGTCTTAACCGACTTTACGACAGACGGTATGGAGGTATGAAGCCGACGAAATTAGAACCGTTGTCGGTGTATATTCTTCTTGCTACTAGCCAAAACTGCTTCACTGGTTAAATCGCTCACTGCTTCGATATGTATGGCCTTCACGGATAGACATACAAAAATGAATAAATAACTCTTAACAGGATTCGTACCCCCTCTACCTTGTTTGGACGGGAAATAAAGTGGACACGCGAAGTCGATTTCGCAGTTAGTGAATGAGTAAGTTGGAGTTACACGTTCGGTGGGGAGATTCCTCATCAATTGGAGCGAACCTTGGCGCGCCCGTTAACAATCTAATATCTCTGCCTTAACATCTGATTTGTCAATGTTGGACCAGCATGTAGATTATTGTGATGTGTGTCCCATATCACTCGCTCTGGAAACACATCATGCCCCTACGCGTAATACATTTGCTTCGTCAACGAAAGGAGCTAAAGAAACTAATCTCAAATCACATTTCACCATGCTAGACTTTCTTAAACTCGCTATATCTCCTTCAAATGTATTGTTCTGTGCCCATATAATGCAATGTATCCTGGCGTCTTCTATTTCTTTGGCATTCAGCTCACCGATTTGTCTGTTCTTTGGCTCTTGGCACCTCAAATTATGTAAGTAACGTCTTACTATATGCGACGTCGATGTCATCGTCGATAATAGCTTTGAAAACCTCTTCAGGTAACTGTGTTTTACTACGTTCTACTATTTAGCTATCACTATTTGATCCGCCTTTTTACGTGGGTCCGTCGTGTCAGAGCTATATGTGTTGGATCGTTTTAACCACTCGGGTCCATGCTATATTGCCATTGTTTTAGATGTACTAGCTGAAGTGGAGACACGGTTCTCGAACCGTGATCAGCCGGATAGTCGGCCGATCTGACATGCGCCCAATATTGCCTCGGAAATTTATCTAATATTTCATCTCGCTGGATACGTGGAAAGTCAAGCGAGAACAATAGTGCGATTGGTCCAGGCATACTATTTGGTATCTGGTTTCATTATTTCTTTGATTGAATGCATTAATTGTGCCAACAAATGAGCTGTGCATAGTTCAAGCTTAGGAAGTGTCGTCTTCTTGATAGGCGTAACCTTTGCTTTAGCCTTCAATAAGTTTACGACAATTTCTCCATTTTCATTAATAAATTTGCTATATACCACTGCACTATAAGTCCGTTCACTGGCGTTTGCAAACCCATGTACCCCCCTCATTCGTCTGTATTCGTTTTCGTATGATGCCGAAAGTGGATCATCTCAACCAAGTTTCACCAACCAAAGTTTTTGAAACATTATTTTCAACAAAAGTATTGAGGGTGATAGGAAACCCAACCCAAAGGAAACCCAAACACTCTCGAGGTTTCGGATATTATCTTGCTTTTTGTGATCGGTCCCTCACGTTTAGCACTAATTCGGAACATAAATATGTCTTCTACAGTATACCAATGAAGCCCAAGTACTGTGATGGTAGAAATCGTGTCACCGCCCACTCTCATAATTTTCGGGTTACTGAAGAATGAAGAAACATTTAGTCCTGGTCTATTGGATTTCCATTTGCTTAATGCGAAACCCTCTTGTAATAATACCGTAGTTAATCGTCTTTTGAGTTCAAAGGCCTCCTCGTCGGTCTCTGCAACAGTCAACAAATCATCAACATACAAATCGTTTATCACGTGTTGTAGTACATCGTCTTCTCCGTTGTCACGTGCTAATTGTTGTAGAGTCCGAATCGCCAAATAGGCAGAACATGCTAATCCGAATACTCTAGTTAATTTGTAATATCGGATTTTTCCTTCTGCTTTCTCACGCCAAAGCAGCCTTTAATAACTTGTATTTTCCGGGGATACGATTACGTGTCGATAAATTCGTTCTATATATGCGGTGATGGTAGTTCTGTGACATGAAAAACGCATCAATGTAACCCACAGTGTTGGTTGGATAGTCGGTCCGACCCCTGTCGTTTAGGGAATTTCCGTTTGTGGTCTAACTTGATCCATCGAACACCATTCTTAACCTTGTGGCTTCACTGGATTCTTTTATTACTGCGTGATGAAGTAAATAAGAGGTTTTCTCATCGCTCATCTTTACTTGATTAGGGGGTATTTCTATCAGATCATCTCGATGTATTCTCGCATCTGATGAATGCATTTTGGTCTCAAATTTGCATCCTTCGCCAATTTACGTTCCAATGCTAGCAATCTTTTAATCGCTGGGTCTCGCAATCATAGTTTTACGACGACGTATCGACCATCTTCACCTCGCTGAAGCGTAATGTTATAAAATATCTCAAACTTCTCTTCTTCTGGTGTTGTTTTTATTATTCGCGGTCTTTCTTCCATCTCCCAAAATTGACGCAGAGTATTATCGATGTCTACATCTAACTGTGTATGGAATATCAGAGTAGACAAACTAGGCTGTGCATCCATGATTCCCGTAAGATCTGCCTCTGGTGATGAATTGGTATTCTGCGAGTAGTTGTATTCGCCAGACATGACCCATCTGAAACCCGTCTTCTGGAATACCGTTGACCCTATTCGTCTTCGTTCGTTTTCGTGTACTTCGAAGAATTTATCGGCACCGATCAGTATATCGATAGCAGCTACCTTGTTGAAATCGGGATCCGCTAATTGTATGTCTTCTATATATGGGATTTCCTTGTTGTTTATACGGTAACCTGGTATTTTAGTCTGATAATCTGCAATCGTGAATCGTACAAAGATCCCAATATTACAGCACATCTTCCTCTCGATTGGATCGTTCTCGTCGTAATGCCAGTTATGCTTACATTGGCTTTCTTTGCAAACGCAGCCGTTGAACACAATCCTCCGATGTAAATGAGGATTGAGAGGCGGAATGTAGCAGGGCTCGACATTTCTGAAAATTTCCTTCTCTGTCTACCATAGTGACGATGAGCGTCGGTAAGATAGCTCGAGTGTGACCGGTGGTTGGTTGCATCATCGCGTTTTAAGTAGTTGTTTCCACTTGCTCTTCCTCATTCTCTTTTTCCTGTGAGTCTGAATGTAAGGTGATATGGCGTCGTTGTCTACATTTTGCACAATTATACTTGGGCCTGCAGATGTTGGCGTGATGAGTTGACACCAAGCAGTTTCTTAAGTAAACTTCACACCTTCCTAGATAGTGGTCACCTGAGCAAAGTGGGCATGATGATGGGACTTGAGCTATCATTGAGGTAACCCTTTTTGATGGATTGGACCTATTCTTTGACATCGAACTGAGATTTTGAAATGCGTCACTTCTTTTGTTGATAAATTTGAAAAATTCAGCTAGTGATGGAAAGTCGTTTTCAGACGTCCAATTTATTTACTAAAATATAAATTAGGCATGGATCACGTCCTGCAGCCATCTCCCCAAGCACACTTAAACCACGAATGGCTTCGTCTGAGACATCTGTTAGTCGTCGCAGTGATTTCGACCTGTTGCATGTTCGGTTGCATCTTAAATTGCTTCAACAATGAATGGATTATGTGTTTAGGTTTGTTATATCTCGTCTTGATTTTATCCCAAGCGTTTTCATATTTCGCATCGGTGACATGTTAATGTTGTTGTGAATTGAGGCCTCGAAGAGATCTCGAAATGATGGAAATTCCGAATACGTTCCGCGGAATGTTGGAATATTTACCCTCGGTAAACGTACTTCGCCCTCACATTTATTTATTGCAGAAATCTCGTGCAAAAAATTGATTTGGTTTAAAACCAACTCGTCCATAGTTTTGTCTGGTTTTCGATTGTTTTCTTCACAAGCTTTTTCCGATTTGATTAACTTTCGCATCAAATCAAAATGGAGGCTTTCAATCCTTGCCACTGAATCTGTATTAGCGTCATCAAATTTTCCTTTAAATTTGTCTTCGTGACCTTGGAATTGGTTCCTTTTATCGGCTAGAAGAAGCTTCATTGAATATCGAAGTCCTTGTCTTGATATCTTCGAGATTATTCACCAATCGTCTTACTGCTCTAGCTTCATCCATTTTCCTTTGCAGCTTATAATTCTCCTCGTTTTATTATGAAACACTATCTCACTCATTTCACTGAACACGTGTTATACGATAAGCGTTTTCACTCGTTTCTCTATCCGGCTCGAAGGACCAATGTTAAGCCAGTACAAACTCAATGTCTATGCCATATTTTTCGATTGGAATTGTACACTCGAAGAGATTTAATGTTCTCCATGGAGTTAGAATCGTTTTTTTTCACGTTTTCTTACAGTTACGGCTTTTGGCTGTTGTAATCAAAATACCACCACATCACATTATCACAACCTAACCAAAATTTCAGACAATTTTCTGACTTGCAGGAACTGTCATGACTTGTTACATCAAAATAAGGACTGCCCTCTTCTTCTTCAGAAAATATTTGCCTTTGGACGCGGTAGAGCTGGTATAATTAAATCTCGGTACCTTGTTTGCGCGGAAGCACCCATTAATATATTCAATAGCATTACGAAAACTGTGAGGTTGTACATTGCCGGATGTTGACGTGTCAGCGGAGAATCGCAATCTGAATGGATTCTCAAACAGATTTTGCAAAACGTCAATTCGTATTGTTAACTCGTAACACTGTGGGACGTGTGAATGCCAGCAGGACAAAATTACTTGCGTAAGCGTTAGTAGCCGTTGTAATCACGGGTCCCTAACGAAGACCGGATAGTAGGCGATCAAGCTTGGCTGAATCGCATCGGAATCGCATCACGAATGTTGGGGGTTTGAGAATTTTGTCGCACACGTAATTGACCATATCGCAATCAGATGCCCGTACTTGATTACGTCGACGGCAATGCCACATTTCCGAGTAATCCCAATTAAAAGGCGAATATTTTATCGACACTAAAATGTTAGTCGACTTTAGAAAACCTACTGAATATTTCACTGTGGTTGTTTCCACATTTTTCTTGTTCTCATCTGAATCTGACATTTTGAATTTAACGCGATTATAAATAAAATCAACTTTCAATTCGCAATAGTTTAATAAAACGGACCGATTTAATTTGATTAAACAAATGTTGCGGCTTCAGCTGTAGGTGGAAATTTTTGCATTCGCAATATTGATTCATTTGAAAGATAATTCATTTTTATTAAGTTTTCTTAATTGGTTTTACAAATAATGGAATTTAAATGGCCACCACGCAGGTTGACACATGTGCGACATCTCAGCAAAAAATTATGCAATACTGCCTGAAGTGTTGCAGCGGGAATGGCCTCAATTATCGTTCGAATGGATTGCTTTAAACCATTCAAATTGGTTGGTTTTGTTTTGTAAACTTCCTGTTTGCAATAACATCACAAGAAAAAATCAGGCGCAGTAAGGGCAGGAGACCTGGGGGGCCAACGGAATGTGGAGTTTCTTGAAATCAGCTTATTGGGGAATTTTTGCTGCAATTCTTTCATAACTGGCCGAGCTATGTGAGGAGTTGCATCATCTTGTTGAAACCACACAGAGTTGAAAGTGATTCTCTTTCGGGAAGTGGATGTAGTTCTGCCTCATGGAGTATCTGTGGGTTAGAATCAATCCATATTCGACAATTTTGTTTATTAACATTGCCGTTTAGATCAAAACGGGCCTCGTCAGACATAAAAAGACAGTTTAAGACGTTTTCGTCCTCCTCCACCATTTGAAGATCTTCTAGCAAAATTCCAAGCGAATCGGCAAGCGAATCGGCGTTGAGTTTGTTTGTTATTTGAATTTTATAAGGGAATCAGTTCAAATATTTGTGCATAATTGTCTGTAGTGACTGTCTGCTGATACCCATTTGAGCAGATAAGCTCCTTGTCGAAACTCTGGGATTGTCTTGTATGGCAGTAGCTACGGCAGCGATAGTTTCCAGCGTCCGAACTGAAGGGTTTCGATGATAAGGATTTCTTGCGATTGACCCATGCTCAACAAAATTGTTTACGAGCCTCATTATAGTCCATCTGCTAGGAGGAGTGCCGCTAAACATGCGCCTATATAAATAAAGTTATTAATTATTTTTTTGGTAGCAGCTTTCATTGTGTTTTTAGGTTAGGTTTTACGTACCAAAAATTTTGTGTGTGTTTAATTTCTGGAATGTATTTTTATCACGTCGAGGTCACTAATTAAAGCTAATCTCTTATGAGAGGCTGTTTTTGTTAAATTTCCACTGAGTTGATATCCTCAACCGAGGAACCGTGAAAACACTTTGGTTGCCCAGGACTGACATATTTACGTTTTATCTTATTACTTATAACCGGATTAAGATACCGAAACAAAACTAAGTGCAGATTGCTCCCGTGTAACCACAAGCCTACTGAAACTTCACTAAAATTAGTACATCAGTTTTGTCGTGAACACCGGAAATCGAAAATGGTACCGAGTGCGGACAAACAAACAGACAGGCAAAATTTTTAAAAACACTTGATTAAGATTACTTGATCGAGCGGGAATTTAGAGCTTTATTTTCGAAAATTTGTATAAATGAAATGGTCTGTCACCGTATCATTTCCAATGCGTAGACCAACACATGCAATCACTTCGTTCAAACACCAGTCGAACAAAATGTATATGTGAAAAACTTCTAAATTCAGAATCTACGATTTACAAATAAAATTATTGAATATCATCCTACATATGAACACACAAAATTCCTAATATTGGAGTAAACCCAAATATTCATCTAGAAATTAGTTCTCGTATATACGCACACCGAATTATCTAATTTAATTCAAATGTGGAATAAAATAACAACAAAGTTCATCTCAGCATCATCATCATCATTGTGTAACTATGATCACAATACAACATAAACAATATATAGAGCATAATACATAACAATGGACCAAAACATATTTTACGTTTTTGCAGAAAAATAATCCAAATTTTGAAAAATATACTTACAGTGAACTTGCAATTTCATTCTTTTACTAACACTCGGTGGTACACCATTTGTTGCTATACACAAATATGATCCCATTTCACTTCTTGTTACCTTTGATAACGATAACGTTTCACCCTCCACAGTTGGTGCTAATATAATTTACGAATGTTGTTGCGTCATGAAAAATATGAGAAAAATTAATTCGGTACGGGATACAAATTTTTGTGTGTGTTCTGATGGTTGTTTTACATACCTTTCGATTTACCATGTGGCCCATTGCGCGCGATTATGTCACGGCCATCTTCACGCCGCCACGTTATTTTCGGTTTTGGATAACCGCGTGCTTTACACACAAGGCGCGCTGAACCACCTTCCGGCACCATCATATCGCCCGACGTTTCTTCGTACACGATGTCCGGCGGTATTACAACTTCCAAAAATGCTGTCTGGCGGTGTACATGTTTTGTGGATGGATGTGGATGGCGTACGCACATGTGAAAGTAAATATAGGTAAAAATTATTTATTTAATTATATTAAAACAATATTTATTATTTATGTGTGTTATGTAAATGTTTTGAGGTTTTCAAATCCCGGAAAATTTTTATGTTTTTATGTATTTAAAAAATCGGTACTGTTTGGCGTAATATACACTCGCGTAAATATCGCACGAGATATATTAAATATTGATTTTGAACATTTTTTTGGTTAAAATTTAATGCGGAACAGTCGTGCCTGTATATTGTATATACATCATATACATGTATTTGTTGCGTCTGGGTATGATAGTTGCGGGAAAACCCCCAACAGATTTTTCAGTTTATTTATTTATTGTAACAAATTTGGTTAAGTGAATTATTGATTTTTAATGATATTCACCACCATCCAATATTGGATTACTCGTACGCTTCAAAATTTGCATTCGACGGGAATTATAACACACAGATTGATTTGTATTTGGTGCAATAATTTTAAACTGCGAAACATAATTAAGTTTTGAAATTTTTTATTATGTATTTTGCATATTTAAATAATTTACTTTCAAATTTTGGATTATGCGATTTTAGATTTACCATGTGACTTTAGGTCTATTGTGCATTCCAGTTATTCTATCATGAAAGTAAAATTTATGTTCCTCCACTATTTAAGATGAATCAGTTTTAAAACTACTCGTATGTTCAAGATAGACGATTTCTTATAGATAAATGCAACTTCTCAAAATTCCGCAATAATTTTAATTTTTCAGTAATCGGCATCGATTTAGTATTCTAGAAATTTAATTTTTAAACGGGCTATGACCGAAACAGGTCAACTCGGCGAAACCAACTCAGCGACGGACAACTCGGCGACGGAAAACTCGGCGACGGACAACTCGGCGACGGACAACTCGGCGATGGTCAACTCGGCGACGGTCAACTCGGCGACGGTAAACTCGGCGACGGTCAACTCAACGATGGTCAACTCGGCGACGAGAACAAATTGAAAACAATCAAAAATGGAGATAAAAATGGACTAATTGCGGGATTGCTGATTTTTGGTCGCCACAAAATGTAAACAAAATATGGGGCAGGTACATCTTCGAGGTGTGCATGTTTAGTTTGTCTTTGTTTAATTAAAAATAGTGCTTTGTGGAATAGATACGACATTAGCATACAATAAATTCTAGTTGCATAATCAAATTGCAAATATTAATATGTTTAATAGCGTAATTGCCAATTTTTGCAGGTGGATTTTGACCAAGCATCAGTATGTAAATTTTAGCGAATAAATTTTTATCCGATAGTCGATTTTTTTTTAGGTTTCAGTGGTTGCTTACTGCACACTTAGGCCAATTTTTAGGCCCATTGTGATACCACTCATTAACCCACCTACTTCACCTACTCATACAACTACAGTATACCACCTGCACATTGCAAGCTCCATGTCAACCTGTACATTGACATGGAAGGCGGGTCGGCGCGTGACACGGAATTCTGCACTCCATCAGAGGGTCTTAGTTGTATTTATTAGCATCACCGATCGTAATCGATGATGAAAATTCGATTTGCATCTAGCCTCTGATGGGATTCGAACCCAGCACCTCACGGTCCAAGTGCCGAAGCTTTAACCACTGCACCACTTGTCCGGTGTCCGATAGTCGATATTACAGTAACAATTTTTGCGATTTAGCTAATGGATTCAATATTTGAGATATAGGTGGCCAGCTAGTGCAAATGAATTTGATGGGCCCACGATCGCACCAATACACGGCGCCAATTGAAATTCAGTATACGAGCCCTTACTTTTTCAACGTTGCAGTAATATCACATAATACGATGTCATCCATTATCGATATTGGACTGATGATAGTGCGCGATTCAGAAAAACCATTTATCTTAGGTAGTGGTTTTTCTGAATTGCCAATGATATTGCTAAATTTCACTCCATGTTATAGTTGTACGATATTCCGCGAAGGAATTCGATTATGCTCCGACAATCATAGTTGATAACTTTGCTTAAGCTTCTGTAATCCGCTCCTTCATCGTTTCGGTGGACATTCATGACGTAAATTTTTTGCAGTTTTTTAGTTTATCGATGAAAACCCATACACTAGGGCGGGCAGTACCACCGCCAATTGTAATTTGCGATGACAAGCTTCAGAAAAATTATTTGTTCTATCGCTAGCTACCATCTAGTGATCGTTGGTAAACTGACCAAATGTCGTATGGAAATATTGCTACACGTCTGATGCCATTATTACTAATACATATATCGGACGGTTATATGTATTAGTAAACCACACTAAAATTGGTTCTAAGTCCTCCGGTAAATAATATTCCAGGCTTTGTATGGTATGGGTAATATCGTTTTCAGGAACAAATACATACACGTGATCATTTCACCATGCAATGCGAAATTGATTTTTCACTAGGTTAAATAGGCAACCATTAACGTTGCTTTCCGGAAATACTGTACAAATGGCTTCGTGAAGTGCCAGCTCGTAATCCACATTTATACCTTCGAGATTGAGTAGAGACCAAACCGGGAGGTCTTTTATCCGGCAATAAAAGGTAAAACTGTACTTCTATTCTTTCTAACCAGTATGACGAAAGCCACAAAATCTAGCATCCGCGCACTATCATCAGCCCAATATCGATAATGGATGACATCGCATTATGTCATATTACCGCAACGTTGAATAAGAAGGGCTCGTCACAATTGTGCATGGCCGCTACATTTGTTCATGTTTCTCGAACTGCGAGCGGTAATACTTTTATCCTTCACATCTCAGCTTACTATTACACTGGGTTCCACTGGGCGCCGTGTATTGGTGCGATCGTGGGCCCGTTAAATTCATTTGCACTAGCTGGCCACCTATATCTTAATATTCAATCCATTAGCTAAATCGCAAAAATTGTTACTGTAATATAGAATTTATTGTATGCTAATATCGTATCTATTCCACAAAGCACTTTTTTTAATTAAACACAAACGAAACATGCACACCTCGAAGATGTACCTGCACCATATTTTGTTTACACTTTGTGGCGACCAAAAATCAGCAATCCCGCAATTAGTCCATTTTTATCTCCATTTTTGATTGTATTAAATTTTTTTTCCGTCGCCGAGTTGACCGTCGCCAAGTTGGTCGTCGCCGAGTTGTCCATCGCCGAGTTGTCCGTCGCCATATTGACCGTCGCCGAGTTTGTCGTCGCCGAGTTGGTCATCACCGAGTTGACCGTCGCCTAGTTTACCGTCGCCGAGTTGGCCGTCGCTGAGTTGGTTTTCCCGAGTTGTCGCGTACCGGACTATGACAATAACTGACTGTTTTTATGGTGCCAAATTTTTTATTCTTGGATCTTTCGACATAGAGAACTAACAAGAAGTGTTCAAATCTTAAGCTAATTATATTTTTTAAGTTTTAACATTGGTTAGTGTTAGTGTTCACAATTTAATTTAGATCCTACTTAGAGGCGTAATATACACATTTAATGATTTTACAGGTTCATTAGTCCGAGTGGATCTGCTCTTCCCAGCGGTTTAAATCGCGGCTGTTTTAGTATATCCTGGGTTATTTCGTTGGGATGTCCCTGAAGGTATGAATAGTATCTCGAACTGAATTTGGTGGAGCACAGTCGATAGTGGTATCAAAATCCCCGAAAAATGGTGGCCTCCAATGACTATGCTAGCATTTCCACGTAAACGTAGAGTGGACTGTATCTTCCCTTCTTTTTGATATCCCGGTACCAACATACCGGCCCCGTTGAACCAATCGGTTCAAAAATCACGAACTAACCGTCGAATCAACATTCACAACAGGTAGGATACACACTTTGTGGATTGGTCGTTTCATCTCGCCGGATTTTGTCTTAAGAGTTACAACTCGCACTTTTCCGTCAGACCCCGGGTTTTTATGACTTTTTCCAAAAGCTACTAGTTTGGTAGTGAATTGTCATCTTTCACGACGACTATATCGTTAATCTTCATCGATTCTTGCTGCTGTTGTCATTTTTGTCTTACTTGAAGTGACGTCAAATACTCAACATACCATGTGCTTTTTTGGGATTGGAGATGTCTTTCTCAGGAATTTTGTTAGTAGCATGCCCGATTAAAAAATGCAATGGAGTTAAAATATCGATATCGTTGGAGTAGATAGAACAGATCAGTCGGGAGTTTAGAATCGCTTCAACCTCTGCTAATAGCGTATGCATCTCTTCGATTGTCAAAATCGTCTGCCCAATCACTCGTTTTAGATGATGCTTGGTGGATTTAATACCGGCTTCCCATATTCCTCCGAAGTGTGTAGCGGATTGAAGTTCCAATAAATCTCTTGAGGCCACCGATAAACGTCTCGCTGGTCATCTCCGTGATAAGTTCTAGATCAAACGCCTTGGTACCGAGACATCCGAATAAACATAGCTATGCCTTATAAGTTTTTTGATCATGTCCTTTGCGTAAGTGGATAGGGATTGGCCCGGCATAGTCAACTCCGATTTTCATGAATAGACGAATAAGCTCTACTGGGCATCGTACAGATAACACATTTGTTGATGATTCGTTTTGCCTTATTCCTGCCTCCTGGGATCCCTATTGTTGTCTCGCAATAGATAAGATTAATGCCGCTTCTGCGTGTTTGTTGCCTAGATGTACTTCTTCGAGGAGCAGTGACGCGATTCTTGACTTCGCATGTAAAATTACTGGATGCTTTATGGATAATGGAACCGGGCTATTATCTAATCTCCCTTCTACGCAAATAATCCCACGTTCATCAAGGAATGGCAACCGACTTAATTGTTTTTAAGGACTATAAATCATTTGAATAAAATTGGTTCTGTTCGTATTTATAAATCGTATGGCCAGCATGGAATATCTATTATCGTTTTAAATAAGTGCCACTCGTTCTGATGCCTTTAGGCTTCCTGCAATTCGTTATAAATCGAAAGATAAATGAGAGCACTTTCGAAATGAGGAATATCTTCCGAATTGGTCGCCAATCCAAGCGTTGCGAACCGTGTTTGTAAAACTATAGGCAGCTGATTGCTTTCTTCTTCTTTTTGCCTGTGCGTGTGATTTAAGGCCCACTGGTGATAAACCTCGTTAGGCGCAGTCGGCTGGGTTCTCCAATGATGGGACATGCTTCCAATGTTTTCTTGGCCAAGAATTTACAATTTCCGCTGTTCGATTGCCAATGAAAGTTTTCCAGCGCCTGGGATGGTTTGCGAGCCAATCTAGAACGATTCTTGAGTCCGTCCAATAGTGAACTTCAGAGATCGTCAGTTGTGTTTCATCTTTTATGTGCTTGAGCAGATTAGTTAATAAAAGAGGTCCGCACAACTCTAATCGTGGCAATGTTTCTTGTTTAATGGGAGCAACCGTTATTTTGGCCGAAATCAATTTGGATGACACTTCTCCCGTTATTGGCTAGATTCTGAAGAATACTACTGCTGCATAAGCGTATTGGCTGGCATCGCAGAAGCCATGCATTTGAACCGTGGACTTTTTACTGGCGCATATTGGTCTTGGGATCCGAATTTGGCTGACTTGTTCCATTTCCATCTGCTCAAGCAACGGTGCATCCCACTCTAAATTGGCTGCCCACAGCTGCTGGATGAAGATTTTAACTGACACGACTACCGCAGCTAACCAACCAATAGGATCAAATACACGGTTAGTTTGTTTTGCTATTCTTTTGGTTAGTATTTGACTGCAATGAATATCCGAAGAGAATGCGAACTCGTCCGCGGATGGATTCCAATTCATGCCTAGTATTTTTACTGACTTGCTGCTTTTTTCGTTGTGGTCATTGATTTCTTTGGGATCATGAGTTTGGTCATCCTTGAAATGAGATCAGAAATTTTGCGTTGTAGCTGAACTGCGTTTTGCTTGGTGTCTGTTCTTGACTGTCTGACTGTGTCTGTCTCGCAAGCAGTAATACATGTTGGTTCTCTTGAGTACATCTTCTCCACATCCGCTGAGAAAACAGTATGATGTTCTCGGAATTGTAATTGTATCGCGTACAGCGTTGATTGTATTGTTGGGCCGACCGCTAAAGGGTCGTTCAAAGAGATTCCGGAGGAACTTTTTGCAGAACCATCGAAAACAACACGTAATTTAGTCGTGATTTGCGGATAACACCATGATGTGGTAAGTAAAAAACCAAACTTATTTATCTCTTTTTTTGGGATTTCCTCCGTGTGTTGGAGTTCGTGGTATTCCAACATGAATTTGAGAAAGAGATCCTTGAATTCTGGATCACGGATAAATCGACGCTCCATACTTCTCAGTCTTTAAACTGCGCTGTTCATGGAATTACCAAGCGAATTTGGTGACCTTTTGAATGGTAGCCGCACAATAAATCTACCGTCATCCGTTTTTTTGAACTGTCCCTCGAAAGTTATCTTCGCAGAGTTGTTCCTTGGGAGATCCCAGTGGCTGTGTGGTGTTGGAAATTGACACGATTTCCCAAAATCTTCTTTCTGTGTGGTCAATGTCATGGAGTGAATTTTCATTTAAAGAGATAGATAATGAAACTGCTTGACTGCGCGATTATTTATTGGGTCTGCCGGCTGCAACCCAATCAAATTCAGTTGTCTGAAGCATGAGTCCTTGCTTATTTAGCAGGATTTAACCGTCTTCTACGAGTTCGAAGAAATGGTCGGCACCAATTAAGACGTCGATGTTGTTGGATACATGAAAATTGGGATCCATTAGTTTGGTTCCCCGATGAGCATCAACGTTAATTTCGCTAATAGTATGAATTGGCAACTTCGTGGTGATCTTCGGCAGTACAAATGCTTCGATGGAAAATTTGGTGCCTCCGTTAATTCTTATTCTGATAGTTACCACCCCTTTGGTGAAATCTCCTTTGAATTCTCCTCCAGGAGTTCCTTCTACAGGAACTTCAAAAATCTACAAATGCAGGATTGTCAACGTCTCTTGTAGTTTCTGCCCACTGCAATTTAGATTTTTCTAAACTGGTCATGTCACTGACAATCTCTATATGCACTGCTTTGGTAGCAAAGCATACAAATACTGCTATGTATCCTTTGTATGACTTATTCCCACGTCCTTTAGAAACTCTTAGTAAGATTGGTCCGGCGTAGTCAAGTCTCATGTGTTATTAAATAGACGTGATAGCGTAACTCGTTCGTTGGGTAAGCTTACCATTAGTTGGTGCCTTGTTGATGCATTGAAACGAATACACGTAATGCATTTTGCTATCTCCGTACGTACGGTGCTTCTGTCGTTCGTGATCCAATATTTGTTTCTAAGATGAGACAGAGTTAACTGAATCATGCAATGTTTTTACAAGAGCATCTTTGATTAGTAGCTTTGTGAATCTATGTTTTGAAGGCAGTATCTTTGGATGTCGGGTCTTATAGTTGAGTTCACAATTAGTTATACTTCCTCCTACTCTTAGTATTTTATGTTCATCAATAAATCGATTAAGCGAGAGGAGCTTGGTTTTTCTTGATACTGAGCCTTCTTTGTTAATCTGTATGATTTCATTCTGGAACTCCGCGTGTTGAATTATTCTAACCAGCTCGTTGTTGGATTCATTAAGTTCTTCAGCGGAAAGTAAAGTGGGCGACCCGGTAACTTGTAAAGTCAAGCATGAAGTTCTGTTATATTGTTCTCCTCAAACTGAATCCAACGTGGAATAAATATTTCTTCCAGGAGAGGTAGAGAATCTTTAAATTTCTGCCATTTTGTTGATAAGTGTGACCCCGAAGTCCTTCGTTCCAAGATAGGCCTGCTATCCAGATATGTTGCATTATCAGTTTAGCTACAACTGTTATTGGTGCGAGCCAGCCTAATGGGTTCAAAAGTTTTGCACTATTCGAAAGTAGGTTTCGTTTAGTAGTTTTGCCAGGCGCGAATTGAGTGACGATGAAACCGAATGTATCTGTTGCAGGATTCCAGTGTAGTCCAACAGTTTTAATTGTGTCTTGAATTCCAAGAGAACTGTGTTGTTTGTTTCCCATTTTCTTAACGTAAATCCACCGCAATTCAATGGTCTGTTTTTGGCTGATTAAGGCTTCTTCCAGTGTGTTTTTCCCAGAAATTAGGTCATCCACGTAGAAATTATTTAAAACTACGTTGGACGCTATAGGATAGTTTGGTTGTTCATCGATGGCCAGCTGTCGGTGTGACTTCACTGCTAAATAAGTTGTTGCTGCTGTTTCACATGTGACGGTGGTCAGCTTAAACTCCTGGATTTCTTGTTGCGACGACTCTCTCCATACAATACGTTGATAGTTCTGATCATCTTCATCAACTGCGATTTGTCTGAACATTTTTTCGATATCAGCCGTATGGACGTATTTATGCTTCCGCCACCTTAATAGTCCGCAACCCGTCAACATTACGTCGTTTAGCGATGTTCCTGTAGTGGTTTTGGCAGAGCCATCGAAAACTACCCTCAATTTCATAGTTGTGCTCGAATCCTTTAGAACTGCATGATGCGGCAGGTCATAGTAACCAGTTTCAGTAGCTGTTTCAGCAACTTTCATGTGTCCCAAAGCAAAATATTCATCCATGAACTTCTTATATTTAATAACAAGGTTTGGATTTTTAGCAAGTTGTTTTTCTATGCCAGTGGGTTGGCAGAATATAATTCAATGTCAAAAGGAATCTTGACAACGTAGCGGTCAGATTTTAGACGTTTGTGACTGGTCGCGAATATTTTTTCACACTCTAGTTCTTCTTTGGTGAATGCTTGTTTAAGTGGCACCTCCTCTATTTCCCAAAAGCTTCTCAGCTGTTTATCTATATCGATTGCTCTTGTTGTCATTGATCGTATTACTGTTGAATTGTGACAATCGACTGAGGCACGGTCTAGGAATATCCAATGTAAAATGTTGGATCAATCCACATCAGATTTTTTGTGTGTTTCCAATTCCATGGGTCTAGAGGCTGCTCTGGCATATCCCGCTTTATGGTTTTGAATACTAATGCTTTTTATGACTAAGAAAAATTTGGATGGAAATCTTGGCTTCAAGATTTTTGGTAATTTTAATCTCTGGCAGGCTTCTTCTGTAATGAAGGTTGTTTGATACCCAGGATCTATTAGCACACGAATCAGTTCATTGCGAGCACCAGAAAACGCTTTCACTAAGGCGGTTCCTTGTAAGATCCATTTGTGATTCCATGCATGTGTTACGTTTGTATTGACTGATTTTATATTTTCTGGTACAGATCGCGAACTATTGTTACTATGCAGCAGGCTGTGATGTGAACCTTTGCATAATTGACAACTTTTATTGCATGTGAGTTTGTGTTCTGAAAGCAATCATCGTCGGCCCCCTGGTTTATAATATACGGCCTTACTTCTTTCGATTTGTGGTAAATTTTGGAACTTCTTACATTCCGGTAGATTGCGCTCTCCCCAGAAAAGGCTACATTTATCTGGCCTTCTGGCTACAGCAACATTTACAGTCTTAATAGATGAACTTGTTTGTTGGGTTACTTCCTTTCTTTTATACGTTTTGTCTGGGGATAGTGCCCCCAGAGACTGAAACCTTACTTGTAGAAAGGCTAGAAAAGGCACGTCTCGTATAAGCGATGAGTTTCCCAGTCCAGTTTTCCTATGAGAATGTTCAACAAGATAGCATCCCAAGAATCTGTATTTATTCCTTGGTTCTTGATGGCATGCAAACATTCCAGTGCATTATCATGTAATAGCTTTCGACCATGAGCGGATTCTGATGATAGATTTGGTAGTTCTAAAATTGTGTTGATATAAGTATTGTTGAGAAGCCGTTTATCCTCGTATCTGGAGCATAAAATATTCCAAGCTGTGGAATAGTTCTCTTGCGATATATTTAGGTCGTTAATGAGTTTGGCTGGATATCCTCCTATTACTGATAATGGGTAATACATATTTTCTTTATTGGATAAATCATGATTGCAATGGATAGTTTTGTTGAAAAGATTTTGGAAGCTTGTCCATTGTTTGTAATCCCCATAGAAGTGTGGTATTTCAATCCTCGGAAGCTTGAAACTGGACCTTTTTTGACTTTTTTTCGGAGAATCTTTGTTGGCAACGTTTTCTATTTGATCTTGAAGACAGATGATTGTACATATGTTTCTTGGCTAAAGTATTCGTTGTCGAGCTCTCCATCAATGGCATTTTCAATAATCTCTTCATGATTGTTGGTAAGAGAGATCCATAAGTCGGTTAGTAGTTTGATCTTCAACTCGTAATACGTTCTTGAGTGCTGTACCGCATCCTTGATTTGATGTATGGTGTTTTTGATGTGTGTGACTAAGAACGTCAAGTTGACGATGAAATTGCCAGTGGATTATGGGCTGGACGCGCCATATCTCGATTCAAAGTTGAAACATTTTGCGATTTCAATTGCTCATTAAAACAAAACGAGCCAACATTTTGAGCCAATCTAACCGATGCTGAACTCACACAACTCTAATTTGTTCAACACAACCATAAATTGAATGAATTTTGAACATACATTTTTTCGCCTAATAAATGGCAAGGGGTTAGTTAGCCTTACTAAATTCGAGCAAAAATCGTAAAAAAATTGATTAGCTGATTTTGATTGAGTTTGATGTGTGTGACTAAGAACGTCAAGTTGACGATGAAATTGCCAGTGGATTATGGGCTGGACGCGCCATTTCTCGATTCAAAGTTGAAACATTTTGCGATTTCAATTGCTCATTAAAACAAAACGAGCCAACATTTTGAGCCAATCTAACCGATGCTGAACTCACACAACTCTAATTTTTTCAACACAACCATAAATTGAATGAATTTTGAACATACATTTTTTCGCCTAAAAAATGGCAAGGGGTTAGCCTTACTAAATTCGATCAAAAATCGTAAAAAAATTGATTGGCTGAGTTAGATTGAGTTTGATGTGTGTGACTAAGAACGTCTAGTTGACGAAGAAATTGTCAGTGAATTATGCGCTGGAAGCGCCATTTCTCGATTCAAAGTTGAAACATTTTGCGATTTCAATTGCTCATAAAAACAAAACGAGCCAACATTTTTAGCCAATCTAATCGATGCTGAACTCAAACAACTCTAATTTGTTCAGCACAACCATAAATTGAATGAACTTTGAACATACATTTTTTCGCCTAAAAAATGGCGTTAGCCTTACTAAATTCGAGCAAAAATCGTAAAAAAATTGATTGGCTGATTTAGATTAGGGTTGATGTGTGTGACTAAGAACGTCTAGTTGTCGATGAAATTGTTAGTGGATTATGTGTTGGAAGCGCCATTTCTCGATTCAAAGTTGAAACATTTTGCGATTTCAATTGCTCATAAAAACAAAACGAGCCAACATTTTGAGCCAATCTAACCGATGCTGAACTCACACAACTCAAATTTTTTCAACACAACCATAAATTGAATGAATTTTGAACATAAATTTTTTCGCCTAAAAAATGGCAAGGGGTTAGTTAGCCTTACTAAATTCGAGCAAAAATCGTAAAAAAATTGATTGGCTGATTTAGATTGAGTTTGATTGTGACTAAGAACGTCAAGTTGACGATGAAATTGCCAGTGAATTATGGGCTGGAAGCGCCATTTCTCGATTCAAAGTTGAAACATTTTGCGATTTCAATTGCTCATTATAACAAAACGAGCCAACATTTTGAGCCAATCTAACCGATGCTGAACTCACACAACTCTAATTTTTTCAACACAACCATAAATTGAATGAATTTTGAACATACATTTTTTCGCCTAAAAAATGGCAAGGGGTTAGCCTTACTAAATTCGATCAAAAATCGTAAAAAAATTGATTGGCTGAGTTAGATTGAGTTTGATGTGTGTGACTAAGAACGTCTAGTTGACGAAGAAATTGTCAGTGAATTATGCGCTGGAAGCGCCATTTCTCGATTCAAAGTTGAAACATTTTGCGATTTCAATTGCTCATAAAAACAAAACGAGCCAACATTTTTAGCCAATCTAATCGATGCTGAACTCAAACAACTCTAATTTGTTCAGCACAACCATAAATTGAATGAACTTTGAACATACATTTTTTCGCCTAAAAAATGGCGTTAGCCTTACTAAATTCGAGCAAAAATCGTAAAAAAATTGATTGGCTGATTTAGATTAGGGTTGATGTGTGTGACTAAGAACGTCTAGTTGTCGATGAAATTGTTAGTGGATTATGTGTTGGAAGCGCCATTTCTCGATTCAAAGTTGAAACATTTTGCGATTTCAATTGCTCATAAAAACAAAACGAGCCAACATTTTGAGCCAATCTAACCGATGCTGAACTCACACAACTCAAATTTTTTCAACACAACCATAAATTGAATGAATTTTGAACATAAATTTTTTCGCCTAAAAAATGGCAAGGGGTTAGTTAGCCTTACTAAATTCGAGCAAAAATCGTAAAAAAATTGATTGGCTGATTTAGATTGAGTTTGATTGTGACTAAGAACGTCAAGTTGACGATGAAATTGCCAGTGAATTATGGGCTGGAAGCGCCATTTCTCGATTCAAAGTTGAAACATTTTGCGATTTCAATTGCTCATTATAACAAAACGAGCCAACATTTTGAGCCAATCTAACCGATGCTGAACTCACACAACTCTAATTTTTTCAACACAACCATAACTTGAATGAATTTTGAACATACATTTTTTCGCCTAAAAAATGGCAAGGGGTTAAGCCTTACTAAATTCGAGCAAAAATCGTAAAAAAATTGATTGGCTGATTTTGATTGAGTTTGATGTGTGTGACTAAGAACGTCAAGTTGACGATGAAATTGCCAGTGAATTATGGGCTGGAAGCGCCATTTCTCGATTCAAAGTTGAAACATTTTGCTCATTAAAACAAAACGAGCCAACATTTTGAGCCAATCTAATCGATGCAACAATGTAACGATTTGTATTTATCAAAGTAGTAATTCCTAAAACTAAGTGTGTTTCCAGAATTATTGGATTTAATGGGTAAAACAGAGTGCCATGAAATCTTTTGAAAAAAAAAACAAAGGAATGAAAAAATTAATAATTAGATTTTAGTTGCCCCTCCAACTCACAAGACGTGCGTTAAAATATTAGATTCAATCAAACGTAGTAAATATAACAAGTTTATAAAAATATTTGTTGAATTATTAATGTCTTGATTGTATGAGGTACTAATATTTACCCATACAACTACGTGATACAAAATTTTCCCTTTGCAAATATTTGCAATCATGTTAGGTGGGAACCTATGCTTAGTATGCTTTGCGTTTTGGAAATTGTAGCTTGACAAACAAATTTGAAAACATGTGCGACGAACAAACATTAATTTTGTTGCCCTGATTGACATTTGCAATAACTTTTATTAATTAAAGTATTCTAAATGATTCTAAAATTGTTAAACTCACCTGCATTTTCATTGGATCCGTATTCACTTGACACATGTATTGCCCGCGATCCTCCATTTTAACATTTTTAATGGCCAGCGTCCACGTATTAAAATCGTTATGCGTTACTGTTAACCGATCGTTATTTGTGATCACATGCTCATGTATCGCTAGAATTGCCTTCGCGTCCGCTTTTATCCATGCTACCTAATGCGCGATTAGTTTCGGTTTTGTGGTGATATGGTTTTGTTATATAAATAAATAAATTTAGCGGAAAAGACACTTATTAATAATATTAAGCTTTGTGTCTACAACATTTAATTAAATATGTAAATTTTTTGTTTTTAATTTAAATTTTTATATTTTGTTTAAATAAATGACCTTTGGCCAATTTTATTAATAATTTGTATATCTCACGATATATTCCAAATTCAGACCAAAAGTCATTTTTTAGTTTTTGTTATTAATGCAAAAAATTGTGCGGTAAACGTGAGTATCTAAAAAGAAGCTTTTCCAAGTTACAATCAATATATTTAACATGCGCCTCTCACCACCAAATGTAGCATAAAAAATTAATTTGGAAAAACTAACACCAAAATTACGGGAATTAAATCTAAAACAATAAAACAAAAAACAGTTTGAAGTTATTTTGTGAGCTTTTATTAAATAAAAGTGTCTAAATTTTGAAAAAGTTAATTTAAAATAGAAATAAAGTTGTGTGAATACATTTTAAAACGGTATAGATAAAATGCAGGGTGTGTGTGTGTAACATTCTCTTAAAACTATATATAGAGTTATATATTTGAAAGTTCAAGATGACCAAAAGAAAAACAAAAACTTTTGTTCAAATTTTTTTAATTTTTTATTGAAAACTTTATCTTAATTTAAAATTTTTTTTGTCGATTTTAGTTGCTGTACTGTTTATGTGTATATCTAGGAATAAACCTCTCAAGTGCAATTTTTTATTTAAAGAAAAGCAAATAATAATGAAAGCACACAGAGTGTAAAATAAAGTAAACAAAAACTTTAGAATTCGTCGGATGTGGTGTTTGTGTGTTTATATATGATTGTGAGCTTCCACACTATACACTTTACTACTAAAATATAATCCCATCTCAATTTTTTAATTCACAGCGATGATTATAAAATTTTCATTATTTTTTGTGCTGAGCTTTTTCGCTGCGCTTGTGGTAGTGTTTAAAAAAAACGTATACATGTTTACACAATACAGCTTTAAGATAAATAGCAAGATAAATTTAATACTGTTTTGTACACCCCCATATATACATAATATGAGGAGGTTGGTGTGTGTAGATACATGTACAGTGTACAAATTGATGAGGTGTGAAATGAGAACTAAAATTCTAAAAATTTAAAATAAATTAAAACCACAGTATAGAAAATGATACAAATGGTTTTTTGTTTTTGAAATGTCTGTATTGCATTTGTAATGTGCTCTGTTGGGACATTAGTCAAATTGTGGTATAGCATCGGGGGAATGATTATTACTAAAAACGTTGATTTGTTGCAATGGATATGCATGCTTGTCTAGAGTTGGTACATTAAATACTTTAGTTGTGTGCAACATTTACATTAAATTTAAATTTAAAGGGGAACCCTTTTAAAAAAAACCCAGTGCTCAAAAAACGTACGAGGCCGGATTGAGAAGTCTGGTAAAAATGAAACAAGGAATAATAATTTGACCAAAAAAAAATTATTTTTCAACGTAGTCGCCTTTTAGCTCGATACTCTTAGTTCAACGTTTTTCCCATTTTTCGATCCCTTCCAAATAATACGATTTCTTCAACCCTTCAAAAGAAGCGTTTGTTGCATCGATGATCTCCTCATTAGAGCCGAATATCTTTCCGCCGAGTTCTGCAAGTTCGGAAACAGGAAATAGTCGCAGGGAGCTAAGTAATGTGGCAATTCGAAGCGTAATTCATAGATTTTGGCCATAGCAACTGCACACGTGTGCGCCCGTGCATTGAATTGATGGAAGAGAACATTTTTCTTGCGGTCGTTTTGCTTTCAAAACGTCGTTGAAACGGTTTAATAAGTTGCAGTAATTTTCGCCGATGACTGTTCTCCTCTTTTGAAGTTAATCGATGTGGATTATGCCGCATGCATCCAAAAAAACTGTGGCCATGACCTTGTTGGCCGTTAAAACCGCCTTAGCCTTCTTCGGCGCAGATTCGCCAGTATAAATGTTTATTCTGTTCTTTGGTCTCTGGTGAACAGTGATGGATCCATAATTCATCCACAGTTATGAAACGATGCAAAAACTCCTTTTTATTTCGCTTGAACATCGCCAAACCTGCCTCTGAAGTTATCACACGTGTGCGATTTTAGCCTTTTCATATCCAAATGTTCGTGTAATATATTGCGCGCACGTTATTCTAAGATATCTACTATCTCAGCTATATCGCGCACTTTCACTCGGCGGTCTTGCAATGCCGTGTCATGGAGTTTGTCAACCATTTTTGGTGTGGTGACTTCATTTTGGTGTCCTGAATGTTCGGCATCAGTTATGCATGTACGACCACATCGAAAATCAGTAAACCATTTTACTTACTACCACTTCACTTTTTTCCATGTTTGTAAAAAATCAATGGGTTGTCTGTTTTCAATGGCTGTCAAAACTGAACTAAATGACAGATCTGTCTGAAAATTTTAATTTGGTTTAGTAACAGATTGACACATGACATCTGAGATTTGCGATTGTGGCGCCATCTGTTGCAATTTTACTAGACTTCTTACGACGCCCTCGTACATACCCTTAATACATACCGATGTGGCAAATAATGTGATTTTCAAAGCCCGAACTGCAACCTTTTGTATAGTTGATACTTCATTAAGGTAGATATCGACCAACCCAAGGAATTAGTGCCATATAAATTTAATATTCCCTGAAAATGCGCCTTTAATGAATCATTAATACATGAGAACCCTTTTCGACAAAATATGAATTCCACGTATTTATTGTCCAGTTATTTAGTTTGATCTTCGAATTGTTTTGATTTTATTGGGTGTAGAGGTTGGGCCAAATAAACTTATTTTTGAAAACTAGCGGTTTTTTGAGTATGGTAAAGGTTATGTTACTTTTGATTTGACAGGAAGTTAGTTTTATCCTTCCGCTGAACGAAAATGGTTGTGTTTTCGCTTGATAACGCTGGAAAAAATCATATTTTCGGATGAGGCGCATTTCCATCTTGGCGGCTGTGTAAACAGGCAGAATTGTCGCATTTAGGGCACGGAGAACCCGCACGTGATCGTAAAGAAGCCAATGCATCCTCAACGAGTGACTGTTTGGTGCGGCACTTGCAGAGGAGGACATAGGCAACATTTGGTTTCAACAAGGCGGCGCTCCGTGCCACACATCACACGTTTCAATTGATCTTTTGCGCACTGTCTTCGAAGATCGAAGTATCAGCCGAAACGCTGATGTGATTTAGCTGATGTGATTTTAGCCTCGAAGCTGTGATTTGACGCCGTTGGACTATTATCTTTGGGGTGCCGTCAAAGATAAGTGTTACGCCGATAAACCAGCAACGATTGACGCTCTCAAGAACAATATTCGCATTGCCATTGAAGACATAATGCCGCATACCATCGAAAATGTGCTCAAAAATTGGACCGTATGGCGTACGTCAAGGCCAGCTGGGGCAGTCATATGAATGAAATAGTATTCCATAATTAATCGGAAGGATTGTTCTTTACAATGAAAAAATAAATTTTAAAAAATATTGAGAACTTTTCGTTTTATTGCAAAAAAAATTATTTGGCCCACCCTATGTGCTGTTACTCAATTTTTTGCTTCGAAAAGGATTTCTTCTTTGATTCCAATATCCTGTAATGTCGCGGAAAGGAAATCGATTAGTGGTTGGGTGCAATGATTTGATGATTTGTGATTTTAGTTAGAGAAGAGTTTATTTTCATTATTTGTGACAGAGAGCACCTGCGTAGGAATTTCGAATTCCTTTTTGTGTAGTCAAACTGTTCAATTTTGAGAAGCCATCTGACCAATTTACTATTCAGTTTTTTTCGTGAAAATAGCCATGTTAGTGGCTTATGGCCAGTTTTAATGTTGGATGCTTTGCCGAATAGTATGGGCGAAAGCGTTTTGTTGGCCAAACGATAGCCGTAGTCAGTAGTTACAAGAAATGGTTTGATTACATAGAATGTTCAAAACATTGAATGTATTTATCCACCTAATACTATTATTAGTCCTTTCAACAGAACGCTTGCTCCTGTTAAGGGTTTAGTGGCATTAGCGAAGTTTGGGATAAATTTCATATAGTCTTAAATTTTTAATTTATTTTTCAGGTTAGGGAATAGAAAATATGTTAGGGCTAAAATTTTATGAGGGTTGGGTTGTAACTCTTTTGTGGTAACTAGATATTCAGATGTGATTTTCTTGTGCAGAAATTCTAAATTATTCAGTTGTACCTTCAAATTGGCCTACGATAATTTTTTAAAAGCTTTAGTTAGACTTTCGACGTGCTCTTGTAGTGATGTGGAAAAGATAATGATTTCATCCATGTAACATAAGATTATCTTTCATTGAAGTTCCCAGAGTACAGTACCCATTACCCGCTGGGTAATATCCATAATGTACTGTAAATTCGACGGAAAATGCAGTTTTAGGTATATTTCCAGAATTGGTGATAGTCTAACGCAAAATATATCTATCTATCTCTTGGATGTCAGCAATGTTCGGAAGCGGCTACAAGTTCACATTGGGTTTACCTTAAGCGTCCGTGTTATTTGGAACTATACATATACGAGTAGGGCTGCTCTAAATTGAAAAGCTTGGGCAAATAATGCCTTGGTATAACATTTGCATGGTTTTCTTTCCGATTTCCTCTTTTGAATACAAGGTAGCTTTTAGAGAAAATGGGATATTCTTTTCCGGTGTCGATCTCATGTTTGACCGTATTAATGAAAGTGACCTGTTTGTTTTCCTTTTAAAAGGTTTCTTGGTTAGGTGTTTAATTCGGATGACTTGGGTGATAGATCCACTATCCATGAACATTACATTGCGTTGAATACTTTGGTATACTAATTCAGTTATTGTAAGATTTTTTTGTAGAACAATAGGCTTGCTATAGATATCCCCACTTTCTTTGTGTAGTAGAAATTTTACAACTACAGCTTCCTGCGAGACAATATTTTATATTGTTGAAACCTGTAATGTGACTTTGGAATAGAACGGAATTGGGGTATAATGTGTGATCAGTTTGGATGGAGATTTGCAATTTTTGCATTAGTTCTGAGTGTCAGCCATGAGTGTTGAATGGGTGTGTAACGAAATCCCGGTTTCCAAAATTCCGATTTTGTATAAAAAAAATCAGATTTTTAACATGTGGAAAAAAGGGCCTCTAAATGATTTTGTGACAAAATTCCAAAATGAATTTGCGATACAGTTCTAGAAAATGGCTAATAGGGATGGAGTTTGACCATTTCTTAACAGATTTTGTCGAAATTCTACACGAGCGACGGAACTGGATTTCTAAAATGATTTTTTGATAAAGTTCTGAAATATGGCCATCGCTATGGAACTAGGCCATTTTTTAACCGATTTAGTTGAAATTCGACATCCCTAAATGGGATTCAAAAAATGTGTTTTTGGTAAAGTTCTGGAATAATGCGGATAGGGATGAAACCTGGCCGTTTCCTAACTGATTATGTCGAAAATCGAATTGCGAGATCTAAATGGGATTTCTAGGGATTAGGCCATTTCTTAATCGATTATGTTGAAATTCGGCACGTGCGATGGAATTGGGGTTTTTAAATGTTTTTTTGATAAAGTTCTGCCTATCTGGCCAAAAAGGCGATATATTTCAGAACTTAGTCAGAATCTTATTTCCATCACACATGTCGAATTTTATCATAATCCGTCAAGAAATAGCCAAGTTCTGTCGCTAATGGCCATATTCTAGAGCTTTCGCAAAAAAATTATTTTAGAATCCCATTTATAGTAGACTTTACTTGTAGAGTTGTAACATAATCAGCAAAGAAATGGTCAACTTCCATCCCTATCGACCATTCTAGAACTGTATCAAAAAATCAGTTTTGAATTTGAATCATTCACTTAGAATAAAACTAGTAAAACTGATCCATTATTCTCGACATGTTTTCGAACCCCGCTCTTCTGGATTTTTTTTCTAAAGGCTCTCGGATGGCTAAACGGGGGGGGAGAGAAGCCATGCGATGTGCCCTCATGGCAATCGATAATTTCGAGCGCCTTGGCCCGACTTATATAAACCGATCCTATACTCCCGCTCATATCGGTTTTGAAATTCCTATAAACCAAGGTTTTTTTCTAATTAGGGAAAGAAGCTTCGAAAGCGCCGCGACCCGACTTATATATCCTGATCCTTTACTTTTTTAATTGCAATTTCAATTTTGGAACCATCAAAAATTAGAAATTCGACTAATTCTAGAGCGCGTGTCAATATATGGCATTGTTGTTGTAATTTGACAAATAAAATGGGAGTTCAGCCTCTGACTTCTCAGCCTTGGATTTTTCTAGTAAATTTTTGGCCAACATATCTTAGTTTTATGTTGCCGGCCCAAAGTAATAAAAAATGTTTTTTTTTTTCAAAATCAAGACTTGAAACCGAGATTTTAAAAACCTGGATTTTAAAAACTGGGATTAATAATTTTAGAAGATGATTTCGTATTTTATTTTCGATGTAGGGCAACGTGTAACTTGATATTGATATTTAAGTATTGAATTGGGTCGATGTGGCTTTCAGGTGAAAACTCTCATCAGAAATTTTGTTTTCAGACTTTGGACGAAATTCCCTTGAAATAATTTGTGTATTGGTTCGTTTGCATTTAGGTCGAAATTATTTATTATCAATTTCATTGTGTTAAAGGTAATTAGTCATAATTATTGGACATGGCAGAATCTCGGTGGTCCATATAAGTAGAAGCGATTTCGATGTGTAAATTGTGAATTTCTTTGGAATTGAGATTATTGTCTCTATGTAGGTTACATTAGCTGATTAGAAATTGAGGATGTGTTTATAGGTTTAGATTTTGGTCTAAAATTATGAGGTTAAAATGGAAAGATAGCTCTATTAGGATGAAATGATTTATGGTTTTGAAGTTAAAATGATTTCGGAAGTATTGTACAAAATTAGTTCGAAATTGTGAACTGTAAGTTTGTATACCGATTTAGAAGGTAACCTCGTTGATTTTGGTTTCATATAACCAAAATTGCTTTCCTTTAAGTGGAAGCTCAGTGGTTCTTCTTATTTTGATTTGCACATCCATCACTGTAAAATATAATTTCGTCTTCGGGATGTTTTACATTTGGTAGCAGTTCGGTCAAAATAAAGTGCGATAAAATGGTTGAAAAAGCATTTGATCCAACGCCTCCTTCTGCTTCGTGCCAGATAAAATAAAAACCCTCATTGGTTTTCGAGTTATAAATTGTGAAGTTGTGCACCATTAACTTGGTTTTATAATAGACGGATGATACATTCGATTTCGGACTTGCACCCTCTTGCAAAACACTCTGTAAGTCCATGGTGAACAAAATTTCAATATTGCAGTCTTTATCCTTTATCTTTTCAGTTCTAGCTAATTAATGCTCCTTATAAATAGCATCTTTAATATTTTTAGTTTTGTGGCCCACGCGTATGTCGCATTGGTTCATTTTTGGCTGATTACGTCGCTCAAATAAATTGCAAAATGCTGTTATTGATTGTGGCCCGAAATTGTGTTTTGACACCAGTTATTTTTCTACTATTGATAGAGCCGGCTTTTACTAGTCCATTCGGGTTCTAAAGAAACGTCGTAAACAATTTTTTACAAGTTTCGATCGTGCTTGGAACATAGTAAGCTCCACTTTATCATTATTTGAGATAACAGACTCACATACTTCTTCGTTTTGCCATTAATCTAGTTTGGAATGGTGCTATGGCTCATACCAAGTCTCATACTTAAAAAATATTTGAACGAATTTGATCGCCGCGAAATGCTATCCTTATTATTTGACCGCAATTGGAGCCTTTGCTTTTCTGTTATCTGTATTAGCCCCTTTACAAATACAATTTTTTCACCCCAAGACAAATCCCAAAATTCTTTAAATATTGCTAAAAGATCGCCCTCGGCAATTTCGAAACATTTAATAATAGAAGTTGACTTTTCTGACATCGAACAGTTGCATCGACGCTTTAGAGATTTAGCTCATATTTCCATGCGCCGTTGGTATTTTGTTTCGATTTATATGGTAGTCTCTTATCTCTGCGATTAGCATTGCGTCTTGTTTTTCATTCATTTTTATTTACATTTCCAAACGTTTTAGGATTTTGATTTTTCTGGGGTCCATAATATTGCCGATGATACCAAATATGCAAAATGTTCCAAAATGGACTTACGCAGTTTGCGAGTTTGGTTGACGATATGCAACTAAATAATACGATTTTCTGCCAGGATTTACAATGTTACTCAATTGTTTTAAATATTACAATTATTACCTTTTAATATGGCATTTCCAATTTAGTAAATTTTCCGGATAATTTTAGCTTTCTCATATTAATTAATACAAATTTCGTAGGTACATAGATGAACAAATTATTTCGGGATGAGATATGCGTTTTCCATACAATTACGATATTTTCGTGATGGTATTGAAATTAGCAAAGAAACACACCAAAATTGAAAAGGTGTTTTTCGGGTAAGCTTATCATACATAACTGTTTGTGGTATTTGGAGTTCGTGTTCCTAGTTTAAAATTAATTTTAATAAAATGTTCAGGTAAGGAACAAATATAAATGAGTTTAGCAAAAATAAGTTGGCAAATTTGAGTACAGTGGTTCATTTTAAATCAAGCTGTTAGTTCCAGTTGACCACGTTTCGACAAATTTCATTTTAACATTTCGTCTGTCTTGTAGGGACCGAAAATGTTTTCAAACTTCAACATGAAACTATCACTAATCAATACGAGTATATTAACTTACTCAAACCATTTATGACTGTCTAATGAAAATCATCGCTATAACGAGTATCTATAACTAATAATAAAACAACGATCTAATGAATTTTCAGATTTTATTTATGTTTGTGTCTTATCACCCTTCTGTTTATTGAGATTCTATTGTGTGTGATTAAAATAATAAAATCTGAAAGTTAAATAGAAAAAGTCTCTTAGGGCGTTTCAACATTTTCCAAACGAAAAATCTGAGAATTGTTTTTGTTTTATCTCTAATAAGTTATTTTTCAACATTTCACAATTTTCTAATAAAAATCCGTACATGAATTGTTATTTTATATAAGAAGATGTATAGTTCGCTATAAAAACTGTATTGTTACAAGTAAAACGGAAATGAGATATACCAGTATGACTTTGGGGTTGAGACACTATACCCCCACCCCACTATACATACAATTTTAAAATAGAAATAATTTTATGTTTTTTGTGTACAGTGGCATGATTTGTTGTTGAATTGTATATTGCATCTTACATGTTTCATATAGACAACAGAGCAATTCATAAAACCAACGGTTGGTCACAGTTATACACTGTGCGCACATGTGCACGATATATAAATAAATATTATGTATGCCAAAGAATCTTATGTTCAGTCTTTTTATAGCTCAGTCAACAGTAAATGTATTTTATGGAATCTACACAACAATTGGTTTTGATAAATTGTTAGATTCCCGCTCTAGACAACTACATAAATATGTTTGTTCTTTACGACTGTACGAGTAAGAAAATTAATTGAAGATGCATTAGCTTTTTGTGCCACACACGGATTTAGATGATATCCGAGGATAAGTAGTTAGATTGTCACAAGATATGTAATTTGATAAATAACGTTACGATGTCTTTCAAATCCAGACAAAAATCCAAGAATTTAGAATTGTGTTTAGGTTATGGTAATGAACATTTGTGTTTAGTAAAATATTAGTAAAAACTCCTCACGTCTGTGTAGAAATAGCTGTACAGAAAGAAAGTTCTTGCTTCCACTTACATCTGAAAAAAAAAAAACGTGTTGAAGAATGAAAACCGTATTAAAGTTAGCTTGAAGTTTCCATCCAAAAAAATTGTATCGATTATGTAGACTACGTCTTTGCTATACAAGCCGAAAATGAACAAGTCCGATTACGTTAATTAATGTACTCAGAATGTGTGGCTTGTAAGCGCATGTGCAATAAATTGAACTCTCAAAGTCTTGCCTAAGAACTTCTTCACAATTATGCTAGGGCTAACAGGTATTAAAGCCTTTCAATTGGCGATAGCGACACCAATGCGGCAGGCATTATTTCCTATCAAATGGTCATAGGTGCGGTGCGTCAATGCAAAATTATCATAACCTAGAGCACCATACCATTAAATGAATTCGCCATGCCAAATTACCGCGCCATCAGAATTTCTTTACAATTTAACGCCTGTCAAATAACCAAAGTGCGCCGGACTATTCAATGAATTTGCAACAAATCTGCACCAAAAATTATTTACAATTGGGCTAAAACTAACAAGAATTAAGGGCTATTAAATGGCTATGGTCTCATCAATGAGGATTTAGGTTATCCGGATCATTCTATCAATTTTCAAGATTCTAGTCAAATTACACCCGCGTGGCTCCATGATAAATACCTTATAATAACACGCTAAAGTCAATCTTGTCAAATCAGTAATCTTATTTCCCGCCAAACTATAGCACCATCAGAATTTTTTCACAATTACAACCAATTGAACTACCGAAATCTTGTCCAATCTAGTCGTCTATCTACCAAAATTTTGATACAGTACACCTCCGTAGCCTCATAATAATTTCCTCACAGTTAGACTAGAGTCATCAGCACTAGGGCCTATAAAATGACCATAGGCGGCATCAATGCGGAATTAACACAACCTACAGAACCGGATGATTCAACGGACTCGCAAGAAATTTAACTATTGAAATCTTGTCGAATAACACCCCCGTATACCCAGAATTTCGTCATAATTGGGTAACAGTTAACAGGTATTAAGGCCTATAAAATGGTCACGGTGGCATCTATGCGGATTTAATTTAACCTAGAGCGCCGGACCATTAAATGAATTTGCAGGAAATTTAACTGCCAAGATCTTTTCAAATTATCCTTTCGCAGTCCTATCATAATTTCTTCACAATGGAGTTTACAGCCATTTAGGTCTAAGAAATATGGCCATAGTGGCATCAATGCGGAGCTAGGTTAACATAAAGCGCTGGACCATCTTGCCTAATTAAACCCAGTAGTCCCATCAGAATTTCTAAACTATAATACTTTACCACTTTACCACTTTATTTTACTTTCGGTTAACTTTAATACGAAGGTGTAGTGAGAAGTCTGGTAAAATTGCAACAGAGGGTGACACAATCGCAAATCCCAGATGGCATGTGTCAATATCATCTGTCACTAGACCAAATTAATTATTTTCAGACAGATCTGTCATTTAGTTCAGTTTTGACAGCCATTGAAAACAGACAAACCATTATTTTTTTTTTTTGAAAACATGGAAAAAAGTGAATTTCGTTAATTAAATATTATTTTTTGCGTAGAACAACCATTACGCAAACCAAACCAAAGCTTCGTAAATATTATGCGGACTCTTTACCATCGATTAAAATGATTCACAAGTGGTTTACTGATTTTCGTTGTGGTCGTACAAGCACAACTGATGCCGAACGTTCAGGACGCCCAAATGAAGTCACTACACCAAAAATGGGTGACGAAATCCATGATATGGTATTGGAAGACCACAAAGTGAACGTGCGTTAGATAGCTGAGATAGTAGGCATCTCAGACGAACGTGTGCAGTATATTACAAGAACATTTTAATATGAAAAGGCTATCCGCTAATCGACCAAAAACGCACGCGTGTGACAACTTCAGAGGCAGTTTTTGCATCGTTTCATAACTGTGGATGAAACATGGATCCATCACTATACAGCGGAGACCAAAGAACAGTCTAAACGGTAGATTTCTAAGAGGCGAACCGAAGAGGCGCCGAAGAGGCACCGAAGAGGCGCCGAAGAGGCTAAGACGATTTTATCGGCCATCAAGGTCATGACCACAATTGTTTGGGATGCACGCAGCATAATCCACATCGATTACCTTCAAAAGGAGAGAACAGTCAACGGCGAATATTACTGCAACTTATTGGACCGTTTCAACGACGTTTTGAAAGAAAAACGATCGCATTTGGCGAAGAAAAAACTTCTATTCCATCAAGGCAATGCACGGGTGCACACGTGTGTAGTTGTCATGGCCAAAATCCATGAATTACGCTTCAAATTGCTGTCACATCCGCCATTTTCCATACTTAGCTCCCTGCGACTATTTCCTGCTTCCAAACTTGAAGAAATCTGTTTTTGAAAATGCTGGTTTTAAAAATCTTTGTTCTTCTATCCAGGTTTTGCAACAAAATTTGGTTTTTGGAAAGCCTAGAAAGCCAGGCCCAGAAGTCAGTATTTTTGGAGATATTAAAGCTTGGTTAAATTATTTCGTTGGTTTATAGTATTCCAAATTTGATTTTTTTTTATTGCCAGTTTTCGTTTTTTAGGATATGATGTTCCCACTCTAATTTGCTCAATTCGGGTATTACCGATTATAATTTCTTTCTTCAACTCCGGAATTAGATGGTAAATGGCTTTGTGTGATTTGCCTATTACCACCTGTATAGTCTTCGATGCCATCCATCGATATCGAGTTTTGTTTTCTAGGGTAAATATATTTAGCATTATCCCACGCAGACCATAAATTTGGAAAGTCCTGAGGTTTTGGTTTTCTATTTATTGTTTTATTGGGGTTTCTCGTTAAAAAAATTTTCTCGATCCATTTGCCGATCCGCCGAGCATCAAAATCTATTTTTTTAGCTCCTGGTAATAAAAAATTATTTCTTTTTGCAGGCTAAAATCCTCGTTGTTATAGTATTTCACTGCACATCCTTTTGCTTGCATTTTTCTCCAAGTATTTGCCTAAAATGGAACACACAACCTCTATAATCCATTTCTGGGAAGAAATGTTTCATCGCTTTAACACTAGCCTTTTCGAAATCAGAGATTACCACTTTTGGATTTAAATATATTACCCAATTGCTTGTCCATTTGCAAACTTTATAAGAAATACTCCAAGAAAACTGCTTCACTTTTGGAACTCATTAGGCCGAACACCAAAGGAACAGTCCCATGGCCAATTTTGCCGTATATGATAAATCCCAAATGTGCCCTCCATTATCCAACATTCTGCATCGGATCATAGTTTCAAACTGGACGGTGTTGCTAAAATCTTTCAAAAATTACAAGCGCGAAGTAAACATCAGAAACAAAAAAGAAATTTCGTTTGTTCCATTCAAATAACTACTTGATTCCCCGAAAAGATTGTAAAACAAAAATGCAAACGGATGGGTATGCCTGTTGCTGTGTGTAGGTTTATATGAGAGAGCTCTCGAAATTTCTGTTTTTCGAAACGAGGTTTCCAAACAAGAATTTTGAAAACCAGAATTTGAAACCAGGCTTCTGAAACTAGCTTCTGAGATCTAAAATCAGCCTTTAAGGTGACTTCGGAATTCTTTCCGATTTAATATTGAATATTTTCTATAACACTGTGACTTTAGGCAAAAAATCTTCCTTGTACTTTTCGATTTTGGGGCAGAAAAATCATACCTAAGCTCCTAATTTAAGATATCCTGGAACGGTGTACTGTTCTATTTAGAGGACGGACCATAGAATATCCATGGCATAAATAAAATATTTTTGTAAATTACCTGACCTACCGAGTCGTGATAAATAATCAAAACTTTTTTGAAATTTAACACACGTTTAGAATTTTTGCCCACGTAGTGTGTTGTAACGGGACCAAAAAGATTATTGGTCTGTTAACAGAAATTATTTATTTAAACAGAGGTTTCGAGGCGGTTATTAAAGGCCGGCTAGACCTCATGTGGGGTTTCTCGAAACTTGAATGACTCGTGCTAAACCGCCCGAAAAGAAACAAAAGAAATACTTTAAAAGAAGGAACGAAATATGGCTGGGATAGGACACAAGGCTTGGATCAACGTACCAAAACATGTGGTCGGAAACTTACCACCTCATCCGAATATAACAGCTTTTAGCTTCTCATCTCTTTTATTTCTCGTGATTTAAATAATATTGTTTGTGTATATTTGGAAAATCTGTTCATTCAGGGAAGCATAATCTTGAAATGATGAATTCAGGGAAGTTCAACCTTGTAACTAATTCATCGTTACAGTGTGTTATAGGATTAGATTCAAATTTGAATTCGAAGTTTTCGAAGTTTTGTTTTCACGTATGGTATCAGATGATCCCTTAATCATCTAAATTATCCCAACATTATTTATGTTTTCATATATCGGTAATTGGTCCCTAATTTCCGGGAACGGTCATCGGTTTCAAAATGTACTTAATACCAATATAATTTTATTTCGATGAATTGTGATCTCCATAGGAAAACACATCCTGAATGTACTGATGTTCAACATAAACGTTTCGAAACGATTTTCAACATAAAGGATAAACAATTCCAGTTGGGAAACGTTCCCTTGTAATCACAAGCGATAATCCTTGGTGAAGCAATGACCGGGAGTAATTCCCGGGAGTTAATGAACGGGAGCTATATCGAATGACTGGGGGTAATAGTGGAAGGAGGTAATCTGGGGTAGTTCCTTGGCTATTATACCGGGTGTAATTGACTGGAGGTAATAACGGGGGTTATTGACGGGATGGGAGCGGGGGCGATGAACTCCGGAAGGTAAAACCTTAGACCCGTGAAACGTGAATGATAATTTGCACTTATATATTCGCGGTGTCTATAAGATCTAACGTGATTTATGCTGACAGAATATCTTTTCGGGATATCCACGGTCCTACAGATTTTTGGTGTTCATGATGTCTTCCAGCACAACAATGAATAAATCTTTAACATTTTCGGATGTGCCTTAGGTGGGCGGGTGTTAAATTATTTTTAATTTGTTTAAATTTGCCTGAACGCGAGGTAACAAGTAAACAGGTAATGGCTTTTACATCAACATCAATTTAAAATTAAAAACAATCTGTTTGCTGTAACATTTTGAGAGCAAACCATTAAAACAAAAATATGTGCAGTGAAATGCTGTTGGAGGGACACTGTACAGCACCATAACAATATTTACATGTGGTTAAATTTGATGTTTTACTTCCTGTTTGCATTTTGTGTTTAAACTACAATAAAATAACATAAAATTGTTGGTAAAAAAATTTATCCAGCATTACTTGTGTAGGGTATATGTATGTGTGTGCTTATGGTTGAACGTACATATAAAAATCGGTGAAAAATTGTGGAAAACTAAAATATTAGTTTTCCAGCTTTACCGTTACACTACACTCGCACACACACACAGTATTTATCCACAATCATTGTTATGTTTTGGTTGTTATGTATGTTAATCTCAATGCAGTCATTTACCTGTTTTATTGTTATCAGTTTTGTTTGCGGATTTTTGTTGCTGCTTTTAAATTTATATAAAACAACAAAAAGCTTTATGAAAAATTGTATAACAGACATTATTGTGATTTAAAATATCCCGAAAAAAAAATTCGTCCGTGATTTTATGTTGTGATATCATCGAAAAATTCCGAAATAAAAAATAAAATTGAAATGATAAATTTAAAAAATTGGAAATGTTATTTGTACATGGAGATTGTAGTTGATTATTTGGGAATTGATAACAGATGAACATGTCACAGTGAAATGATATATACTATTTCGGATGAGTTCGGATTTTGGCAAAGCAGAGCTACGCTCAGCAACGAAAATATCTAATAGTAAAATGACTCTATAATGTCTCTATAAGGAGTGGATTAATAATCCAAAAATGTAAAAATACTTGTGAATGCGCAAATCACTCGGAAAACTAGAGAGACGATCGCTCATGGCGACTAGCGATCGGAATTTATTAAATAGTCGCCTTATTTTGTTTGGCAACTCCACAAATTGTCATTTTTTAATTGATACGGGAGCCGACGTTTGTGTCATGCCACCAGCAAATAATATTAATGTTAAGAAATTAGAGACGTTCCCGATAGAATTATACGCAGCTAACCAAACTAAAATTAACGTTTTCGGAAACAAGACAATCACAGTCGATTTTGGCATGCGACGAATTTTTACGTTGACTTTTATCATAGGCGATGTCAATAGAGCTACTCGTATCATAGGCACCGATTTCTTAAGCCACTATGAATTACTCGTGAATTTAAAACGGAAAAAGCTAATTGACAGCACAACCAATCTTATTTAAATCGGAAAAGTAGCGAAGTGTCAAAGAACGAGTTTAACTACACTACGGGCGGTTGATGCTCCATACTCTGAATTTCTCACGAAATATAAGGACCTGACGCGCCTAAATGCTGGCATGGATCTGATGAAACACAACGTAACCCATGTTATTGAAACAAAGTGTGCTGAATTATATTCAAAGTATCGTCGGCTAACAACTGAAAAACTCATTATCGCAAAACGTGAGTTCGACAATATGATGGAGCTGGGAATTTGCAGGCCATCTACAAGTCCGTGGGTCAGCCCTCTGAACTTGGTTAAGAAGGAAACAGTGAATGGCGACCATGCGGGGCGACCATTTGGATTATTCCGATAGCACGGAACAGCATTTGTATCACCTATGCCAAGTATTCACTCGATTTAGTGAACACGGAATTGTAATCAATATGTCCAAATCTGTTTTTGGCAAGAGTACAGTGAAGTTTTTAAGTCATTTGATATCCGAATCGGATGCCATTGTTGGAGTACATGAAGGGCAATAAGAAAAATGATAAAACAAGGATCAACTAGACCGCCGAAGCCTTAAAAGGCAGACCTAGTGAATTTAGCGATGCTAGCCCATCCATCATCAACAGAACCACTATCGTTAATGGTCGACGCGTCTGACTATTTTCTATGGGAGCTGAAGTCCAGCAAATGTCAGGTACAAATTGGGTACCGCTTAGTTTTTTCTTCGAGAAAGCTAACGACCACACAACAAAAATATAGCGCCTACGACCGCGAATTGTTGGCTGCATATTCGGCAGTAAAACATTTTCATTTTATGCTGGAATGACGCTATTTTATAATATACACGGATCATAAGCCGTTAACGTTTGCCTTTCAGCAGAAACCGGAGAAAGCATCACCACGACAACTCCGCCAATTTTACTGTATAGTTAAATTTTCGACGGATATTCGACATATCGTGAGAAAAGATAATGTCGTGGCGGATGCTCTATCCCAGATCGAAAGAATTTCAACTTTGGAGCTGCTGGACGTCGATGAATTACCGGATTTACAAATGGTAGACGACGAGCTTAAACTAATTGTGGACTCGCAAAACCAGATGAGTTTGAAATTAACACCAATTATACTGCCCGAAGTGATAGAAACATATTTTGCGAAGTAAAGGAAAACAGAATACGACCGTATCTACCGAAGAGCTTACGACTACCTTGATGAATACGATATATGTGGCCTGCCATGAATAAAGATTGCGCAAACTGGGCACGAGGCTGTGTGAAATGTCAAAAGGCAGAAATATCGAGACATACGAAAAGTCCTCTAGGAAGATATGTCCTGCCGGACAGTCGCTTTCATCACATCAACATAGATATAGTAGGTCCACTACGTTGATCGAAAGGTTACAGTTACTTGCAAACAGGTATAGATTGATTCTCGCGATGGATAGAGGCAACACCAATGACGGATATAACATCGGAAAGTGTGGCGCGAGCAATTTATGAAAATTGGATTTGTCGATTTGGAGTGGCGGGAAAAATTACTATGGATCAAGGACGCCAGTTCGAATCCTCGCTCTTTAAGGAACTAGGAAGGCTATTTGGATACAAACGAATAAGAAGAATGGCATATCACCCAGAAGCGAACGGGATAATAGAGAGATGGCATTGCGATTTAAAAGCAACGTTAAAATGGTATCCAGCTGAAAAATGGGTGGAAATTATACCCACCATTCTCTTACGAGAAACGATGCAGAAATTACAACCGGTGCAAACTGCAAGGCATACGAGAGAAACACCGTTCGTACATTCTGAACGAAGGACCACTTTCTGTCCTCAACCGGCTGGAGAATTATTTTAAATAAGAACTAAGAGGCAAAGAAGTCGTAGTTTCTAAAGATCGGTTAAAGCCAGCGTTCTTACTTCAGGATGCCGAAGATAAATCACGCCCGATGCAAAATTCGCAGAAAACCGAACCTGACGCTGTATGAGGTGAAATCAAGATGCCGTTAAACCACGAACTTCCAAAAACGGAAGAAGTTAAATTAGAGGAAATACCATCATCAGTACTGGGAGGACCTGTACCATTACACATAAGAACGGAACGACACGTGCACTTCCCTAAGAGGTACCTTGAGACATGTATATCAGAATAGGGCGACGAAGAGTAGCGTTGTCTCTGAAGGGGGAGTACTGTGGATATTCCGTAAACGAGCGTTGGTGAGAGAACTGGTACGCTGCCCTGTCAACCGATTAAAATACGGCGTTGGTCAAATTAAATAAAAAATGAAAAGAAGTTTTAACATCGAAGCATCTTCGAAAAAACAGAAAAATAAAAATAAAATTATTCTTCATTTTCCATTGCGACGGAACAGACGTTGCAATATTTTTACAGTTATTTTTATTGTAGTGAAGGAAAGACAATAAGTTTGGGGGCTACAGGAGATTTATAGACCTCACAAACTTCAAAACATAAAAGTAGGAGTAATTCCAAAAGAACTATTTCACAGCACTCGGGAGTAGAGCGGAGGAATTGCTGTGCCAAATAATTAACAATTTTGATATACGATTTGGAGTAACAAAAACAGGTACTTTAAGTGAAACCAATAAAAATTTAAGTGCCTAAAAACTCCATGATATATTTAACTACTCGATGAATTAGAAAAGCCGAATTATATTCATATTCACATTGCGATCTCTATAAACATTTAAACCATATATATTTTGATGGTTCGTTTACTCCAGTCGTTCATAGATGGCACATTTAGAATTATGTTTGATGGATAATTAAAAATTACTAACTAAATTAAAAAATTTCCGTCTTGATTTATAAAATTGAACTATGTTTTCAGTTCAAAACAAAATATATTGTATATAAAAATTAGCGACATCTATCAATAACGTGGTATGAACTAACCATCAATTTAGTAAGTCGGTAATTTAGAAAACAAATTGGTGTCAGGCACCGATATATTTGCCTAAATATCCATCTAACTTAATTGATGGCTAGTTGATTACAATTATTAATAGATGTCTCTATTGTACATAAACCAAAACACATCGCAGGTTTTGTGCCATCTATCAACAACTGGTACGAGTATATGAACGAACAATCAATTTAGTTAGATGAAAATTTGGACAAAATACACAGTTTCAGGCACATGGTGTTAAAACTCTAACAATGTGTGCTTGATGTGAAACCACTGACTTATCAAATTTAAAGTTAGGTTTTATCTAATGATCAAATTTAATTTGTGGTTAATCAATTATCGAAATGTTTATTATCGATGGTGGTGAATTAATAATATAGTACGCAATTTAGGATTAACTACAGGGTGTGCCTTCTTTTATGTCGGTGTGTAAACATTGAATTGATTAGACATGTTTTTGAAACGTCAATTCAGTACAATTTTAATCATGAATCGCTTCACACCGAAACAACGCGCCCAAATAGTGGCGCTGTACATTGAAAATAGTCGTTCAGCTGTCTTAACTCAGCGTGCATATCGCTGAAAATATCGTGGCCAACAGGCGCCGTCTGAAAAAAACTATTCGTCGTTTGGTGCCGAATTTTTGCGACATGCCACACTGCAAATTAAACAATCCAGTTACTGCAACGAAAATTCCATGGACGTCTGATGTTAAAAAGAGACGACATTGGCTGGCCACCCACATCTCCAGATTTGACCCCTCCAGACATTTTTTGTAGGGTTATTTTAAAAGCAAAGTGTACGCCAGCAAGCCTCAGACCATTGACGAGCGCAAACGAAGGCAAACATTCGTGCCGAAATCATCGCCACACCGCTCGAGATGCTCGAACAGGTAATGGAAACTGCAGCAAAAAGGCCACATTTTTGTTTGGCCAATTAAGGCGGCCACTTAATTTATTTTGTATTCAAAAATTAAAAGGTAGTACAAATAAACTGCAAAGGACCATTGCAAATGTTTACATACCGACATAAAAGTTGGCGCATCCGTTATTATTACTATAAAATCTATTTACTAGTAGATGGTTTTTCTTTCGTTGCGATTTCATTAAAAACCACCGTGCTCATAATTTGCTTGTGAACAATTGATTTAGAGCTACGTATAAAATCCCCAAGGATACTCTCTAACAACACAACCTAAATATATTGATTGTAACTTTTATATTCAGCAATCTAATATCACTCGACTCGATAAACAAACCCGAAAAAAATGTTTATGGCTTTTTGGATAAATAAAAAAAAATTAAAAAAAAACCGACTGCCACATATCTCACGTACGTAAACAAAACCACAAAAAACCCATAAATAAAACTAGAAAACCAAAAAAAAAAAAAATGAATTCGAGTGACATTAAATTTTCCATACACGGAGAGTGCAAATAAAATATAAATAACACAAAACTGAAAAAGGATAAAAAATATAACATTTCATGCAACCAACACATATCTCTAAAATATATTCTAGTGACACAGGCCATCCTCTACATTTTTATACATTACTTAAATGATCTTCAATTTTTATACAAACCGAGCTTTTCTTTGTACTCGAGTACAGCATTATATGGAGACCGAGTGTATTGTTAAGAATTATCCACTTAACACCACCACACTCTTAAGATGTAAAGAAAAACCATAAAAATTGAAGAACAAACCGAAATAAAAACCAAACTGTGCCAATATTAAAGAAATAATAAAACTACGGTACACTACAAAACAAAATAATTTTGCTTTGAAGATACACAGAACGAGAAGACATCCCAATCCATTATATATGGAGTATGGCTGAAAAAGCTCAATTGGGTTATCTTAGATACAAAACGTTCGGTGTATCTTTGCTATAATAATATATGTATCATACACAATATAGTAACGGTGCTGTTATCTTATATTTTTTTTTATTAATATAATAATACTTGGTGTGATTACAAACAAATTTTTTATTAGTGCTCTTTAATATAGTTTATAGTAGAAATCATATACAGTTTAAGTAATAAATTATATAAACTAATTTAATTAATTAAAGGTGCGTAATTATATAGAAAAAAGATACATTTTTTGGTGCTCATATAATTATAATAATATTTGGTGCTCTTTCATATAACAAAAGTTGGTGCTCAGGTGTTGATAAAATAGTGCTTCATATATTTAGTAAAATATCAACATCACAGAAATATGTGCTGATTTCAACGTTTTTAAATTATTATTAATTTTTTTGCATTTAATTTAATTTAATTTTTTGTTTTGGTTGTAATATAATTCATTATTCGATTATATAAAATATTAAATATAAGATAACTGATACATACCCTAGCTTGAGATGACTCCCCACTCACCCTATAACCTCCTAAATTATTTACAACACATGTGAATGTTGCATCTCTTCCTTGTGGTACTGTAACATTTTCTAATGGTACTACGAAGTCGGGTTCGTATGCTATTGCTGGAAAATAAAAATAAAATATTACTTTTAATAATGAATTATTTAATACCGTTGTTTATGCAATGAGCGGTTTATATTAAATCAAAATTAAATCTATAAATTATACTTCAACAGTATTTCTCAATGGTGTTTGGATTTCCTCATTTATTTTTATTACATAAGGAAAATTGAATTATGCTACATACAGTTTGCAAAGCTTTCATTCACTCTTAAAATTAGTCATGTTCACAAATATCTTTTTAAACTGTTCTTTAAGGAATTGAATTATAGAAATCGATATTTTTTCTGCGCTACAGATTCCAGGATACGAATACACTCCTTAGCCGACAATCGCCAAACTGCAAACTTTGCTGAATTTGCAACGACGGAAGTGCTATTTATGTTGCAGTTAAATAAATTTCATTAAATTTCTTTAACCCATTTAATACAATACATATTCACAAAAAATAAAATTTGGGTAAAACAATTACAAGCAGGAAGTGAAAATATCCATTATTATAGCCTTATGTAAATAACAGTTCAAATCAAAACATAAAATTACTCAATTTGTTGTAATAAGTAAAATAGATCGAAAGGCGATTGGTATTAGTCGCATTTAAATTATTATTAACATATTTATTCGATTACATGCGCGAAGTGAATATTTCTTTTTATTAACCAATATTATTAAAATTACCACTAAAACATAAGTAAATTTCATAAAATATACAGAAGGCATTTATTACACCACATATTTACCAAACAAAATTGGGTAAAATAATTACAAGCAGGAAGTGAATCTATCCATTGTTATATATAGCCTTATATGAATTAGAGTTTAAATTAAAACACAAAATAACTCAATTTGGTGTCTTAACTAAAATAGTTAAATTTAGGATTGTTATAACTCGCAATTTAAATTGTTATTGGCATATTAAATAATCATTCGATTACATGCACGAAGTGAATATTGACGTTCATTTAACAATATTTATTAAATTAATCATTAAAACATAAGTAAATTTCATAAAATTAGCTTAGGGCATTTATTACACCACATATTTACCAAAAATAAAATTGGGTAAAATAATTACAAGCAGGAAGTGAATCTATCCATTGTTATATATAGCCTTATATAAATTAAAGTTTACATTAAAACACAAAATAACTCAATTTGGTGTCTTAACTAAAATAGTTAAATTTAGGATTGTTATAACTCGTAATTTAAATTATTATTGGCATATTAAATAATCACTCGATTACATGCGCGAAGTGAATATTGACGTTCATTTAACAATATTTATTAAAATAATCATTAAAACATAAGTAAATTTAATAAAATTAGCTTAGGGCATTTATTACACCACATATTTATAAAAAAAATGGGTAAAATAATTACAAGCAGGAAGTGAATCTATCCATTGTTATGTATAGCCTTATATGAATAGAGTTTAAATTAAAACACAAAATAACTCAATTTGGTGTCTTAACTAAAATAGTTAAATTTAGGATTGTTATAACAATTTAAATTATTATTGACATATTAAATATTCATTATATGTATTACATGCGCGAAGTGAATGTTGACGTTCATTTAACAATATTTATTAAAATAATCATTAAAACATAAGTTAATTTCATAAAATTAGCTTAGGGCATTTATTACACCACATATTTATAAAAAAAATTGGTAAAATAATTACAAGCAGGAAGTGAATCTATCCATTGTTATGTATAGCCTTATATGAATTAGAGTTTAAATTAAAACACAAAATAACTCAATTTGGTGTCTTAACTAAAATACTTAAATTTAGGATTGTTATAACAATTTAAATTATTATTGGCATATTAAATATTCATTATATGTATTACATGCGCGAAATGAATATTGACGTTCATTAAACAATACTTATAAAAATATCTACTAAAGCACGAGTAAATTTAATAAAATTTGCGTAAGGCATTTATTACAACACATATTTACCAAAAATCAAATTGGGTAAAATAATTACAAGCAGGAAGTGAATATATTCATTGTTATAGCCTTATAAAAGTTAGAGTTTAAATTAAAACAAAAAATGATTAAAATTTTGGGTCTTAATTTAAATACATCAATTTAGGGTTGTTATAACGCGAAGGATTTATTCATTAAAACATAAGTAAATTTCATAAAATTAGCTTAGGGCATTTATTACACCACACATTTACAAAAACAAAAAATTTGGTCAAATATTTACATGCAGGAAGTGAATCTATCCATTGTTATATATAGCCTTATATGAATTAGAGTTTAAATTAAAACACAAAATAACTCAATTTGGTGTCTTAACTAAAATAGTTAAATTTAGGTAGGATTGTTATAACTCGTAATTTAAATTATTATTGGCATATTAAATAATCATTCGATTACATGCGCGAAGTGAATATTGACGTTCATTTAACAATATTTATTAAAATAATCATTAAAACATAAGTAAATTTAATAAAATTAGCTTAGGACATTTATTACACCACATATTTACCAAAAATAAAATTGGGTAAAATAATTACAAGCAGGAAGTGAATCTATCCATTGTTATATATAGCCTTATATGAATTAAAGTTTAAATTAAAACACAAAATAACTCAATTTGGTGTCTTAACTAAAATAGTTAAATTTAGGATTGTTATAACTCGTAATTTAAATTATTATTGGCATATTAAATAATCATTCGATTACATGCGCGAAGTGAATATTGACGTTCATTTAACAACATTCATTAAAATAAACACTAAAACATAAGTAAATTTTATAAAATTAGCTTAGGGCATTTATTACAACACACATTTACCAAAAATAAAATTTTGGTAAAATAAATAGAAGCAGGAAACAAGTAAATCTATCCACTGTTATAACCTTATATTTTTAGTGTTTAAATTAAAACACGAAATGACTAAATTTGGCGTCTTAACTAAAATAGTTAAATTAAGGGTTGTCATAACTCGCAATCATAAATTATTATTGGCATTTTAAATAATTATTATATTACATGCGCGAAGTGAATATTGACGTTCATTTAACAATATTTATAAAAATAACCACTAAAGCACGAATAAATTCATAAAATTTCCATATGGCATTTATTACAACATATATTTACCAAAAATAAAGTTTTGGTTAAATAATTACAAGCGGGAAGTGAATCTATCCATTGTTATAGCCTTATATGGATTAGAGTTTAAATTAAAACACAAAATAACTCAATTTGGTGTCTTAATTAAAATAGTTAAATTTAGGATAGTTATAACTCGCAATTATAAATTATTATTGGCATATTAAATAATCATTCGATTGCATGCGCGAAGTAAGTATTGACGATCATTTAACAATATTTATTAAAGTTACCACTAAAACATAAGGAAACTTCATAAAATTTCCATAAGGCAATTATTACAACACATATTTACCAAAACTAAAATTTGGGTAAAATATTTACAAGCAGGAAGTGAATCTATCCATTGTTATGCCTTATATGAATTATAGTTTAAATTAAAACAACAAATCGTTCAAAATGAGTCAATTAAGGGTCGTAATAACTTGCAATCTAAATAATTATTTACTTATTAAATGATTATTTTATTTCATGCGCGAAGTGAATATTAATGATTATTTACCAACATTTAGTAAAATATACACCTACATGTGAGTTTATTTTAAAAGTTGTTTATAAAGTTTAGTAACTAAAATTATTACAAGCAGGAAGTGAATTTATCCATCGTTTAACCCTTGTATGTGGTAATGTTTAAATCAGCACTGAAAATGGATTAATTTGGTATTTAAACTCAAAGAGATCATTTGAGTATTGTGTATCAAATTATTACAGTAATTAGCAAAACAAAATTTAGCACAAATTATTACATGCAGGAAGTGAATCTAAACATTTATATAGCCTTGTGTGATTAAGAGTTAAAATCTAAATACAAAATGACTCACTTTTGTATTTAACTTGTGTTATGTTGTGCACTTTAAATAACTATTGGCTTACTAAGCGCGAAGTGAATATTAACGCGTCATTTACCGAAAATTAGCAAAATAACCACATATGCCATGTATATCATTTTTTTAAAATAAAATGTTTCTAAAATTATTACATACAGGAAGTGAATTTATCCAGCATTATATATAGTAGAAATTAGACCAGAACAGAAAATAACTCAAATTTGTATCCAAAATAAAACGGAGCAAATAAGGATTGTAATAACCAGCTTATTGCGAGCAATTTAAACAATAATTGCCTAATTCAATACTAATATTATTAAATGATGAGTTTAGTGGATTTATTTGTGTTTTGCTCATCAATTGAATAAGCCACCTATTGAAAATTAATATTTAAATCTTTATTAAACTTTTGTTAAGAGTTTGACATCACACATCGATAATGATCAAATAACCCCATATACGATATTAATATTTTCGTGCTACATTGATATTATTATACGTAAACCGATACAGTTTTTACTTAACTGATAGTAACATAAAAACTATATTCATATTAGACCGTTTTTGTCATATCACAACGTCTTTTATTTAGGGACAGATATTTACAACAAAATCGTTCGTATATATTTTGAAAATTTTATCATGCACTGACCTTTACAATTTCGTTATATATTTAGTTTAGGAGAGAAATAAACCATCTGTGAAATCCATATGTTACAAATCTCCTTTATACCAACAAAAAAAGTATCGAAAAAGTTATATTGCGAATATTATTCGCCATCCATCCCACCATTCACCACCACAAACTATGTATATCGATAAGAAAATTTTCGTTATGATTTTTCCATCGCTTATCGTGAACAGATTATGTATTTAATAATAAATTCCATTATTTCCGATAAGTTTTTTTTTATTTTATGTTGTTTGCCATCGTTATCAGCCATAGATATGACTATGTATGTATATATTTTGTGTTTCTATTGTTTTTCCTTCTGTGCGGAGTGGAAAATCTGATCTATATATTTTTGTGCTCATTCATTGGGAAATTATTTTATTAAATTTGTATTACTAGTAAAATTGGTTGTAATTTTTTAATAAATTTAATATTTTCTGGTATTTAACGAAAATAGATATTTTATAAAGAGCGGATAGCTAAAAAGGATGTTCATTGATTTTATGATATCCATGGATGTATTTATATGTATGTTTTTGTTTATAAAGTGTAGTGTTTTGCTATTAAATTATTGTTAATTGATTTATTACAGTAAAAACGGAAAATTTTGCAATACAACAACATTCTAATCCTTACCAAATCCACATACCAACAGATTTTATTACAGACACAATAATCCGTTAAGATTTATTACAAAAATTTATGCACATATACCGCTATATAACGCAGTTAAGTTAATAATGCGAATCCTTCAACCAGCGTCATAAAGTTAATGGCCATAAAAAAATTCACGATGGCAATAAAATTATGTTATTCTTCATTAATAAGATCGTATAAAAATATTTTAGTGCACCGCAGCTTAAAATTTACGAATCGAAATAATAATGTAATAATTATTGTAAAGAATTACAATTAGAAGCGAAATTATTTCAGTAAATTATTGACTTGCAACATGGGCCTTGCCAAACTTTATAGCATTCTGTGTGCAACGGAGTAAGCTGACTTGTAGAATAAATTTCTGAAGTCCTTTTCAAATAAACTATTTGTTATTTATTTTTTTATTTTTTGCATTTTGTGACGTATCTAAGGCAATTACTTTATAGGTCCTTGATCCTGCCGCCACCATGAAAGAGAAGCGGGTAAAGAGGGGGTTAAAATAATTCCAGGCTTAAGAATTTGTTTAAGATTTTTATTTCATATTTGTCGATTTTAATTCGACTCGACAAATTTGGTTTTAATTAGCACTGCAAACTTCATTAGTTCAAAATTAGCTAATTTGAATTTACATACTTGAAATCAAACTTATTCTGAATATTAAAATTTTTCAAGTGACAAGTTCACACGTACAAACACTTATGAGAACTGTAAATTACGTTTTTCGTATATTAATGTTTCAGATGTCGTTTTTAAAAATTGGCTAATATGAATAGATTAAGCCATTTTTAAACCGATTGAAGTGGAGCTCAATATGTAAGATTGAAATGGGTGTACACTGCAAGCTCTTGATTTAGTGGAACAAGATTGTAAATTGTAAACGAAATTCATCGTACATTTAAATGAAATCCTAATATGAGTTCTGAAGAATCGTACAATCATCTATTTGAGTAGAAGTAACCCATTGACGAGATGATGACAGAACCGGCTCTGCATAACTAAAATAAAATTGGAATATAAGTTCCAGATATGGTGCAGGAAAAGTTCAGTTTTCTAAGTAATTTCTTCACCGAGTAAGATAGATCTCACTTTTTACATCAGTTGCAACATCAAATTGTACTTCAGAGAAATTACTGATTGGTTCTCGGAGAGGTTCTCTACTCAAAAATTTAAACTCTCTCATTAACTTGATTAGACTGAATATAGAATCTCATACCAACTAATTTTTTATAGAAAGCTTAGATGACTCCAACCATCAAATTATACAGCTTGTGGCATTGTTGATAAAAACAGATCCGGGGGTTCTAAATGATTTAAAGAGATAGTTTACCGCTCTATCCGCTCCGTTATTTGTCCATCTTATTTTAAACGAAGGAATGTCGATATATGAATATAAGGCGGAACACTTGTTTGGAGCGTAAACCTTTGTACTCATGAGAACTCCTATTGAAAAAATAAAATTTGACACCGAGTGATGAAAGATCCTGAACACATTAACGAAAATAAAGAAAAATAATGAAATAGTTTGCTTTTTAACCGAGATGAGCGAGCTTTTCTAAATTTCGATAGTCTAGATACCTTGTACTAGTATAGCTCAGTCTCTTGAATAGCCCCAGAGCGGATAGTCCTGCAACAGGAAAGGACAGGTGTATGGTGGCCTTATATGGCGTTTGAACAAGTTATGCGGCAACGAAATGAAGAATGACAACTTTTGAGCATAGAGAAAGACAATTAACCAGATACTAAGAGTTGGGTCTTAAAAATCTTACCTACAGCAATGAAATTTCGATTTATCTTGAAAATTGAGATTTTATTTTGAAAATGTACTTGTTTCTGATACGTCCTATATGGATATTTGGCCGGCTTATTAAGGTTACTGCAATCAAGTTCTCTTCGGTTAATAGATTTATATATACTGGATGAAGGAATACCGGATAAGGAATACTGGAGAGATATAGAGAGATGTTTGCGTCGATGAGAAACGTATTTACGATTACAATTTTACTTAAAACTATTACTACAGAGTGCAGCAACTTTAAGTTCGGTTTTCGAAGTTAGGGTACAACACTGATTGTATCGATGGCTGTGTGGGCAGTGGCGCCGTCCTGAAAAAACCAAATATCAGCCAAGTCTCCCTCTTCTATTTTAGAGAAGTAAAAGACAGTTAACATGTTAAAATAACGGTCGCCATTGACTCTTAGTGCGGTTTCTTGCTCATTTTCTAAGAAAAAATACCGTATGTTTGTTTTGGATCATATTCTATACTAAAAGTCACTCGTTTTGGGTGCATTGGCTTCTAAATTGTCACGTGTGAATTTTCTGTGCTCCAAATAGGTAATTTTGCTTGTTCACATAACCGCCGAGGTGAAAATGAGCTTCGCCGGGAAAGATGATTTTTTGGTAAAATGTTATCTCCATTCAGCGAAGTGAAAACGACTCATTTCGTTCACCAGGATTATAATACAAAATTTTTACTGCTACATTTTGCAGATGGTACGGAGTTGGAATCACACCACATTCTGAATGTAAAAAGAAGTTTTTCGAGTACGAGAGAGATTTGATTATTAACCGGTTTCATTTTCACGTTCTACGTATGCGTCTGTTCAAACTGTACTGATAAAGAAGACGGGTTGACCCATGACTTCTACAATCCAACAGTAGGTGATTTCAGATCATTAATAACGCCGATCGAAATTAGAAGATGAAAAACTTTTTTGCATCTTGCTCTCATCGGAAATCGGGCTTATACATCGAGGAGAGTGAGTGCTACGTTCATAACTTATCACGGTGCCCTCTGTGTAACTCTAAATGAATCAGGCTCTAAATAAATTGGCGAGTCATTAACACACTAAAGCCAATATAAAATTTGCTTCTGTTTCCAGGTTAGGAGAGGCTAAAGCGAGCGCTTGTCTTGTATTTAGCGGATCGCTAAATCAATGAGTTCAAGGTAGGACTGGATAACTTAAGATTTTTCACAAGTACGTGACTTACACATGAGTCTAGCGAATTGAGCGATAGGCTAACTACCATCTATCATAAAAACAGCTAAGTCATGAACCCCACACAAAGGCGTCGGATCACCGTATCGGATTCATCATAAAAACGAAATCGGAAAGTAAACTCAATAAGTTAAAGTCACTGAGTCAATAAGGGCTTATATGGTCTGGGAGTGGGCTTTCTCATTCGTTAAAATGTCAAAGGCAGCTCAATTTCATAATTTTGTTTTAAAATCTTATATTCGGAATTCTTCCCTATCGTCAATAAATGGTTTTCATAATTACATCATAAATAGATTGTGACAATAAATATTATCCGATCAAATCAGTAAGCCTTAACCATCAAGGATTTTCGCAAAAAATTATAAACTTTAATTTCCGGTAACTCATGGCTGTCATTTCTGCCAAATGAATTGTGTCTTAAAATAGCCAAATTCGTCGCACTGATAATGAAGAAACGAGCGAGATTATGCCTGTAAACGTGTATTCGTACCTGTTCATCGACACTATATTTGACTCAAGTTTGAACATTTAAGATAGAATCACTCAATCTTAGCTAGATCTGTGCTAGAATTTTGTTTACAAATTTATTACACGGAAAGAAAAATTTTAGTTTTATTTATTGTACCTCGCTGGGGGGCGGTTACTGGAATTTGTTACAAATTAATTAGAATATATAAGTATAGTTTAACCCCTAGAAAACTACCCCAAAATGTAGCAATTGTTTATAATCATTGTATCGTACTGGGTACTACAAGTTATACAATCGAGCATAAGAATAAAAAATAAGAACTGCGAAAATCAAATTAGTGGTCAATGTTGTTAAAGACCTTCGACATTAAATTAAATGGCCTCTTTGTTTTCTATGACTAGAAAAGTCGTAAACATTGAAAAATGTCATTAAAAATAATATTTTGTCTGGAAAGATGATAGTAAAGTTTGTGCTAAAAAATTATTTAAAAATTACACTGTTAAATTTATTATTTTCCTATTGGAATTTATTTTCAACAGAAAATTATAAAATTGGGATATTTTTGAGATTCGTTCTGTCCACGGAGTTTCATTAACATTTTCAAATAGATCATCCAAACTACTGAGTTTATCGTGAATGGGATAAAATTATGATGGGAATCTTGACAAATATTTCAATTTTAATAAAGAAAGAGCTAAATATATTTATATTTCTTGCACAGAAAATTTCCGTGTTTTATACTGCCGTTCGTAGAGATGTCCACATGTTTTCTCACCCACATTTTCGAATAGATTACAATATATTCTACCGTTATAGTGATTGGCATCCGATTCTAATCGTTTCCATTTGTACTTCCATTACCCGAAATGTCCACGGAATCTCGTCTACATTTTTCGACAGTTTATAATATTTTCTGTTTATGGAGCAGAAATGGGTCAATTGTAATGAGTCTAACAATGACTTTTGAAATATGGAACTTCAACCGTGATGTTGACAAAAATATTACTATTTCCTTCTGCAAGATTTTAGCAATATCTCCAGTTGGATTTTAAATAGATATTCGCTTTTGATGAAACCTTGTTTTGGTAATTAAATTTTTTAAATTTTTAACAAATTTTCTATTTTTATATACCGCCGATCGTAGAGATGTCCTCAGGTTCTCACCCAGATTTTCGAATGGATTACACAATATTCTACCGTCATAGTCTTTAATATCCGTAAAAATTATTAATTTGAATGGAAATGAAAGTGTAGAATGCAACGACATAAAAATTATTATACACGAGCATATAGAGAAATCTAGAGCCTTCCCAACAATAAACTATACGGTTCAGTCCTAACTACAGAACATCAAAAGCTAATTTCAAAATACTTTTCGAGCTCAACTGGATAGAAAATAATGTGAATATCATAATGATCTAACTGATGGCAACTATAACGATTCAATCAAATCAAAGTGTTATCAAGAAACCCAAGAATAGCAAAGCGGCCGGCCGCATCCTTAAATGTAATCAATCTAACTCCACTACTAGACGAAAGGTGGAACACTGGTACAATTCCAAGAATCTCCTTCTCTAATACAATATAATATTTTAGCAATGATAATTTTTGTGCAAAAATCACCACCAGTATAAGGAATAGACAAGCTTTTAGATCAGAATGGAGCTGTGCATATCACGTAAACTGAATTTGCCTCATCATCAAACAATCCAAAAAATGGAAGTTACTACCATCCTTGTTTTAGTGGATTTGATTCCATCAACAAAAGCACAACCTGCAAGGCCCAAGGCAAAATAGGCATTCCAAAGAAAATAATCACCAAAGAAATTTTGAAAAATAAATGGTGTGAGTTCTATACAAGGGGAGGCAAAGTGACAAATACTATAAGACCCGAGGAGTCGGGCAAGTATGCGTATTATCTCCAACTACTGTTCCTAATAGTATTGGATAAATAAATGTACCAATCATCAGGAAATCTGTCTCAAAACTAAAATCAGAAACACAATGGCGGTAAAAGTGATAGCTGAAAAAGATAGCAAACCAGAAGAAGCTTCATAAGATCTGGAATACGTCTGACCTATTAAAAGATACAAAGCTACGAAAGCTGAATACTTGTGTAAAATTTGTGCAGGTGTTTGGCTGTGACCCATTTTTACTCCATGGATAGAAAATGTTGTTATGGAAGGTTATGATCAACCATGTCAAAGTTTTTTTTATGTCAACAAAAAGTCCAGCGCCAGAGTCAGAATTATTTAGCGATGCATGCACGCCATTAGAAATTCAATTAAAGCAGACTCCGTGGAAAACCAATTGCGAAAACCGTGGTAACAACAACGTATAATGCCATGCTTCTCTAAGAATTTTCTAAGAAGCAAGTTTAATACTGTGTTAGGCCGGTAATTATTTAAGTCGCATCTCTAACCATTTTTATGAAGAGGTAGTACAATTGCTGTACCTTACCGACATTTTAATGAAGTAATTGCTACAACCGAATATATCGTAATAGTTGCTCCATTTTAAAGAAAATAAAAAATTGATTAACCTAATCAGATGGAAAATGGAAGTCTAGACTTCAAATTTGAAGCAATACTACCAAAATAATTGCAGAACTCATTGACAATATTAGAGGCATCATTTAATAGATCATCATTATGTCATTGATAGTTCGCCACATTAGTTTGGAATCACCGGAACAGTTATCAAATTTATTTTTGTAATAGGTTACACAAGCAGCAATAGTTTTGTTTTGAACATTTTGAGGGAACGTTCATTGTTTCTGTTTGCCTTTCTCAATAACCATTTTTTACGTTTAATCATGTGCAACAATATCTCAGAGATCCCTGGTTTAATAGGACTATTACTACGTGACTTTTGTGAATCTAGGCTAGCTGAAAAAACACCATTCCATAGCGTTAAAAATACATCAACAGCTAACATTTCCAACTTAACAATCCCGAGAATTTAGATCATTTTGGATCATTAATAAGCGATGCAAGGCCTACGGAAGGCACACAAATAACCCTTTTGAGTGTTAATCCTTGAGTCTCATGAATGGCCAAAATTTTACTGGAAAGTGGCAGTTTGAATGTCATGATTAATTGTTTCTTATCTGATTTGGTAAAGGTTAGGTACAATGTTTCCGAGATAAATTTTTATTTTATCTTGACGAAATTTTTATTTTATCTTGAATTTACAATCTTTGTGTTGTAATGCAGATTCTTACTTTTAAAATGCTTGTTAAAAATTCTATAGCTAGTATGAATGCTGTTACTTCCGGTGAGTCAATTTGGACAAATTATACACTCATCTCCCTCAACTTGTATTATAGAGTATATAAAATAGAAAGAAAGAAATTCTAGTACGGTAAATATTTGGAGATGGCTTATAAGGAAGCTGCTACTTCCATCACCGGAAAAAATCATTTTCCAAATTAATCACTCTAAATTAATAGCATAGCTTGAGTTAGAAATTTCACCAGTACATCATACGACTAGTGAAATGCTAGACACATTATATGTACGTACCGAGAAATTTTTGAAAACAATTTCTTCAGACCTCGGTGGAATTGTGTAAAATGTGTTTGCCATTAATTTGAATGCTTTAAAAAGCATACTGTTGATGTAAATTCAACTATACCTCAACTTTTAAACCATCCTAATAAATTTGCAATAAATAAATTACAATTAATTTAATGTTAACATTAATACCACCGTCATCACATAATTTAAAAAAAAATGTTAAAACTGTTTGACACACATTTTAACAATTGTAATGTACTTACCATACTCATTAAACAATAATATCACAATAAAAAATATTGTTTTAAATTTTATTTTAAATAATTTATTTACGTTTTTACTTATTTTATTTATGTTTAAATTTTCAAAAATTCTCTTTAATTTTTTATTCATTATTTAGTTTGTTTTTATATTAAAATAAATAATAAATTTAAAAAAAAATGGAAATAAATAAATAAATTTTCACTTTGATATTATATTTTTTAACCAATTTGCTTTTTACGTTAATTTTTATTTCGGGTTGTAATTTTGATTTATCTTCTCGACGAACGACGATGTTGATGAGGATGGTGATATATTTTGCACTGATGAACGTATTGTGGATATCATGATATCTGAAATTATACAAAAACGAGGAACAATATTAAATTATTGATTTAAGTGTTTTAGGGTAGAGCTAGATTTTAAATTCATAAAGTTACAATTATTTTTGGGTAAATATAGGGCGAATCACCGTGAGAAGGAATGCGGCGGAATGTGTCGAAATGGGCGAAAAATTCATAATAATAATTAATATTATTATGATTATAACCTAATTACTCATACCATGCAAAATTAAATCTAGTTCTTATTAGCCTAATTTATAATTAATTTAATTTAACATCATTGTTTAACAATCCTCATCCAATCGTACCATCGTCGCTTCTTCTGATGACCATTCTTCCATCAAAGTACCTCCTGATGACCAATCGGTTACCTCAAATAATTATCTCGCCTTATCCTTTAACCTCTTTTTTGTCGTTAGCCAAGATATTCCATTCCTCCTTTGTCATATTAAATTTTTGGGAATCCCTGTTTAGTGATGTGCTCCACGTAAAACACGGTATTCCTATCTTTCTATCAACATGGGAATACCGTGTATGACTGAATTTAATAAATGTCCACTGCTTTGTCTTTTTACGTGTCCCCAGTAACAAATTCTATACACTGTTATCCTTCTCGTTATAGTCTTCCTTGCAAGTGTTTTCGAGCCGATGAACATTTAAACATTTCCGAAAGAATTCTCGTGTCATAGCGTTTCAGTTTAATTCTTTAAGTGCAGCTGCTTTTAAATCATATGGTTATAGTGGGGCTATAACTGTTTGTACTTTCTAATGAAGGAAGAAAGCATTTTACCTACTCCTTGAAATGAGATGTGGAAAATCTCATTTCAATTGTTTCTTTTCTGTTTAGTTCGCTTGTTAAGTAGGTACCAAGATATTTAATAAACTCTTTTACTGTTATTTTAAATCCTCCAATGATTAAGGTTAGTGGTTGTGAAAGGTTGTTTGAACGGTTCTCTGATTAACATTTCCGATTTCTGTTCATTTATATGCGTTCCTGCTACAAACAGCGAGAGAGTTACTAGCACTTTTGCAATGTTCGACATTTCTTCTCTTTCTGTATGCAATATAATTATATCACCAGCGTATGCCAATATTAAAGGTAGTTTTATGTCTTCGTGTTGGTTTTAGCAAATACTTGGGTGTAGCTCTACCAGGGTTTTTAAAATATTATCCAATACAATATTAAACAATCTTGGTGATAGTGGACGTCCCTGTTTCATTCCAATGCACTTCTCCATCATTCTAGTCCTTTGTTGATCCCACATAACAGATGTCCTTCCTTGGAGACAAACTTAACAATTCTGTTAATCAAATGATGTTGTATATTTTCGTATTAAAGCATACTTGTCACTGATAGTAGATCAACACTGTCAGAAGTTCGACTGATATCCAACGATAAAACATATAATTTTTTGCCTAATCTTCATTATTATTCGCACAACAAACAAATGATCGTCGTTAGATCTGTTTTTCAGGAATGCTGCTTGACAGGAACCTATAACCTTCATGTTTTCAGATCATCTATTGAAGAGTAATTTTGCGTAAATTCGATACCCAACATCAGTAATCGTAGTTCTTCTGAAATTAGCCGCCGTTTTTGGATTGGATATCTTTATAATTGGTATTTGTACCGTTTCTATCCATTCATCTTGCATATAATTCAAAATCCAAATAGATCTAAACATGTTTTCTAAAAATTCCCACTCTTCCTCAAGTAAATTTTGTATGAGTTGTAAAGGAACCTGATCTAAACAAGCAGCTGTTCCCTTTTTAATTCCATTCACAATACCCTGAATCTCTTCTATACTGGGCGGCTGCTCCATGCGCCATTGATCTTTTTCGATTCTGAATGGAATACAGGTGTTTCTCCAGCTCTTGCTTCAAACGCAGCATTGGTATGAATGTTGACCCTTGTTAACCATTTTCCCGTTTATATTTCAGGAACTGATATGTCTTTTTTACTCTTTCTTGTGGATTAAAATTAGTCAGTTCTGAAAAAAATGTGTGACATGCCTCTCTTCGTGCTCGACTACACTGTTGATGATACATTTGTGTTTTTTTCTATCATAACTCGCTTGTCAATTTTATTTATTCTCACTTTAAAGATTGTTTGTCATAATTCGGCTAAGCTCTTCCTCCTTCTTGGAGTCAACAAAATTTGTGATCTTAGATGTATGCTGGCGGCTTTGCGCATTACACTTATTATAAATCTTCAACAAAGTGTCGACAAATTTCCTTTCTGTAACTCTTTTTTAATTTCACTTTGAATGGAATTTTTCTTTATACTCACTACATTTGAGGAGGTCTAAATTCCAATCTCAAGTTGACGGATCGTGTTTATTAAAATAAATTATGGCGTCTTCACCACGACCGTGAAATTGGCAGTGCGTTGATTCCGAAAATCCGACTACAATAGGAAGTTGTAATATCAAAGCTGCCATTTTTTCGCGTTGTTAAAATTGAACGCGTGAAATAAATAATTGATTGCAGTGTACCGTTCAACATTTACAAATCCGAGTCAAGCCTATTCAATAATTTTGGGATCCGTTATAAGACGGGTTATGGGTTATGTTACAACAATATTTGTTGAAGTCATATTGATCAATATAGTTTAAGATATTCTGGTAGATGTCACTAGTTGTAACATTTTTTATTATTGACACAATGTGACACGAGTGAAGTTGGCGACTTAAAAAAGAGAAAAAAATATAATAAGTCACGCGGCGGCATTGTGAATTTTACTTTTTGACTTCCTGCCAGAAGCTTTACATGTCGAGCTGTATAATAATGTTATATTTAAAATAAAACAAGTTTCGTAAATAATAAATTATTCGTTTGATTTTATTAAAACCACAACAAAAAATACAGTCCACTAATCGCATCGGAACATTTGGTCCATAAAAACCGGATTGAAATTGGTGTCATAATTAAGCTAATACACATATTAGCCACATACACGGTTACACAGGGGCTAATATTAATGTAATAACGTTAAAAGCAAAATTAATGAATATTAAAAAATTCTTAGAACAAGCAACTGCTGACACAAAACCTACTGAATACTCTGTGCGAATAGATTCATTACATAGAACATACGCGGAATTTGAATCTATTCAGAACGAATTCACTGAATTAATAGATGATGACGAAGAACTGACTTTAATGATTGAATCTTTAACGGAGTTCGACGAAACTTATTATACACTGCTTAGCAGTCTTCAATGCTCGATACCTGAACGGACTCTCAACAACGATTTCAAGTCAACATCTTCAAAACAAGGTTCGGATGCATCTAGTTCAGACGATACAGCTGAAATACAAGTAAATTCTCTCAAAACACAAGCGGCTAAACTGCCACAAATTCAGGTACATACGTTCAATGGTGATCCTGCAAATTGGCTTACCTTTAAAGATACGTACATTGCACTTATTCACAGTAATGAGAAAATATCGGATATTGTAAAATTTATTTATCTAGTCGACAAGCTTAAGGGTGATGCACGTGAATCATTAGGACACATAACTTTAACAGCCGCTGGATATCACAGGACTGATTTAATTCAGACGTACGACAATGCGCGACTCATTGTTGAAGTTCACATCGATGCATTGTGTAACCTTCCGCAAATCAAAAAAGATTGTGCTCAGGAACTTCGGATACTTTCGAATGCCTGTCGCAATCATATATCGTATTTAGAGGCATGCGGTCTCGAGACTGTTGGTTTGGGGGAACAGGTAGTAATCCACATAATTTCAAAGAAATTTGATGTTGAACTTCGGAAGGAATGGGATGATAAATTGACAGCGAATGAAATGCCTACTTGGATTCAACTAAAAGAATTTTTATTAGTTAAAAGTAGAGTACTAGACTCAGTTGAAACAACGAAACGAAATGAAATCCAAATGAATCTAATAACCAAGTACCATTTCAAAGGAAATTCACGGGTAATCAGCAAAACTTGTGCCCTCTGTGTCACACAAAATACCATCCCTTATTTATGTGTCAAGTGTTCTTTAAACTGTCGCCCACCGAGCGCTTGCAAAAGGCAAAAGATTTAAAGGTTTATTTCAATTGTTTAGGAACGTCTCATGCCATGAGTGCTTGTAAATCAATTGGTTGCAGAGTTTGTAACTCTAGACAACACACGTTGTTGCATGACTCTTTACGAAATCCTACAGTCGAAATATCTAATCAGAGTGATCAAAAACACGCAAACTTTACACGCATCAATACAACCACAGAACATGCATACATCATCATACGCGGAAATATTATTGTCTACAGCAGTAATAAAAATTCAAGACAGGTCAGGTACATATCATGATTGTCGGGTACTTTTAGATTCAGGTAGTCAATCCAGTTTCATTGTCTCATCATTAGCAAATAAATTAGGTAGTGATACAATACGCATATCAAATCTATCAATTAGTTGTATCAATCAAACTAAAACAGCAATATCCCAAAGTATTTCAACAAAAATTAAGTCTCGATCAAATTGTTACAATAGACTATTAAATTTTTTAGTTGTACCTCAAATATCTGGCCCATTACAATTGGTAATTATTTGGCGTGAAAACGATAGCGAACCATTAAAGACTTACGAATTGCTGACGGTTACTTATGGTACCAGCTCAGCGCCATACTTGGCTACTGTTAGAATACATACTAGAGTTTTAATGCAGCTGGCTGAGGATGAAAAGGATAATTTTCCCATTGCATCAAGAGTTACCAAAACAGATTTTTACGTTGATGACGTACTCTCAGGTTCCGACACGTTGGGCGGTGCGTTACAAATACAAGAAGAATTAATTGCTATGCTCAAAACCGGAGGTTTCGAGCTTCATAAGTGGTGTGCAAATAATGGTGTGCGATACACTCAAAAGAAATGAGCTCAATGGATCAGAATCCATTAAGACATTAGGTAGTACCTCAAATGCCTCTGAGAAGGCATACGGTACTTGTGTTTACGTCAAGAGCATAGATGAAAAAGGTAATATTTCAATAAATTTACTGTGTAGCAAATCAAGAGTTGCTCCTCTGAAGTCCAACACCACGCCCAACACAATCCAACACAACGTAATGGTGGAGTCTGACCTTCTTTGATCAGACTCCACCATTACGTTGTGTTGGATTAGTATAGCACTGTTTAAACTTAAAACATTTGTCGCCAATCGGGTTAGCGATATACAAGAGCTAACTTCAAACTATATATGGCAACACATTTCATCCAGTTCTAACCCTGCTGATCTGTTAACTAGAGGCTTATCACCTGTTGAATTGCCGTCGTCAAAGTTATGGTGGTATGGTCCTGACAACTTATACCATTCGAGCAAGTATAACCGTACAATAGAGTTTTATGAGTTAGATTCATCGCAAGATATGGAATTCAAACCAGAAACTGTCACTCTGACTTCTACTACTATATAACCGTTTGATTTATTAACAAAATATAGCTCGTTTACCAAGTTGATTAAGGTCACGTCATAGTGACGTAGACAACGTTTCGTTAATAACATAAACGGTTCAAAAATCAAAATTGTGGGTCCTTTGACAGTTACAGAAATGGATGGTGCAATAACTCAATTGTGCAGAATCGTTCAATTAGATTTCGAAAAGGAAATAAACTGTCTTAAACAAGGAAAAGCGTTTCCAAGCTGCAGTGCACTAAATAAAGCAGGTGAATCCCTTCCTCGATTCATATTCATTGATAAGAGTTGGAGGTCGGTTAGCTAAATCGGACGTAGCGTATGATGTCAAACATCAAATACTTTTACCTGCCAAGTCTAATTTCACATTATTGTTGTTCAAATATGAGCATGAACATAACCTACATGCTGGACCTCAGTTGTAGTTATCGTTAGTTAGACAGAAATATTGGCCAGTTAATGGTAAGTCGGTTAATGGTAATTTGTGCTAAGGCAAAACCAATTCAGATGCCACAAATCATGGGTGATCTTCCTCCCGCGATAATCACACCTTCGCGTCCATTTAATATAGCCGGAGTGGATTTATGTGGTCCGCTCTTAATTAAGAACAAGTATATTAGAAAATCGAACGCTTCAAAAGTTTTTGTTGCGGTTTTTGATTGTTTCGTGACCAAAGCCGTACACTTGGATATTGTAAGTGATTTGACGTCAGAAGCGTTTATATCATGCTTGAAACGGTTCACAGCACGAAGAAGGAAAATAAAAGCAATTTACTCGGATAACGCCACGACATTCGTTGGGGCCGACAATGAATTGAAGAGGCGATTAGCGGAATTCTATAAACAATTACAAGATGAAACTATAAACAACTTTTGTTGCTCAGACGGGATAGATTGGAAATTCATACCACCGCGTGCCCCGAACTTCGGCGGATTGTGGGAGTCCGCGGTTAAGTCGTTTAAAAGTCACATAAAACGAGTAACAAACGGAACACACTATACTTACGAAGAATTGTACACTTTAATAACATTTAGTAACATTTTTTATTATTGACACAATGCGACACGAGTGAAGTTGGCGACTTAAAAAAGAAAAAAATATAATAAGTCACGCGGCGGCATTGTGAATTTTACTTTTTGACATCCTGTAAGAAGCTATACATGTCGAGCTGTACAATAATGTTATATTTAAAATAAAACAAGTTTCGTAAATAATAAATTATTCGTTTGATTTTATTAAAACCACAACAAACAATACAGTCCACTAATCGCATCGCAACAATATTAATTATGTATGTTCCTGATTTAAAATAATTCAACAATTGAGATTAACGAGCAGCATTGACTCAACCGGTTCATCAATCATCTATCAGCCATCTATTTACAGCGTTAAAGCATTTAAATCCGTATTAAAGCGCATAACGGCAATCGAGAATTACTTAAAGAAATTTGATGACGAACCTCCACCGCTAGAAGAATTGGAAAGTAGTTTGTCCAAATCCGAAAAAATATATATCGAATATGTTAAATTTGAGTAGAATTAATTTAAACCAAAGCAGAAAATCTCGATGATCTGCAACCTGAAATAAATGAGGTGGAGGATCGATTCCATAGCGTAAATTTAAATGTTTTAATCAAAAATTATAATGATAATTCGATTACTTCTGATAACAAAGCATTGGTTACCAAATTTAAATTTAATGCGGTAAAATTACAGCACGTTAATCTTCCGGTATTTAACGGAAACCCAACCCGAGTGACTTACTTTCAAAGATACCCATTTATCCGTCGTGCACAATAGAGACGGTATAGATGATATTGTGAAGTTCACGTTGTTGTTAGAAAAGGTAACGAGTGATGCAAGAGACAGAATTGGCCATGCTACTTTATTCGCTGGTGGTTATGAAAAGGCTTGGTCCGAGTTCATCGTGGATGTTCATGTAGATGATGTTTTGAATTTGCCGAAGGTTCCCAAAGACAAAGTCATAGAATTGAGAAAATTAATGAATTTCTGCAATTCACCCGTTTCATCGTTAGAAGCGTGCAATAGATCCATAGTTGGTCTTGGCGAATTATTTATTATTAAAATCGTTACGAAAAAGTTAGATGCTAGTTTAAGAAAGGAATGGGAAAATGTGTTAATTCCAAATATCCTACCCAAGTGGATTCAATTAAAAGAATTTTTAATAAAACAATGCAGAGTGTTTGCATCAGTTGGATCCAATTTAAGTGATTTGGGGAAATCGATTCCGAGTAAATCAGTTAGACAAGGCACAGGTCGAAATACACTAATACCTACCTATTCATCTCAAATTTCAAGCCAAAGCAAGTTAACTGACCAGAAAATAAAATCATGTGTGTTTTGTAAAGGTAGTTTTCATCCATTTTATCCGTGTCCAGAATTCATTAAGATGCCGTCATCCGATAGATTCAAAAAAAATCATTGAATTACGGTTGTAAGTTGTGTTGACGTAAACATTACACAGTATCACACCGTGCAGAAACTACTTTCCAACGTGACATGGTGGCAGAAGAGAAGAAAGCGCCCAAGTTAAGTCACACTACTCATAGCCGTATTTCAATTTGCGGTTTGAGTGAAAATGGGCAATCCCGAATAACATCATGTTAGCCGATCCATATTTCAATACCTCTAGACCAGTTGATGCGCTTATATGTGCTGAATTATTCTTTAAAATTTTAAGAAAAACCCGAATCCATTTAAACGCAAAACTTCTAATAATTCAAGAAACTATCTTCGGTTGGATATTTAACGGAAATTAGTTTGAACAAAATGAATTTAGTTTTTTAACCACATGTTTAAACCGAAATTTACATCGATTTTGGGAGGTAGAATCCCTTCCAGTTAGGAATACTCTGAAACCCATTTCAGAGACGAAACTGTTTCTATCCCATTAAAGGATAATGTTTATAAAATCGGTAGCTCAAAAATACAAGCATTACCCAGATTTGGTTATTTAGAACAAAAACTTAATTCTAATGCGGAATTAAGCGAGCAATATGCCAATTTCATCAAGGAATATAGTGATTTAGTTCATATGAAACTTGTTAACGAATCCCTCAATACTGAAGAAATAAAATCATATTATATGCCTCATCATCCGATTTTAAGGCCAAGCAGCCACGGTAACGTATATGGCACGGCGTTTCTAGCTTCAGAGCTCCAGAGTCCACCCGAAATTTTTATGTTAATGATTTTCTTGGTGGTGCTAATTCGACCGATGACGCGCTTGAAATGCAGGTTCAGCTAATTAAAATGTTAGCTAGAGAGGGATTCAATTTACATAAATGGTCAGCTAATACAGATGAGCTATTAGCAACAATTCCGGAAAATCGCAAGGAAAATCTAAAATTAGATGGTACTAGTTGCCGTGAATCAGTAAAAATCAGTCCAATAGTAAATCATAATCACATTACGAAAGGATCATGATAGTGAAGTATTTCCTAAACTTTCCTAAAAATTAAAATCCGCTATTTTTGTTTCGATGTATGCGTAAAACTTCGTATAAACGAGTAACTTATAAATTATGAAAAAATGCAAATAAGTACGGTGACTAAGTACTTGTAAAGAGGTCAATTTGCGTATCGTAGGGTTTTTCCGAGCAATTTTCCCAATTCCAAAAACACCGCTACCAAATATTAAGCACACTTTTGAGTTGTTCTGGATCAAAACTAACAGATAAACACCATTCCATTGGAAAATCTAGGGGCCCCGGGTGTTTTAGGAAATAAAATTTGTAAAGAGGTCAATTTGCGTATCGTAGGGTTATTCCGAGCAATTTTCCCAATTCCTGAAACACCGCTACCAAATACTAAGCACACTTTTGAGTTGTTCTTGATCAAAACTAACAGATAAAAACCATTCCATTGGAAAATCTAGGGGCCCCGGGTGTTTTAGGAAATAAAATTCGTAAAGAGGTCAATTTGCATATCGTAGGGTTTTTCTGAGCAATTTTCCCAATTCCTGAAACACCGCTACCAAATACTAAGCACACTTTTGCGTTGTTCTGGATCAAAACTAACAGATAAAAACCATTCCATTGGAAAATCTAGGGGCCCCGGGTGTTTTAGGAAATAAAATTCGTAAAGAGGTCAATTTGCATATCGTAGGGTTTTTCTGAGCAATTTTCCCAATTCCAGAAACACCGCTACCAAATACTAAGCACACTTTTGAGTTGTTCTGGATCAAAACTAACAGATAAACACCATTCCATTGGAAAATCTAGGGGCCCCGGGTGTTTTAGGAAATAAAATTCGTAAAGAGGTCAATTTGCGTATCGTAGGGTTTTTCCGAGCAATTTTCCCAATTCCTGAAACACCGCTACCAAATACTAAGCACACTTTTGAGTTGTTCTGGATCAAAACTAACAGATAAAAACCATTCCATTGGAAAATCTAGGGGCCCCGGATGTTTTAGGAAATAAAATTCGTAAAGAGGTCAATTTGCATATCGTAGGGTTTTTCTGAGCAATTTTCCCAATTCCTGAAACACCGCTACCAAATACTAAGCACACTTTTGCGTTGTTCTGGATCAAAACTAACAGATAAAAACCATTCCATTGGAAAATCTAGGGGCCCCGGGTGTTTTAGGAAATAAAATTTGTAAAGAGGTCAATTTGCATATCGTAGGGTTTTTCTGAGCAATTTTCCCAATTCCTGAAACACCGCTACCAAATACTAAGCACACTTTTGCGTTGTTCTAGATCAAAACTAACAGATAAAAACCATTCCATTGGAAAATCTAGGGGCCCCGGGTGTTTTAGGAAATAAAATTCGTAAAGAGGTCAATTTGCATATCGTAGGGTTTTTCAACCAGTAAAACGTTAAGTTCTGCGTATTCAAATTGATTTGCTGCACCTGGACATGAATCGTCCTCAGGACTAATATTGAGATAGGATGTTCACTAAAAGTCGAAGTAATCAATTACATAGCTCGAGCAGAATTTTTTCATTTGAAAACAAAATAGAATGATATGGCGTAAATGTTGCTAGTCGACATCTCTTAAAATCGATGCAAACGAAACGACAGCTTGTACAAGATTGAAACTTATTTCATAAAAACAGCAATGGCCAAGCTACATAAATCCAAAATAGCGGGCGATTTGGATGCGTTCAAGTATATTTTAATGCATTCATCTACAGCGCCGAGTTTCTACTTGCACACCTAATAAATCCATTGTTTCAGCTCCATTACCTTTTGATAAAAAAACACATTTTCTTTGATTTCTTTCAAGCAGTATTTCGCGAATGGTTTTTCGCCGTTCGAGGTCTCTTTCTTTTGGAACCCAGTTGTTAGCTTCTTGAATCATTCGGATTGCTTGTCAACGTTTTGCAACAGTTGATCGATCCACATTTAATGCTACAGCCAATTCTGATTGAGTTTGAGAAGAATCTGCAGCCAAATCGCATCGAATTAAATCGTCGAAACCATTCTTTGCACGTAGTATTCGATGGAGCATACCCACCATAAATTTCTACAAGCAAGAGATACGTTTCTGGTGTAATTTAATTTGCAATAAAATAATGTAATAAAACTACCCGCGAATGATGTTTATTTGGAAAGGGTTTTTCTATGAAGTGGTACTAATCTGTTAGTGGTGATCCAGAACAGCTCAAAAGTGTGCTTAGTATTTGGTAGCTGTGTTTCTAGAATTGGGAAAACTGCTTGGAAAACCCCTACGATATGCAAATTGACCTCTTTATAAGTACTTAGTCACGGTACTAATTCGCATTTTTTCATAATTTATAATTTACTCGTTTATACGAAGTTTTACTTTAATATTTAGGAAAGTTTAGGAAATACTTCACTATCATGAGCAAACACGTGAAGTTTTTCCTAAGTAATTCTAATTCTGTTTTTAAGATAGTTTAGGAAATAGTTCCCACGAATAAAGGATCAGTCCTTTCTGATATTTCTAAGGTGTATGATCCGTTAGGGTTGCTTTCCCCATTTATGATCACCTCAAAAATTCTCATCCAGTCACTTTTGAAATGCAAATCAGATTGGGATCAACCAATTTCCGAAAATTTATATCGTATATGGCATGAATTCAGAACAAATTTAGTTAGTGTCAACAGCTGTAGAGTTACCCGGCTTCTCTGATGCTTCAGAGCAAGCGTACGGTGCCTGTATTTATGGCAAAAACAATTTCAATACCACGTTTAGAGCTATGCGCTGCGCTATTACTTTCGCGACTAGTAACAACCGTAACAGAATCAATGGAGATTAAATACGATCGTATAGTTCTGTCGTCCGATTCGTTACCAACTTAAGATTAAAATCTCGCCTCATAAATTAAAAACATTCATCACTAATCGTGTAATCAGAAAACAATCGTCAATTCAGAAAAAAATCCATGCGATTTAATCTCGCTCTGCATGCCGCAAGATGTAAAAAACGTTGAATGGTGGTGGAATGGACCTAACAGCGCCATATCGCCAATCACAACATGTAAATTGGCCTGAAATTTTATGTACAAATTTCAGACGCCATGTCAAGTTGAGAACACCAAATTCCACACTCGGTAGTCATTATTCCGATGATTATTTGAATTATTAAATAATTAAGTGAATTTGGCCAAAGACGCTACCATTTCACACTTGGCACTCAATGTTCCAAAAATTTTCTGAATTAAAAAGACATTAAAATTATTTTTTTTTATAAAGGGTCACTGAAAACGACACCCACTAGTGCTTTAGAGGTTCTACTATACCTTCTTCCATTGGATATTATTGGTAAGCAAATGGCGATCAGTACGCGCCCGGCTATCAGCGGTTTGGGGTGAAAGTGCCTGCAAAAAGAGCACTCGATTGTGTGATGCATGAAATGGCAAATTTGGATTATTATAACACCCTTGTTGTGCTTTTGCAAGCTTTTTAAGGTGATTCTCCCCTCTAGAGAGGATTTGAAGGATGGTCTCATCGTGAAGACCGGGACAGTTTAATTCGTCATCGACGGCTCCAAGCTCGATGGTAGATAGGGAGCTGGTGTGTTCTGTAGGAACTTAAATGTGAGTATATCCTTTCGTCTCTCTAATTGAAGAGGTCATGAACTGGTTGACGCGTAATGTAATATTGTTGACTAATATCACTATCTGTGTGGACAGTCGGGCGGCCATTCTTTCACTAGATTCAGTTTCCGTAGCGTCAAAGATGGCATTGGATTGGCACACATTTCTTAACGAGATGTTTATACTATTCAATATCCAGTTGGTCTGGGTTCCGAGCCATTCTTATGTTGAGAGAAATTGCAGGGCAGACGAATTATCAAGGTATCGCTCAGGAATCGCTCCAAGATCTTAATCACACTAAGGAAGCGTGATTTAGATAGAATTGTAAAGGTCCTTACCAACAATGCAAATGACGTCTGCAGAAGCTGCAAGGACGAGGAGGAGGAGGAGACGCTTGTTCACTTCCTATACTCATGCCCTGTGCTAGCTGGCAGAAGCCATGACCACTTGGGCAAATACATTTTGGACGGCCTCTCTGAACAGCACACTAGATGGATTTAAAGAAAGTGTAATGATGTTGGATCCTGTGGTATCACAATGGGGCATAATTGGCTTAAGTGTTCGAAATTGGTTTCGAACTAGTGTTTTTGGTGTAATCTGCACCGTGGCTGTTATGGAAATTTAATATAAATCTGTTTTTGTCGTACCCTGAAAAGTGGTGGCCTAATAACGATCAAAAGAAAATTATATTATTTATTGCTACAGTATTTTTCCAATATTTGCCCCGTCATTTTAAATGAATAACCTAAACTTTTGTAAAACTACTGTCGTATACATCGATACACCAACAATAACCATAAAAATATAATTTCATTTTTTTATCAAATTCCCAGGAATATTTTTCCGTTTTTGGTGTATCACACAAAGAAAATCATCATTGAAACCAAACTCTAAAAATCCAATTTTCCAATTTGAGATTAAATTTTTATACGTTAGTATAGCTGTGTTTGGTCCTTGCTTTCCTTTCTTTCGCTCAACAATCAACGTCGACAAAATTGTGAAAATATAGTTCTTTCGTTTTATATTTTGAATGAAAATTCATTTTTCTTCTGTACTCGGTGTACATGTGTGTGTGTGTGTGCGCGAGATTTATTCTCAACTTTAGTTGGGAATTAAAAAAAATGATTTTTTATTCAAATTCACTTTACACTTTTATTCTATAAACTTAATAGCTAGTGTTCAATCTTTAGATTGATATACAATGAACTTAACTTTACACTTTTTTATTAGATAAACTTAATAATTATTAATCAATCTTTGGATTGATATATAATAAACTAAACTCTTTAGAGTTAGCACTTGAATTATAATATCTTGAGAGTGAACTCTTGGGAGTCACGATTATAACTAAATTTCATACTTTTTTGTTTCTTAAGATTTTCGTTTTTATGTTTTGTTAATTTTGCATAAGTATAATTAATATGTAATGAAATTAAACACATATTATTTCCGTTCTACATTTAGTGTAATCTTATATCAATTTCCTATAAGTATGAAATTTTAAAATGCTGAAAATGTATTTATTTTCCTGAGACAATTTTATAAATTTGATAGTTAAAATAAAATTGTCTCATGAGCATTTTTATTTTCTTCACGTGGCATGTCTTGACATGTAACTCTCCCTTCGTTAGCTTCAGAACTCTCCTGAGTTCTGTTTACATAATTAATTTTAAATTGTTTTTGTTTATAAAAAATATATGATATGAGTATAATTATTATTAAAATTACTATAACGATTATGGTTCCTCCTGAATATTCAATAATTTTATTGTATTTTAAAAGTTCAATTTCATTTATGTTTTTATTCGTTTCCAATATAATTTGTTTAAAAGTAAATGTGTTATTTGTTGGCTTATAATCTAGATTTGGAATTATAAAATTATCATTTTCCTCCTTAATGCTATTTGAGAATATCTTATTATCTAAGTTAATAGTACAGTTATAAAATTTAATAAAATAATTTCCTTTTAACACAAATTTTCTTTCATCAATATTTGATTTTAAAGTTAAATTATTGGCATGTTGAATTATTATTATGTTATCATTAATATGGTAAATTTCATTATTACAATTTTTTATTATTTCACAATTCTTATTTAATATACAATGTTTTAATTCTGATAATTGATTAATATCTTTACTATTGTCATATTTATAATAACGATTATTAATTTCAAATGTTTCGACTATTTCATTATTTATAATTTTACAATCTTTCTCATTTGATAATGGAACTATCAATTTTTTATTTATTCTTGTCATTTTATAAGGGATTTTAATTAGGAATATTAGTTTATTAGTGTCGGTTTTAGTAAATCCTACTTTAAGGTTTTGTAACTTATCAATATCTATTTGGTATTCAATAATTTCATTATGATTTAGTAAGGAAGGGTGTATGATGTTTAGGTTGCTAAATATTATATTATCTTGTAAGTCGTTTATTAATCTATCTATTTCCTTAATTTTCAATTTAAGATCTAATATTATTAGCCTAGTTAAAGTTTGATTGTCCTTAATTGTTATGAAATTTTGAATGGCTTGTCTGTCATCTTCAATTGTATAGTATAATTTGTAAATAGTGTCGTTAAGATTATTGTTTATTTTGATTTGTTTATTTATATTTGATGCTATGTTTCCATTATTACTATCGATTGTCTCTAAATGTTTATTAATTATCTGTCTGTCCTCGTCATCCATGGTACCGGAAATCCATTTATTTATGGTTCCTAAGAAATTAATCAATCCTCTTTTATGGATTGAATGATGTCCTGTTTTTAATGTCATAAGTTTAGTTAATAAAAGGTTCAGTTCGTCTAATAATTGTCGACAAGTAATTTCTGTAAAATTTGATATAATTTCCTGTATTGAGATTTTCAGTTCTAAAATTGTCGTCTCTATTGGATCTAAGTCTATGATATGTAAAGAATAGTTGTATGTTTTTGGTATTAATTTATCAAATTCTTTAATAATGGTGTATCCGTTATCAGTCTCGATTTTCTCGACTGAGAGTTGAGCATGTGTCGGTATTGTCATCAGTATCATCAGTGTTAATACGATTATAATCTGCAAATTTTAGAGGTCGTTTAATGTTAGTTGGGTGTATGTTTGCTAAATTATGTCTTCGGAATTTCGGTTGGTCTTTATGTCTTAAAGACTTATAGTTTTTAATATAACCTTGCTCTCTAACTTCCTCGTAATCTTCTCTAGTTCTGTTATATTTGTCTAATCTTTTATTTTGGGCAAGTGTTAAGTTCTTATAGATCTCGTCTTTGTTTTGAATACCTTCTTCTGCTTTTGAAGGGGTACCTTTTATTGTACTGTGGTACTGGTTATTATAGGTTTTGATTGCTTCTAGCATTTGAATTCGTACTGGATTCATTTGTTCTAGATTTAATATTCTTAATTTTTCCGTTAAGGAATTATTTAAGCGTTCCACATCTGCGTTTCCCGTGTGGCTATTTGGTTTAGCTAAGTGTAATTCAATATTTTGTTCGTTTAGAAATTCTTTAATATTAATATGCTTGAACTCATTGTCAGCTATGATTTTTAAGGGTTTTTTGTGATTAAAGTACATTTTAAGTTTTTCTATTATCTCAATATGGGTTCTATTTTCTAAAGGATAGGCTGTCGCGAATTTTGTGAATTTATCTATAAATATTAAAAATGACTGTTTCCTATTAACATAGGTATCTATATGAATAATCTGATTCTTGTCCGTAGGTAGTTCTGTTTTTTTAAATTTTGGCTTAATTGGGTTTCTGTCATATTTTGCCCTACAACAAATTTCACAATTATTAGTTATTTTGTTTATAGTGATTTTTATGTTTTTACTGTAAATTTTGAATTTTAGGTCTTCGTAGAATGCTGTCATCCCTGGATGTCCCTGATCTTTATGTTGTTTTGATATTACTCGTATTAACTCGTCTTCGTTTTCTATATCTAGAGCAAAGTAAGAACATTTGACAAATTTAGTAGTGGGAAATTCGTTCACTAAAATTTGCTGAATGTTGTAAAATTCCTGATCGGTTATTTGAGTGTATATTGCAACTTTGCTTCCAGCTACATAATTTTTTAGTTTCCTAACTAATTCTTCTCTGGTCAATTTTGGATTTAAATTTATTCTCCTATTTCCTAATATGTTTTCAAATTCTTGACTAAAATTTTCTGTAAAGATTATTTGAGTTTTGAATCGATTTACTATTGTCTCGAGAAAAGAAATTCTATCGTTTTGTTCTTCCTCTTGCGAATGGATGGTTGGTTGCATTGAATTATCGTCTTCAATATTTTCGTCTATTACTTCCTCGTTATTAACTTCTTGTTCGAGAAAAATATTTTGTAAAGATAACCTTCTCCCTTCGTTTGATTGAGAGATATCTTCAACTTGATTAATTTCGTGGGTTTCGGTGTTTATTCTACTTAAAAAGTCGGCAATAGTGTTCTCTTTGCCTTTTAAATATTCAACTTTGATATTATATTCTCCTAGAGATAAAATCCACCTCTGGAGTCTAGGGTTTAAATCTTTTCCCAAATACTTCGTGTGTAACCACTTTAAAGCTTGGTGGTCCGTTTTTAGCTCAAACGGCTTTCCATAAATGTATGGCCTGAAATATTTCACGGCCCATACAACGGCGAGTAGTTCTTTTTCGGTTGTGCTGTATCGGATTTCATGGGTATTGAGAGTTCTGCTAGCGAAAGCAATTGGATGATTGTCTTGGAGTAGCACAGCTCCAATTGAAAATTGACTTGCGTCTGTATTTAAAACGAAAGGTTTGTTGAAATCGGGGTACTTTAATATAGGGTGAGATGTGAGTATAGTTTTCAATTGCTCAAATGCATTAACATAACTAGGATCTAACTTGTTTATTTTAGAATTTTTCTTCAGGTATTGTGTCATTGGTTTAGCTATCTTCGCGTAATCTTTGATAAACTTTCTATAGTATCCCGTGATACCAAGAAATGACTTAATTTGTTTTGGAGTTTCGGGTAATTTTAGTTGTGTTATATCACTAATTTTCTTTAAGTTTGGCTTAACCCCTTCGGTTGTCAGCAAATGTCCCAAATATTCTGTCTCCTTGCAGAAAAAGTTGCATTTATCGATTTGAATTTTAAGTCTGGCTTCCCTTAAGCGATTAAATATCTTATTTATACTATCGACGTGTTCTTGCATTGACGTACTAAAAATTAAGATGTCGTCCAAGTATACAACGCATATTTTATTAATAAATTCTCTCAACACGGAATTCATAAGTCTTTGGAATGTGGCGGGGGCATTTTTCAACCCAAAAGGCATCCGGATATACTCATAGTGTCCAAAAGGAGTAGAGAAAGCAGTTTTATTTTGGTCTTCTTGATTGACCATAATCTGGTGGAAGCCTTTTGCCAAATCTAATGTCGTGAAATATTGTGCACGACCTAATTTATCTAAGATATTTTCAATATTCGGGATAGGAAATTTATCATCTACTGTAATTTCATTTAATTTCCTATAATCGATTACAATTCGCCACTTCTTGATATTAGAATTGTCCAATTTTTTGGGAACAATCCAAAGTGGAGAATTATACGGTGAATTTGATTCTCTAATAATACCCTGTTTCAGCATATCTTGTATTTGCTTTTCAATTTCTTGTTCGTGAACCTGTGGGTATCTATACATTTTGCTATAAATTGGGCTTTCTTGTTTCAACTTTATTTCATGGCTTATCTCGTGAGTAAAAGTCAAATTATCGCTTTCACTGTAGAATAAGTCTTTATTATTTATCAATATTTCTTTTAAACATATTTTTTCTTCCTTATTTAAATGTGTTTGATTAATTTTATTAAAAATTTCCATCTTCCGATCAGATATTGGTTCAAGATGATTTACTTCGGTAAATTCATTTGGATAATCAATGTCTGTGAAGGGAATTATATATTGGTTGAATATCTTTAGATATTCATTTTTTAGATCGACGGTCGCTTCAAAAGGTTTTAAAAAGTTGATGCCTATTATGGCATCGTATTTCCTGCTCTTTAGAGGGAAAACTTTCCAATTGAGCGTTCCCGTCTTTATGAATTCTTTTGGGATAGGTGTCAAAGTTTTTTGTGTTACATAATTCGGACCTCCCAAAGAATTATATTTTAAAGGGTTTTCGAGTGTGATTAATTTATATTTTAAAATGTTTGGTTTTATCAGACTCGTATCTGATCCGGTATCGATTAAACAATTTATTTTAACGTTATCGAATGTCAACTTGACTATGGGGAGTTGATTGTCGGAGGCAGTTCTGTAAAATTTACTTCCCCGTTAATGGTACTGTCTCTATTGATATTGTCCACTTCCATTGGTTCTAATTGTCTGTAAGAATTGTTTGGTTCTATTCTATTAAACGTATTCCTATACTGACCCGATCTATTATTGTTAAAATTCCCTGATTTGTTAACATTTTGTCGGTTGTTATAGTAAGTATTATTATGATTATTTCTAAAATTTGGTGGGTTATAACGATTTGAATGTGTGTGATTATTACTGTTATTATTTTGGTTACTCTTATTTTGTGACATATTATTTGAAAATTTATAATTTTGATTTCTGTTTCTATTTATTCTATATTCAATTTTGATGATATCTTCTGCCAAATATATTTCGGACTGGCAGAAAATATTATCTAGTTCGAAAAGTGACTTGTTAGTATCGATCTGTAACTGTACGACGGGAATTATTTTTGATTTTAAAATTTGTACAAGTTCGCGATCTATCGAATGATAGGTAAAATTGTCCACATCGTCGAAATCACAGATTTCACTACATTCACTTTTTATTTTATTTAATTTATTAAACATATCTTTAAGATTGAATACCTTTATTTCCTTGGCCTGGAAGAGTAGCTGGTGTATTGTGGTTTTCGGGCGATACTTCAAACGTAGCTGTTGAATTACGTTCGTCCACGTTCGCTGCTCCTCTGGGATTTCCATGATGGTGTTCCTGGCATTTCCAATGATTTTGGTGTTGATCAGTTTTCTTAAACAGTAATGTTTAAGATCTTCATTATTCTGACCACACAGACTCTCTGTGTCGAGAATACTTTTCAAGAAAGATTTTAATTTGTACGAGTCTTCTCCCGAAAAAGGCTGGATTTCGTTAAAGTTACGTATAATTTGATCTGGGCTCAAGTCGAATTTAGTAGTTTTCACGGTTTTGATTGTATTTTCCTGTGCTGTTATTTGTTGTTGTAGCACTTTAATTTGTTCAATCAACAGCTGTTGCTGTTGTTGCTGTTGAGCTATTTGGTTTTGTAACGATTCCATTTTCTCACTTAGTTTAACACTTAATGTTCTAGTTCACTTTTCTATTATTTCTTGAATTTGGAGTCTCGTTTTACACTTTTCTTTCTTACACGTTTCTATTTAACTAATAATCTTAATATTATATAATGTTCACACTTTGTTAGATTTAAAAAATTAAATTTAAAACACTTTTAATGAAAACGTTCGTTTCTTCGAGAATTTAATGTTAAAATTTCTCTTCGTTTTCGGGTTTTCATTCACTTTATTTTTCGGTAAGTTCTTATTTTTCCGGGATTCTCTTCTTTAGAGGAGAATCCTACCAACTGCGCCAGATTTATTCTCAACTTTAGTTGGGAATTAAAAAAAATGATTTTTTATTCAAATTCACTTTACACTTTTATTCTATAAACTTAATAGCTAGTGTTCAATCTTTAGATTGATATACAATGAACTTAACTTTACACTTTTTTATTAGATAAACTTAATAATTATTAATCAATCTTTGGATTGATATATAATAAACTAAACTCTTTAGAGTTAGCACTTGAATTATAATATCTTGAGAGTGAACTCTTGGGAGTCACGATTATAACTAAATTTCATACTTTTTTGTTTCTTAAGATTTTCGTTTTTATGTTTTGTTAATTTTGCATAAGTATAATTAATATGTAATGAAATTAAACACATATTATTTCCGTTCTACATTTAGTGTAATCTTATATCAATTTCCTATAAGTATGAAATTTTAAAATGCTGAAAATGTATTTATTTTCCTGAGACAATTTTATAAATTTGATAGTTAAAATAAAATTGTCTCATGAGCATTTTTATTTTCTTCACGTGGCATGTCTTGACATGTAACTCGCGCGGATAAATGAAAGTGTATGTATAACACAACAACTAAACCAATTCGTTTTGGAAAATGACTATCTGTCCCAAATGACTTATATAGTGTATCAATCTATTTTATTGTAGTAAATCTATATCGAAGTTTTATTTTATTTTGGAGCATTTCCATTGTGTACGTCTGAATGTAAGTGGATATGTGGAAAATTCTCATGGGAAACACTATAGTAATGTTGAGTTTATCGTCTTCGGGTACATAGCAATTTTTTTCTTCTATTTTTGTTTTGCCACTAACTCAATGTTTTACTGACTCAACTAAATGTTTTCCACACAGAACATCAATTTTTTATATTATTGTGCTACTCGGCTATCATCATTTTTCTCTATGTGTGTGTATAGATTTTCAGAATTTTCCCAATGTAAAGCAAAAAAAAATCAGAATTTCTTCTTCATCTTTGGTTTTAATATTTTCATCGGTCACATCACAAATTGGTGTACAAGTATCATTTTTCATATGTCCCAAGACTGTTATTAGACCATTTAAGTTTAGCAAGTATATTCATTATGTGAGATCTTAACTCTGTAGACTATAGGATTAAATCTTGAAAAACTGTTAAATTATGTTTTACAACAGATTTAAGGGTTACATGATATATTCTTGTAAGGATTGGGGCAATTTGTCCTTTCGATGAAATGATGTTAAATAATACTGGTTACATATAATTTAATTTATTAGCCCCAGGATACTATTATAACTGGCCAACCGTTGGTACTTCAATTTTAACTGAATCATCTCATGAAGTGCAACAGGAACAAATGTTCCCAATAGTCAATAAATACAGAAACGTGCCTGCAGAGTAATTTTCGAATAGTAAATGATATGTACTGTCCATCACCAAAAAGTATAGACAATAACTCCGAGAAGAAAATAAATGTAGGCAGCATGAATGTTAGAGGCTGTTCTCAACCAGAGAAACCAAATACCGTATGCCATGTTGGAGGCCAAATAATCATCAAATCTGAAGTTTGGAAAAAATATTTCATCAAAAGCGAATTAAAGGCAAACGAGAGGTAAATTTACGAAACTGTCGACGCTGTTCTATTTAAAATTGTCTATTCTCACAAGAATGAACGATTATTGGGAAATCCAGGACAAACAATTTTCGATCACAAAAATCGCGAAGGCCAGGAAATATGCGACAAAATCTCGTGACTATTTTATTTAATAAATTTGGCCGTATGGCATATTTGACCAGAAAAGGTATAATTTTCGGAATTAGGACTATCTATGTATATTCCAAACCATTTGAAAAGCTAATAAATTTTACGTGGTCAAACTAATTTTTGCTAAGCATTACTAAGCTAAGAATTTACGATTTTCTTGAGAATTTGATTAGGATTAGGACTATCTTTATTCCCTAGCATTTAGGGCTACCGTGCATACTGCATAAATATTAACATCAAAAAATTTCCCACTATCATTTGCAATCGTTCAGCAGTATCGAACACTATTTAAGTATGAGCGCGGTCTCTTCGTGGGCGATGTAAGCATGATTGGGGTTCAGTTGCTGCGGCAAGTCGACGTCAAATTGAAACAAGTTACAGCTACGCCAGTTAGCGTTGAAGGAAAAAATATTTTTTAGTGGGTAACCTCCGACAACTATCACCAGTGCATTCTACTCCGATGTATCGACCACTCAAGAGTTTAATGATTGGTCTAAAATTTTACGAGCAGACGGAAGTAATGCAAAAAGATTCGAATCCCACATTGTGTCCGAAGAGTTTGCTCAAAGTGAGTCCGCAAATTCTTTCAGGCTCTTACTTCAAAATGCCTCAGTAAATCGTTACATTATGTCCGTGTTTCTCCGTTTAAAGTGATTTCAATTGCTGAGGATGTTTTTGTGGTGCCACTTTTAATTGACCAGCTGTGTATTATCAGCACCAATATTGATGTAGCAGACGGCTTAGCTAACGGTTCTCTCGGTTACGTAGCACATACTGAATATAATAAGGCAAGTCTCTTGGCTCATCTCACATCATTAAGCAAACCTCGATGAGGTTCCCCAGCGCCAAGCGCACGGGATGGGGGGCAGTTTTGCCAGCCGCAATCTTGTTGTATCTGACCTTGTACCCATCGCCAAAAGAAACGCATCTGTACTTATTTATCAAAACAAAACAATGGTGGCAAAGTGCCACCACTCTCTTTTAGCTCCTGGTTGTGCAGTGACGATACCCAAGGCTCAAGGTTTTATTAGGATGCAGTCGTAATTCCTGACGTTTAATTGTCAATGTTTGAGATCAGATAAAACGAGCAGATATCCGTACCATTTTTTAATTGTTGCGTCCAATTCAAACGCAACGATCAACGAGATGGTGGAGCCGTCATGTACCAAAAATGCGGCATATTTCACGTAACCACGGCATACGTGAAAATAGTTTGACGCAAGCCATTGGTCTTAGAGTTGCAAATATCTGTTCGATCAAATGTTTAATGCCAAACGGTCAAAATTGCCATATAAAATGATCGTATCGCGTGATTTCAACGTGAACTTCACGAGGACGTCCAGTTACAATGAAATACTGTAGGCGAAACGTAGCAACCATACTCAACACGACACTAAAATCGACTCGATATTCCAACAGCAGCTCGATTCTCTTGAGTCTCAAGTTTACGTCTGTTATTTTATTCTGTGTCATATAAAGTAACAAATCTACAAATACACTTTCAAGAACTACATTGGACTAATAAAATTTAAACTTAACTGCATCAGCCGCTTATCTTTAGTAGCATCAGTTCGTTAAACTATAGCCGGTCCACATTTTACCTGACGATTCTATCAAAATATCATTAAGCATATAGATGTTTATCGTCGAGTCTTAGTGACATGTTGTGACCGTTCGTCAGCCGACTACACTTTCGAGTACGACTCTGATTTATGGTTAACATTTAAATAAAGTTGTATCTGAAATCACTTGTACTCAATTGAAAGCATTAGGAGTAGTATTACAGAGTTTTCCAAATGAGACACGATTCATAGTTAAATGTTTGCCATTTAACGCTATGGAGTTGTATTCCATTCAAGACCGTGTTAAAGTTATTCAAAAGCACTACAAAAATGGCGAAAAAATAAAAAACGCGTTTCGCACAATTTGTGAATATTTTGGACGCCATAACCGCCCAAATGAAAAAACTATTGGTCGTTTAGTGCGTAAATTTGAGGCTACGGGTTATTGTGTGAATATCAAGAGCAGCCGTTGCATGCTCGAAAAGTGACTTTTTTGTGCTTTGTGGTCAAAAGGCATCATCGGACCTTATTTTTAAAAATCAGGACGGAAACGCGATTATCATCAATTCTACGCGTAACATGCAATGATGACGGACTATGTTTGCTTCAGCCTGATGGAATCGACTTTGTTGATGTTTATGTTCAACAAGGTGGTGCAACTTGCCATACTACGTGTGAGACTGTTGACGAATTGCAAAGGTTCTTCGAAAATCGCTTAATCAAGCATCGCGGAAATGTGAATTGACCTGCACTATAGAGACGATTCAACCTGTAGCGCCATATCGCCAATCACAACATGCAAATTGTCTTCAAGTTTTTTGTACAAATTTTAGACACCATGCCAAGTTGAGAACACTAAATTTCACACTCGGCACTCAATGTTCCGAAAATTTTCTGAATTAAAAAGACTTTAAATTTTTTTCTTTTACAGCTACACTTTTTGATAATTTGTGTAGCTACACTTTTTCAGTCTACACTTTTCGTTATAATGTGTAGCTACACTTTTTATTAAAGTTAAGTACTTCACACCGGTCAGATTAATTACGTTACATTAATTTCGCTATTATTTACAAGTAACTAATTTTATTAATTACTTGCAATTGTTTACGTTGCATGGCGTAACAAACGTAAAAAAATGTAATAAATTAGCGACATCTGCATGAAAATACTTAAATTAGCAAAATAATTTAAGATACGTTTTCTAGTCTATAATACAACCATTACATGCAACTACATCTATTGAAATTTTAACATTTGAATTTTATTTTTATTGTTGGCTAAAATAATTTGTTGTTTGTCTGATTTCCTTTGCATAACCAATACTCGTAAATTCGGGGTTTTCGAACACACAAATCTGCGTCTCTGAATGCAACAAAAGAAGATACTGCCAATAAGAGAAGTTTCACAATATGTAAAAGCAAATAACATGACATAAATCGATGTTAGTAATTCGATATGCTTACTCCAAAGACCCGTTTTGATGAGGCCAAACGTCTTTCGTTGTGTATCAATTGTCTTCAAGGAAGTCACACAGTGCGGTTTCATTGAAAAGGATCTTGTCGAAAATGGAGAAGGAGCCTGATACCATAGCAAATATGACATTACAACCTAATCCCGAGCAACCAAGTAGCAATGCGAGTATTGCTAAACCAAGTGGGACATCAGAAAATTTAAGCTCGGCTGTGCCACACTCCTCATGTCATGCAGAAGAAATATAGTATGAGGCCAACATTGCCGCTAAGGCTGGGTCGATCATTTTAGATACAGCCGTAATAAAAGTTCACAACCATCATGGGGATTTAATGCTCGATTCGGGTTCAGAATTAGCCCGCGTTTTCGGTCTACAGCAAACCAAAGTAGATATTTCAATATGCGGAATAAATGAAGTTCGTACGCAAATAAAGCAAAAACTGTACGTAACTATAGAGTCATGCACCAGTAGCCCAACAAAACCCAATTAGAGGTTTTAGTCGTCCCAAGGGTTACCTCTAATCAATCGAAGAAACGGCCGAATCCTAGCAGGTTCCGAGTTATATCATCCGAAACGAGTGGATATGCTTGTCTGAGCTGAAATATTTTATAGGCTTCTTGTTTCAAACCATTATACCATCGATAAGCAGCTGCCTACGCGCCAAAATACAAAACTTGGATGGATTTTATCGGGTAAGATCGCCAACTAGAAGAAAGTGTTTGCGCTGAAATTGGGTTTGACGAGCGCGAGAAGGTATATTCGGAGGAAGGACATATTTGTGAAGCTCATTTACCTCAAAACTTCAGAAGGGATGATACTGGTAGATTCGTCGTCAAGCTACCACTAAAGAATAGCATTGAGTTTCTCGAGAATAATTATTGGATTGCTAAATTAAGATTCTTGAGTTTGGAAAGAAAACAACTTCGAGCGCCAGAAGTTAGAAGAGCTTATGGGCAATGTATAAGAGAATATGAGACGTTAAATCACATGGAGAAATTGAGAAATTGAGACTGCGGAACTGCAACCGGTTGCTCTCCCAATGCCATCATGAACGTTGGTCCAACTATACAGAAACAAATTTATCTACAATGCATTTTATGGCGATTTTTGCCTACTGATCCAATTGATGTATATCGGTTAAAAACCGTCACATTTGGGACCGCTGCAGCTTCGTTTTTAGTTATTTACTGCCTTCATCAGCTTGCGATCGAAAATAAAGCAGCTCTACCTCTCGCTTCTAAATGCATTATGGAAGATTTCTACGATAATGATATACTTACGAGAGCATGATACATTTGATGAAGCTTTACAACTGCAACGAGAAATAAACTTCTAGCGTCGGCTAGACAAGTAGACAATTTTCCACCGGAACATCATGAGCAAGGAGTTTCCATAGATACAAAGGATTTCGTCAGGACTCCCGGACTTTGGTATACTAAAGACCACATCTTTAGATACAAGTATGTATATAAGTCCGAAGAATGCACCATTACCAAACGAAGGGTATTTTCTGACTCGCCACACTATTCGATCTCTTGGGCATTCTCAGCCCCATCATTGTAAAGGCGAAAATATCCCTACAATATCTGTAGCGTTTAAAAATTGATTGGGAGAATCCATTACCTGAGAGCTATAAATCACAATGGGTGAGGTTTCGAGAGCAGTTGTCATTAATCGAGAGATTTGAGATAACTCGTTTTGTGTTTTCGATATGCAACGACGCGTATGTTTGCTGCATCTACATACGCAGTGCCACAAAAACCGATGTAAGCACTTGCCGTTTACTTTGTGCCAAATCTCGTGTTGCACCCATAAAAAGTGTCTCTTTGCCACGGCTTGAGTTATGTGCAGCTGAACTGTTACCTAATCTATTACATCGTGTCGTTTCGGAGCTAACCGATAACTTCGAAAGGATTTGTTGCTGGACTGATTCGGAAATGGTTTGGAATTGGCTTGCCGCACACCCATCAAATTGGTCCGTTCGTGTTTAATCGTGTATCAACTATCCAGCGATTAACTGAAAAATATGTATGGAATCATTTAGATACGAAACGTAATCCAGCGGATCTTTTAACTGATCCTACCGCGTGATAACTAAACCAACGTATACAGGTCGATATAAAAAACGTTCCAGAAAGAAGAAAGAAAAATATCGTGGTTGAAGAACATTATAGAAGATTGGTCACAAATAAGCATTTGCATAACAATAGTTACATCCAGAGACTACGACCATTCCTTGATAACGAAGGAATAATATGAGTTGGAGGGCGAGTTCAGGAATCAAATTTGTCGTACAATCTAATGCATCCCATATCATTACCAAAAACAGCCAATTTCAACTATCGCTTGTCAAATATTTGCGCAATAAGAATCTTCACATTGGATCTCAAACACTTCTACATAGCTGTAATCAGTACAACGCTGCATTATGTGTTTCAAGCATCGTCCTGTTCTTTAAATGCAGATAATGGAGAATCTACAGTCGCGCCGAGTTCAATCAGCTCGTCCGTTTCTAGTGTCTGGAGTAGATTTTTGCGGTCCAATAATGGTTTCTTACAGACACTGTGTTCAACGTCCAGCTAAACCATATATAGCAATATTTGTTTGCTTTACTAAGAAAGCTGTACATTTGGAGTTAGTGAGCAACCTGTCATCCGATGGGTTTATTGCGGCGCTATAGAGATTCGTCAGTCGAAGAGATTTATGTTCAACTCTATATTGTGATAACGGAAAGTATGATCTAGATCATATTATTAAGACCTAGATCGCCGCATTTTGGTGGCCTTTTGGAGGCCGCTGTTAAGTTAGCAAAACTCTGAATAATTCAACGCTCACTTATGAGGAGTTTAGTACGGTTTTAACTCAAATTCAAGCAGTTGTGAACTCAAGACCTCTAACACCAACGTCTTCGGATCCGGTGGATCTTAACGCGCTTGCACCAGACCATTTTTAAATCCAGAAATAATAGAACAACACTTGCCTGCACTAAATGGCAATCGCCTTAGTCGCTATCAACTGTTTAGGAGAAACCTGCAAGACTTTTGGAAGCGTTGGTCAAAAGAATATATCGTCCAATTACAGCAACGTTCTAAGTGGAGATCGTCGTCAAAGATAGAACTAGGCACGATTGTTTTTCTTTCGGAGGACATTGTTTCGCCTCAGAAATGAATGTTTGGTCGGACCGTCGAGGTGCATCCTGGGAAAGATGGCATCATCCGGGTAGTAACAATTCGAACTAGGAATGGTCTTCTCGGAAGAAGTATATTTTGCGTCGCATAAAATACACCGTATCTCCGTGTCGTGGAGATACACCACCTGCACGTTGCAAGCTCCTTGTCAACCTGTACACTGACAGGTTTGGACACGAACGGTGGGTCAGCGCTAGATTTTACACTCCAATAGAGGGTCTTAGTTGTGTTTATTAACATCACTGATCGTAATCGATGACGAAAATTCGCATTGCATCCAGCCTCTGGCGGGATTCGAACCCAGTACCTCCGAAGTGCCGGAGCTTTAACTAACTTAAACTAATTCATAGTGGTTTGCTTCATAATAAGGTAGATTTTGACACATTCCGTAACGTATAAAAACAGAAAAAGCGCCAGACATAGATTCGCACGTTAATTAAATCAATATTCCATTATACGTTCAAGATCAAATCACCGCATTTTAAACAAATTTTAAAAAAGCTTTCACACCACCCCAAAAAGTTTGTATACGTACGACCAAACTATAAAACTTAATATGTATGTGTATATGTAGTCAGTAATAATGATAGCAGTAAAGTAAATTTTAATTAAATTAAATTTTCACTTAAGATAATTTTTCGTCGAGTCTTTCATTTTCCTATCTCACTCGTTCTCTTCAATTTTCATCACATTCACACAAGCTAAATTAAATATAAAAAAAGGAAAAATTAAAACCTTTTTCTGCTTTATTTGAGGGAAAACTACTGTGTGTGTGTGTCTATAATACATCGAAATAATGAAAAAGGCAAATATTTGACTAACAGCATATGTAGGTATTTGTATAGAAGACCGGGTAGAGATGTATCATGTGTTGGTATGAATGAAAAAAAGAAAACTAAACCAACAACAAAATATAATTTTCTGGATGAAATCGATATTTTTAATATGTTTGAAATCAAGTTTTATCTCATGGGGAGGGTCCGCAAAGGCTAAGAGTTACATGCGTCAAAAATTTAAAAAACCGCAAACATTTTGCACTTGCAGATACACAAATTGATGCATAATTTTTTGAATATTAGCAAAGTACATTTACATAAAATTTATTTAATTTAACTTTTATAGTAAATAAAATATTTAAATAAATAAATTGTTTGTGAGTCTATTAAAGTCATTCGGTTATGTCGTATAATGTTGTGAAAACCTTTTTATTTATTTTAGTTTCACTAAAAGATTTGTTTGCATATTTTTAATTAAATTAAATTAGTTTTCCGAGTTAAAACTGTACATAAAATATTCGTCTAGATTTGAGTATGTATATAGGACCGAGAATGAAAGGTCAATAATTTGCTGTTAAATGCCAAAAAAAAAATCATTTCCATCTTCTGTTCAAATATTTCCGCCCGCACTCACACAGTACACCAATTTGACGGATTCTCACCTAATGACTTAAATACTTATGTGCGTAACAATTATTTACGGGTTTCTTCCTCCCCTAAATATATATATATACACGTAATTTTATTAATCGAGACATACCCACGGAAGCGTTAAAATGTAGTATTCGATCTTAATGAAACAAAAACCCGGTACTATGTGGTAAGATTATTTTCTTAACTTGTAATTGTTATACTTGTTTTGTATTTCGAGTTGAGTGGTTTTACTCAAAATAAATCTAATTAAACCATCATAATCTCTTGAGGATTACTTGCGGAAAATTATAACAAAAAAGAAAACACAAAATTGGGGAAATGATTGTGTGTAACGTAATTTTTATTGTTTGTGGAAGAACGCTGTAATTGGTGGTGGATCAAGGTTTTGCACTAAATAAATAATTAGAGGTGAATGCCTAGAATGATGATGTGCTGCGAGGAAACACTAACTGTTTGGATTACAGATGGAATTTGAAAGAGATTAGTATTTGGTAGAACGTAGTGGTAGTGTATTTTAATGTACTCGTTCTGCGCTCTTTGATACTACAAATTGCATCTGTCAGACGATTTGTACCTAAATAATTATTAAATCAGACCTAAACTTATTTTAAAGACATGAAATACTTTCAAGTACAAGAGTTACGCCGAATATCGTTGGAATAAAAAAACGATAGCTTTTTTCATAAATTTGGAGACCCCGCGAATTTTCGTCGAGATCGGTCCACTAGAAGTGGCAGCTTTCATTGGAGCTTTTTCGTTTTTTTGCAAATAATTTGAAAAGTCCAATCATTTTTCCAAAATTAAACCGGAAATGACGATTTTTTACAACAAAAAAAACGTTTCCTATCGGCTCTATATATATAGCCCAGACGGGAGAAAATTTTTGGCAGTTTTCTTAAGAGCTTTTTCGGTTTTTGCAAAATATTTTGAAATGTCCAGACGGATTACTTGATAGGGATGAAACTTTAAATTTAATCTGCTTCGTATGGCTAAAATCGAAGACTATCTCATTTATGAGAAAATCGGCTTTTTAGTCGATAAAGATGATAATGAAAATTTTTTGAAATTTTTGACCTCGAGTTTTTTGACAAACTATCTTTGTTACAGCGCAGACGGATTAACTTCGAAGTGAAACTTAGTAATTTAACAAAAGGTTAAACGATCCCAGTGATTTTTGGCCAAGATCGGTCCTCGGAAGTGCCAGCTTTTTAATTTTTTGCAAATATTTTGAAAATTATATATTATTTGTGAAAAACGTTTAAAATAAAAAGATTGTAAAGTAAATTTCAAGCAAAAATTAGTTCAGATTTAATTTTAAATTTTACCGGAAATAACGAGTTTTGATATAAAAGCTTCATTTCGACAAAATACGGCATCTTCCTGCGGCAGACGGAATGATTAATCGCGATGGTTTTTCATAAATTGGGAGAACCATGCGAAATGTGGTGGATATCTGTGTACTAGAAAAGGCAGCTTCCAGAGAAGCATTTTCAAATTTTGCAATGAAGACTACATTTTTAGTAATGCTTGATTTGTTGACTTTCTGCAATTTAAGCAGGAATAATGACTTTTGAATATATGTCTTGTTTGCTTGATTGTGCTAGGTTGATTGAGGTTTACAATAGATTAAGCTTTACATACGTATCTGGCCTCAATCTTGGTCTTCAAGTAAGTTCCTCAAATAACGAATCCCTTTCATTTCGAACCTGTTTTGTCCAAGTTTTATGTCAGTCCGTCTATTCGACTTACGTAAGCTACCAACTTTAACAACTTAAGGTAATTCTGAAATTTACCGCTTATGATCAAAATATCATCCAGATACACGAAAACACTGTCGTGGACCTCGTTGGATATAACTCATTGATTTAGCATCGTTTAGAATTTCAATTTCGTGGTCATGTAGTGTCCCCAGCCCATTTTAATGAAATATGAAAATAATTTAATTGCTTTATCCAATTCTATCAAATTCTTCTTGTTCTTTAACGGATAGGTTATGACGGTTTTTATTCTTCGGTGGTGCTTTTTCAAAGATTTGATTTATCAGAACTCTAAGGATAATATCGAACGTACACCAAAAATTAATCTCCAAATATAAGAATGAATTTAGAAGAGACAAGATACAAAATTTAATTTTTTCGGTTCTCTTGCCAAACGGTACCGGCAACCTACCATAACCTTCAGTTTTATTACTAGCCCCATCAATGATAGGTGGTCAACTAAATTTTCGTTTTTTTTAAATGGAAATTTTCAATAGGAAATGGTTTATTCAAAGTATTGTCCTTCGCTATATACACATCCATCTCTCTGCCAATATATGAATACCACGACGATAAAATGACGCGTGTTTGTGCCGAAACTATCCATTCAACCAATTTTGCACTTCTTCGAAACTGGTCAAGTATATAGCCTTGCGCCATCGACCGGTACAAGAGGGAGCCACGTCTTGAGAATAAAGCGGGTGCGGTAGCAGATCCCATGTCAGCGTTTTGATGATATCCTGAACGATGGGAGTGCGGTGGCAAGGAGCGTTGTCATAGTGAAATCTCACTCGATCGTGTCTCGTGTCCCAGGCCGTTTCACGAGCAATGCATGATTCAGATTGATGATTTGTTGTCGGTAGCGTTGCCTATTGACAGTTTCACCTTGTTTCTGCAGCTCATACATAGTACATGATTCCTTTCTCGTCCCACCAAAAGCGCAGCACTGTCTTCTTTCCGAATTGATTGTTGTCGATGTTGATGCTTCGCCAGGTGAAAACCACGAATTTATGTGATTGGGATTCTTAAAAAAGTTACATTTTTACAGATAGTTTTCGATGGTGCATGTTCGCCGTATGCCTCCTCAACCAAATGACGTGCTGCAGCTGTATTTTTTTCAAGTTGAAACAGAAATGCAACGCTTCCTGCAAATGCTGTTTGTTTGAAAAAAAACTCGACATTTTCGTTCTTAGTAAAAATATTTGTTTGCAATGTGCTATGAACAAAACGCAACTTCTGATATAAATGACCACTAGATGTATCGCTAGTGCCATCTAAGTATGAAACCCGGAAATTTAGTGGCGCACCTGATAATATGAGAAACGAGGTTATGCAATTTTATTTTATCATTATTAAGGAAATCTTATAAATGTTTACTCAATACACTAATTGTAGTGCAGCTATCCAGAAGGCCAACTACTTGTTTTGAGAAAATAGTCATCTAAGTAATTTTCAACGATTCATTTCTCTAAAAGTCCAAGGTCCTTGCAGTTCCAGCAAACTGAAACATTATTTTCTCACAGCGACAATGTTTATTTTCAGAATTGAAGGCTTATGAAGTTTCAGAATTTTTATTATTTTAAGAATTAAAACCGACTATTTTCGGCTTATCAATATTTAGGTTTTGCCACTTCACATTGATCTTGTTAATCTTTAGTTTGCGATGGTACGTCTCCACGAATTTCCTTACATTATTTAGGCCTGGGTATATACTCTGACACAACCGATATATTATTTGGACATTATGACAATCGACCTTGTAGTCGTGCGTTCATTTCTTTAATGTCCTGTATTCTCTTCAAAATATTTTCTTTATTTTCGCCCTCATAATTGAAACTAATAACTATCCGTCTTCGTTTGAAGTTTCGAAAGAACCGGAACTTCTCCTTAAGAATTTATCAAACGTTTTGTTCGATCTTTATAATGAGAGTTACGGATTTTATTCTAGACGGCACACGGTTTCTGTTCCACAGACTATCAAAAGTTTATCATATTTATTTTATAATATTTCAAAATGAGGTATTCCTGTGTATAACTCGATAAAAAGCGACTGATTGGGACTCAAGAGAACCTCCTGTATCAAAAAATCGATCACTGTATTCGTACTCATTAGAGACAATCCAGGAAAATTTCAAAAAATTGTAAAGTAGAACAAAAAGGTTTCAAAAAACAAAATCAACAAAATGTCTTATGTAATTAATAACATGGTTTCAAATACCTGAACTAAATTTCTAATTACCTTAATATCTTAATAATCATGTTTTTAATTAGAGCAATATATGCCTTTATTTCGTTTCATTGTTTAACCGAATTTTAATTTATCAGAATGACATTTTTTGTGTGAACTAATATATTTTAATTTAACACTTTAAGCCACAAAACATTTTGTTTAAATAAAAAATAAATTTCCAATTTAATTATTTATCGCAATTCTTTCTTCACCACATACAGTTACTCAAAAAAGTCTTCGTACAAAGTAGTTTCTACTCTACTATCAACGACAACTACAATGTTTTAATTTTTTTTATTTTTAGATTACAACTGTGGTACCCAATGGTTACTCCCGTTTGAGTTTACATATTTTATTATATTTCTCTGCCCTAATTAAATACAACTGCCCAATTCTAAAGGTTTCTGCCTTTAAAGTCTTCAAATTGCATTGATGGTGCCCAACAAACTTCGTATGTCTACATTTTGGTGCCGAGATATTCGCTGAATGTGTTTTTTTGCATTGTTTTATTTCTTCACTGACATATTCCATGTTTAAACCCCTATGTATGTTATCATTTCTGATGTATCATGGTGCGTTGACAATCCTGGCAGCACTTGTTTTGAAAACATCCTTTGCGTATCTTTCTTCTTGGTACAACTCCAAAGTTTGATACCATAGGTCCATATAATAGCAATTTATTGTCTATTGTGAGCTCAGAATTTCTACCTATTAGCCAATACATTTTGCTATATTTGATGTTTAATTCTTCTTTGTTCTTTTTAACAAAGCTAAAAAAAAAAAAAAAAAACTAAGCTTGCAATCGAGAGTCATGCCAAGGTATTTGACTGTATTTGCATTTGGAGCCTGCCTTGAATTAAGTTCCACTGGAATCTAGTTAACTCTCTGGTTTTTGAAGTTTACGTGAACTGATTTTGCTTCGTTTAGGCTAATGCGCCATTTCTTTGTCCAGCTACTCACTGAGTTGGTTGCTTATTAACGTTTTGTTGTTGCTTCTGATATACTCTTTCCAGTTGCCAGAATAGCTGTATCGTCTGCAAATGTGGTATGCCTGCTGCTATTATCTTTAGTTCAGACTACTCTCCGTTATATTTTACATGGAAATGCCGATCTGCAATGTAAGATTTAAGAATTTGATAGAGCTGCTTAGGTAGTTCTCGATGCAATTTAAATTCAAGTCCTTGGTCCTATTATATCTGTTATTCTGTGAACTTGTTCTATCGTAGAGTGACTTTCCCTTAAATCCAAATTCGTGTGGTGGAATTAAATTTAATTAAATTAATTTTTCAAATAAATGACTGGAAGACGACTTTTTGTCGTTTGCTGGTTTGCCTTGTGTAGGAATCATAATTACTTTAGTAATCTTCCACTGTGCTAAGACATATTTTAGGGTGGAGGCAGTATTGATTATTTGAAATAATTTTCGTAATCCCTTCTCGGGAATGGCTTTTACGACTTGGCCAATAATTAAATTATAACCTGGAACCTTTTAAATTTAAATTGTACTTGATCTCAGCTTTCAATTCCTGTAATATTACACGACGTATATTATGGTCATCAATTTTGCCAATTGTTGTGACGTATTTTTAATAGGCGGAATGGCACTTATTTTGGTCTTTTATAATCCTTTTGTTGCTTTCCAAAGAGAGTAATCAGTGTCTTTATGTTCGGTGAGTCCACTTAAGTACTTGGGCTGCGGGCCAATAGTCGGGTAAATCGTTCGGATTTAGAAAAGATTTTTCGATCAGTTTGCCATAGAATTTTTGAAAATAAATGAATTTACCGAAAAATTTACTTAAAATTGACTTTTATTCGACTATTGGCCCGCAGCCTTGTTAATAGTTTCGTTCCTTTTATAAGTTGTTTCAGTTTATTGCAGTTTATGGCGCGTGTTTTTTGCCACGTCTTTCATACCGTCCGTTTCTCTCTAACTAATTCTCTGACTTGAATTTGATTTTTACGGGATTCGGTATGATTAGTAGGAGAACTTTCCTATGTTGCTTGCTGAATAGTATTGTTTAGTATTTCCAGTTCGTCTTCCAATTGTACCGATTTTTTAATTGGCACTTAAAGGTTTATTTGCTCTTCAACTAGTTCTTGGAATAGGTCCAAGCCAGGTTTATTGTTTGTTAGCTTGGGGCTTGCCCATATTCTTATTAATTATCAATGTACTGAGTGCCATGATAGTCCTCGAAAATCCCTTTCGTTACATAGACATCAATAAGATCTGGTATTTTATTTATATCAGCAGGCCAATATGTTAGTTTACCTCTAGAATGGAACCCGCAGTTGTTTATCCGACCTGTTTCGAAAAGATCTTTTCCTTTACGGGTTGTAAGCCTTGAACCCCATGGGCTAGCCAATAGGTGGTTTTTTGCGATAAAGTCACCACCAATAATAAAATTGGATCCTAGTGATCTAAAAAGGCTGATATAATCTTCTTTGTTTAGATTATAGCGTGGAGAGCAGTAGATAGAGGAAATACTGTATTCATTATTGTTATTAGTTTCAACTTTTATGGTTTTAAATTGCATACTTTCTTCTTCGATACGAGGTTCTTCATAGTGTTTGTCATTCTTTACTGATGATCCTCTCTTTGCTTTTTCTCTTGGATGAACAAGATAACATTCCAGGTGCCAATTCTTAATGTTCTGCTCATTTTAATATAAGAGAGCTGTTGCCTCGTTCGTGCTTTCTTGCTTTTCTAGACGCTTATATAAAGCTTCTAGGCCACGTTCTTGCTTTGCTAGCCTAGCATTTATGGCTTCTATGCTTCTACATATCCTTTCAAGAGGGTCTTTAGAAATAGCATTAGATGATTGTTGTACAATTTGCGAGTAGGTTTTCCACCCTATACCTATATCTAATGGATTTGGATCCGCTTGGGTTTCACTTGATTTGTAGTATGACTCTCTGGTAACCTTAAATATTTGAGGAAACTGATACATTTTGTTTCTTAGCCTTTGAGGTTCTTTGGCTACTTTACATCCTCTGTAATTCGCAGGATGATGCCCTTTACAGTTGTGCATTTTGCAGGGTTGTTTCTACTTTCCTTGCACTCTTTCGCGTTATATTTTTCAAGCACATTTTACGCATCTAGGCTCCCGACCGCAATATTTTTGCGTGTGGTGGAAACCTTGACATTTTTTGCATTGAGGTATTAGCCTCGTGTTTTCTCGGGATGCGAACCAAATATACTGAACTCAAATCATTTATGAATTTTCCACTAATTTCTAACAAGAATTGTTTGAGTTTCACATGAATTAACAAAAATCCAGAGATTAAAAAATGTACCGAATCAACTTAAGAATTTTCAACTTTTAGAAGCAAATTAGAAGGTTTTAAAAATTCGTAGCAATAAACCTGAAGCAGTGCATTACTAAAACTAGATGAGTTTAGGTAGGTGCTTAATCCACTACTTCACGAATTAGCGAAAGTATGGTATGGTGGCCATTCCCAGAGAATTGAATCACAATTTCCAGATATGGTCGTCAATGGCCATCAAAATTTAGTATAAAAAATAAAAAATTCTCCTGACTACTGATAGGTGACACTGACTTGAATATCAAAATTCGGAACTGGCTAATATTCGACATCTAAATTGGAGTGAAAACGAAATCAGTACACCTAGAATAACAAATTTCGTAGCAATATATCTGAAGTCGTGCACTATTAGCAGTAACTGGTTTTAGTTTTTATGACTCAATGACCAACTTCGTGTACTAGCCAGGCCTGAATCACGATCTCTGGGAATGGCCATCTAAATTTGAGTAAAAATGACATAAGTACACCGAGAATATCAAAATTCATAGCAACAAACCAGAAGTCGTGCATTATTAGCACTAAGTGGTTTTGGTTAGGTGACTCAATGCCCAACTTCATATACCAGCAAGATCTGAATTACGATACCTGGGAATGGCCAATAATGGCCATCCAAATATGAGTTAGCAAAACCTCGTAGCAATAAACCCGACGGCGTGCAATATTAGCAATAGGTGGTTTTAGTTATGTGCCTCAATGACCAACTTCATGTACCAGCCAGACCTAAATCACGATCTCTGGGAATGGCCGATAATGGCCATCCAAATTTAAGTAAAAATTACTCAGTACACCACGAGAATATGAAAATTCGTAGCAAGAAACCTGAGGTCGTACATTATTAGCAGTAGATGGTTCTAGTTAGGTGACCCAATGACCAACTTCGTGTACTAGCCAGCCCTGAATCACGATCTCCGGGAATGGCCAACCAAGTTTGAGTAATAATGTCATTGGGTCTCATTTTTACTCAAATTTGGATGGCCATTATCTGCCACTCCCAGAGATCGTGATTCAGGTCTGGCTAGTACACGATGTGCTAATAATTCACGAATTCGGGTTTATTGCTACGAATTTTCATATTCTCGTGGTGTACTGAGTCATTTTTACTCAAATTTGAATGGCCATTATCGGCCACTCCCAGAGATCGTGATTCAGGTCTGGCTAGTGCACGAAGTTGGTTATTACGAATTTTCATATTCTCGGTGTACAGACGTCATTTTTACTCAAATTAGGATGGCCTTTATCGGCCATTCCCAGAGATCGTGATTCAGGTCTTGCTAATATATGAAGTTGGTCATTGAGTCACCTAACTAAAACCATCTACTGCTAATAATGTACCACCTCGGGTTTATTACTACGAATTTTCATATTCTCGCGGCGTACTGATGTCATTTTTACTCAAATTTTGATGCCCATTATCGAGCAATCCGCCCTATAGTATATGAAGTTGGTCATTGAGTCATCTAAATTAACCATTTGGTGCTTACAATGCTTGACTTCGAGTTTTTTGATACAAAGTCTTATATTCTAGGTGTTCTCATGTCATTTTAACTCAAGTTTGAATTTAAACCTTTTTCTTGTTTTATTAAAATATTTATTCTAATCGTTTTAAAGTTCTAATCTGCTTTAATGGTTGAGTTGGTTTATAAATTTTTATTTTATAAAATATTATATACTTATTATTTAAATTGAGGTTTGAGTCATTTTATAAAAAATTCATACTTTTATGATTGGACTAAAATTTCCAATATGATTCATTTTTTTCCTATTTGAATTTGAAGTAACAGGGTGAAACTCATATAGGGTGTTCCAATAGGAAGCGATATGATTTTTAAGTGACGTTTCGGCCATTTGTAATATGTCATGATCTGTCATTTTTTGTTTCATTGTTTTCAGTACGTGTAAAAACGTTTACAAATTATTCAGTTTTATTATCAAAATAATCGTTCTCCAATTGCAACTTTTCGTGCGCTTTTGTCATTTTATAGTCGTAATAATCGTCCAAGTGTGCGAATAGCGACGTCGAATTGTTGAACATTTTGAGCGTACATTTTCTTTACATAATGTTGAAGTGCCAATAAGACAAAAATTCGCTCGAAGTAATGCAAATATTGTTGCCGTTCAGGCAAGTGTTGCTGAAGACCGCAATTTGTCGATTCAAAGATGTTCTAAAGAATTGGGTCTGTCTCAAACCACAACCTGGCCGATTTTAAAAACGGATTTTGGTTTGCATCCGTATAAAATTGTTCTCACTCAAGAACTAAAGCTATTGGACCACCGTAACGCCGTGAATTTGCTGATTTTGCCTTGGAACAACTTGAAAACGGTAACGATTCTTTTAAGAAAATCATCTTCTCCGATGAGGCTCTCTTTCATCTGAGTGGTGCGGTAAATAAACAAAACTGTCGATTCTGGTGCAAAGAAAGTCCACAAATTATTCATGAAAAACCATTACATTCACCTAAATTGACAGTTGGGTGTGGTTTTTGGTCTGGTGGAATCATCGGTCCGTATTTTTTTCGAAATAAAGCTGGTAACACCGTTACTGTCAATGGAGATCGGTATAGATCGATGATAACCTACTTTTTATGGCCGAAATTGGAAGAAGTTGATCTTGACAACATTTGGTTCCAACACCACGGGGCTACGTGCCACATAGCAAGTGCAACAATTGAATTATTGACTGAACTAACCATGCAAATACCGGAACACTAAAAAGTAATCCGCTAACTGGACGCCCGAAAAAATTAAATGAAACTACAAAACGATTTATACAAGTGAAAAAGTGACGTGATACAAAATGTTTTACGGGAAGAAGAAACCATTTATGTCTTAGGTGAATCGTAAAAAGAGATTTTTATTGCTAAAAAAAATCAAAAAATTCAAATTTACTGAAGAAAGTAAATATAATATTTTTGGTTCAGACGGGAGGCGTTTAATATGACGTAAGGCACACGTCAATAGATTCTGTTATGAATGATATATTTAAATGTTTTAAAAAACAATTTACAACAAAGCGCGTCTCAATTGGGCGTAGAAAATATATTTATTTTCCAACAAGTTCAAGATCCAAAACACTGTACCGAAACAGCTCCCTTCACTATGGGCATGAACATCTATGGGATGAATTGGAAGGGAGGGTACGAAAATACCCAATATCAATTGTTTTTTTTTTGTATGTGTACGAAGACTTTTTTGAGTAACTGTATATATACAATAAAATTTTCTGGGACGAGATAAATCGTTCACGTCTTAAGGTATGAATGGTATAATAATATAAATCTAATCTTCATAATATAAAAGTTTGTAAATATTTACCATAAACTGTTGTTGTTATTTTTTCTAGTTGTGCTATTATACCTATAGCTAGGATGCTGTGTGGAGGGAAGGCTTTGGTTGGAAGTGTGTTTGTTGTTTTATATTTTATCTCTATACACGTCTGCAATAGTACCATGAAATGATATATTTATAGAAAATATAAAACACAAACAGAACAAAATTCTTAAGACGAAATGAAAATAATAATTCAAGAAAATCATATTCTGAGTCACAATTTATAAGATAGGGCACGTTTTTTGTACATAAGTTAGATATGTAAATATAAAACTTAGTTGTTTGTAAATATGTCTTGTATATGAATATGGAATACCGGTTTCGTTCTATAATTGCATTTTATTCGCACAGAATGATGATGATTTATTATTTTCCGCTGTTTACATAAAAATCGAATTAAAAATCAAAATTTGTAAACCCCGTAAAATATCCAAATCATTCCGTAACATTTATTCAAATTTAGTTAATTCAAGTAAAATAAAAAAAAATTCTGTCATAATAATCCACCCCGTGCGCCCAACCTAACAACAATAAAAGTTAAATTCAATTAAATAACTTTCACTAATTTTATTTCTACTTCTTCTTCGCCAACATAATTTTTCTAAATAAATTTTATTACAAAAAAGCTCACTCACAACAATGAGAAGTAAGTGGAAGAAGCAGCAGCAAAAAAAAGTTACAAATTGAATAATTTCTTGAATTATTTTAACATCAAAAATAACACACAAAAAAAAAAGTTCTCAAATGTTGCGAAACTTTTTTTCAAATCCAACAACAGCATAAGAATGGAACGTAAGAAAAATCACTTTGTCGAAATATTCGGTTAGTTCATATATACGTACACAGTGTGCTAAAAGAATCAAGAAGTTTTTTTATGTATAAAGGTATTTTCTTTCCGGTGTTCTTATCTTGTAACTTAAAAGATTTCAAATTTATTGGAAAGAAACTCAAGTTCAAAGCTCTCTTTGTATACCAAACCATGCACGTTGGTATAAAGTTAGAAAATTGTTAGAGTGCACATAAGATAAAATTCAATAAGTGGAATTTCTTTGTGTACCAATAAGAAGAATGGTGTACTGATATTTTAAATTTTTTGATTCAATTTAATACTTTTTGTTTTGGTATGTTTTTGGGTGACAAATTGGTTTGCAGAGTTAATTTGATACTGGAACTTATTATTATTTTATTAGGTTAATACCACAGTGTGTTCCGCAATATCATTCAATATTTGTATTTCTTAATGTCTCTCGTGACTGTTACCCAACGTTTCATAGTAAATCCGCAAGACTGCGGATGAACGCGGTCAAATTATGGTAGTGCCGTTTCTAACGATTAACAAAAATAAATATGGATTAATAAGTACACTGTTAAAGTATTTCTTATACGAGTTTTGAGTGAAATAAAAAAAAAAAATAAAACAGGGTTAAAGGTCCCTCGAGATGAATGATTAAAAAAAATGTAAGAATACATAATTCGAAGTAAATACCCAGAATATTTCGACAATAAATGTAGGACCTACGATCAACAAATCATAAAGTAAAACTACCAGTAGTTTACATTTAATAGCCAATAAGAAGACATCGCAGTGTCTGCACCAAAATGCCACTATTATCAGATGATTTCTATAGGCTTAACCTTTCAAATAAAATAGAGTTGATTTCCAAATGGATTGGTCGCGATATACTCATTCATTGAACTCAGCCACTATCAGCATGGTTTTTGTCCCAACCGATCAACCTGACCAGTGCTTAACAATGAGAGGAATTTTGAAAAAATATTATGAGTACAGTTTGGTCATACATCAAATGTATAGACTTTCGGCAGGTATAGTATCAATCGGGAGAACCTACACCAGCAAATATGATTCGCTGAGCCCCGTTACCAACTACGAATCCTAATGCGTGACAAAGTGTTCCATCAACAACTAGCCGGAGGGCGGCGTAGAGGAAGACTCCGATTGCGCTGGTGTGACGACATTGCACTAGACTGCTTCAATGAAATCGATAAATGAGATAGACTCAAAAAAATCCGTCGTAACCAATCCATCAGGAACTCAGTTCTATATTCTAAGAAAAAGAAGAAGAAACGTTAAGCTTATAAGAATTTTTTAATAAAAGTAGCATTATAGTAAAAATTCTGCTATGTTCTGTTATTGGCCAATTAAATGTTACCTCTCAACTTCTACGAATAAGTTTCACTCTAAAAAATCCTGCACTGTCATGTACTGGCTGTTAAAAGCATGGCATGTAGATTCCATGAGTGCACTAAATAAGTTCTAATCAAAAATCTTCCGAAGTCAATTCGTTCTGAAATGTCATTGATGTCATTTGAAAGGTTAAGTCTTTAGATGTTATCAGTTTGTACTGACATTTTGGTACAAACTCCATACGATGTCCTGTTATTGGGCATTTTACTTCAACACCACTCAACAAATTCAATGAACGAGTTTCACTCAAATAATCTTTCGTGTCCAATCCGTTTTTAAATCAAACCTATTTTATTTGAAAGGTTAAGCCAATACAATTTTGGTACAAACCCTGTGTTGTCTTGTTATTGGACGTTAATTCTATTCCACTCAGACTACATGAGTGCACTGAATAAACTCTACTTAAAACTCTTCCGAAGTCAATCCGTTTTGGAATGTCACTGATGTCATTTGAAAGGTTTAATCCATTACTGCCATCAGTATATAAAGAAAATTCGGTACAAACTCTATACGATGTCCTGTTATTGGGCATTTTACCTCAACACCACTCAACTAATTCAATATACGGGTTTTACTCAAATAATCTTTCGTGACCAATCCGTTTTTAAATCAAACCAACTTTATTTGAAAGGTTAAGCCAATACAATTTTGGTACAAACCCTGTGTTGTCTTGTTATTGGACGTTAATTCTATTCCACTCAGACTCCATGAGTGCACTGAACAAATTCTACTCAAAACTCTTCCGAAGTCAATCCGTTTTGGAATGTCACTGATGTCATTTGAAAGGTTTAATCCATTACTGCCATCAGTATATAATAAAAATTCGGTATAAACTCTATACGATGTCCTGTTATTGGGCATTTTACCTCAACACCACTCAACTAATTCAATGAACGAGTTTCACTCAAATAATCATTCGAGTCCAAACCGTTTTTAAATCAAACCTATTTTATTTGAAAGATTAAGCCAATACAATTTTGGTACAAACTCTCTGTTGTCTTGTTATTGGACGTGAATTCTATTCCACTCAGACTCCATGAGTGCACTGAATAAATTCTACTCAAAACTCTTCCGAAGTCAATCCGTTTTGGAATGTCACTGATGTCATTTGAAAGGTTTAACCCATTAATGCCATCAGTATATTAAGAAAATTTGGTACAAACTCTATACGATGTCCTGTTATTGGGCATTTTACCTCAACACCACTCGACTAATTCAATGAACGAGTTTCGCTCAAATAATCTTTCGAGTCCAATCCGTTTTTAAATCAAAGCTATTTTATTTGAAAGGTTAAGCCAATACAATTTTGGTACAAACTCTCTGTTGTCTTGTTATTGGACGTGAATTCTATTCCACTCAGACTCCATGAGTGCACTGAATAAATTCTACTCAAAAATCTTTCGGAATCAAATCGTTTGGTATAAACTTTAGTTGTTGTTTAGTTTGGGTTTTGAAATTTTAAAGTGTGTCACTTATTTTTCTAAATAAACGAGTTTTAGTTAAACTTAAATCTGGCAACGGAAAATTTAATTGAATAATAAAACGTTCAACATATAGATCGGAATCCAATATGAGTTATACAGGGTGGCTGACACGAAGTGTTACCAAAATAAATGCCACAGAATTTCAATTTTTTGATGAATTTTATTGAATCAAAGTAAAAAATGTTTCCCAAATATTTAAATTTTCGAATTGCATTAGCAGTTTTCGATTTGGCCACCCTTAGCTACGATTATGGCCTTCAAACGGCCGGCAAAGCTATTGCATGCAGCATGAAAGTGGCTCTGCGGTATTTTGGCTCAACCTTGCTCTTCAAAATACCCCAAACCGAGAAGTGTAGCGGATTTGCATCCGGTGAATTTGCTGACCATTGGGCAGTGGAAATGAACCGCGAAACGTTGTTTCTCAGCCAATCTTGATTGACGTTCGCTGTATGACTCGGTGCCGAGTCCTGTTGAAATGTCCAGGCTCTGAGGCCGAAATGTTTTTGTGCTCAAGGCTCCAACGCTCCTTCCAACATATGATCCCGATAAATTTGAGCATTTATATTGATGCCACGGTAAAAAAAATGAGCGGTGAACAGCTTGCGGCCGTTACGGCGGCCCAAACCATCACCATCGACGGCGCTTGGTTTCGAGTGGCAATCTGTTGGTCTAAATTTTCAGTAGAACGGCCGGGCAAGTAAATCCGATCATTTTGCTTGTTCACATATTGCTCAATAACGAACGGTGACTCATCGGAGAAAATCAAATTCGGCAAATCGCCATTTTCCTGCAAGCGTAACAACTCCTTTGCTCTTTCCACTCTAATTTTTTTTAGCATCGGTGAGACCATGCGTTTTATGGAATTTCAGGGCCTTTTGTCCAAAATGATCTTTCAATATGTGCTGCATCCGTTTGAGTGAAATTTTCGCCTCACGAGACATTTTTCTGCCGCTACGGCGCAGATTCCGAGCCAATTCGGCCTTCATCTTCTGAATGATATCCGGCGATGTTACAGTGCGTTTCGGTCCATCACCATGGCGTTTTGCAATGCTGCCAGTATCGTTATAACGATTTATGGTGCGATACACAAACATTTTATTCACATGCAGATGTTTTAACTGGTTAACAATCTGCGACTGTGGTTTTCCAGCCAAATATAGAGCAATCACACTATTACGCTTGAATTCCAAACAATGGAAAAATAAACAATGGAATGAACTGTCATTAGTGTAAATTTGAGCGCTCTGTCATTACTGGTTTGATAGCAATGACAGTCTGAAGTTGGTAACACTTCGTGTCAGCCCCTTGGTATATTAAAGAGCGATTGGGCTGAATGTCATTAGAAAGAGACGAAATGAAATTTTAATTTATTTCTTATTTGAAAAAACATGGCAAGTGTTGCATCTCTGTCTAATATCGTAGAGCTGTCTCTTTAAATAATGTGTTTAACAGTGTATAAACTGGCACATATTGTTGTTATTTTTTTATTAAAAACTTCACGCTCGAGTCACATTCTACTTATCCTGACATACTTCCATTCTTACAACACCAACAATAACATTCCATCGGACCACACAAAATTTTTAAAAACATGGTTCTAATCCGCAACATGATACATTTTGATAACAAAGGGCCTTTTTACAGCAACAAAACTCTGCTTGCCAACCACAACAATTCCCTCAAATTACACAAAACTTTTAAGAGGCATTTTTTGAGCTGGATATACTCGTAAATTAGGTTCAGAAAAATTGCAAGTTTCCAATCCGTACTACGATCAATTTTGCTAATGTACGGCCATCTTGACCACAACAACGATTCTCTTGAATTACACAATAGTTGGCAAAATAAATTTTCTTGAATACGACCATTTTGACAACAACAATTCTTCTTGATAAAAACAACAATTCCCTCATATCCCACAAAATTCGAAAAGGTAATTTTACTTTAGCTACTTGTAATTGTAAATCGAATTCACAAATATCGTTAGTTTCTGTTTCGTACTTTGATTAATTTTGCTAACATACGGGGCCATTCGGAAACAACGACAATTTTTCAAATCACATCAAAATTGAAAGAAAAATTTTAATTGACCAACTTATAAATCGAATTCCCAACAGAATTATTTTGGTTCGAGCTGTCGAATAACAGCGCTGCTTTCCTCGAAAGTGGAAAAGTGTTAGGAGCTGAATCCTTAACTGTGCGTTTATACTTGCGGAAATAAAAATTGCCTCTAAACCAATCAAATTTCGTGAAATGCTTTATGCCCCGCCTACTAATTCCACACTCGAGTTGAAATATTTTTAACTTTGTTGTTGTTTTAATACATTACGTTCGATTCTGCAGAAATTTTTCCTCAATCGCTTCCTCAAGTATAAACGCACAGTAAGAGGTAATCAAAACTTCGGTCTAAAATTTCACAAACCAGGAAAATTCGCAGGAAATTGGGAAACACTGCAATTTCCAATAAGAGTATTGGTCACAAAGCGACAGTAAATTCATGAAGAATGAAAATTAGGAATCTGTATTCTGTTATAACCAGTTCTGCAATAGGAACGTTTCTCATTATCTGTCAAACGTCAAAACGGTAGTCAAGGTTAACATTATTGTCAAGGTGAAGTTCACTATCGTGCAACGTTTGGAAATTATTAAAAATTACTACCGGAATTCTGAGTCGGTGATTGTTACTTTACGATCGCTTATTCCAAATTTCGTTCGTAATATTCGCCCCACCAGACAGGTCGTGCGTGCTGTAGTCGATAAATTTGGGAATCTCTTAAACGAATCGAAATTGGGAATCTCTTAAACCACTTTGTGGTAATTTTTTGCGTAAATATACTGGCTTACATCTTTACACGATCAAATTAACTCAGGAGCTGGAGCCTATTGATAATTTGAAGCACCGAAACTTCTCCGAAAGGGCTCTGCTAAAGTTTGAATATTGATATTTTGCAATCTTTTGCTCGCCGGGAAATTTCGTCTTGATAATTTGTTATTCACCGCCAAGGCAGAACTATCATAAACGTAAATTTTTTCTGCTGAGAAAGGCAACAAACGGCAACAAAAACAATGGCCGGATCAGTAGCAGTCCAGACATTTTTAATGTTTTTATTGACTAATTAGTGTCGAAATTTTTTGTATATTTTTTGTATATTTAATGAAAACTCCGAGATTAAACTCTGAAATATTGTAACGCCAGGGTGTCGAGGTCGACTAACGCTTGCAAAAAAAATCTTTTTTTTTAAATGTCTGACACCAGAGTACACCGTTATTTTACCGCTACCCCAGTGGTATACTTTTTTAGGGTGGCGATGCGCTTTTAAAAAGCCCGGTAGCACTGCGACCTATAGATCTCTGTAAACCCCAGTTAAGCTATAATGGGAAATCTGAATTTACTTCGTTGATAAATGCCTGGACAAACCTGAAATATGAACAGCAAGAGTGAAAGGTTATACGTTCGAGTGCTTCCCTCATATTAATGGATAAATGGGCCATGGCCGGTAATGTACAATATTAGGGATCTTAATTATTGGCATCCAACTTGGTTACTAACCTGCTTCGATGGCGTTATTTGCCCAATCAGGTGGCACAAGTTTTGACAAAATAATTTTCCTTGATTAGTTCTTTTAAAAATCGATAGCAGCTCCATGTTAACTTAGAATAGAAGAGAAAGCCAGCTTCTTTTCATTTTCTAAGCTTTGTTTGGACACAGTCTTGTATTCAGACTTCTACGGTTAAGGATTTTCTTAAAGGTATGCGGAGCGTGAGTCTATGCCGGAATAATACACCATGTTCGGGAATCTTAATCGAGTAATTTCTCTGAAAAATCACCATGTATTTGTCATGAAGTTTATTAGTTGGACAATTTTTTGAAGGCTGTTTTAGGCAACCGAGCCAAAGCCAGTCATATAGGGGTTGTAGGATGTCCCACGTTTTAACAAATAATTATTGACAGGTGAGGTAAACTTTATTAGTTTTGTTGGTGATATCATATGTTGTCGTTCCATATCTGAATTAAGAAATTATTTTTCCTGGAAACTGTAGCAAAAAAAAAAAAAACTCAACCTCCCTGCATCAGTTTACTTGCCGAAGGGTACATTGCATACCGTTTCCTTCCTCAAACAGACTCTTTTCACTCCAATAGTAATGGTATTTTCAACAAATAAAGCCCGAATCCCCTGCCCTTCAACACAGACCATCCAAAATGGGGGAGTCAAGGTCCTTGCTCTAGCATGTGCTTTGTTACTTGTAATTGGAACTGTTACAACCGCCTTGTTTTCAATTTATGTTGTCACCTCGTGTAGGGCTGTCCATTGATTTTCCAGGCTGTAAGACAAGTTTACTAGGAATGAAGAGAGAGTTTGAGTTGACATAGAAGTAGTCTGATAGCTCTGTAGGTACCAAGGGCTTCTTTGTACGCAACCAGTCGCTCTATTCAAACTCATTAAATATGTTTGGCGACTATACCTCTTAGCGTTGTGTTTAGTAAGAGAGGCCATCAAACATCAAACTACGTGTTGTGTTTCTTCTAGTAAACCAAAAATTTCACACGACTCGAAATTACGATTTTCTTTTGTGTACCATTCCCCAATATTTAAAAGAATGAAAAAATCAAAAATTCATGAATAATTGAACGTTAAAATCTCCTGGGAACAATTCATAGTTATGTTGCGTACCATAGGTGATGCTATTGTCAAACGGTGGAATGGTTGATATTGACAACCACTGGGTGGTTCCGTATTCGCCATTGCTGTGCAAAATCTACAAAGCACACAAAAACGATGAGTTCTGCAGTTCGGTGAAGTCCATCAAATACAAATTCATTCAAGTAGGCCGATACACTAGCAGCAATGAAGGAGTTTGGCGCATTTTAAGTTTTGCCATATACACGACAGAGACCCTGCTGTTATAAATTTGGCCGTGCACCTTGAAAATGGACAGTATGTTTATTTCACTGAAAAGACTGCTCTACAACAAGGATTAACTGCCCCAAAAACTACACTAACTGAATTTTTCGAACTATGCAACTGATCGTACTGAATACAGATGTGCCACGAAGTGGACCTACTGAAGTGGGTACCACGCAGTGTACTGACGCTGTTGCGACATTTACACATTACAGGCTTATTTTTACCCATAGCTTCCAAAGACTGGAATCGCCATTCTAAAAAGTCAAACAACACGTTCAACGGTGGAGTTTCCTTGGGTTGATGCAGATTTGTCCCAAACAGCCTTATTGACCCTGGATCGAACCTTTTCGTGACTAGAAATACCACAAATACTTCTAATGAGTGCAACACTTCCCTAAGCTTGTCATGCATCGAGCGAATTGCTGGACTTGCATCGAGCAAATTTTCATCTGTTGCGGCTAGATGAGCGATGAGCCGAGCCGCTCCCTTTTACAGCTTAGATTTTAAATAGGTCATTTTCATAGAAGGATGGTATTTCTACTTGTGGCAACTTGACCTTTTGCTCTACGTGTGGTTTACTCGTAATACGTTCTACCAGCTCCTGGCATTGTTGTAATAGTATTAAGGTAATTCTGCACGAAATAATTTGTTGTCTTGTCCGTCTCATCCGTTTCTACCATGATTGTTGCGTGCAGTTTATAGATATCATTAGTTTGCCCTTGCAAATATTGTGTATATTTCTTGATGTAGTTGACGCATGTAGAAATCGTGACGCTTGAATACAGGATTTAAGGGTTTAGTTGTAGTCTCACGATGTTCATTACTGCAAGAGTGTGATGAAGAATCAAGTTTCTTAAAAGGCGGAAGCGTATCGGATTGTTGATTACCCATGTTTAAATTTGATTTCGAACTTGCTTGGTGGCTCTCCGAATGAAAGTCGTTATCGTTGGAATCTGGCTGAGAATTTGCTGCTCAGACTAAGTTGTCGACCGATGTATCCCTTGGAGTGCTTGAATGTCCTGCGTTTAAGCGGTAGCGCATGTCTACTAGAAACCAAGTGTATAAATCTTGTTTTCCGGGAATTGCCGTCCATTTTGGACAGCAACTGACTTATGTTGGTAGTAATTTCATGTTGTGCGATCAATATTTGATGCAAGTCCTGTTGTTGATTGGCTGAATGTGATTCGAGTTGCTGCCGTTCGTTGGTGGTTGGCGCAAAACTTCACGTCGATAATTTATTGTGACGTGAGTTACTAATTCGAATCTCATTGTGCTGGGATCGGGTTCGAAGGACCAATGTGTAATTCTAGGCCAACTGACCAGAATTATTTGAGAAAACAAACAAAGAATAAAACAAAAATAAAATATTTTTCCCGCCAAACCAAAAACTATGTAGAATGAAAGTGGATGTATCATTTTCACATATAGACGTTCTGAGATATAGAGAAAACCTGTCCATAAATGAAGACAAGTTTTACCTTTTGATTTTACGTTTCCAATTTCACAATTTTGTGGTTTCACACACTTGTGTAATGTGCAAGTCGCTCCACAACTTTGTATATGTCCGCAATCGGCGTTCCTAAAAATTACACCACCAGCAAGAAGTGGCAAAATTGTTGCAGTAAATTAGCTCCAGGATTTATTTGAACCCAGCAACAGCAAATACCTTTGACACATAGTATTTCTTTGCCCAGTTGGATAGCAATCTGTGTCGGATCCTGTTACTTGAAAACATCAGTTTAAAAATTATATCATTTCCAAGTGTTTCCGAACGATGCAATCAAAAAGTTAATTTTTACAACTTCCCATATGAAGAACATACATGCTTGATGTATTCACACGCTTGACAGTGCATGTATAGCAATTTTTGTCAACAAAAAATAAAACCGAATATCGTATACAAGCACAAAGCACAAAAAAACGATAAATTTTCATTTAAAACATATTTTCACTTCATAAGACAAGTGGGAGTGTTTTTTTTTGCCAGCTAAATATTTAATATGCGCTCTCTCTAGACGTTAGAAACTTTTTCTCACAGTCATGATAGCTATTTTTTCTAGTTTAGATTTTTATTCTATTATGTCAACTCATATATACATATTTATGCATATGATATAACAATAACTCAGTGCTTTGTACAGTGCATATTTGTAAAGGGTGTTTTTTTAGAGGTTCACATCTTTAAGTTGGCAACACTGTTTTGCCAGCTTGATTTGCCATTTCATAATGAATAGACTCATGCCAGAGCAACGCTTGCAAATTGGTGAATTTTTTTTTTCATAATAATGGTTTTGTTTCAGCCATCCGGCTGAAGCACAAATTGATGTAGATTTTGATTTTCCAAACAAAATTTTGTTCAGCGATGATGCTTACATTTGGATGAATGGGTACGTTAATAAACAGAATGCCTTTGCCGAAACACCGAGTGTTTGGTGCGCGTGGGCCGGCGAAATCAGTGGTTCATATGTCTTCAAAAACAATGATGGGCGGTATGTTACAGTCAACGGTGAACGGTATAGAGACATGATTTCTAACTTTTCTGTACCCCAATTGGCTGGCATAAATCATGCATTTATTAATGCCCGTATAGTCTGTTTTGCCATATCGATAAACTGAGAATATTTATCGATTCCAAAGACCTCTATAAAAAATGAATAAAACTGAAGTTTTGATGGCAGAAATGATACTACCATCTAGGACTGTACTGATTGTAGTTTGCTACAATCCATCAACCCCCGTGCAATCCGACTTAGATGATTTTCAGGAATTCCTATCCTCGATGCTGTATAAGATAGCGGAAATTTGTCAGCAGAAAATAAGAGATTTTGCTACTCACCGCAAGTGGCAGTACACAAAAGATAATTTATTTTGTTATATAATTACCAGCGGAAATTTTTTATTCATTTTGTATCTTTTTCACTAAATAAAACATCCCAGCGGAATAACATCTTGAAATTTAACAATATTCCGTCTTCCGCAATTCTAAAAGAATGACGACGAAATTTGGATAATAGTATTGATCAGGGATTTTAAAGTAACTTTTGGCCAAATTGTAGGACCTGTTCATGCTGGATTAAACTTGGCCATTTCATAACCAATCCTTTTGAAAATTTTAAAAATTTTATTAATTTATTTTCAGTTTTTGGCCAATATCTCAAAAACTTCCACTAGTAATCAATACTTTAGGTTGTTTTTCTAAGAATATTTTACCTTTGACATACCTGATTAACTGTCGTATCATGCGTTCTGAATTTCCTGAAATGTGGAAAATGAACACTGTGATTTCGATTGGAAATAAGAAGGTTAACGATTCTTTGGATCTTGACCACTTAGTTCAGTTTCCATTTTATCTAAAGTATTCGAGATCATTCGTCTTGATGAAATCAACCAGCATTTGGCTGATTGTAATTATCTAAATAAATTTCAATCCGGATTCCGTAATAACCACAGTACAACGATTAAACTGTTTCCTGTTATAGACGACCTGGCTTGTCACCTTGACGGAATAAACTGATTTGGTGTTCTAATATTTTTGGATTACTCCAAAGCATCGACTTTTTGAACCATGTTTTGTTACTACAGAAGTTGATGTTTTTATTTAATTTTGACGATAGAGCACTTAAACTTGCTGTTTAGATACTTAACAGACTACATGCTCTTGAAAGCAACTGGAGGCTCTTTTGCGACTTCATCCCAATAATTGTTCAAGTTATATCGAATGATTAGATTCCAGTGTGCAGCAAGTAGCTCAAATTCTCCTACATTATCGAAATGTATGCGTCTTCCGTCTTCTAACTCATGCATCTGCAACGCGATTGTGTGACTTTTGACAAATATCATATTAGTTAAAAGGGATAATACTGTGAGCAGGGTTTCCACGGCCTTTGGTACGCGGCATAACCTTCTTCTTGAATTTGACTTGTTTTCATCTTCATTTGACAGGCGCTCTCTTTCAACTTCTAGCCCTGGTAGAGGACATAATTTTGCAGTAGGAGGTTTAACTTTTCCTTTGACGTTTAACTTTACTAAGTCACCCACTGTTATGTTTGGGTGTTTGATCTTCCACTTGGTGCGGTGTTAAAACTGGGATAAATATTGTTGGTGCTAAATTTTCCAGAACTGTTGGTGGCTTTGATTTATTAACTCCCATTTGGTTAATATGCCGGGATTTTTTCTAATACATCATTTTCCGATGGAGCGAGTAAAACATCACCAGTTAAAAATGTCCGGAAGTTAGAAGATCCAAGTGTCTGCATCGCTGGATATAAGACACAGAAGACGTGAATTGAGACATGCTTCGATCATGAATAGCATTGTGGATAATTCCTCATATGATAGATGATGTTTCAATGATTTGGAGTAGAGCGCTTGGAGGTATAAAGTGCCAGGTCTGCGTTGAAAAATAATCCTGGATAATCTTCTCCCACTTCCATTGATTGGACTAGAAGTTTATTTGCCTTCGCGAAATTTGTAACATTATCACTGTATATGTGGGCAATATTTTCTCGGCGCGATGTAAATCTTTTGAATGCTACCAAGAAAGTGTTTGCTGTTAAATCAGAGACCACATCGGCTTTGTTGAAAGGCATACAAGGACAGCCATGTATTCCTTGTAGGCCTTATTTCCTCTGCCTTTTGATATTCGTATATTTAATGGGCCAGCATAATCGACACCCGTGTGCGTAAATGGTCGCGACGGTGTTACACGAGCTCTTGGTAAATGGCCCATGAGATGTTCCGTCCGTTTACTTTGAAATCGGAAACGGACAATGCATTTTTGAATATGATTCCTTACTCCTTGAGCTCCCCTTATTAACCAGAAAGTTTTCCGAGTAAATGCGGTGATTTAGCTGGTAGAATTAGCGGGTGTTTCTCTCCGAATGGGAGATCTTAATTTTTTAGTCTGGCTCCAACCCTTATAAGGCGTTGTCTAGGAACGGATTCAGTGAGGCGATGGTGCCCTCATTCTTAATTGACTGTCGATCCCTTAATGTTGATATTTCGTATGCAAAGAGAATACCTTGAACTGCTCTTATGAATGTGGTTAATGCTGTCCAAACTTCTATTGCTCGTATTTCATCGGCACCCGTTGGTTTCTTTCTGATCTTAGATATGAGTCGGAGAAGATGAGCAGTGACTCGTAGGAGTTTTAAATAATCTGATTTGCGGTTGATCAGCTTGATTATGGTGTTCTCAGAAGTCGCGTCGTTATTGAGTACGTGGGGAACAGTTGTGACCCGTTTCAGATCGATACTCGTGTCAAACTTTTCCGTGTTTTTATTTATTACTGGTTCCCTCATTGTTTCAGGTCCGGTCCGCCATTGTTCCAGAGTACTTAAGTTTGATAGTGAAATGCCACGGGATGCATGGTCTGCTGAGTTGTGTGTTGAGGCTATGTGTTTCCATTCCACATTAATTTGTGTAGCCAAGCCAACACAATGGTAGAGTCCGTCCATGCATAAATATTCGTCGGTTGCACTGCTAGAGTCTGCACTACTTGGTTAATTAAACGTGACTGAAGAAGTGGTCCGCAAAGTTCCAGACGTGATAAAGTTTACTTACCTTCGCAGTCAGTAGCCGTGTGACGATTGTATAACTCAAGTCGAATATATATGACCACTGCATATGCCCTTTCGGACGCATCACAAAATACACGGGTTTTGTTTGCCTCAAGTTACTGTTCATATCCAACGTAGAATTTATAGGGTTTCGAGCTGTATTCGTATCGCAGCTTTACCCATTTTGCTGTAATTTCTTTAGGAACCTTGTCGTCCGAGTGTATTTTCGTGGCCCACAGGTCGTGTAATATAAGTTTGGATGTAATGGTAATTGGTGACAACCATCCGAATAGATCAAATTGTCTTGCAACTTCTGAGACTAGTTCACTCTTGATAAGTTCAGTTTTTGATGATATTTGGTTTACCTTGAACTAAAGCAGTCTGAGATCGGATTTCAATGAGTTCCTAAAGTTTTAATAGATTCATCTTCTGCCAACTCCATGTTTCCAATTAATTTATTTGACCCTTGTATAAACTGCAATAATTTTGAGTGGCTGCTCAACCACTTGTAGGTTATCATCACCGGTTAGAACGTCATCGGCATAACAGTTCCCTATTAAGACTTTTCTGTCCATTGAACAGTGTTCTGCTAACTGATCCATTGCTAACTGATGTAATGTTCTTATTGCCAAGAATGGAGTCGCTGACGTGCCATATGTAACAGTAGTCAAATTGTATTTTTGAGTATCATTCAAACTCCAACCCGATGTTGATTTCGTTGAAGCGTCAAATACAACGTGAAACTTTGTTTCCTTTAAATTTTCCTTCAATGCATGACGTGGAATGTAAAATTGTCCCTTGCAATTGGGTGATGGTGTCATATGCCCCATTTGAAGATATTCTTTCATGAATTCTAGATATAATTTTTTTGCAATTTTTTCTCAATTTGCAAAAGATTTTGTTAGAAGCTCTAGAGCGTGTGCTAATTCTTCTTTGATACTGATGTTAACCATTCGATTCCTACGTTTAGCGGTTGTTACTGGACCTACTATCAGCCAACCTAAACTTGTTTTCATTGAATTTGTATTCCCTCGAATGATCTGTGATTCTGACATGTCCACATAAACGTCTGCTCCTAACAAGATGTCTATAGGAGCCGGGAAAAGGTCGACCCTAGTTGTTCAGTTGAACAGATTATTTTGTTTGGGGATATGTTAAGTCACTTGTCCACGCCGATAAACCAGCGACGATTGAACACTTGGAACACAACATGCGGCGAGTTATTAGCGACGCCACAATTGCTGCGAGGAGTGATCGAAAATTGGACCTCCAGAAGCATTAATGGTGGCATAAAATTATCTAACGAATAAAGCTTGTTTCACTGATATACAGAATGTTTTTTTTTGTTCTAATTTAAAATTGTGAACCTCCAAAAAAACACCCTTTATTTCAGAGAGTAAATACATAGTTTAAGTGTATACAGCTTTAAAATATTTCAAATTTTATTTATATTTGTTAGACTAGAGAAAAATAGTTGCATGATGCTGCAATACAGTCTATACTCTAGGATAATCAAAAAATTCTTGTAGAAATGTGTTTGAGTTAAAGTTTAAAGTGTCTTGTGAATCTGGATGCTCTTAAATTGGCATTTAGATGCGCTACGGTTTCTTAAAGTGTTTATCTATTTATTGAACAATGTAACACCCCTGACCTCCCAAAAACACTGTTAAACTTTTAAACTACGTACACTTTCCAACATTCTATTCTAAATAATTAATTTTTTGATTTAAATTAAAAAATTAATTTTTTATTTCATTACAAAACAGAAAATATATGCACAAGACCCAACAAATATTTTACATCTTTTATCATTTTAACGGGGGGAACACAAATAAAAACAAAGTGTGGAAAATCAGGATTGAAATAACAGGAAAAATCTAAATTGAAATCAGAAACTTCTTCGGAAATACTATAAAGTGCTCGTACATCCAAACAATAATAATAATAATAAACTATATCCTCCGCTATACTCTGTACATAGAATTCGGGAGGAAGTTATTTGAATGGCAGGAGTGCGGGAAAATAACATACAGCAAACTTAATAAATAAATAAACAACTTGGATAAAATGCTATAAAACAAATGGAAAGGAAAAACAGTTTTGTACTAAAATGAAACACAAAAAAATTTATACTTGTTGTTGTGTACATTCGTTGTTTAATTTTTACTTCGTGTACAATCCATAAAAAAAAATTTCTAAAAGTTGTGTACCCACTATGTGTATTGTGCAGCTTCTAGAGAGAGATACTGTATCACCCTGGAATGCTTTTGAATATTTTATTAGTGCCGACCTTTTTTTGTTGTAAGTTTTATTTTACAAATCTACGGATATCTGAAACAGGAAATAACTCTTGCACTTTCCTCATTGAGATAAAGAATTTGTCGTACGGTTTGACTTTCTCATTTGACTTAGTAGAGATGTTTTGTTCCGTATACGTGTTTGAAAAAATTAGAACCATCCAATTCCGCGTAGAATACGGAGCGATTAAAAATATGAATTTTATTTTAATCTTTATTGATACAATTCCAAACTAAAACTAATCTTAAACCTAACAAAAATTTCCATATTCATAAATTTGGCACGTTGCAAATCTAAAAGCACGTTGTAAAGAATCAGCATTTTTATAACTAGCTCCTGGTCGTTAACTTTTCGCCTTTAACTATCCACGACCCGTGGGTCAGAATTCCAAGTTAATTTGTTGAATTCCGAGTTGTTTGATGATCTCCGGTTGATGAATCGATCTGTTCCTCCGTATTTTATAGTGATGAATGGTCTTTTTGATTAAGAGGATGAGTATCTATAACTCCAAGGTCCATAAGTCCTGATACTTTATGCTTTGTGAATAAATTTTGAAGATGTTTTACGTTGTTTACGTGTAAATTGTAGAAGTATTCTGGGTAGATCATGATGCCTTTTACCGATATATTGGACTGATGGTACGCAGGGTTGGACGAGGTAGATTACGCAATGTAATCTACGCAGTTGTCGATACGTTTTCTGTCACGTAGATTACATAACGATTTTTTGCGTCCCTGCATGCTGTCGATAATGTAGACAATGCCGACGACCTAGAAAATGATATTAGAAACTATATTTTCTCCTTATTTTACGTTAGTCGGTATGATAAATTTGCTGACTCATACGCTGATACAAATAATCCTCATTTGGTATAAAAGAACGCGATTTTACAACAGTCGAAGATTTCAACCTAGGCAACATGCTCATCGGCAACATGCACAGTTGGTATGATTATAATTTAACCACAAATAAAAACTAACCACAGCGTTGGGCAGCGATGAAAATTAAATCATATACTTTCTTGCTGATCGCCATGCCCGATTTAATCTAGCATCCATTTCCGATATTCAATTCGTTCTCATCCTTGCTGTACCTGGTTGAGATTTAATTAGCTCACTATATTTAAGGAAGAATTGCATCAGCTGCATTTTAGTGAACATAACATTTATAGATCAAATCACATTTATTTGAGTTTGGTCAAATGACAGTAGATGTCACCAAAATATATATGGTTAGCATTTTTTTACCATTTTTGTAGAGATGACACTGTGAATTCTTAATTATAGTTCAAACGAACATTTATTTTTATATTCAGTCGATTTTTGTCTCGTTTCCGACTAACTAAATTTATGGCTAGTTTAGTCCAGTCGTTTATAGATCCATTTTAAATTAATAAATTTTGAGAGATTTTGTAATTTAGGATTGAATATCAATCATAATTTGATTCATAAATATAATCTCCAATTTCGTTAGTTAGAACTTTAAAAAAAAAAAATCGACGGCAAAATAAATTACTTTCTAAACTAATTGTATGTGAGTTCGTATCAGTTATCAATAGATGGCGTTCAACTGAAATTTTATTATATTTCTCTGATTTAATTTAAAATTTATCAATTTTCTAAATATTTATTATAGATGATAGACAATAAACAATTTAGGATTTGCTTTGGCAAATTTTGGTCTAATTTTCCGACTAATAATGTATTGGATAGTTTATACGATCGTTCATAGATGGCGTAAAACAAACCGTAACTCATATTTAATTGAAATTTAATTGAATTGGTTTGTCCATTTCGACAAAATTTTTAATCGGCTATTGCAAATCTAGATAACCTTCAATTTAGTTAGTTGGCAATTTAGACAAAAAATCGACCTAAGGCACACAGTATAGACGGAAAAACGGCATGAGGCACGCAATAAAATTTACTTGGAAATACGAGTATATTTTATTGTATTTATCAATACTGGTGGAATTACAAGGGTTGGCGACGTTGTCTACGGGTAGATTATGTTGTCTACGTTGTCGACGAGTTGTCTACTTAATGACGTAAAAATAAGTAGATGTCGTTTAAGCGCTCATATCTGATGGTCGGACTTGAGAGGTTCTAATCTCGTAGTTGGAAAATGTTTGATTGTCAATTTTTATGATTTCGTTGTTCAGGGACGTTGATCTCTCTGATGATCGAATGGGCTCTCTCCAACGTTCCATTTGCCTCGCTTTTTTGGGACGATGTAAGATACATTTATATTCCGAGCGTACCATACCATAGGACTGATAAAACTTGACTTATTGTCCATCATTATTATTTTGGGTGCGTGAAATAATGCAAAATTTTGATGATTTTATCTTATATATGCGGAGCTGATCTGTCCTTAATATGGAAGAGTTTCATGAATTTCGAGAACTTATCTATACATGTGATGAACTTTTCTCCGTTGGATAGATCGGTATTGGTGTAGGTTGAAGTTTAACCTTTTCCGATCATATTTATGGGTGGCGATCATATTTATTTGTGTGGCAAATTTCACAGTTTTCTGTGTACTTCTTTATCAGGTTCGCCAAATGTGGAAAATAATATTTTTCCAGAATTTGATCTTTTTTCTCCTTCCAGTTACGGTGCGCTTTCATGTTCTTCCTGAATAATCCTGAATTTATTCTCCTCGTTCTTGCTGGCTTGCACGACTCTTTGAGAAGGCAAAATGTTATGTACATAATTCTTGCAACATTTGGGTGTGTTGTTCCGGAATCTTCACACCATTAATTATTGTAGGGTTCAGCCTTTCTTTGAGTGTGTTCATCAGGGCTTCTTTGGTTATATCTCGTAAATTGATAAAATGTCTGTGGTAATCCGGATGTAGTTCTTCATAGGCGTAAACATTCTTATTATCCGTAAAAATAAGTTGGTTCCTAAAATCGTTTATCGGTGCATCGCAGTATGGAATCAAATCTGAAGTATCCTGATCCGCACAATGAATTGTGCCATCGGTTGATAGAGTATTTGCCTCTATCTCTAGTCGGGATAGGGCAGTCGGAATTTTGCTGGTATAACCTGGTTTATAAATTAATTCGTAGTTATATTCTTCGAGTCTTGACTTCCATCTATTTAGTTTGGCGTTATGGTTTTTGTTTCTTAGGGAGGATGTCAAAAGTTGATGATCTGTGACAATCATGATTTTTTTCGCGCTATATAAATAATTTCGTAAACTGTCCAAAGCCCAAATAATGGCAAGCGTCTCCTTTCAATAACGGCATAGTTTTTCTATGTTTTGTTTAATGACCTGGAGATGAACGTGATTGGTCTGTCTTTGCCAATTTCGCCCTGAGACAGTACATCGCCAATGGCTGTATTCGAGGCATCTGTTCTCAAGATGAATGGATTTTCGAAGTTGGGAAAGATCAGTATTTCCGTGGATGAAAATAAATCCTTAATTTGTTGAAATGCGCGATGTTCTTCCTCGGTGAGAGTGATTTTCACCTTTTTTAGGAAGTGAGTCCCAGGAATGATTTTAGGTTTTTTAAATTTTCTAGGCTCTTAATTTTCCGTTTTGAAAGTACAGTAACCCCTCGATTTAACGGACCCCGATTTAACGGACGCTCGATTTAATGGACCTCGATTTAACGGACCCTCGATCCGTTAAGACAATTTTTTATTTCCTATTTTTCAGTTACCGATTATGATGGGATTGGGTATGTTGGATGAAAATGGGATTCTTAACTGATTTTTGAAAGAAATTTAGAATATGGCCATCTGGAACGGAAGTCAACCAATTCTTGACCGATTATGATGAGATTTGGTATGTTGGAAGGAAATAGGATTTTAAAACGATTTTTGGAAGAAATTCTCGAATTTGGCAACCTAGTACGGAACTCGATCAAGCCTTAACCGATTATGATGTTGTTGGATGTGCAGGATTGAAATGGGATTCTTAACTGATTTTGGAAAGAAATTCTGGAATGTGGCCACCTAGAACAAAACTCGATCAATTCTTAACCGATTATGATGAGCTTGGATATGTTGGATGGAAATAGCATTCTTAAATCATTTCTGGAATAAATGCTGGAATATGGTCAGCTGGGACGGAACTCGAACATTTCATAACCGATTATGATGAAATTGGACATTGTGGATGACCCCGCCCCACTTCTGGGTGGAACCCGCCCCGTTTTTGGAAGTAGTTTTGGAAAACGCTACTCGAACTCGCCCAATCTTTAACCGATTATAATGTAATTAAGTTTGTTGGATGAAAATGGGATTCTTAAATGATTTATGGAAGAAGTTTTGGAATATGGCCACCTTGGACGGAACTCAGGCAGTTTTTAACCGATTACGATGGAACTGGATTTGTGTAATGGAAATGAGACTCATTAATGATTTCTAGAAGGTTTTTTAATATGGCCACCTCGAACAGGACACGGCTATTACTTAACCGATAACGATGGAATTCGGCACTTTGGATAAATATGGGATTATAAAATAAACTGCTGTACGAGAGTGGCTGGCGAGGGTGAGAAACTGAATCCGAATTTTTCTTTTTTCCGTAAGAATTATTGCTGTAGTGGAGAGTGTAATTATTGGTTGTTTTATAAAATTAACTCCCAGGCAATTTATGCTCTTGTATTGCAAGTACCTCAAATGTGTAAATCCGCTTGGTTCGAAAGGTTCTGAAGATCTCAAGGTCTTAGAAGACAACATATTCTATGTTCTCGTGAACAATTTTCGAGGCCATTGTATAGGGTTTATAACGTGATGTTTAGTGAGAGTAGTTGGTTTGCTTGCCGCTCAACCCACTAAAATTCTACGAGTGGGTCAGCTAAAAAATAGCTGAGTTCCGTCCCAGATGGCCCTATTCCATAACTTCTTCCAAAAACTGTTTATGAATCTCTGTTCCATCCAACAAACTTAATCCCATCATAATCGGTTAAGAAATGAACTAGTTCTGTCCTAGGTGGCCTTAAATAGAGGTTTTACTGTATATTTCAAAAATTGCAACACGAGGTCATACATGAGATTTTTGATGGTGTGTGAGCGTTGTAAATCAACTTCAATTAAGCTCAGTAGTACTTCAGACTTAAGTAGTTCAGTTTGTATTTGAGTAAGTCCTATTCTCATTCTTGAGTAATGTTATATCTGCATTGGACAAAGCATCTACATACGAGTACTTGTAACTTTAGCTGAACTAGAATAAATAAAACGTTGACCTCTGCGCCGTCAAAAACGTTTAAATAAATTACAGTGATATGAACTGCGTACATAATAAAATTTTATAATTAAATTCCACAGCACATCAATTTGAAAACAAAAACATGGCATAACGAACTTTCTGGCGATTATAAATCGTCTATAACCCATTAAAATGTTGTGAAATGCACTCAAAAATACACAGAACTGTATACAAGCGACAAATAATATAATTTACATCAGCCAAAGCCATAAAACAATTTTCTTGTGAAAACTAAAACCGTACCACACACACACACACACACACACATACACACACACACATATTCATAAAATGATTAAATTTTATTTTCTACGTACATGTTACCCGCATTTTAGTGCTAAACATATACGACGTACTCGTATTATAACGTGTAGGGACACCAGATATCTGTTCTGTGCTTTTATAATATTTCGCTTATAAACGAAACAAAACAACTTTATACTGATAGCGTTCAACACACACACACACACACAGAAAAAAAATTGTCTACTGTGAAAAATTTTCCGTTGGATTTTTCCCATAATATCCGTCCGTAGTATATACGAGTATATGGATGGTTTATAGACTACATATGTTTGTAGGCAATCGCAAATGTTTTATGATTCCTTGGAGACTTATGAACGTACAAAAGTCATGAATGACAAATATTATTTTGGATGTGATAAAAACATGATACAGAAGCACAAAATATAGAACCGAGCATGTACTAGATAATATACCGCATAGACATTCAGAAGATGGAAAAATTATTATTGTTATAAAATAGACCTCGCGGTATGCACACGGTACCAATATACAATCGCATTGCATGCTGCGGATATAGAGTGCGCTTCTTCTCTCGAAACACCTAGCGACGATGAATATTATTATGTTTGCATATTATGAATATGAAATTGTCGTTTAACATTTTTCATTTAAATTAAATATTTCTCCCATTTATGATTTAATTATAAATTCGCTTAAAATGTCAGAATGCATGGCAACATTTATAATGATAAAAAATTATGAAAATATGTTTACCATAAATTATGTACTTTTTATTATTTGTGTCTTCATGGTGCACATTGTGTCATTCTACATACTCGTACATAACACATATTACTTTTACGTATATAAGTATGACTCGGTGTTTTCCCTGGTGGTGGTTTTTGTTGAGTGTGGAATTAAAAATTTTGTTTGGAAAATACAACATCGTCATATATGAACATTGTTATCTTCCAATTAGTAACTGCAAATTAATGAAAAATAATGTACACGTAAAACACTGTGTGCTGGGACTCCTTTTGTTGCTGTGCCATTCTCTCGTATTGTTCATATTTCGATTAATAAGTAGATTTAAATATTAATTCGTGGATTAAATTTTAAGTAAATTGGATTGGGATGTTTGCGGTCGACTATTCGTGTCCGTCCCGCCAGGCGGAATCATGTATTCAGCATCATTGTGCACTCAGCTGGAACCATATAAAGCCAACCGGAAGCTCCCCTTCTAGAACCAACCCAATATGACACAAGGAGCACAATGAATTGTGCATCATTGTGCGCATGAAATAGCGCAGTATCTGCCGGAATCAATATATTAAGCCAGACCGGATTCAAAGATATGAGTCTGTTTTTTTTATCTATGTGCCTTTAGAATATGATGCAGTAAATTCCGTTATATAAAACTTGTTCTTGAATGATTTTGATAATTTTAGTTTCTGCCTCTAGGACTTCTCTATTCGGCAGTACTCATGGCTTGTTGGCTTTTCGTTATCCCAATCAAATACGTATGTGAAGTTATCCCCGGATTTTTTCCCCGAAATAAAAAATTATAATCTGGCAACACTAACATCATTATATCCCTCTAACTCTTGTCTGAAGAACCAAAAATTACATTTTAATTTGACATGGCATAAGTATTAAACTTTTCGGATCACAGCTGAAGTTTATCCAAACTATGAATTTTAATCTTGTGGAACCGTAACAGTTCTAATTTGAAGTTTAGCCATCTAGTACTTTGTTCCGTTTTTGTTGTTTGACCAGAGCCATCTAGATTAATAGAGCCTCCTTGTTCAAGCTTTCTCCACTAAACTTAAAATATTAAAACGACCAATTTTATTTGTTAGATTATGTCTATTCCAAGCATGAGCTTTTTGAATGTTTTTATACAGAAAAATAAAGAAAAGTTCAAGCTTTAATTAGTTTAAAATAGGATTCAAGAAAACTTTTAAAACTGTATGAAAATCAACTTGGAAAATTAATAAATAATGAGCTTTTATATTTGTTGTTGTTGTATTATGTCATGGTTGCAAATCACAATATGGGTCTCTTTCCATTCTCTTTCTAAAACACGCATTGGAAACTATAATTTGTGTACGGGATTTTCTTATTTTTATTATTTATAAATAACGACATTCGATCAGTTACCACTTAAAGCTCAAAATAGAATAAGAGCGAAGGCGGCGAGCGAAATCACCACCGTCATATTTAAACACCGTCATAAAACACCGAAAATATGCAATACAAACACAATCATCGATGCTGGCGACGATGATTTTTTCGTTGAGATAAATTTAGAGTCTATTTCTATTTTCATCGCCGGTGAAACAATGTTGCCAACTGTTTTTCTATACCGGGTGTTTCTTTTAAACTGAGACGATCAAATATCTCGAAAAATAGCCACTCTACGGAAAAAATGTCCATAATTAAAATTTAATCATACCGCGGGGAAAATACATTAGTGCAAAAAATATAGTCCCCCACCCCCCGCTTTGTAGGTGGGGCGGGGGTAACTTTTAAACTAAGATAGGAAGCCATATTTTTTATTGCAGATACGGATTCTACGACTAAAAGTACGTATGATTTGAATGAAATATTTTGTTCGGTTCATGATAGATGGCGTTGTAATCTACGAAATTCAATTTTTTTCAATTTCTCCTTATTACAATACACGCATTCGGTTCTGCAATACGTTTGAAATAAAAAACATAAACTTAAAGATGTGAACCTCTAAATAAACACCCTATTTTGAATTGAATATCACATATTAAATAATTTCGTCAATTTTAAATAAATTCATTCTAATGGAATAATTCCTTTTACTGTGATGATGATGCGGGGTGTCTGTAACAATATATGAGTGGTTCGTTAATTTTTTTGATCACGTGTAAGTTTTAGTTGCATCATTCTTTTAAAAACGGCGACTATGGGAATCCCTCTATATCCACTGGATGCTACCCATAATAAGGCACGTGCTATTGCCGACGATCCAGTAACAAAAATATCTGATATTTTGAAGAATATTCCGGAGAGTCCAATTCCTAATAATGCCGTACTGCGAACAATACAATTTATTCGTAATTGGCATTACTCGAAAATACTTTATGGAGGGTTTGGGGATTTAACAAACCTTTACGTATTTCGAAATATGTATATCATGCTGCAATTTTTGGTTTCAAATACTTTTGAAACCCGATACGAAACCTGGGGGTTTTAAAACTAAAAAGTTTATGGAATGGTTTCAGTCACTGCTTTTGGCCCCGTTTTTTCGATTTTTACTGTTTTACTTATCCAATTTTAGTTAGTCTTAAAAATTTCATATTTTTCGAAACGATTTTAAAATTTGTTTCCGATTCCGAACCGATTTTAAAATCGGTTGTTAACTGATTATATAAAAAGTTAAAATCAAATCGTCTATAAGTTAAAAAAAAAGTTGGAAATTTTTTAAAGCCAGATTGGTTTTTTCACTTCGAGATGAGTCACCAAGTGACTTGACTAATTATTTAAAGATTCGCCATTCACTATATTTATCAGATGGCATTGAACAAACTCTAGAAATACAACTAAGTTCTATGGGCTTATAACAAACTAAATTCAAAGTTACAAAAATAAAATTAAAGTTTACAAAACCAAACCGTCACGAAAAAAATTTTTGCAAGTGGCAAAAAAATTTCATAAAAGCCGTCCAAACACTATTAAATTATGATGGGCGACCGATTCAAAGACACTAGTTACATAAACTCTTAAATTAAACTTCGCTTCTGGTTTTTCTGAAACTTTTCTGATCTTAATTTCCCACTTGCACAAACATATGACAAACTAATTTTCGAAGTACTCACCGTAAATGTGTTTAACTATTTTAGTCTTAAAGTAAGCAAATCCATATCTAAAAGTACAAAAAATATAGAAAAATAAATGAATATGTGAGCTTTCATCGAGCTTTTTATATATTTAAAAATATTTGAACGGGTACATATAATTAAAATATACACAAACAAAATTAAATTAAATTTTAATTAAAAATTTGTTATTTTAATCAACATATACACACACACACAGAGATTTCAAAAATTAGTGGGGTCTCGCGTATACTCCAATTATTTGATAATCAAACAATATTCAGAAGCAGAATCTGGTCAAAAATATTATGAAAACATCATTTGCATATGACACATTTGTTCATCAATTATTAATTTAACAGAATTGAAGCGGTGTGTAGCGTGAGATATCACAAATTACTGTGCCAGCCTGAATATTTTGTTACAGAATCCCTATCAAGATTTATACAAACCAACATTGTTTTGCTATCAACGATGACAATTGAAAGGTTTGTAAAAAATCGGGAACGTGAAAATAAATCGTCTACAGAGATTCAATTTTCTACATAGAATGGTAAGATATGTTCGTCGTTTATTTCCCAGTTATCAATACACTCGTAACATATAAATAAGGAATAAGTGGCTTAAAGATTTCGATTACATTAAGTTTATTTATTTTTTATGTACTTCACATGCCGGTATCACTGCTTTTATTCAAAATTCGATTGTACACGATTGTAACAAAGACGAGATAATGGGATTTCCTTACGCAGAATACAAAATAATCGGGTGAATATATTTTGCGAACGAACCCAAAGAAATGGGTTGTTATTATATTAAAGTGATTTGCTTGGTATATCCTAAAATAATAATGTGTAAGGAGTTCGTGTGTAATTTAAATCTCGGTATATAAATGATCCGGATTAGTATTATCCTGATTTCAGTTGAACAACTCAATATACACAGGTCATTTTACAATACTGAACTGGGTGGTTAAGGAAAATGGAACACGTGTTTTTTCCACCGATTTGGCGACGATACAGAGACACAATACAAATAAATAAATTTATTTTCCCCGATCGAATTAAATGATCGGAAAAATTAGAATTCTTTCGAGAGTTTTTTTTTTTTTGTTTGGAACTTTTTGTGTGTGTGTGTGTGTGTGTGTTACGGTATCGAAAGTAAAATTTATGTGTTAGAATTGCTTTATTGAGCATAAAACGACTTTTAGACAATTTCATTTATTGCGATGTGAAGACGACGTACACGAAGAAGAATATATATGATGGTTTGTTAAGCAATTTTCTTGTTTTTTCCTTTTTATGTCTTAAGTATTTTTATTTGAATTTTTTTTTTTTTGATACAGCGCAAATTGAAATTTAAGTATTACGATATATTCCAACTGTTGCGAGCTTTCTGAATAATTCAAATGTTTGAATTCACATTTCGGGATTTTGGTGGAAGTTATTCCCTGAAGAATGGAAAGATTTTTAAAATTGACTCCACTAAATACCATCTATTATCGAAAAAGCAGAATCAGATTTAGACATGTTAGTTTTAGATTTAACGGTTATTAATGGGTTATAGAAAATCAATGCAGATTAGGTTGTGCTAAACCCTTACATTCATTAGAACATAATCTATTCGTGGCATCATCCAAAACACAAATCTGGAGTTCCTGAATGCCTAAATCTAATTTAATAAAAAAATTATACGATAAAATATACGACCCTGTATAGTGACTGGTGCTAGGATCTGCAGGATCGTTTTCAATATAGTCGACTAGCTGTTTGGTAGTTCCACAGAAATCCACTTAACGGAATTCAGAAAAAACTTGGTGAAATCGTCCTATGGCCAAACACTGTCGCTGTTAAATTAGTATCTGGTAATATTTATGCCATAATTTTACCTAAAATAAAACCGAGGTTAAATAATATTGCAGTTAAGAAATTGTAATACAAATTAATCGGGGGAAACTTCAGTTAAAAAATTGCTAGTTAGACATGTTAGTTTTAGATTTAACGGTTATTAATGGGTTATAGAAAATCAATGCAGATTAGGTTGTGCTAAACCCTTACATTCATTAGAACATAATCTATTCGTGGCATCATCCAAAACACAAATCTGGAGTTCCTGAATGCCTAAATCTAATTTAATAAAAAAATTATACGATAAAATATACGACCCTGTATAGTGACTGGTGCTAGGATCTGCAGGATCGTTTTCAATATAGTCGACTAGCTGTTTGGTAGTTCCACAGAAATCCACTTAACGGAATTCAGAAAAAACTTGGTGAAATCGTCCTATGGCCAAACACTGTCGCTGTTAAATTAGTATCTGGTAATATTTATGCCATAATTTTACCTAAAATAAAACCGAGGTTAAATAATATTGCAGTTAAGAAATTGTAATACAAATTAATCGGGGGAAACTTCAGTTAAAAAATTGCTAATGCGCGAGGTTTGAAAAATGTTCCTTAGGGTTGATGTTTATAACAGTAAACAATAGAAGAAGAAGAAATAAGGTATCATATATGAGACAACCCTTGAACATTTGTAAAAAATGTAGGTGTATATGTTGTGGCTAACGACTGCCTTTTACGACGTATGTTCATAAATCTCGAATTCTGCGAAAAATAGAACTTTCAAGTCGTTTGTTAAAATTGTCTTGTGATGAAATAAGAGCTCTATACTTTAAATTTGAACAAATAAAGATAAAACGGCATAAGACTTCAATATAGTTTCTTATTTATTTTAGACATTGCCTCATGATACTTGTAATTCAAAATGATTTCATCTAAATGACCATCTCTGAATTTTTTAAAAATTGGATTCTGGAACACCAATTTTTGGCCACTTTTTCACATAAATCTGTACTTATTTCAATAATAACAAGAATAATGTTGGTTTTAAGATTATTGCGTGTTTGTGATTTATTGGAGTAAACCAATGATTTAACATAACCCCAAAGAAAAAAGTCCAATGGAATTTTATAACATTAACACGGTCATTAAACTTTTTTCGCAACAAATTGATCGTGGCATGGGATGGACGGCATCTTATTATGCCACAAAAAATCAGTAGTCATGTATTTGTATCGTTCTCCATTGACGGTAACTGCAATGCCATTTTCATGTTCAACCACATCAAACTCTTAATTTTTTTGGATGTTAATGTTTTTTATGAACAGCATCATACCCCAATCTTGTTTAAGTTCTTGGGTCAATGAATTTTATACGCCTCGAAATACCAATCTTTTGGAAGAATATTTCAAGAAAATCCAGTAAATTGATTGTTCTCGATTTTTATCCGCACTTACATTTTTGATGGACATCATAAACACTACCATTTGTCTCCAATTTTTTAATCACATTGAATACTGAGCTCTGTAGGTCGATTATGTTGACCATAACTTGCACGTAATTGTGAAAAAATTTTAACAACTTCTGATATCCCAGCTTAAATTTCAAAAGCCAGCAAGTTCATTCCTGGTTGGTTGAAAATTTTATTTTTAAATTTACATAAATCTGATCTACTCGTAAATAAGAATATTGCAAAAATACAAAAGCTCCCATTGAAGCTGTTAAACAGATTTCCAACGAATTTTGCAAGGGTCGCCCTATTAATAGAAAAAATTTAAGTATGGCGGTTTATTTCAAATAGTCAATCTGCATGAACTGTAGAGATTCCGGATTGAACAAATTTTGTTTTTCCTAAATGCTTTATAATTTTCAAACTATTTGCAAAAAACGAAAAAGCTTCTATGAAAGCTGCCACTACTGGTGGTGCGATGCCAGCCAAAAATCACTATAATAGCCTAATTTACGGTAAAACTTTAATTATGAAGTTTCATCGCGAAACGAAAACCCGTTTTTTTTGTCAAAAAACGTCGTTTTCGCTTTAATTTTGGAAAACCGATTTTGAGCGGAATTGTTGCAAAATTAATTTACAATCTTTTAGTTGAGAATATAAAAGTATATCATTTACAAGAAAAATAATTTAAAACTAGAATATTTAAAATTAATTTTACAGCAATGTGGGGGCGAAGCGACCAGGGGTGAAATCATGAACGCCGTGTGTAAATTTTAGACGGCATATGGAAACGCAGAGTTCGATTGATATAAAACTGACGAATGATTTTGAAAATGCATGGCTTGCTATTTTTACATATTTCTGAGACAATATAGAGCGAAAACGGCAAAACTATTGTTGTTTCCCATATAAAATTTCATTACCGTAAAAATTTCCGTGTGACGTTCATGATTCCACCCCAGTTTTTTAAAATTATTGTCGAAATTTCGATTTTTGAAAAAATACTATTTTACTTTCTATTAGGTAGTAAAAGCTTTTTTAATAAATTGGAACATATACCACTGATTTTTGGCTGAAATTGGTCCACCGGAAGTGACAACTTAAATACGGGCTCTTTCATTTTTTGGAAATATTTTGAAAAGAACATAGCATTTACGAGAAAACGATTAAAATAAAACGATTGTAAATTAAATTAGTTCAGATCATATTTTAAATTTTACCGGAAATGACGAGTTTTGAAAAAAAAAAATTTTATATCACCAAACTTTTGCACCTCTACAGTACAGACGGATTAACTATTCAGAATAAAAGGCTATGCGAGATGTGTTGGACATACGGCGTACCAGAAGTGGCAGCTTCCTAAACAGCTTTTTCAATTTTTGCAATGAAGACTAAATTTTTTACATGGTTTGACTTTGTTGGTTATCAGAAATTTAAGCAGGAATAATGATTTTTGATTATACAAGACCATTTTTATCACAAATCCGGTAGCTTTAATTCTTCGCTCTGAAAAATAAAGTATTAAATTATCCAATATATTTAATGTGTTTTTCAGTTCAATTAACACTCCTTTTTTCACTCACGCTCAGTCCACCCATTCACACGAAACCAACCGAAAAGGTCACAGAATAACTGATCGTTTCAACAACGAGTTATTGGCAAAGTTTCCTGATACGACTAAAAGACCGAATAAAAAAGATTCAAGCCGTTCACACCAAAAGAATTTGATTCATTTTTGGGAATCTTAATTGAGGCAGGCAGGGTTCCACAAATCGAATAATGCGCATACATCAGAATTATGGAGGTTAGATTCCTCGCCTCTTATTCGAGCATCAATGCTTCGTGATCGCTTTAAGATGTTGCAAAGGTTTATCCGTTTCGACAATTAAAATACTCGTGCTGACTGTGTAAATGGATAAGCCATAATAATTTACAAAAAGGTTACAAACCTTATGAATGCATTACTGTGGACGGGCAGTTGTTTCTATACAGAGGACACACAAAATTCACCCAGTATATACCGTCAAAGCCAGCCAAGTATGGCATCAAAATATTCTGCGCGTGTGATGCTTCAAATGCATATCCTCTAAAGGGCGAAATTTATACTGGAAAGCCTGCAGATGGTGTACGCCAAACAAACGTCGGCGGACGTATTGTTTTAGATCTCTTAGCTGGGTACAAAGGATCAGGTAGAAATATAACCACTGATAATTTCTTTACCTCATTGGAATTGGCTCGTCCACTAAAGTCATGGAACATGACCTTAGTAGGAACTGTCAGAAAAACAAAGCATTTTTGCTTCCCAAACAAAGCATTTTTGCCATGAAACCATCGAAAGACAGAAAAATATTTTCTACTAATTTCGGATTCAACAGTGATGCAACTATTTGTTCTTATGTCCCGAAAAGAAATAAATCCGTTACACTTTTATCAACAATGCACTTGAATAACGATATGTCGGATACAGTAACTGCGAAACCTGAAATTATTGACTACTACAATAAAACGAAAGGTGGAGTAGATACATCTGATAAAATGTTGATGGCATACACAGTAAAGAGGAGAACTAATCGCTGGCCACTTGCAATGTTTAATAACTTGATCGACGTTGCGGCCTTAGCATTAAATGTTGTATCCTCTGAACATAATCAACATTTCAAGAAAACAGATCGTCGTAGACAACTGTTGAAGGATCTTTCGCGTCACTTGTGGTGAATTCAATAGAATTAGACATGGGTCGCGCTGTTTCTCCCCAACCAGGGGCACCAAGAGAAGATATTGGTACTCAATCGAATTCTAAACCGGCTGCAGTTGTAGGGCGATATTTCATTTGCTCTGAGGGAAATCGAAAAGATCGAAAGACACGAAAAAGCTGTTTTAACTGTGGAAAACCTGCTTGCGCTGAGCATCCCGCGAATAAACCGACGTGTAGTAAAAGTAATTGAATAAATATATTATTTCATACATGCTTTGTTTAAATTTTTCATTATGAAAGTTAACGTTTGCTTGCAAAACAATATGGGTACAAATGTACCCATCCCAGTATGATGAGGGTGTAAAACTTTTAACGCTTATTTAAACGAGGAAAACGTGGACATTTTTTTACCAATTTTTTATTTTAATTGCGACAGTTCAAAGAGTTTAAAGATATCAGTTAGTTTCAGCCACCTACGTAATTCGGTCACATAAAGGTTAAAGTTTTTGAGTTAAAATGTTACATAGAGACGAACATATAAAGGGAATCCTCGTATAGGCATAATATACAATGAAATTGGTAGAAGCTAAATTTGAACTTTAAAAATAAAGTTTCGTTAGGTAAGTTTAAAAGTTTTTCAAAGGTGTTTTGTTTTAATGGTTTATTTAGTTTGATTGCATAAAGTCTATAGCGTTCCCAGAATTGAGTCCTTCGCTGCTTAAAATAATATCTGTGCAAATCCGTGCTAAACTTAAACCTAAAACAGGAAATCCTTACACCACATACTCTTATCACCCACCATTTCCTTCCGCTCCTGTATATTACATACGTGAGAAATCGTACATTATCCGTTCAACATGTCATTGTTTTTATTGCACCCACATATACAACACATGACTATACAATGTCGTTCACATATAAGGATTCGTAATTTCATTTCATTCCCATAACATTTTGATACGTTATTATTCTTAATAAACGTCTTAAATGTTATCCGAAAAACTTGTATCATGTTTGTTGGAAAAATATATACCGAATCCGAAATATGTGATTAGAATTGTAATCGAATTTTCTTAGTCGTATGTATTGTGTTACCATTAAGTCAAATATTGTTATATAAAATACAAAACAAAGAGCTCGATTATTATTCTTTAAGAAGTCAAGCAAAAATGTTTTGTATACACTCACACACACACACACACACACACATACTCGTATACAGCGTTTCAACAATCTCTCTGACACCTTAAATACACTCTACATGTTATACATTTTCCGATTTTTATTGAAACAAGTGGAAAACATTCTAATGAAAAACCTCTTTAAGTTGTTCGTTGTGTTCGTTCCCGTGTTATACGTGTAATATGTGTGAAGGCAACCACCGTCGAGGACGTATATGGTGTGGGGGGTTCGTATATATCTGTGTGTTCACATAAATTTATTTTTCTATTATAAGAAAAAAAAATTTTGCGAAAAGACGAAAAGTTATATAGATACATACGAGAATGCTGTTTATATTCATCTGACAATAAATTCATGATTTAAAGAAGGAAATGTGTATAAGAGACACGTTCAAATTCCTCGTCTTTTTATTGTTGTTGTTCTTTTTAACTTTAATAATTTTTTTTTATTTCGTATTTTTCATGTAACAACTTAAATTTGTGACTTTTTTTTAACATTTTTAGGGGGGCGGGAAAATAAGAGAGTTTTCCCTAAATTCTTTGTTAAGCCGTGTTTTATTATCAGTGTCATCCCAAATAGAACAGAAACCTATATAATAAGAAAATTGGTACGTATAAATGTTGTTTGTGGAAATGAGGAGATTGATTAGGCGAGATAAAATACGATACTGCGTACGCATGAGATTTAGTGAAGCAAATCGAAATTATGATTATGCAAATGATTTAATCCGAGAATTACATGAGGATTTTTACTTCTCCTGATAAATATTGAAACTGTTTATTTTTACGTGGTACAGATGCGAATTTCGAGGGAATTGGTATTTCTTAACTTATCCACTTAGAGCATAGACTAATCTTAAGTATTCTGTTGGTGTCGAACATAGCTGTATAGACAATTCGTAGGCAAGGAACCCGAAAAATGGAAGAATTGTCTAAGGATTTTTTCTGTATCCAGCGGGCTTTATAGAAATGAATAATTGTCATTCTGGTTGAAATCGATTAATGTACTTTCTTGAGCTTAATCGATTATCATAACGCTGTGCGAGGTTAAATTCGGTTATAAACATTTTCGAAATTACCCGTTCGTTCGTCATCTTCATTTCTGATTTTAATATCCGTTTCCTGAGCGTATAGTTGGACTGTTTTTGGTTGTGGAGATGTTTTACTTTTGATTTTCTCGACCCTTGTCCATTAGAGTTATCTTGCTTGAAATTGGGGAGGGGGGCGAGTGGCAGATATATATAAGACAACAAAGACTTCATCAATAACGTCAAGCAACCATTGCTTTAGTAGAAATTTGAATGGCCCCTTGGAAATATCATAGAAAAAGGTGAAGAATAATGGAGTGGAACCAAAACACGACATCCATTATTCCAAAATCAAAATGATTACTGAAACGGATTATCTTACACGAGCACGAATCGGTATTTGAAATTTCGAAACTCTAACAGAAACATCAAGGCTAGCGTCGCCATATTATCAAACCGCAAAAACAAAGCAGGGTCTAGCTGAATAAGAAACCAGTTAAATAGCAGAATAATCGTAGAATCGTAATAATATTCCATTCAAAAATACGGAACACATTCAGTGATATGGTCCCAGAGCCGAATCAACAAACCAAGGAGGTGTGTCACTATGACACAAAACAACACACAAGCCACAAAAAAACTCCACAAAAATTGGAGAACGATAATTATAAATAACCACACCGATCTGATATAATCCATTAAAATGGGAGTAGTAAACAAACATTAGACATACATGTTGTGTGTAAGTACTTCTGTGTCACAAACCAGCAAGCAACACTCATAAAAAGCTGTAAATTCACACACACAAAAATGTCCACCCAAAAATATTACACAAATATGCACATGGTTGATGGCTTACAACGCACCAAATTCACGTAATAAAAATGATTAACAAGTACGCCACATTACAAAAGATGTCAGGGCTTTTAAATCAAATTAATGATGCGGAAATTCACAAAGACCCACCAAAACTGGTAACCATCACAAAATAAATTGGAAGAAAACACGGACAGAATTTTATTAACAGTTGCCGCCGTCACAAGAAAAAACACACATTTTGCGAAGCGCTCAAGCTAGCTCCGCCCAGGCTCCAAACAAATGAAGAAGCAGCAACATTTAGAGCAATTTGCAAATCGAAAAAGCCTATATCGAAACAGCTACCAAAACACACTTGGAAAAAAAATTTAAGTGTGTCGTCTACACAATACGTCGAAGCTGAAACGTCACATAAATCAAGAAACATTTTCAAGGCAGCAGAAGAGTCTGCAGCAACCCGGCATGCGGGTTCTATATAAATAACTACGCCAATGCGGTATAACAGGCAACTAGAAAAATTATCGATACCTCTTACCAATAACGAAGCGGAAAGTCTAGCAAAGCGGAAAATTAGCGGGGTGTTGTTATTGATTGCTAAACTGAAATAACAAGGACAAGGAACGAACAAAAAATATACAACCTGGAACTATTCAAAGGGACATATCGACAAGCTGCAAGAACTTCTACCACCAACCAGTAAATATCAAAAGTCTGGAATTCCGGTAGAATACCGCGGAAATAGAAAGAAGTTAGTTCTAACACCACCCTTCCACCAAGGGGATCGATCATCAGCAAGGGAGGTAGGTTAAGAGTCAGCAAATATGTCGGTTCCAACTTATTTTTAATTGTGAAAACGATTTAACAGATTTTTAATTTCGCACATTTAACGATTTACATAAATGTGCTTATAGAAAGAATTTATGAATTTTATCTTGAAATGATGCTAACATGATTGCTAACAGGAATAATAATTTTCGACATTGTCTACATTCTCTACATTGTCGATGCCATTTTTTAAATTTTCTGCATACATTTTCTTCACGTGTATAATATTAATTATCGACGCGTTGTAGACAATACGGCACAACATTGTGAATTACTTGTATGTCAATATTGCCATTGCACTAAATATCAATATACAACTTCATCTAGGTGGGGTTACCTACGACGAAGTTTTGCAATTTGTAAACTGAAATATTTTGAACTTATATATAGAAAATATAATCAAAATGTTTTAGCGAATTATTTTATTTCGCTATGCATTTGTCGCAATTTAGAGAAATCAATTGTTTATTGGTTCGAAATCAAAGAGTCAAACGTCTTGGTATAATCTCGATGATGTAAGTCGATAAATATGGAATAGAGATTGCGGTTGGAGACAGAGGTTTGACGCACTAGTCGTCGAATTGTTTCATTTCTGAATGTTTTTGTACGAAACTATTAGGATTTAGAGTTGTAAATAATTTTCAATTTAACACCATCGTGACTGTGGTGTGATCATTGTTGATGTTGATATTTCATCATTTGGTTCTGAACGGTCATAGCCATCATCATAGCCGGTCATCATTTCTGTCTAACTGAATATTGTTTTATTAGGTGTGTTAGTGTATGCCGTAGCTTTGTTGCCCGTATCATTCACCAAACTTACTCTTTCGTCAATTCTGCTTTATTAATTCGTTCATTTTGCTTTCCAACATTTGAAGCTCTATTGCATTTGGCCTCCCTGCCAGCCACTTCCATGCGGAACGTTGAAGTATTGTATGTTTCGTGGCATGGGTCTTCTCGAACTCTAAAATAGGTTCTGAGGATGATGATCCATTGTGAGGATGGGAAGGTGGATTAGTAGATGGTTGTAAAATTAGTCTATTATGGATAAATAGTTGTTTCTGTTTATAATGAAAATGTCTAAATGCAACCTCTATAACGGCTTATTTTTTGGAGGTTTGCCAGATTATTTGATGAAGGTCGAGGGCTTGTGGTTGGTTACAAACGTCATGTTATTCACGTATAGGTAAGGTTGGTACTTACATACCGCCCATATTATTGCAAATACCTCCTACTTGTTTGTGGCATACTTGGTCTCCAAGTATGCCACAAACAAGAAGGAGGTATTAATAGGTATTTCGGTACCGTTCAGGATCGGCAACAAGACTGCGTATGGGGCGAAATCTAAGGCTTCCGTTGTTAATATGAACGGTTTAGTAAAATCCGTATAAGCCAGGATTTGATCTGTCGCTATGTTTTGTTTCAGTGTTTCAATGCAATTTCTTTTTTGGCTATAATCATAGTTTTAGAAATGTTGAAGTAGTCCTTTATAAACCTACGATAGTATCCTGAAAGTTTTAAATATTGTTTTATTTCCCTTTGACTTGTAGATAGCAGCCCGTCTAAAATTTTTGAATTTTATCTTTATTGGGTCGTACTCCATCTTGGGTGATGATGTGTCCCAATAAATCGGTTCCGCTTTTTAAGAATTTACTCTTATCTAATGGTATTTTAAGGTTGAATTCGAGGAGCCTTCTAAATACCATCACCGGATTGTTTAAGTGGTATTTTTAAGGTTTCACCTATTAAGGCTAAGTCGTTCAAATGAACATAACAGATTTTGTCTATCAATTCTTGTAGCCATATTGGACCTTAAAGTCAAAACGCCTTCTGCAAATTTTAAAATATCCTTGCGGTTTTTCTGAGCTCTAACCCATCGGTATCTGTTGAAAATACTATTTCAGATCTAAAGTTGAGAAGTACGTTGATTTTCCGAGATCATCTTAAATCTCTTCAATTTGGGGTATGGGGAATTTTTCATCGATTGCCGTATCGTTTACTACTCTGAGCGTATTTCCGAAGCATCTGTCTTCTTAGGAACCACCTAAATTTGTGCCAAATACGGGCTAATCGAGTTGCGAATGATAGTGTGAGCATATGGAATAAATACGAGTACGTAATTACTAATTTCTAAAACAAATCACTGAAAGTTTATATTTTGAGAAATTTAAAATTATAAGTTAAGATTCAACCAGCTTTGAATATTGGGTCCGCTTTTAACTCGCCTTAAACAGAATTCCGGATCCACAGTAAGCCGACAAAATAGATACGAATTTTGAATTCAAAATCAAACTCAAAATTCTGTCATTGTGCAACAAAACCTACGACAAATGTTGACAGCTGTTGGAGGATAAAAGAAAATTATCAAATTTATTCGCAGAGATTACGAGTATTTATTACTATAGAAGCTATTTTCTCATTGAAAAGCCAAAGGAGAAACAGAGACGATTCTGGGTTAGGCGATTTACTTAACTGAGCGATTTAAGAAAGTGATGTTAAGCCGAGTAGAGAGTTGCGTTCATGAAAAAAAAATTAACGGGTACCAGTGTAAATTTTCAAAACTTAATGTGTTTAGTAAAAATTATACTTTACAAATTAAACACAACGTTTAGGAATGCTATATGTACCACTGAACGATTAGCATAGCATTAAGATTTCTTTCTGCAGTTCTTCTTCACAGCCTATATCATTGCTGATTCCTGTAGTGTGCGGTGCCATAATCAATGCTCGTCTTAATTATGTAAAGGTCGGTCGTATCAACCAATATATATCGTACAATAAACTATTCATTAGAGTGGTTGGTTGCCAAGGCCGCATTTCCGATGGGTGGTATCTAAAAGTACTGAATTTCATAAATTAATGAACAAAGTTTATTGAATCTTCCAGAAAATTGCATTTTCCTTGAAGACAGAAAGCTAGTCTGTATGTGCTTGTTGCAGATGATGCACTTCAACTCTCAAACTGTATAATGAAACCGTGTAGTTCACATCAAGCGCCTGAATAGAAAAATAGAATTTCCAACTATCGATTAACCCATGCACGTAGAGTAGTCGAAAAAATATTTGGCATCTTAGCTTCTGTTTCTCGAGTGTTTCATAAGCGAATGTAGTACAGCCACACAAGGCGGAAAAATAAAATAAAAATTCTAAGCCGCCAGGAACATTTGGTTTTGATCATTTAGATCATGATATGACACGAGGATCCGAGTCTTGGAGAAAAGATCCTCAGATCCTAAGTTCGTTTATGCCTCTGGAAAGAATATCACGAAAATTACAAAATATACAGATGCCGAGGAATTTATAAAAACGTTCGCTGAACATTATTGCATAATATTGACATCACATGCAAAAATAAAATGTGTATATTGCAAAAATTAAGCGAATTTAATTTATTCATAAACCATCTTTCCGTTCCTTTCCGTCACCTTGTTCCGTGTTTATGTAAAGTTCAATCGGATTGAAACTTCATACCTAGGTTTTTTTTCACAAATTAGGAGTTCCCAGTGAATTTTGACCGAAATCGGTCGGGCGGAAGTGACTGCTCCCATTGAAGCTTTTTCGTGTTTTGCAAAGATTTTGAAATGTACTTACGACAAAAAATGACTATAACATCGGCCTGTATCAATTTTTTGGTTTACAAAAAATTCGTCATCTCTACAGAGCAGGGGCTTTGACTATGATGATAAAAACCATAAATTGGGGGAGCTTTGCGAATATATGCGTATATACCAAAAGTGGCAGCTGCCGTAGGAGCTTTTTCAATGTTTGCAGTGTAGATTAAACTTTTAAGAAGGGTTGACCTATATTTTCTGAAATTTAAGCAGGAATAATGAGTTTTGATTATAAAGGAGGAGCAGCCATAAATATTGGTTTGTTACAGGATTCATCAAGGATAAATTTGTTTTGTTGTGTGCTTCTTTTGGGCTGGAATATTGTATATTGTAGCGTATTCAACAATTTTAGTTTTTTTGTATCACAATACAACAGTCAGTTTAGTTCTCGCCGTGAATATTTGGAGCTCACTCGTGGTAAACCAAATAATCATTTAAACATACAAAATCTTGGCAGAGGCCGGATTTTACACGGCCTTTCGAGCCGTTTTTAATTCTATGTTACTGGTAGTCAGTTCAGGCATCGTCTTAAGAGTATCTCGAACGAGCCCTGGTGTTAGCGCTGCTGTATCTGTTACGTCATTGGTTAGTGCCGCCTCGATTAGAGTGGTGAGAGTAGTTAATTCTTCGAATGTTAGAGTTGAATCTCCAATTACTCTGTTAATATGAAATTTCGAAATGTAATTCTTCTTCATTACGGAATTTCCACCCACAAAATAGGTTCCGTTGTCAGAGAATACATCAGTACCAAGCCCTCGCCTGGAAACGAATCTTTTGTAGGCCGCTATGAATGCCTCTGTTGTTAGGCTGCTCACTATCTCGATCTGTATGGCTTTGGTTGTCCTGCTTACGAATAGGGTAATGTATCTCTTGTAGGATTTATTACACCGGCCATTGGTGGTTCTTAGTTGGATGGGTTCTGCACAGTCGATTCCCGTTTTAGAAAATGGTCTTCCCGGGCTCTCCTCTTGCTAATGGTGAACGCAGGTTATGCATTTTTGTATCACTTGTCTTACGGCTCGCTTCCCATCGACGATCCAATATTTTTGTCTCGGCTCTCGGCATTGCAAGAGTAAGTTGTGTGCCACCATGTAATGTGTTTTGGTGGGTTTTCTCGATTATCCGATGAGTAATTATGGTGTTTTTGCTTAGAGTTACAGGAGTCGTATTGGAGACGTCCCATCACACGGAGTAGACCTTCGCCGTCTAAGAAGGGGTTTAATGAACCTAGCTTACTGTCCTTGTTTATGCGGGTGATTCCTGGTCCGAAATCGTGCTCCTGGGTTATTTTTATAATTGTTGTCTCTGCTGCCTTAAGCTCATTACCGATTAGCCAACCCTCATTACAATTTTCTTGGTTGCAGTTGTTTATGAATCGTATGCCACCGTGCGCTTGATTTTTCTGTATGTAGACAGTCTGTTGTTAGGAAGCTTGCTCCATGCCACCATAAGTTGTTGTCAAGCAGCTCTTGGGTGTTATGCCACGTGTGGCGGCGTCCACGGGGTTTTCTTGAGACTTCACGTGATGCCAGGTAGCTGTTGGTAATGTCTGCTTAATTGTCGATATTCTATCCTATCTTTTCTATTCTATATAAGCAGTTTGGGTCTCCTTTAATCCACCAAAGTGTTATTGTTGAATCTGACCAAGCGTACGTATTAACGTTTCCACGCTTCATGGTGTCTTGAACGTGTTTCATTAATTGTGCCAATAATAAGGCTGCATTTTACTCGAGGCGAGGGATTGATAGCTTCATTTTGATTGGTGCAACACGTGTTTTGAACATTAATAGCTGAGCTGCTGGCTTACCGTTGTCTTTCATCATCCTACAATAAACCACTGCCGCATAGGCGTACTCTGAAGCATCAGCAAACCATTTGATAATATAAACAACTTAAATACCAACATCGTTTGCGGAAGGAAATGTTGCAGTTAAAAGAATATAGAACGTATGAAGACAGAACGTATGATAAAGAGCCTCTAGGGTACGCAAGAAGGATTACTTAACGTGCTTTATCATGCTCATCAAGACGTCCTACATTCATCCATACTTACCTCAAGTAAGTTGGAAGAAGAGTTACAATTCATTCGACAACACGTGCCGGTAACCTTACTCTACCAGGACACGTCATTCACGACCTCCACCATGTGTATGAAAGCATGCAAATCCGCAGCCGAGTAACTCAAAAAAATGTAACTGCAATCATTTTACCACTGTCGTTCGTGTGGGACTATACACTAATATCTGTAGTTTCAATTCCCAACATCAATCATGGAAGCACTCAGTCAGAAATCATTAGCTCCACTTGACATAAATGTCAAGTATTTAGCAAGCGATATTACAACGAAAGAATGAACTGGACACCGTATGCGGCACTAGACCAACAAAATCTTGTAATCATTGGATCAATCTTCAATGTGGGTCTAAAATCCAATCTTACACCATCGTAGGTTCCGGCATAGTGGAAATCGAATCCGGCTGTGTACTTAGAGACTCTGACGTTCAAATAATTGCTGTAGAAACAGCTAAACACAATATCAATAAATCTTCTCAGCACGCAACTCATTTAATGCATAGGGCCAGCAAACTACGGGAATTAAGTGCTGTGGTCAAAAATAAAGCAAACGAGGTTGAACAATTGAATTTACTAACCAGACCAGAAACAACCGAATTGGATGATCAGCTTGAAGCATTGAAAAATGATGAAGAAATTACCTTCCATCATCAGAGTGCTCATCATATCCGCCATTACGCAATAATCCACATTTTATTTTGGGGTGCTGTAGTGATAGGAATCATCTGGGTTGCAAACAAGTTAAGAGGAAGATGCATTGCAAACCACTGGCCGCCGTCGCGAGACCCAACGAAAACATAGTTTAACAGACGTACGACATCAATAAACCCTGGAAATACGAGTAAGTTTAACTAAAATCAATATCAGAATATGCATCAGAAACTTAATTTTTCATTGTAAATTCTTGAACTTTCAAATTGTTCGATGCTTGTTGATCATTTTGTCGTTCACTTTTTTAACTACCTACATAATAAATAATTTCGCCTAAATGTATGCTTAATCAAGATATATTTTTACCAAGCCACGTCATCTAGGACAGAGCTAAATCATACTTCATTGGAATATTCTTTAAGCTCTAAGGTAAGTTTTCTAAAGTTTTAGAGCTCAGCATGCTAAAATTTTACCACTTTTTTGGTTGCTGATAGGGCAGGATTGTTATATAAAACTGAGATCACACAATCAAGCCAATTCCATTAGTTGAGACGGATTACTATTGCAATATTCAAAAATATTTTCTATTATCATCGACCACCGGAAAATCATGAACTTTCGCATCAAAAATAATAGGCGAGGGCCGTTCTCTCTCAAACGAGATTACTTACCTTAGAATCAGCCAGTTTATAATTAGCCAAACTTCAATTATGTATTTAACATTATTACGTTGCCACACTAATCTAAAATTATATTCAAGTTTATAAAAACTACTTTATCATTCATTAAAAGACTATAAAAACATCTTGATACTAAATAAATTATTTTATTATCTAGAAATTCTCACTTCTGAGTTGTGTAATTAATTATTAAATATTTCATAACAAAAACAAAATAATTCATCAGAATTTAAATAAATATTAAGTCTTTAAGTTCTTAACGATTTTATCTTTAATTACTGTGTGGGTGTAAAATAATTGGGAAATTTTAAATTTATATTTTGAATATATTAGGATGATTTAGCTTCTGTACAAAGTAACTATACATAATCCTCTTCATAACCATCCTGCAATAAATGGTGCTCATTGATTTAACGTCTATCTATACGAATTCATTTTATTTTTTCATTACAAATTTACGCTTATTCGAATTTGAATCCCGCCACACTCCCGAATCTGATCTCTACACGTACTCGTACACACATACTGTTGAAAATTATATTACTCAAGATGTTATATATCAGTGATAAAAAAGCACAGCAAAAAATAATTTAAAACTAAATGAATATAATGAAAAATTCTATAATAAAATCCGTCATATACATGCATATAAGGGTAGAGACACAGTCGTGCAGTGTCTCATACACTGTAGTAGACAGTGGCCCGACACCATCACAAAAAATACCTCACTAAAAAATAATTCAATTTTATAAGTGACTATGCCCCTCCCTTTAAGACTTGAGCCTTAACCATCTCCTTAAACAACTAACAAAAAAAAAACAGCAATAGGGTTTATTTGGAAACTAGATCCCACACGTGATGGGCTGTATCGTATCTGCAAAGTTAACTATGTGTCAAATGGAAACCGATCGCGACAAACCCCTAATTAGAAAGTACTATAAGTGGGCACTATTCTTGTATTCCGGAGACCGCACTTCATTACGTAAAAGAAAGGGTGTAGTCGCAACCTCATTTTTCTTTATTTTTTCTTTTTTTGTTCTCCGTAGAGCGTATAATGAAATATGTAGTCCTGCTCTCGTTCACTGATTTAATGAGCATTCTTCATCACTCCTTGAAACTTTCACAAATACGAATAAGTCTATGACACGAAGTTTCCCAATGGTATATTGTCGCGAATGTTATTTGTGAACTGGTCGAGTATTTCCATATATTAGAAAACTGGGGTTTAATAAGAGGTCTCTCAGTATAAAGATCTTTTACAAAGATTCTCAATTCAGTTGGCCTGGAGATGATAAATCAGGTTAGACTTTGCTCACTTTCCAAACAGAACTTAGCATGTTGAATGATTTCGAAGCCAGTCAAAGTTTTTGTACAATCCTAAGCAGCTGTCGAGACGAGTACAAATAATCCACCCCTGTGTGGCAACATCCTCCACTATCAGCATGTGTTGTCACCATGTCACCATCCAGCCTCAGGTTTTCAAAAGTCCGCTGGGGTTCAAATTTAAAACTTTATACCTGTGATAATCCACTCAATTACGACAGAATTTGGTAACAGAACGACGCAGTCCCAGCCAGAAATATATCATTTAAATCTTCGATAAAGTTCGATCAAATCCATAACGTCCGACAGTCTATTAGATAAGCTTCTTCGACTTACCATTGTTATAGCGGTAAAGTTCCCCTTGCTGCATAAAATATCCTCAAACATATAATTCAGGTCATCAGGCTTCTATAGATTATTGATAAACTTCGACTCCTCTTCATCTTACACCTGCATCCGTCTTAATTCGGTTAGTTCTCGCTGGGAAAAATAAACCTCAAGGGTACTCGTATCTGGTCGTGTGGTGTAGGTGGCCAGGACAGTGTGTCAGCCATCACATTCGACTTCCTGTAGTTTAGTTAATTAACATTGCCAGTTGTTGCCGATCAGTCCGGACTATAATTTCAACACCCTCTAAGTAACCCGTTTTGTCACAAAAATGTCAGTTAGCACATTCCTATGCCTTGATTCAGGTTTCATACACTTGATTTTATTCCATCACACCATAATGCGGCCTCGCCGGTTAATAAAATGCGAAATCATTTAATTCTCAAATTATTTCTATAACAAACAAGATCACCAGCGACAAACAAAAGTTTACACATACAGTGCTGTCGCTCTCGGCAGCGCAGGCGGAAAAGTTCGAGTACATTCTACAAGGCCCTCCAGCCAATAATAAATACGACAACCTTAAAAAAGTCCTAATTGATCGCTATCCATCTCCGAGGAGCGTAAATTAGAGACAATTTTAAACAAAAATTTCAGGGATAACGTCATCACAAAACACTCCCTGATTGTTACTGACAAGTAACAACTACACGTCACCATAGGCACGCGGAGCTTGAGTTCAAACAATCGCGACACGCGTACACCGAGCTCAGAGATACATGCGCCAATCTCTAGCAGTACCCGTTTTGAAACAATGCTAAAACAAATTAGCAACCGGCTAGTAAAGCTAGAGAATTATTCACACGTACAGTGACAACCTTCGCGTTCTCAATCGCGTTGGAGACAAACTCCACCTCCCTCAAAACATCCACCATCGCAATCAAACCAGTAGGGTAGTTCATTTCAATTTCCACACAGGAAATTTCCAAAATTTGGCAACACTGCATCCAATTGCACTCAACGATGCACTTTTAGTATACAACAAAAACTAGTAGTACGGAACAAATCGAAATCCCGATTTAGTTCTGGCAGCAGCAAAGGGTACCACAATAAACACCATCCTATGGTACAAAATTACTAGACGTTGACATTAGATTAAGACGTTCATTCAAACACGCCTTCATTCTCACCAATGTCAACCGCCCCAAAATAGGCGCGGATTTCCTAAAGAAATTCGGTCTTTAAGTAGATCTTGGCGTTGATACACCATCACCATTGCATTTTACAATTAGCAATGGCTATAGAGCACTGTTACAGAAATTACCTTTTTTGACAGCTCTGCCAAACTATAATGAGAATCGATCTCAAGGCCAAGACGGCTTGACGCAATTCGCCATAAAGCAGCTTTCCTAGTATTCCAACATATAGGAACTAGGAATCTACCGACCTTCTTCATCGGCAATATCATGTCCATTGCACAAAGAAGAAGGACTATTGAAGGCTTAACCCAGTCACAATTCCTGGCCGTTATCCTATCCCCCATATTCAGAATTTCTCCATGCAATTACATGGTTGCACAATTTTTTTTTAATAATCGACCCCGTCAGAGCATGCCATCTTATTCTAATTGATCTTGACGAAATTCAAAAACTGCTATTACCACACCATTTGGACTCAGAAATGCTGCACAAACATTCCGTAAAACGATCTCGATTTCGTTTTTGTATATATCGACGACATTCTCGTAGCCAAAAAAGACGAGAAACAACACATACAACATTTGGAACAACTTTTCCAAAAATTTCCTGCAGAAATACTTGCCCCTATACACACACACACACACACACACACACACACACATTTGGCAAGTCTTGACAAAAAGCCCAGAACGCCTCAAAATTTTTCTTGGACTGAAGAATGCCAAAACGCATTCATTCTGCTCAAAAACAGCTTGGAAAATATTGCTCTTTTAGCGCATCCGCTAAATATAACAAAGTATAGCATCACCACTGATGCATCCAATACAGCAATAGACGCAGTCTTACAGCAAACGAATAAAGAGACTGGGAATTTGATCGCGAATTGCTTGCAATTTTCCAAGCAATTAAACACTTTCACGATTTCGCCTACTATAGCAATTACCTCTAAAGCGGAAGGAAACTCAAGGCAAACACACCACTTAGATTATTTCTCTCAATTTACGATGTGGTCGCCGACAAACTATTTCGGACTTCCGAACACGAGCTTCCCTCTGCAACAACACGTTTCGGAGCTCATCACAATCGCAAAAGCACAATCTTCCGATTCAGAACTAACAGACTTACTATCTAGTTCTACAAATCGTCGCCCGTCTAAGTGGAAATTAGATAAATTCGCATAAGCCCATTTAACAATTTACAGTGAAATATCTACAGGCAACAATCGCGCGTACATTCCGTAGTCATTACGTTGAACAATCTGCATAATATTTCACATCCAAGTATATGAGCAACTCGTAAACTCATCACTTCAAGATACTTTTGAAATCTTGTTTATCCTTCCAAAAATGCAAACCACAGTTGGACCACTTCCACCATTTAATGGAATCAAATACATTTTAACTTGCGTAGAAGCCTACTGCACCAAAGATGTTTCCGCAACATCAATCGCAAAAACGTTCGTCGAAAACTACATTTCTAGATTCGGCGTTCCGGTCAATATTACGACCGATCAAGGCCCACAGTTCGAATCCAAACTATTTGATGAGCATATGCAACTCTTAAGCTCACATCGAATACGAACAACTGCCTATCACCCACAAGCAAACGGTATATTTGAGCGCTTCCATCGCCAACATAAAACAACTCTCAAAGCTCGTGCAAATACCGTGAACTGGAGCTCGGAAATCCCAATCATATGTTGTTGGGAATCCGAGCAACAGTCAAAGATGACCTAAAATATTCTCCAGCAGTATTGGTGTACGGTCAAACGATCGAATTACCTGGGAAATTATTTGTGGAACACCCAATTACACCCCAAGTTACCACTGACACAGTGATTGCTCACTGTAACAAACTCATCCAAACAGTCACGCGCAAAACAATTCAAAATGACTTATTCGTATACCAAAGTCACTACAACCCTGAGAGATCCATACATAAGGAACGTATTGATTTTGCAAAAAAGTCATGTAAAACGTACTTATACACCACCATGTCATCGCCCAAGAGATGGCATGGTAAACGTCTATGTTTACTAAAACATATTTGTAAACGGGTGCACCAAAATATTTTGAACAGAAAATCCGGTTTTGAATTTTTTTCGTTGAATTTAGGTAAAAAGACGAAATCAAAAATTATCGTCCGCCTATCCTAAACAGAGTACTGAATCCAGATTGAAAGTACTTTTGCTCTGGACTGACAACAAAATAGTATTTTGCAGGACCGCATTTTTAATTAATGCCTTCTTGCATTCTCTAGTCGCCCTCGTTACCTTAGTGAGTAGAGTGCTTGCTCTGTTATTCGGGGGACCCGAGTTCAATTCCTGGTGGTGACCAGTAAAAAAAGTTGCGACTTAACGTGTCATATGCTAATTATACTAATATTCGTCCATTTCAACTTATACAGTTCCTCGAAAGCAGAAAGTATTCGTTGGCCAGACTATCGGCTTATGTCTAGTGATGGAGGAAGATTTAAAGTAGTTTCAGTGATATTTCATAAGTTTTCTATGAGGTAGAGTTGAGATATAGTCCTTTAAACTCAGTAAATATGCGTTGGCCGGACTATCGGCGTCGATCGTGACAAAACCCTAATAGGAAAGTGCCGCACTTTATTAAATATCAACCCTGTTCGACGTCGAGGACGCCGTTGCCATCAACAGGTTATATTTTTGTGTTAAGAGACGTTTTAAGGCTTAGGAGGAGTGTAGTTTCAACCCTGTCTATAGTTACTTTTTTTGTTCTCTGTAGGGCGAATAATCGAAATATGTAGTTAGTCGGCATTGAACGTTGGATTTGAGCAGTACTAGGTCACCGACTTTACATCGTCAATGTTATCTTCTCTAGTTCATTGATTTCATGAGCATCCTTCATCACTCCTTGAAACTTCCACAAATACGACAAAAGTCTGTGACACGAAGTTCCCCAATTGGATATTGTCGCGAATGTTATTTGTGGCCTGGTCGAGTATTTGTAATCCCCTTTCCATATATTAGAAAAGTGGGGGTTTAATCAGAGTCCTCTCAAAATAAACATCTTTTACTAAAATTTTCAATTGAGTTGGCCTGGGGGTGATAAATGTGTTAAGACTTTGCTCAATTTCCAAACAGAACTTCACATGTTGAATGATTTCGATCACAAAGTGCGTTCCATTGTCAGAAACGAGTAGCCTGCTTAGTCGAAATCGTAAGAAAGCCTCATCAAAGTTTTTGTACAATCCTGAGCAGCTGTTGACACGAGCACAAATGAGTCCACACCTGTGTGGCAACATCATTCACTATCAGCATATGTTGATAGCGACCATCCAGCCTCAGGTCTACTTCTGATAATCCACACAATTACGACAGAACCCGGTAACGGAATGGAGCAATCCCAACCAGAAATAAAGGGTGTTTTTTTAGGAGGTTTGTTTTTCCGATAGATGTCGTTTTATTTTATGACAGTTGTTTTGACAGCTCAAAGTGGCATTTCTACTCAGTATTGTTTGGCAAATCATTATGAATAGGTTAACTCCAGAACAACGTTTTCAAATCGTGGAAATTTATTTTCAAAATCAGTGTTCAATTAAAAATGTTTATAGAGCACTTCGTGAATTTTATGGTGCACATAATCGTCCGTCAGAGACCACCATAAAGAACGTAATTACCAAATTTCGGTCTACATTCACTCTTTTGGATGCCAAGCCACCGACAAGAATGAGAAGAGTTCGTACAGAAGAAAATATTGCTGTCGTTGAGGCCAGTGTCGAAGAAAACGACAATTTATCGATTCGTCGTCGTGCTCAGCAAATTGGACTTTGTCCATCGACTTTATGGAAAATTTTACGTAAAGATTTGGGTTTGGTGCCATACAAAATTCAATTGGTGCAAGAATTAAAGCCACACGACCATCGTTTGCGCCGTGAATTCAGTGATTGGTCGTTAAATCAATTGAACGAAGATCCATTTTTTTACCGTAAAATTCTCTTCAGTGGTGAGGCGCATTTTTGGTTAAATGGATACGTCAACAAACAAAATTGTCGCATTTGGAGCAAAGATAATCCACACGCCGTTCAAGAATTACCAATGCATCCTGATAAATGTACTGTTTGGTGCGGTCTATGGGCTGGTGGGATCATCGGTCCATATTTCTATCATCTTAATCTTCGACAAAGTTCAATCAAACTCATAACGTCTGGCAGTCGGATCGAAATGATAACGCAGTAAGATATGGTCGCGAAGATATGTGGGTACTATTAGATTAGCTTCTTCGACTCCAGCGTTGTTATAGTGGTAAAGCTCCCCTTTAAAGCTCTCCGATAAGATATCCTCCAAAAACATAATTTTCATGATTCGGGCCATCAGGCTTCTACAGGTAATTGATAAACTTTGAGTCGTCTACATCTTCCACCTGCACCCATCTTAACTCGGTTAGTCATCGCTGGTAAAAATAAACCTCAAGGGCACTCTAATTTGCTCGTGTGTTGTAGGTGTCACGACAGTGTGTCAGCCATCACATTCGACTTCCTGTAGTATAAATATTTGTTAAATTAAATGATTGAATTAACATAAGGTAATTGACCTTGATTTACACTTCAGCCAATTTGTTCTCACTACTTCCGGTGTACCACACCCATAGCTCTTCATTTAGGACGATGGTGGTTTATCATAACACTGGTGATTTATTCAGCTTAAAATAATTTTAATTGGTGTGACCCACGGTCATAAAATATTTATACTGATCTCTACGTGACGGCTCTAATTCAGTCTTTCCTCGTTCGTGCTTAACTTTGACTTCGCTTATGTGCGCCACATTCACTTCATCAAAAAAAAATTTCACCTAGGGTTAAGTTCTTATAGTTATGTTCTATATGCTTCAAAAGCAGTTCGAATAACTCGTGCTTAACTCAATCAATTTGTGATATCAATTTGTGTTTCCTCCACTGTATTAAGTTTTGCAAATAATGCCTGTTGTTACCGCTTTTGTCACAAAAATGTCAGTTCGCACGTTACTGCCTTGATTCAGGTTGAAAATTTCATACACACTTGATTTTATTCCATCCCACCATGATGCGGCATCGCCGGGTAATAAAATGCGAAATCTTTTAATTCTCAAATTATTTTTCTGTTGTAAAATGCAACCTGAACGAGCAGAGTTTGCCAGTGTATTGGACACCGAGCAAAGGTTGTGCAGGACCACGTCTTCGGGTGTACATATAGGACTAAAATATTTTTAGCTTTTGCGGACACTCTATGCATCAGTGATGGGCTTTTACGTATCTCATTTACTAATTTTTACGTGATCGCGTGACAACTTGTTGACCAAGTTCACAACTAAAATTATTCTACTAGTTCAAAGAAATTTGCGAACTGTTGGAATAGTCATGTATATCTTTGCCGCCGTCAGGTCCAAACTATTACTATGTCTATCTAAATTTATACTCCCATCATCTTGTCGTATGATTCGAAGTTTGATTTAAATTTAATGGTATCTCCAAATTCAACACCATCATCATGATTCTAATTTTGTCTAATTCGTGTTTTCGTTGGGTGATAGGTATTTTTGTATAAGTTCGTTATCTACATACGACCCGTCCGGAAAGGAGTTATTATAGTCTCAAACGTCAAAGCATATTGATATCCGCCCAGTAAATAGTCTCCAAAACTCTTTCGTGTAACTCTTTGACCGTATACACTAACCCAGGACACCCAGCGACAATTTTAATAAATTTCTCTTAGGTGTGACGTATGGCCGTTTTATTTAAACTTTTTTGTAATTTATGGTTTATAGATTTGGATTTGGCGTGAAGTTAAGCTTTTTGTCTAAAAACTTTGACCTTTGAAAAAATTCCAATTTAAAAGTATAAAATACCAGGAACAGTCTGTGTTATTTTACTACTGCCATCTATTAATGGCAGATGTTCACTAACAAATAATTTCGAAAAGTCGCCAATTTATTTGTTAAAATCGGTGTTACTCCCACAATATAAGTTCAATATGGGAATTCTGTACTATGTAGCATGAACAATTTCTGCTAGAAATTTTTGATACACTACTCGGCCGTGGATACATATTATTTGAGCTATCAGACAATTATTTATAGACAGATTTGTCAATAGCCGATTAAAAATATTACCGAAATAGATAAATCTCAAACTAGTTAGCATATTTAAATAATTAAATATCAGGTACAGTTTTCTGAATAGAAACTGATCTGTATCATGTGTTGTATGTACATACGTTTTCCAAATATCTTAAACTATAAATGTAAGCACTTCTAAAGAAAAATTTGTATGGCCATCTATGAACGATATGAGCTAACCATCAATTTAGTTAGTCGGAAATTAAATCTAAAACGCGGCGTAAAGCACCCAGTCAAATCACTGATTAAACTGAATTTTCGTTAGTTGCTGCGCCCATAAAACGTAGTCGGCCAAATATTTAGTCCTATATTGCGAATCAAAATTCGATTGAATGATCTAACATCAATAATAAAAATTCTGTAATTTAATCGACAATATATTTGAGAATAAATACAAATATTTTATAACCGACCAAATGGCACAGTGGTTAAAGATTTGGCGTATGGATCGGGAGGTACCGATTTTGAATCCCGATAGAGGCAGGATGCACAAATACATTTTTATCAACAGATTACGATCTGTGATTAAAAGAAATACAACTAAGCGTCGGTGTGCAAAACTCATGGGCCGACCCAGGGCTTTGTCTGTGCCGAAAGCGGGAAGCCACAAGAAAGCAATTCTGTATGCTCCAAGATCTTTAATCACATAAAGGAAGCGCGATTAAGGTAGGATTATAAGGGTACACTACCTTTGCGGAGATCATGCGAGAAGGTTGGGCCTAAAATGACTTCTGTAGGAGCTGCAAGGACAAAGAGAAAGAAGAGAATCTTGTTCACTTTCTATGCTCATCTCCAGCGCTAGCTGGCAGATGGCATGATCACTTGGGCAAATACACTATGGACAGCCTCACAATAGGCCATAATTGGCCTAAGTGTGCGATAGCAACCCCTGAAACCTAACATAACATAAGTTTTTTTCAAATCTCAGAGAATCATTTTTTTTTCGTAAATACTACAGGGTGTCCGCCGGGAAGGTATACTACTTTGTTTTGCCGCCATTTAGGCGAATGTTAGTAATGACAGTTCATACTTGACAGTCGTGAAGTAGACACGTGGCAAATTCTTCCACAAGACCATTTACGCCGCCGTACATATGCCAATATGATGTTACAGCTCGCCCATGACAACCCCGATTATCATGAAAAAATCATAATGAGTGACGAGGCACATTTTCATTTAAATGGATATGTGAATAAACAGAATAGTCGGTTCTGGGCAATGGAAAACCCTCACATTATTCATCAGTCACCTTTACATCCATTAAAAGTGACCGTCTGGTGTGCAATTTGGTCAGGAGGAATCATTGGACATTACTTCTTTGAAAATGAAAACGGCGTAACGGTAAATGTGAATGGGGAGCGATATCGTGATATGATTCAAAACTTTTTAACGCCACAACTGCATACTTTGGGCTTGATTAACATGTGGTATCAACAAGACGGTGCCACATCGCATACAGCCAGGATAACAATGGAATTACTGTGAGAACTCTTTCCACACCAAGTTATTTCAAAAAATGGTGATGTTGATTGGCCTCCACGGTCGCCTGATTTGACTGCTCCGGACTTCTTTTTGTGGGGATATCTAAAAAGCAAGGCTTATGCAAACAAACCAGAAACGCTTGAGCAACTCAAACAAAATATTCGTGATGAAATTAAGGAAATACCGCGTGAAATGTGTGAGAATGTAATGAAAAATGTGCTCAAAAGGGCTCGCATTTGGGAGGCTAACAGAGACGGACATTTATCTGATATTGTATTCCATACATAATTGCCGACATTACATAAAACATTTATCAATATAAGATCCATTCTCTTTCATTTAATCAAAAATCATAAACAAACAAAGTAGTATACCTTCCCGGCGGACACCCTGTATAAAATTTTGAATATATTTGCAAAACAGTAAAAACTTCAAAGATAGCTGCCACTTCCGATATACCGTTTACCTATTTGGACTGTAGAGTGGTTAAATTTTGGTGTTAAAATATTTTACAATTAAACGTTTTTATTTGCCCGAAATTTTGAAAAAATTATCTACATCTCATTTGTTGTAAATTAAACTTGGAATATTCTAGTACTCAATCAATTTGTTCGAAAATACTGTAGTTTTTAAAATATTTGCAAACGAAAAACGTTCCTACAGAAGCGCCATATAAGCAGACATAGAGAGCACAGACAGAAAACCATCACTTCGAAAACAACTTTTTCATACTTCCACGATATACTCAACGTAAAGCACGAGACTATAGGAAGCAACGACTGTATAAAATATAGGACTATTTGGGTCCTCATTGTCAACTTTCAGTTAATCCAAATGAAACCCGTTCAAGATATTTTGTGGTTTGTTTACCAAATAAACATACACAAATGTTTCGTGCAACTGGTGGTTCATACCATTCTCAAAAAAGCGTGCGAAGTACGATTTTAATTTAATTTTCCAGTTTTTTTGGCCACATATAACCTCTAAGAAATAAGGTTATCATTCAACTTCAAGAACGTAGAGAAAAAACGTTATTTATTGTTATTATACGTCCCGCGTTACACACATTAAGAAGGACGGTCCTTAAAAGTAAGAACTAAGAACGGAAAAAAACGAAACGAGAAAATCGGCTAAATAAAATTGAAAAATTCCTTATGCCATGTAAATTCCTTTAAGATTTTTATTTTGCCATCTTTACACCTCCTCCCCAATTTTTTGTTTTGTTATTTTATATTTCACGCCTCACATTTAATTTGACATTTTTTACTTTGTTCTATGTAATTTTTAAATAAAAACGAGCATCTAAATTTTCTCTACGTAATAGGGAAATTCATAATAACAACAAAAATTATATTACAGATATTAGGAAACCTAATTTTTTGTGTACACCCTTACCCCACCTCCGATGCACTGATTTAATAAATACATAACTGGTACGTAAATTAGTTGTTAGTACACAAAAAAAAAAAAACTTTATAGACACTTGTTATATTTCATTAAAATTAAAGTGTACCAGCAACAACAATTTTCATTTATATCCGAAATTACTTCATGCATAAATTTTCGATTTTTTTTTTGTGTGTGTGTGTGCAAAAAAAATATAAAAGCCATTATCAGAAATTTTCCAATCTATAATATCATCACACCCCTTTAATACTATTCTGGAATGGAAAAGCTTTAACAAAAAAAAAATGTAAGCTACTTTGTACGTTACTCTATATACACGTTATGGTTGATCAAGCAAAAGCGTTTTCGTTTTCTTATACACTCGCGTATAAGAATGTTGAACACAAAAAACTTAAGTAATTTTCGATTTGAATAACAATTTTCTGCTATACACAGACGAATTTTTCGCCTCGTGTTTTCCCAGCGTGGAAAGCAACAAAAGTTGTACGAAGAAACGATATAATGCTGAACAACAAGTCGAATAAGAAGAAAAACTTTTCATTTGATTGAAAGTGTTTGTTCTTATGATTACAATCAAAAGTATTAATATAATAAATGTTAAACGTGATTTAAGATGAAATGATGGAAGAGATTATTGTTGAAATGAAATAGATTTAAGTTTTGTTTGTGTATAATTTTAAATAAATCTAAATCAAACTTCTGACTTGCCTTGCAAACTTCATTGTAGCAATTTAAGTCCTACAACTTATAGGAAAACTAGTACGTATAATTTTCTGTATAAGGCTTAGGCTAGACAAATTAAGGACCCTGTAAAGTTCAAACAGAAGTAATTTCTAGTTCGATCTAATAAGATCATGAAAAAATTCAATCATGTCATCAGGCCACGGCGATCAATAGTTTCTAGCTCGGATACAATTTGAATTTCGTCTTGGAAAAACGACTGTGAAAAGGCAAAACTTCTAAAACTCAATGCAACTTTGTTCGTAAGCATTACTGGAACATTTAGTCTAGAAGTTGTCTTGCGTGCCTAAAGTTACATGTTGTGAGCTCGGTGTAACACGGATTATATGTATATGGATAGTGGACCATGAGTTTAAATTTGAGCTTTAATTTTTCATTAAATTGGTCAATATATAGTTGGTTATGTCTTGCAATTATATCAAATAGTAATTGCAGATAAGTTACCGAAAAAATGGCACAGTGGTTAAAACTTTCGCGTTTGGAACAGGAGGTACCGGGTTCGAATCCCGATAGGGGCAGGATGCAGAGGGAATTTTCATGAATATACTACGATCTGTGATGAAATGAAACACATCTGTGACCCCCTATTGGAGTGCAAAACTTATGGGGCGACTCATCCTTCATGCCAGTATAGGATGGCATGGAGCTATGAAATGTGCAGATGGCGTAAAAGTAAGGACAGAAAAAGCAAACCGCGAAAGAGTTGGGAGAGCATTGGCCCAAAATTCGCAATTCCAGGACAAATATTGCTTATTTCGGATTCTCCGTAAGCAAACATTTGCTTTTGGTAGATTAGGTCATCAAGGCTTATTATGTTTTTGTTATAAACGAAGTGGTACAAAATTTTGCAAATATCATATCTATAAAGACGCCCTCATATAAGTTAAAACATTTATTGATGACTTATGCTGTGCGATAAGACATAAATGGAAAATTTCCATTTCCATTTACAAACGCCTACAAAAAGCGTTTCCATGGAATGTGAGAGGTTGGGCACATTTTGTGCAACGTGATCAAGTTTGTTAACTTAACTCTTCCTCCATTAAATTTGATTGTCCGCAATCGATGAAAAATATGGTAGATTGTTAAAATTGAGGAGGAAATCAGGAAATGCGAATCCCTGAATTAAAAATCGGTTAAACTTGGATTCTGACTGTAACATTTCTATTGCGTCAGTATTATTGATATTGATATTGATTTCTAACGATAGAATACAAGGACTTGAAGTTTGGATTTTTCTCTGAAAATGAATGACTTACCGTCGATATTGAGTGTGACGTTATTGAACTTAATATGCTAGTGAAGTTTATCCAAACTAATCAAAAAATACAACACAACAAACTTATTGTAATAGTATTGGTTAGTATAGTATTTTATGTTGACTAATTTAGAGGAGATATGAACTTTTAATTGATCTTAGATACATTCCAAAGTCTAAGTATTTTCTAAGCATTTAGCATGAACTTCAGTGATACTGGTGGTCTACTGAAACAAAATAAAGTGTCTCAAGAAAGTCATATGATTTTCTAATGGGTCTGACAGGGTGTTCGATGAGATTTAAAAATGTTAATTTTTCAGAATTTACCTGCTCATTAAAATGTACCTAAAGAAATGTACCTAAAGTTCATTAAATCATATTTTTAAATTAATGGAATGTCGCAGACCCATTAGAATTGCATATAACTTTCTTGGGACACTCGTTTTTGTTTCAGTAGTCCACCGGTATCGCTGAAGTTTATACTAAATGCTAAAAAAATACTTAGAATGACTTTGGAATGCACCTAAGGCCAATTAAAAATTCACACCTCAACGTCTAAAAAAGCGTTTCCATGGAATGTGAGAGGTTGGGCACGATTTGTACAACGTGATCAAGTTAGTTAACTTAACTCTTCCCCCCTTAAATTCGATTGTCCGCAATATGGTAAGTTGTTAAAATTATGATTTGAATTTTTGGAGAATTCGGCTTGATGGATCTAATCTTGAACTTTTGGGTTATTATGGGATTCGATATTGATTTCGATTTGGGCGGTATCCGTGGAGACCTGATCTTGCTTTCTCTTAAAAGCTTTAATGTATTCGGGGACAAATTTCTTCAAACACTAGGTAGCTGTTACTATTATGACTATGCTTACAGGAAATGCGAATCCCTGAATTAAAAATCGGTTAAACTTGGATGCTGACTGTAACATTTCAAACGATAAAATTTTTTGTATTTACACCTCACTCGGAAGTGGAAGTAATATTTCTGGGAGGATCATTTACCGTCGATATTGAGGGTGAGGTTATTGAACTTAATAAGGAATGTACCGTTTAGTTTTTGGGACAAATACCCAATGAGAATCGCACAATTGAAATTGAGGATTATTCCTTGAGATATGTCTTCTACCCCAAATAACTCGTTGGCTATATTTCCTCCTAAGTTTAAAAATTCCACGTTTGCTTCTTCAAAAACTCATTTCTTGTAAAGATTGCTTGAGCGATGGTTCTATTAGTCCACATGTATTTTCTGTTTATCTTTTAGCGATACTCGAATTTGTGAAGTGGCCGTCAGGATATGAACAATATTTAGCTAGTCTGTCTATGGAGCGCCAGTTCTGCTAACAGATTATAATACAATATTATGTTCCAATCGTTGTTTGTAAGTTTGAGCTCCCCAATGGATTCAAAATCGATCCCTGGTTGATTTTCGAATGTTGTGATATTGTATGGTATAGTGCGCTCGAATTGCAAAAACTGAACGTAATTAGTAATATGAGCAGTGGTGCATAGATATTCTAGGTAAGCGTGGCAACTCGAGACCTGCCAATCTTGTGTTGATCTACCTTGTTGTCGTCTATTGTTACATCTTCATCTGATTTGCTTGTTGGATCTTGATTATTCTCAGAAGTCCCCTTCCAAGACTTATATTTGTGATCGGTCTCTTGAAGATGATATTTTTTGGACCTTTTATTGATACCACTCTGGTTAGACCATCTGACCCTGAATGAGTATCTGTTATCCTTCTCAATGCCCATTTTGTAGGTGGAAGTTGTTCTTTCTTTATTAGAACTAGCTGATCAATCCTGAAGTTTGCTTTTGGTTCTTACCATTTGTGCCATTGTTGTAGACTGTTTAAGTAATCCTTAGACCACATTTTCCAAAATCCTTGAGTCATCTTTGAAAGCAGAGTCCACTTCTGTTTTGGACTTATGTTGGTTTTGTCTGACTCAGGAGGTGCAATCAAAGGTCTCCCGATTAAAGGATGTCCAGGTGTCAAAGCATCAAAATCATCTAAATCGCTTGACAGTGAAACAATCGGTCTGGAATTTGAACAAGCTTCAATTTGTGATAACACGGTGCTGAACTCCTCGTAGATTAGTTTTGTTTCACCGATTACTTTCCTTAAGTGACCTTTCGTTGATTTGACTACAGATTCCCAAATGCCGCCGAAGTGGGGACCGTAAAGCCATCTGTAGCTCCTTACTTAGCGTGTTTTGAGCTCCAACGAAGTTGGTACCGTTGTCACTGTATATGTTTAAAGGCGTTCCTCTTCTTGAAATAAATCTTCTAAATGCTGCCAGGAATGCTGCTGTTGCTAGCTCACTCACCAGTTCCAAGTGAATTGCTTTCATAGAGAAACAAATGAACAACGCGATATATCCCTTGTATGACTTGTTTCCTCTTCCTTTGGATACACGGATTGCAAATGGACCTGCTTAATCAATGCCCGTATTGAAGAATGGGGCAGATGGAATGACTCTAGCTTCCGATAACATACCCATTAATTGTTCTGATGCTGCTTTTCTGAATCGAAAACATTTTACACAATTGTGGATTGTTGTGCATACTAGATGTTTACCATCCAAAATCCAATATTTTGAACGTAATTGTGCTAGAGTTGCCTGTACGCCTTTGTGTAATACAAGATGGTCTGCTTCAATTGTGATGAGGTTTGAGTAAATATGATTTTTTGGTAGAATCAGTTGAAGCTTTTGATTCGACCATCAACAAACCATTTTCGTTCATAAATGAATTTAGTGACGATACATAGTTTGTTGCTTTTTCTGACGTTATTCGTTGTTTTGAGAAGTTTAATGTCGTCTACTGTTAGAAAACATGGTATCTCTCCAGGAACTTCATGTATTCGATTTTTAAGGACAGTAATAAATCTGTAGCAGTCCGATATAGTTCTTTGGATTTTAAGAGCCGATGAAAATCGTGAAAAGTCTATGAACTCTGGTTGAGGAGGTGCGTTGGTTCAAGCGCTAGTGGATAATTTGATGTTTTTAACCAACTTTGTCCTTCCCAGCAAAGCTTATAGTCTCGCAAATATCGTGCGTTCATGCCACGTGAAGCTACATCCGCGGGGTTTTAATTGAATTTTACACAATGCCTCTGACTTGGTTGTGTAAGCGACTGAATTTCAGGAATTCTGTTACCCACAAAAGTTCTGTATTTACTGGGATCGCCTTTTATCCATACAAGCGTTATCATCCACGCCTATAGGTAGTAGCGTTTTCTAAATCCATGGCATCTTAAACTATTTTTAATAACTTTGCCAATAGTACGGCACCGCATAATTTCAACCCTGGTAACAATATTTTGTTTTTATATGAGCAGCTTTGGTTTTTGCTGCTATCGTCAGAGAGTGATATCGCAGATCGTCAACGTAGAAATCGCTTAACGTTATTGTTGACGCGATTGGGTAGTTTTTTATTTCATCATGTGCTAATTGACATAAGACTTTAGTGACTAAATATGTTGCTGACGTGGTCCCATATGTTACTGTTTCAAGTTTAAACGTTTTGATTTATTTTTTTGGTGATTCTTTCCACAGCAGCCGTTGATAATTTTGATCTTCTTCATTGATTATGATCTGGCGGAACATCTTCTCTATGTCAGCTAAAATTTATGTTTTCTCCATCGCAATAGAATTGATATTAGATCCAGTTGTAACGTTGGACCATTTAACATTAAGTCGTTCAATGATGCACCGGACGTTGTTTTTGCCGATCCATCGAACACGACCCTAAGTTTTGTAGTCATGCTGTCTGATTTCATCACTGCGTGGATGTGGAAGATAATATGCTACAGTTGAGTCTTCCTCATCTTTTAGCATCTCCATTTGGCCATGTTGTTCATATTCACGCATAAAGTGTGTATAACTTTTTCTGAGATTTGGTTCTCTTGACAACCTTCTTTCGACTTGAAGGAACCTTGATATTGCCATGCGTTTAGAATCTCCCAAATGCATAGTTGGATTCTTCTGGAATGGGATACGTAATTCGTAGCGCCCATCTTTCAGTCGCCTGTGCGTGTCACGAAACAATTCCTCAAAAACTTCTTCTCGGGTTTTTTCCAGGTGGACCTTTATTTTCCGGAATGAATGTATGGACACCTCGATGGCCTTATGATCTCTTCATTTAGCAGCTCCTCAACTTGCCTTTCTTCTTAATTTTTTAAGGCCATGGGTTATGGGTAGGACCTCGAGTAGACAGCGTGGTCTGAGTTGGTACGAATTCCAACTTTAATTCGTGTGGTGAAAGTTAATTTTTTGTCTGGTTCAGCAAAAAGTTTGGGGCAATTACCTACAATAGTTTTAAGTTTAAGTATTTGATCTTGATTTAGGTGAGTGATCAGTAAATCGATTTTAATTAATATCTTAGGATTCATGCTGTTTGATTGGAATTTGAATGAAGTTTCCTCAATGAGTCGTTTCCGATTATTCCACTAAATGAGGTTAGAGTAAGTAAAATTTGAAATTTTAATTTTTCTGTATTCTGGTTAAATAAATCTATGAAAGTGTGATGGGTTATTTGGATGCTCCCTCCGACGGAGTTAGCATGAAACGGTTCTGGGTTTAATATGGGACTACGAACGTGTTTAGGTCTAATATAATTTTTATTTGAGCCAGTGTCAAATGTTCGTAGTAAGAGAGCACGAGTTATTTAGTCTAAAAAATAAATGTCGTCGATTTCGTCTGGTTGATCGTATGGAAGATCTTCGTAGTGGCCTACATATTACGGGAACGACTGTGTTGGCCAGCTTCGTCAGGATTTTGTTCGGTATAATAGACATGTTGAAGTTTGTTCGGAGGATGCGCAGGTTGAGCCGCGTTGAAGAATAGTCACTTTTGCGGGAATTGATTGTATCCTCCATTGCTATTGGTGGAAGTTTATAGGTGGACACCCAAATTGGGGTCTATATGATTATTGCGAGTGATTACGAGGGAAATGATTGTAGGAAAACGTTGGTCTATGTGGTTGTTGTAGTTGAATGAAAGGATTTGTTGGTATTCTAGGGTTATGCAATAGTTGTTGATAAAATGGAATAAGGAGATTTGGATTATGAGTGTTGATTCTTCTTGGAGGGGCGGACGGTGCAAATGGCTCTCTATGGTTACTGTGGTTGTAACTATTATTGTTCGCGTATTGTGTGCGAAAATCAACATTTTGTAATTTGAGGCAAAGATAGAGGGCATGTGGTAAATCAACTGGCTCTCTGATGCTCCGCAACCTTGACAGATCGCCTTTTAGTCCTCTTATAATTGTATCGAGTGCCTTGGCTCGATATGATTGTGTCATATTGATTAGACTTAAGACTTTTATAAATCGCCTTGACATTTAAATTTTCTTCTTTGACTTGATAGCATTTTATTGTTTTCAAACATTGTTGTTATTGCGTCAAAGTGATCGTTTAGGCTATAAAAGTTATCCTTAGAATTAATTGGAAACTTAAAAAGTTTATTAATTCGCTTTTAACTAATTATTATTTAGTGGTCTAAAATCCGAATGAAACAATTACCTGAGGCTCTCTACCAAACACAATTCATGAGATTGAGCCGAACACTCAGGGAAAACGCATCCACTATACTACTCGTCTCCTATCATGATAATGCTCGTCCACATGTTGCGGAGTTAGTCAAAGCCTACTTGAAAATATTCAATTGGGAAGTTCTACCCCACCGGCCGTATTCACCAACACATCGCCCCGTCTGACTACCACTTCACATCATCCGAAAATACCAAAAATTGGGTTAATTCATGAATTCCGAGATTTTGGTTGAATTCGTTCTAGTACTAAGTGAAAACTCATATCCTAACAGTCGTAAGCTCTAAAATGTGTCTTACAGCTTTTGATCTGTACAATTTTTGAATACTAAGCCCAGTGTTCATCTAGTTTTTAGGAGAAATCGTGGTTGTTAGTTGGATTGCGTTTAGTACAAAGCGAAAACGTCTTTCTCACGAGATGAAACCTCTTGGAAGTCTCTTGTGACGTTTTTTGGTCGATTTTGATCAGTATAACTTGTGACTACAGTAAGTAGTTCGGCTAATTTTTCCGAAAGTTTTTCCGTTGTTATAGAAGAAAGCATTTGTTTTGAAAACCACAAGTTTTGAAAACCAGGTCCAGTGTTTCCCTAGTTTTTCCGGAAAATATATGTTTGTTGGTTGCATTTGCACTAGTACAAAGTTTAAACACTTATCCTAAGAGCTTCAAGCTCTCTGAAGTATCTAAGGAAAAATCATTTTTACTTCTATTTTAAAAAATTTTTAATACAAAGCCCTGTGTTCCCCTAGTTTTTCTGGGAAGATCGAGTTTGCTGGTTGGATTATGTTTAATACGACATGATGTTTCCCCATCTATCCCAAGGGTTGCAAGCTTTTGAACCTATTTCAAGACGTAGACCCATTTTTTATTGACCCCGAACTCGATCAATTTTTGCAAAACTAAAATAAATGGGATTTAGGCGTTCACTGTATCGAGAATTGGCTCGCTCACAGAGATTTCCCACGAACATGGTATGTATGCTTAGTTAGCTTATGGCATTCGATACAGTGAAAGTCTAAATCCCATTTATTTTAGTTTTGCAAAAATTGATCAAGTTCGGGGTCAATAACAAATGGGTCTAAGTCATCGTATTAAAATGGGGATAATTTTTATTTGTTTGAACATTTCGAATTTCGTATTAATATATTTTTTGTCATTGTCATTTTCGAAGTCGCTGGTTTACTAATTGCGTATTTACGAGCAAATGATTTTCATAGCAAAATTTTCATTCAAAAGTTCATTTAAACTTGGGTATCGCTGCCGCATTTTAGCAGTCTCGGTTTACAGTAGGTTTGAATCGATTCTGATAACTTCAACGACTTTCAAAAAACACAAATAGTATACAGAAACATTTTTATCATAGTCCAGGGTTGTGAAACCTATTGGTAGCGAAATTTCTTAATACCTTACCTCGTAACGCCGACTCTATAATACCAAAGAAAAAATTTCTTGCACCGTATACATTTTCCACCTCAACCACCTTTTATTTTTCAGAATATAAACATTCAACAACAGTTCACTACTTATTTTCTGATATTTTTCCAATCATAACAAAAAAAAATAAACAAAGTAGAGTGGTACCAAATAAACAACATCCTTAACCATCTCGATATAATACAAGGAATACACTTTTCGACTCGCGGCCCCTTTTCTTTATTTTATTTGAGTCTCATCCCTCCCGATTTGAATCTTCTTGCTTATTTCGAACACACAACACAACACAGCAGTATTACAGTACATAACAACCGTGCTTATCATTTTAAATCGGTTTCTTTTTTTCTTATTTTTCAAATCACACAATTTTCACACTCAATCTCAAGACTCGTACAACACACACAGTAGAATTACCAACAACAAAATAACAACAGCGTGTACATGGAAAAATCTTCAAGAAACAATTTTCTTATAGTTATGGGTTGTTTTCATTCTTTACACATTTCCATTTGTGATTATACATAATACTTTCTTACGGTTAAGTGTGTGTGTGCTGTGTTGTTGTTGGGATTTTCCTTCAACTTCCTTTAATAATAGTAAAATTGAAAAATCGAATGAAAAATCAGTTAGAAGAAAATTTTTATTTTTTTGATGAAAATTTTTCTGTTTCTCGGTTTTTATTTAATTTTCCATTCTTATTTAGATTTTGCTCTCGTTCAAATAAATATTTATGTTCAATTGAATAGATAAAAAGGTGGGTGGTCTTGTCAGAACAATATCTACCTATAGCTCTATGTACGGAGGTGTAAAATTTGTGGAGGTGTCTCACACTCCCATATTACATTAATAGACTTGAGATAGTTGAATAATTAAAGGTGTATTAGACTGCGAGAAGATAACTTTAAGGTAATTATTAAAACGTGTTTCGCATTACAGTTATATTCGGGGATACAGGTATATTCGGTAAAATTGATACTAGAAAAATCAAAATTATCCCATTTCCTTCATAACCCTTTGTGATTATAATTTTTTAACTAGCTAATATTATATTCTGGAAAGGGATCAACAATATTTTTAATCTGCTTATTAATAAATAATATTATTACAGTGCTAATAAGCTGAAAAATTGTAATGGCAGATTATGGCAGATACATAGGCTGCCGTAAAAGTTTTTATAAAATGGTAATAGAAATAATAGAAAACCAGGGCTTTCGTATTACTTTTGTTTAATCTCAAATCAAAGGTGTCTCGTGGTTTGTTCCAGCTGTCCGAAACTATCCGTGATAAATTTGGTCTATGGCATGCTGTAGATAGCGGAAATTTCTCAGCGGAAAATAAGAGATTTCGCTACTCGCCGCAAGTGGCAGCACCATCACAAAAGAGAATTTTTTGTTACATAATTACCAGCGGACATTTTTTCTTCATTTTGTATCTCTTTCTTCAGTAACTAAAACAAAAAAAATCCCAGTGGAATAAATTATTAAAAGTGATCCTTAAAATGACAAATTGATTGATCTCCGAAGTAAAGGAACTCGGTAAATAAAATCTTGAAATTTAACAATATTCCGTCTTTCCGCTATTCTAAAAGAATGACGATGAAATTTGGATAATAGTATTGATCGGGGGTCCAAAACTTAGGACAAAGTTCTGGGATCTGTTCATGCTGGACTAAACTTAGCCATTTCATAACCAATCCTCTTGATTTTTTTTTGTATTAATTTATTTTCAATTTTTTACCAATATCTCAAAAACTTCTACTAATAACCAATACTTTCGGTTATTTTTCTAATAGCCTGGGGCATACTGGGGCTACGAGGAAAATTTGGTCAAAATTAATGGATTAGAATTTTCACTATAATTTTTTGATTTTCTGCGGCCATATAACTTATTTTCAGAAAATAAGTTATTTGCCGCGGAAAATCAAAAAGTTATAGTGAAAATTCTAATCCATCAATTTTCCCCAAATATCAGAAAAACAACCGAAAGTATTGGTTACTAGTGGAAGTTTTTGAGATATTGGCCAAAAACTGGAAATAACTTATATGGCCGCAGAAAATCAAAAAACTACAGTGAAAATCCTAAACCGTCAATTTTCCCCAAATTTTCCGTATGACCTAATGTATATGCTGCCAGATGAACCTCTTTTTACGAAGCGGAAAGAAGGGAGCTATCTTCCGATTGTCTGGTGTTTTCTCCTGATAACATCGCAACAATTACATCAATTAGCGTGTTGAGGTGTGGTATAATGGCGTCGAAGCGGACTTCAAATTGTTCTAATGTAAAGTGTAACTGTTTGTGGCATTTTGGATACGACTCCCAGAGCATCTGTGCACTAATACATCCAGTTGGTTTATGGGTCCGAGAAGTTTTAAAAACCTTCAGGTCTTAAATGAATAAGAATATTCCAACACTGGTGATAGATCTTACACCAGAACTACGTGTAGATTCCTTGAACTGAACTCACAGAAGTATTGTTAAGTTCATGAACACGCTCAGCCAGGCACGACACACGTCCGATTATGTGCAGATTGGCCCATCCATAGAAATCCATCTTCCATGAGGTCCTACTTTCATTGGTGCCGCCTTCGGACGCTATTTAGCGATTTCAGAACGTGTTTCAATTTTCCCAGTTTAGATTTTTTTTAATCATAAAATTTAGTTATTTATTCAATATTGCGACTGATTCAGAGATCATCTATGATAAGTAACCTGGTGGCGTCCCACATATGATATCTGCATTTTGATGTCGAGATAATCACGTGTTTCCTAACTTGTTTCTTTATCTCATCGATGACGTGTTCCATCTTCAAGACCCTATGAAGGTTGTCGTTCCTAATGTACCATGGGACATTCACAATCCCTTTCAGCACTTTATTTTGGAAGCATTGTATCATTTGCCTGTACAGAAGCAATTTGTTGTGTATTGAGAGCTCCAGTAAATTTCTTAAATTTGATGATTAACTCTTCTTTTTTCTTCTTGTTGCTTCCATCCACCTTAACTTAGCATCGAGGATCATGTCACGATATTTATCTGTGTTTGCTTATGGAATTTGGTCTGAGTTGAGAACCACGGGAATACAGTTTACATTTTGGCTTGTAAAATTAACATGTACTGATTTGGTTTCATTTAATAAAATGCGTCATTTTTTGGTCCAGTTCCTCACAGTGTTAACTGCATTTTGAAGTTTGCTTATAACTGTATCGCTTGCAAATGTTGCTACTGTAGTACCTTGAATATTCGATAAGTCTCTCGTATAAAGAATGAACAGAATAGGCCCAAGTACGCTATCTAAATTGGTGTGGTGGAACTAAACATCTCTCTTCTATTATAGGCTTAAGTCTCTTGAGCAAAAATTTTTGAAATATTTTTGATATGACCGGAAGTAGTGATATCAGCTGCATTAATTATTTGAACTAATTTACGCAAACCTCTCTCGGGATTGGCCTTCACATTTTGCCCAGTAATTAAGTCATAACCTGGAGCTTTTCTGATACTTAAGTTATTATTGATTTCAGTTTTCAGTTCCAATAAGATTACATGTCTTATGTTAAGATCATCTACTTTGTTTACGGCAGTTGTATTTTCATTTGCTATTTCTCAAGGCAACGGTTAAAAAGTTTCTTCCAAATGGGCGGCAAATAGAGAGACTTTCTGTTTGTCATTTGTAGACCAGGATCAGACATCATTTTTGATATACTCGTTGCTTTCCAACGCAATTAATCGTCATCCTTTTAGTTCAAAAAGACCTCGAAATCGCTTATTTATGTTTTCGTTCTTTATTTCCTTTATTAGTTGTTTAAATTTGTTGCACAGAACATTGAGGATATTTTTGTATTGCGGAGCAGGAGCTAAGACAAGTTCGCGATGGAGCTGTTAGTCAATGGGCAGTAAGAAGAAGCTTGAAGGAAGCCAACCTTACTCCAATACGGCCAGCTAGAGGTCCAAAATTGACAGCACGGTAAGCAATGGAGGTCCGTTTGTGGAGGACCGTTCTATTCACTGACTAATGCAGAGTATATCTGGTAGTGATAATGGTAGTGATAAGAGAGTGCGGGCCTACCGGCGTTTAGGAGAACCATTTTTGCGTTTCGTACGGCGGCGGCTCGTGCATAGTGTTGGCATATCGCTTGAGAGAAAAACGGATCTTGTTTTCATACTTGATGGAGGCCGAAGAGGAGGTCTGACCGCTAAAAGATATATCAAGGACATTCTCTTGGGTCATGTAGTTCCTTACGCAGGATATATAGGGGAAAATCTCATATTAACACATGGCAGTGCCCGCTGACACACAGTTCGAATCAGTCGGCAGTTCATGGATGAGGTTTGACTTGAGACGATGAAGTAGCTAGCCCTCTTTCCGAACATGAATCCAATTGAGGGTCCGAAACAAAAATCCGAGACCATCTAACATCAGTTAGCATGCGAACCATTGCAGTCACAAAGGGAGGGGCAAACTAAGTATATTTACCAATAAAATTAATTTTGTTTTGCTTGAATTTTTTGTTGTAATTTAAATTGAAATATCCCCAATAATTTTTTTCATAATCATCAATCAAGTACCGAACCAATTTTCATCAAAATAGTGACATTTTAAAGTAAAAATATTAGGCTTTCAAAAAAATGTGGTCCTGTGAAAATCGGTTGTCGTTTTAAAAAATTCGCCGTTCTGTGAGCGCTGAAGGTTTGCGTTGATTTTAGTTGCTTGCGAGTGTAGTTCTCTGACCTCCAGAAGATATTATTGTTGAATATTATTATTGAACGTTTCTTGTCCATGTACTCAGAGTCATGGTCACAGGTGACTGGTCAAATAATAGTCGTTCACAAACTCCGTTTATTATACAGAAGTCAAGAAGATCTGGTATTTTATTTATGTTATGAAATTCACAGTTGTTCTCACGCATTAAGTAACTCTTTTACTTTTGTGGTTGTAAGTCAAGATCCCCAATAGATATTCTTGCAACCAAAAAATTTGTATATCGTTTAACAAACTAAAGTTCTAGTGATTACTTTCTTGTTTTTATGCGGTAAAGAAATCGAGTCTAATTCAGCAAGGCTAATGTATAGCTATCTGAACTTCATACAAATTCTTTCAAAATCAAATTCATACAAATAGTTTTTAAGCATTAATTCATCCGGTGCCTTTCAGAAGCGAAAACTGGTCCATGGTCATCTCCGACTGTATGCTACCATCGGTTTATTATTGAACCATTGTACACGTAATTTCTTTGGTGCGATTGGAATTGTTTCTAGAAGATCCAAGATTGGTCATACGCAGCCAGTGGAGTTTCTCGTTGGTGGTGTTTCTCGATATATCGAGGGCGCTTTTAACTACGTGAAGGTGGAACCAATTAGGAAAGGATTGTTGTCACTTGAGATTGAATACCCAGTAACCCGGCAAATTATCACTTGTTAAAAGCAGAAGGATCCTAGCGGGTATGGGGGAAGCTTCCGTCAGAAGACGTGTTGTTCGGGAAATATCAGGAAAGCACCTGGGTACAATTCGGGATGTGATGCAGAATGCGTTATAAATCACTGCGGGTTGGACCAGCAGATGTGGATTGGGGATCGACCCATCTAAAATAGAGCTGGTCCTTTTCACTAGGAGGTATACAATTAATTTACTGATACGGCGAGATTTCTAGGGATTCTTCGGGACCATAAGCTCAGTTGGAAACCAAATACATTAGAAAGAGTGAAGCAGGCCAGCTGGTGCACTGGCTTTACACGGCCGTAGTGAGGCCCGTATGATGTGAGTGTATGGTGGCCAGCTCTAGCGAAATTGTCATACAGGAATATGATAGGGAAGGTGCAGAGAGCAGCTTGTTTGTTCATTAATGAGGGGCTGAAAGCGACATCCACTAGTGCCTAAGAGGTCATGTTGTACCTTCTCCCGTTGGATATTATCGGTAAGCAAATGGCGGCTATCAGTGGTTTCTGGGTGTAATTTCCGGCAAAAATGGCACTCAACTCTAGTCAATTCTGTAAGTCATGACGTCGTGAATTTGGATTATATAACACTCCTTTTGTGCTTTTGCAAGCGTTTTAAGGTGATTCTCCCCTCTAATCATTGTAATTTTCAGGAATTGATTTTTGAATAAAGTTCCCGCTATCAGACGATCGGACCCAGGATGCAGAAACCGTAATTCACAGAGAATGCACGGTTTCTGCGAGAATGAAATGCAAGAGCAACGCAAAGAATTAAATGAACAGAGACGTGCTCATATCGGACAAGTTCGCGCTGCACGAGCACCAGCTCAGGTTCGACAAAACGTAACTCGACGATGAAGTGCGGCGAACGTAGACTTGAATCGCGCTGCTTTCAATTATGACTCTACAATCGCCTACAAAGATCTTCGCAACGTTGATATTGGCGCATTGTATGCCGTGTGCCGACATTGTCACTTCCAGATAATGATTCTCAATGCGCTGGTCGGTTAGTTATTGAAGGTGAAGAAATGAATAAGGTCAGTTCCATGTATTTTTATACTTATCGATTGATGATGTGACAAGATGTGGACAATCATCTCTTGAGATATCGTCGATTGTTTCAACAGTATTGTTGGACCATTCCGTATTGCAAGCTTCTATCAAAAACATTTGTAACACACTACAAAGTTGAGCACTGCAACTCCATTAGGCCCATTAAATATGTCTAGAAATATGTTAACAAAGGTAGCGACCTGGCAGTGTTCGGCATTGCTGCTCCGGATGCAAATGACTATGTGTCAAGATTTCAATTGGGCCGTTATGTCAATTGCCATGAGACAATTTGGCGTATTTTCTCATTGTCAATACACGAACGTCAACCCACTGTTCAACATTTGAGGGTGCACCTGAAAAATGGACAACTTATCTATTTCACGGAAGCTAATGCATTACAACGAGCAGAACCACCAGCTATAACACTCACAAATTTCTTCGAAATTTGCCAAAGCGATTCGTTCGAAGAGGAATGTTTCCATCTTCGTTTGATTTTATTCCATGTTCGTGGTCCTACTTCGTTCGAATCGCTTCGTACAGATGGTGTGTTGTGCGCCACTTATGGAGAGGCTTGCCAAAGTCTGAAATTGGTAGGAAACGACTCACACTGGGACTTACTCGCCCATGCCACTGTTTCTGTGCCGGCAAATCAAATTCGTACCTTGTTCGCGATCATCATAGCTACGTGTCATCCATCGAACGCATTGGAATTGTGGAATAAATCAAAGGGCAAGATAGCTTTCTGATTTCATTGCTTTTGGCCACAACTCGCTCGAAGTCTCAAATAGCGTTAGCTGTTGTATCATCGGGAATTGCAGCCACAAGGCTGGACAGCGGCCGGACGGCGCATCTGCATTGAAGTTGCCGATGAATATCAGTGTTCTCAATGGCTAAAAATTCGGCAATGGCTAAGGTATTGTAAAAATGCAAAATCATCATGGAAGCGTTCAATCGAACGATAAAGGATTTATAAATAAACTCAAGACGTTTTGGTGGAGCGATGATTCTGCGGCCGGCGATTTTCGTCAAACGCTACCAGTCATTCCGAGATGTTTGGCAATGAATGGTCAAATTCCTGTTGATGTTTCAACCGGATTGATTTCGTTTCCTTCGAATTTTGGTATATTCAAGACGTAGAAGGAAGAGCTTTTCACGAAAGTGTTTCATCGGACATCTGCCAAAATGTGAATCAAGATTGGCTCAGCGAACGAACGATTTTGGCAGCGAAGAATAACGATCTAGAGAGTCTGAATTACTTAATTCAAACCCAAATCACTGAGGAAATGCATTGTTACAAATCCGCTGACTGTGTGACCAATCAAGAAGAAGCAACCAACTATTCGACCGAGTATACCACCGCATAAACTGATGCTCAAGGTCGGATCTGTGATAATCATGCTGCGCAATCCGAACCATCCGAGATTGTGTAACGAAATGCGATTGGCTGTGAAGAATCTGATGAACAACGTGATAACAGTATCAAGGGCAAATTCAAAGGAGAGTATGTTCTAATTCCGAGAATTCCTCTGATTCCAACTGATATTCCGTTCAACTTCAAGCGCGTTCAGTTCCCCGTTCGTTTGGGGTTCGGTATGATGATTTACAAATCGCAAGGTCAACCGTTGGAAGTGTGCGGAATATATCTGATATGTCCGTGCTTTTCTCATGGTCAGTTGTACGTCGCGTGTTCGAGAGTTGGCAAACCATCATCATTGTTCATTTACTCGTACGTGCCGGAGAATAAAAGAAAAAATATTGTTTACCACAATGCATTTTATTGATTTGGGTCTGTATTCGATTAAATTCCACGGAACGAAGTAATTTGGGGGGAAACGAAGTTCGCCGGGTCACAATATAATTGTTGTAGTGTGCTTTCCTCTTATGCAATCAAATAGTTCAATGATCTGTTAAGCAATGCCAGGTTTCGCTATAGTTAATAATAATTTTAAAGTTTAAAGTTTAATTTCTTTCCAAGGTTCACTGAGGTAGATAAGAAGTACTGAGGAGGTAAGGGGAGCGGATACTATGGGGTAATGACGGAGTGTTGATGACGGGGGGTAAATGACATGGAATATTGATGTTCGGTTAGGAGTAATGGCGAGACGGCGAAATCAACGTTGAATAATTGTCTTGGGAGTAATGATGGCACACGAGTATTGTGAAAGGTGTAATGTCCGGATTCGGGGTTTCAAAGTAATTTTATCTCTATCCAAACTGTATATGTGTTTATCAGCGTAGGATTCCGAGGTTTGGTTCTTATTTTATAGAAGAGAATGCATGAGAATGATTAGTATGGAAGGGCAATTAGAGTTCGGTACTAAAATAACAAAAATCCTTTCAAATCAAATAAAATTTAGAAGAAGAAGATTCTTAGATAGAAATTCTTTAGTTTATAAACCGTACCTTTGGGATTTGTGGAAGAACAGCAGCAAAAAATAAGCACCTCAAATTACACAAAATTTTGTGAAATAATTTAAATTTGACTAATTTTAGGTCGGTTTATGAAAATTTTTAAGCTTCCATTGCGAACTCCTATAATTTTTTATAGCATACGGACATATTAAAAACAACAACAAATCTTTGTGATACAACAGTAATTCGCTAAAATCACATGAAATTAAATGAACAATTTCTAAACTAAAGGTGCGGATGTAAATCGAGTTCTAAACGAATTTTAGAAAAAAGTTTAAGAATATGGCCAACTAGGAAGACACTAGATCTGTTCGAGTATTGCTATTCAAAACAGAGTTACCATAAGAGCGATTCATTAGAAATAGCATTTCGTTGATCGAATATTCAGAAATTAACTTTGTTTCGATCACTTTATGTAGTCGTTCGTAATATTACCAACGGTATACCAGTTCTTCTTAATATTGGACAAACCCTTTGATAAAGCGCAAGGTAATAATAAAAAAGTTTCCTTCTGTTATATTCCAAATTAAAGAAACCAATTCATGTTAAGCTATAAATTTCCCACACCAAACAATAAATTACCGTGCTTTTTGATCAGAACTTGAGGTTTTAATTAAAAAAAATTAAAATTGGTTTTACAGCCCAATTCTCAAAATTTAAATTCGTGTACAGAGCTCGGATTGATTATTATTTGATGTCAAACCAAAACAATAAACTTGAAATACCGAAATTTATGTAGTCTGTCCCCAATTTATCTCGAACATTCGTCCCCGCACTACCACATTCCTGCTAAATTATTGATAAATTTTTCATTCTGATGTTTTGTTGATTTTTTTCATTTGGTTTGCAGAGTCGAACACAATACGAAAAAAAAGAAAATTTAAATCAATCACTGCGTTTTACCCATCTATATTCACCGGTAGTTACTCTTCCTACGACAAAAAGGAAATTCCAAATTGAAATTTTAAACCATTTCCAATTTTAGGAGAACAAAAAACTCAAATTGTTTAGAATTAAAATGATGACATCTCTGCTCGGTATCTCTCTGGTATATCACTGGCCAAAAAAAAGGATCAATTTATTTCGGTTGTAAAACATAACATCATCAGAAAATGGATACCAATAACAACAGCATCGATATACAAACACAAAAAGGGAAAATTTTAATAGTTTTGTTGTTGTTGTTCGTGTTATCAATATTATCAATTCAATTATTTGTTGGGTATGCTATGCTGCTTGTTTGCTTGGTCAGTTGATTGGTTTGTTATAAATTTTTTATCTTATGGTGACGGGATAATTTATTTGTTCTACAATTTAAGGAAATTAATTATTTATTGTTTTATACATGACCAGATTATGAAAGTAACAGGGTCTATAGGTGATCGTGGTACTAGAACAGTTATTAAAATATTCTGTCGTAAAAGATGGAACGTAATGGAAGGACCTGGATGCAGGAATTTATAATGAATGTGGGTAACGACTGTGCAAAATGCTTTTTTGGTACTCCATCTACTCTCAAGATATCGCTTTTGCACTCTTTGAACCCTTTGTATTAAAATTTGCTGCGCTAGTGAAATGTCTTGTGAAGTAAGATTATGTTTCTTGATATTTCTTCAGTAGTGTGCTTCTCTCGCATTCCTAAACATGTGGAGTCATTAGTATTTCTGAGTTTAGTTTTGTGGCCATTACAACTTATGTTTTGGTAGCCATTCATACCATTTCTACCAAAGCTTATGATGTTCCCCTATCTTGGTTAGATAGAGTCTCGCGATGCAAAGACGGTAGGATTATCACTTGATTTAACATGAGACCAATATTCTTTCGGGCACTGTATTAGCATTTGTGGCGTTATATTAAGAACAAATGATTTCCATTTACTCGGGTGATCACCAAACCAAGATAAAACAATTGATGAATCGGTTTATTCGGTGCCTCGAATTATTACGACATCATTGTACTGACGAACATGGCCTCCGGTTGGTCTTTTGGCTGCTCTGACGATTATTTTGTGATCAACGGAAATTGTTGTCTCCAATGCAGTTTTAAACAAACGAACCAGCGCATTGTGTTCATGCACGCATTGAAGTTCTTCGATTATCTTTCGGTTTGGCGAATTAAAAAGCGGAAGACAATTATTTAATTTAGATTCGGAATTTCCATATGAAGGAACTTGGGAAGGAAATTTGAAGGAACTTGGGTTATTCATTCGCTGGGTGCCGATTAAGCAAAGACATAATTTTTTGGTCTAATTTTCGGGCCAGTTTCACATCGGTCCATCTATTAGATAAAATGAACCAGTATTTTGTGTCTCAGCTTTTAAAATCTACCACGTGTTATCTTGTGTTACCACCAACCAATTTTGTATCCCATAAATTATGTTGCATGCTCCAGAGTACATACATGTAGTATATGTGTGCTTTTCAGTTATTTTGGCTCTCTAAATATGCGACCCAAAATATGTTGTGAAAATGCTCTTTTAATATGTTGTTTGGAGAAATTTGTAAAAATTAAAATTAACAGCAACAATTTGTAAAATTTACATTGTATGTTTCTGTTAATAGGCGAGCTGGCTGTTATGGGTGCACAAAAAAACTCGTATAATGGATCTGGTATGTATATATGGTAATTTTTACAACAACACAATCCGAAAAAAGCTCTGCATACGTATTGTGTTCATTTTTAATTTAAAAACAAACAAAAAATGTTAAAAAATTCTAATTTACTTTATTGTTATTTAAAAGTAAAAATCGAGAGAGATATTGTCCATTTTATTAAATGATTTATACACGTAAAATAATAAATTGTGGTAAAAGCTTTTAATGTAAAAATATATTTATACATTTGTCTGCTGTACGTAGTGCTTTTATATAGTTTTGGTTTAGGGCTTTTACACAACAACTTGTATACACCAAAAATTTAGTATTCATTTATTAAAGAGCTTACCTAAAAAAAATATTTCCACTGTAGACTGTAAGCTTTATTTCGGATATATTGATTTGCTTTATACCAAAAAATAAAATTTGCATATCAAACAGCGAACGTAAATTCAAATCAATGTGATAATGTTGGTAACAAAAAAATAATCAGAAAATGAAAATTTAAATTGATGAAAGTAATGCTTTATTTAAGCGCGTATATAAAATAAAAGTTTCTTTGAAAATTGGAAAATTTTCATTATTATTTGCCGGTGTATGCGGAGGCATTCAGCTGAAAAATAAAAAAAAAACTGTCTCCATTCATTGGTAAACCATACTGATAGCGATACGAGAGTGTTGTTGTTGGTTGTACATTATGGTGACGGGTTTTCGGATATTTCGGCGGCGGTCAATTTTTTTTAGTTCACCCATCGGCCAAGCTTACGTCAGATTAAATGAGTCACGAGAACTTTCGCCCAGCTAATTAGCCGATCAATTTTCTATTCTCCATAACATTTCCTCTCAGATGGCGGCACACTAAACATGGAAAATATCTTTACACTCTATTTTATGACCGGAAATTTTAACCCTCCGTTACTAACGATCGGTCAAATTGACCCATCTTTAAAAAGCCCAATGTTCTAAATAATTAAACGCCGAGTATAATTACACATAAAAAATAAATTATATTTAATATTTTATTTCAGTCTTTAGAAAATAAAAATATATATCACCAAAGCTTGCAAAAAGCTCTCCTTCGCGTCCTATCAGTCAGAAGTTCAATAGGTTGGAATCGCGTTGAAAAGCTTGAATTGTGAGCGAAAAAATATTAATCACAAATTTTTTTGGGTATAAAGTATTTTTTTCCAATAATTACCTTTGAAATATGGCTAAATCTAAACTTCTGAATTACCTAATTGAAATTTTCACAAAGAGTGCAGATACCAATCAAATGGCTTCCACAGATAAGTCTATTGCATCTGGAGCAAGTTGTGTTTGTCTTACGATCTTGAGTCGGTTGACAGAGTTGGCATCTATCGCGCTTATTCAATATGGGTTTTTTTGGCGAAGGCTCGAACAAGCCAAGCTAAAGCCTGGGTTTTTAAAGATAATTTCCGTTTTTTATGTTGTACTTGAGGATTCTCGATGGATAATATAACTATTCGGCTATTTATACTTGCCAAATTTAATAAGTATCGATCGGTAGTATCGACGCCGCCCTTAGCGCTATTGTAAAATTCGATTATTGCCGGGAAAGATTTTGACCTTTCTGATATTTCGCCTGTTCTGTGCATCGTAGATAGTAAGATCAGTCATTTGTTCTTTTTTGGTACGTGTAACAGTATCGTGGCTTTCTTCTGGTAACCAAAAATTGTAGATTTATTTGCACGATTTTTGTAATGGTAAACGACGGTGGCAACACTCGTTTACTTTTTTTCATTGTGCCAAGTAATGTGTTTTTTCAAGCAGCTCTAGTGCCAAAGGGTAGCTCGTAAACCAATTATCTACTGTGACATTACGTCCAACGTTTTGCAAATGTCTACAGTAAACTTCCAGTGTAGATGTGTAAAAAGACACGGAATCAACAACAGAGAAAATTTGTATCCACATCTTCCACGAAAGCTTTCTAATTTCTCGTCTACTGTAATAAAACAACCCACACTATAATTTTGCAGTCCATTTTCGTTGAATTTTTCGAAGATTTCACGAATTGGGGCGAGTCTATCACCCAAACGACGTCCTATGCGAGTTTCGATGTTGTCAAATCGAATGCACCGCATACGAAATTGGGAGCGACTATAGCTCATGGTTGCAGTAAATATTTCCAAACCTGTGCTGTCGGTAGCCCACAAATCTCGTACATGCACATGCGATGATTTATGCAACCCCGATAGATACAACAATGGTGGTTGCAGCATGTTTCACGTCCTTATATTTTGTTTGTTGTTTTTTTATAAATAGATTTGTGTGTTCCACAATATCATTGATGAAAGTAAAGAATAATTGAAAACTTTCTAAGGGTGTTTTTCTAAAGGGAAAGTGCCCGTGTAGATTTAAATGCGTATTTTCTCCATATTGAACCATCTTTACCCACTAAATCACCATCGGGATCATCATATTCGTGGTTATTCCAGCGTCATTATTCGTCGTTATTTTGGATCAAGTTTCAGCCCTGTTTTGGAATCATGATTGCTAAATAGCTCTAAGTCTTCTGTTTCACTAACATCTGACCCATCGACAGGGCCTTCCTCCTCGCTGTCTAACTCGGCTAAGATAGAACGTAGGTGATTTTGCTGACGCTCATAATCATCCATTATCTAAAGTTATCTAAATAAATACTTATTAATTATTTAGTAACGTGGGTCAAAATGACCCAGACACTTTCTAAAATAACTACCCACCTCCTTCGAATTGCAAAAGCACACTAAAAAATATTTTGATGTGACAAGTGGAGATTGAGGTTAGATGCCAAGTAACATGAAGTTAATTGCAATTCGTTTTCTAAGTTTTTTTTTAAATTTTCATCGCAATGGGCCAATTTGACCCAGACGTGAAGCTGACATAATGATACTCGTAAATTAAGCAGATACGACTTTTTGTTAAAGTAGAGACGGGAAAGTTTTGACGTTCAAGGTATTTTTTTTTATTTTTTTTTTATTTGGCACTAGCTCCAAAAATTTGGTACCATATGGCCCGTTTCAAAATTTGCAAATTTAATTTTTACATTTTTCTTATATACGTTCATTCCCATTCGTAATAATTCAGTCAAACTATTTGCACTCAATAGAACATCGAACATTTGTCTGCTCTGGTTAAATGCAGAGCATTTCAGAATCAAATGTTCGATGTCCTCCACACCCAAACAGCTTTCTCATAATTCACACACAACCAAATTGCATTTCTTCAAACATTCTTTCCAATTTCCATGATTCAATCTCACTCGTTCCATAGTTCTTAACATTCTAGTACCTCCTTTGAGCACCTTAAAGAACGGTTGCTTCAAAGGAGAAGTAACCAACTCAAAGTACTTCTTACCTTTCACCTGACATTTTTCAACAAACTTTTTCTCCTATTTTCTCCACAGATTCACCTGAAACATGCGAAGTATGTCTCTGGCATCCATGAATTCATATACATTTACATCCTCAATCAAACAACCCCGTTTCGCAAGCATATCGGGTGTTTTATTACCTTCAATCTGCAGGTGTGAAGATATCCATTGAAGGATGACCTCCCTCCCACAAGATTGAAGATACTTATACAGCATTTTGCACTCCGGGAGTCAGAGAATAACACTATTCTCCTTCTCCCTTGTGTCATTGCCAACTTGATCCCTTCCATAATCCCTATCAATTCTGCATTCATTATACAGATACTGTCATGCACTCTTACCATTTTCTCTTTCCTCATTGAAGGAATATAAATTCCGACACCTACTCGATCATCATTTACACTTGCATCTGGTATATACTTCCACACGTGCAACGTAATTCATTCGCATTTTTCAAAATTCACTCTTAACCGATAACTCATTCATCATTGCTTTTGTTGTGTCACCAAACTTTAACCGCACTATTAGATTGCTCGGAGTGACTTTCGAATTTGCCGGACGAATCATGAAAAATATGTTAATATTTTTCAAGATTACCAGTGATTTTGTTGTCTTTTTGGAAACCGTCCCTCTTTGCAATCTCCCTTTCATTTCATTCACCAATTTATTGTCCTTAGTTAATATTCGCACAGTATCTCGCACGGTGATCCTTTTCCTCGTATAATTAAGAGGCGAATCACCCAATTCAGACCACAGAGTGTGTATTGGTGTCGAATTGATCGCTCCCAGTACCACTCTAGCACACGCTTTAGTTGACACTAGCGCCTTTCGTAATATATCAGTCACACCCGGATGAGCTCCCCGTTTCGGTTTGCTCACCCTTTTAATCACGTTCAGCCTACTCTTACAATTATCGGTCAACTTTTTCTTATGCACTTTGAAACTCATTCTTCTGTCAATCCAGATTCCCAAATACCTAGTCAATTTCACACACTCAATTCTCTCATTATATATTCGCACTCACTCGCAATTTATACTCAAAATCAATTCACTCAAATATTCGGTTACTTTTGGTTACCATTCGGATTCTTGAGCCCGACTCAAGGCGTCCTCGATGGTCCTCCCCTTGCCCATCAGGACAAAGTCATCTGAAAATTGCAAAATGACTTTGCCCGAGAAGTTACACCTATGTATCGAGCTCGTGTACAGGTTGAAGAGAGTCGGTGAGATTGTACTGCCTTGGAGGAGGCCCATAGTCACCGCTCCTTCCAACCTATACCCTCTACCACATAAAACTAACTTTCTCTCATTCATGAACTCATAGACCCATTTGCAAATTTTCCAAGGAAACCCCAAGTCCATAAGGATCTGATAAAGTATCCCTGGAACCACGTAATCATATGCTCTTATTTTCATTTTGTTCTTCCCACACAAAGTTTTCTACACATTCCTTAGCAGAGTGGTTGTGACGAAACCCAAAGGTGGTTTCCGCCAACAAATTTTCTTCATTCACAAATTTATTTGTACGACCTTTCATCATACCATTCACAATTTTAACAAATAAATACATTCAACATACATCGCGATCCCTTTTAAGAATAGGTACCACTCTGCTTTCCTTCCATTTTTCCGGTATCTGAATACTCATCCATACTTGATTAAGAATTCGAAGCAAGGCCGCCTTGGCTTCGAATTCTAATCTATCAATCATTTTATAACTCACTCTGTTAGTTACCGGGGTAGTAGATTTGGATATTTCTAAAACCCCTCGGAACTCTTCCCATTCAAACTCCTTACACATATCGTTCATAAATTCATTTTCATTATCAGGTAACGAAACTTACTTCTCTCTCTGTCAGACGTAGACAACACTGGAGTTGCATAGATACTAACAAATAACAAGTTTCTGTCCAGATTCCGAGTTTTGGCTGTGATGACTTCAATGTGCTCAAAACGCGGTATGTCACAAAGGACCAGGCTGATATTGGCACGTGCCAATATCGCCATCCCGCCGAAGCCATCAGCCCTCGGTGTTTGCATATAATCGAAAATATTTGGCTTTCGCCCCGGGAAATGTTAATCTATCTACAGTTTTAATTTTCACTATTTCTACTTCTCGTTTATATACTCGATATTCCGTACTGTTGCTGGTGTGTGCCTCTTCCAGGGTTGGAATAACCAATTTGAGGTGTTCAGAAAAATGAAAATAAGTTCACGGCAAAACTCGAAAAATGTCTTGAATGACGGAGAATAGTGTACAATATTGTGTTACATTTTTTTTTAATTTATGGCCGTTAAGTTGGTCAAATTGCAGGCTTGTGTGATATATCTGTTTACGAAATAACTTAATTTTATTAAGAAACCAACCTTCAAAAAATCCATGGAGTCGTTGGCAGGTCAATTGGAATGGGCAGTAAACTACTTTTGACATAATTCCATCTCTAATTTATTGGTAGCAAAGCATTTCCCAACCATGCTTGAACTTGATGGTATACCCGAAATGAATGCTGGTCTGCTGCTGCTATGGTTGGTGGAAGACAAGCTAAATCGAATTTAGAATGTAACTGCAGATTACCAATTACTCTGTTGTAAGCAAGATATCTTGCTTCTTCTAGTGGAGTCTCTTTGGTTTGCAAGAATACTTCAGTTCTGCATTGGTCTGCAAAAGCTTTTAGTTTTTCTTTGCTGTACAATGCTGATGTTGTATCGCATCCGGTAAAAGCATGAAGAACTGGAAGCAGGTCGCTTAATGAAGACAGTCGTGTCCTCTCTGCTGCGAAATCATACACAGTCTTCGATTTGGGGCAAATCAGCCAAATTGTTTGACGTGCTGGTGAACATAAAAACACAAACAGCTGAGGATGTCCAAGTCCTCTACAGCAACCGCCACCTGATCCCCATAATTTGCAAAGCTCACAGCTAGCAACAGCTAGCAACGGCTCACAGTTTGCCGAAGAATTTCGATTTATTATGGGTGTTTGAGAGAAATTCGCTTCAAGAAATTGTGCACGTCATAATGCTCTCTACTTCGATGTTTGCTGAAATTTTGGCAATGTTTTGTTCTTCTCCTTTCGTGGTGGCGTAGTCCGGATAACCATCAAACACTACCGTTGTGTTTCCGCTATAATGTTTTAAAGCATAATCAGCATAAATTACTAGAATCGTGCCATACGTAGCTGACTTTGGCCATGCTATCGAGTGAAGCAGAAGGCCTCCATCTACAACAAATTTGCAATTTGTTGCTTTGATTTGATGCTTGATTTTGTTCCCTTTCATAGGAGACCGTCGCTGAGAAGCAAAGGTGGAGCTGAAGCCAATTCATATTTAAAATATAAGACTGCAACTCTTTCGGACTTTTGACGACAAAAACAATTCGATGAAATAACTGCAGCGAGAAAGTTTCGTTATTTATTTGTATTCCCTGAACCTAAGGTGCAATTGCAATAACGTTGTGTTTTCTTGCGTAAATGACGTCCTCAAAACTCTTACCCAATGTATTATGCAGGAGCATTTCACCTTTATCCAAAGCACTCTCACAGGTGATGTTGGAATCAGCAACAAATCCAGTTGACAAACTGACAAGATCACAAGCTCGATTCCGAAATGGGTAATGTTGGTGAAGCCATGAAATAAATTTGTTTTTGTCCAGATGGTCTCTTGCTTTCCTACTGCCTCGGAGTTCAATATGTTATTCGTAATGGCTCGTCCTCGAGATAATCCTCCTATCGTCTTCATTGATCGCATAAGTGATTGTTCCATACACATGTTCGTCCAAATACCGCTCCATTGCACACTTTTTCTTCTTATCGAAAAATATTTCTCTGAAAATTTTTTGTACTCTTCATCGGTCAGCTTGGCTAGCAACTCCTTCATTTCCTGTAAATACAAATGAGCAGATTTTTCGTATAAGTTATGACCAGCAGAATGATAATATGCATCTGCTAGTTGCCAGTCCTCTCAGCTCGGATATACTGCGGCACAATTATTACTTGCTCAAAATATTGGAGCCAAAGTTTTCATGTTCTGTTTGTTGTTGTTAGTCTGTTGATGTTCTGAATCATGACACATATCAGGTGACATGCTGTTTTCTATCAGTTTCTGATACGTTGCCATGACTTTCGCAAATTTCATTACAGATTTCAAATCTTCTGAATTGTCCATAGTCAAATAATTTAATGCTAATACCGCCAGTATATGTGCTCAAAGCATGTCCTGTAAGGTATGAATTCTTCTATGCTATTAACAACTGCTAAGATGACCGTATCATTCGCAAGCGTCGCTATGTTAGTCTCCTCTATCGTTGGCTGGTCAGAGGTGTATAGAACATATAAAGTTGGCCATAGAGCGCTACCTTGTGATACTCCTGCTGATATTTTCTTTATTTCTGCGTGTTCGCCATCTAATTTAATTCGAAAGTGTCGGGTAGATATGCAAGATTTTAGAATTTCATAAAACTGCTTTGGTAAGTCTCTTTGTAATTTATAGTCCAAACCTTAATGCCATACTCTGTCAAAGGCCTGTGCTACATCCAAAAAGATGCTTGAACATACTTTTTTATTTTCAAGTACATTTTCAATTATGTTTGTAATTCGGTGTACTCCTTGTATTGTTGAATGGGTTTCTCTGAAGCCAATTTGATGCGGAGGAATAAGATTTCTTGCAAGTTTTATTGGTTTGAGTCTCTTTAGGAGTACGAATTTTTGTCACGTGGTTTGTTTGGTTTAGGTATCATAATTACTTCTGCGACTCGCCATTGTTTAAGTCTGAACGCTGCGTTAATGATTTGGAGTAGTTTACTTTTTCAGAAAGGGCTTTTACTATTTGTCCTATAATTAAGTCATATCCTGGAGATTTCTTTACATTTAGGTTGAGATTGATTTCCTCTTTTAATTCTTGTAATGTGACAGGAGATATATTGTAGAGGTGGGTTGCAAACCACGAAGCTTTTTGCTTTGCACTTCTAGCCCATGTGCCATCTTCATTTTTTACTGGTGGAATTTGTAGTTTAGGTCGTTTTAAACTTTTTGTCGCTTTCCAAAGGGAGTAATTGGTATCTTTTTCCCCAGTAAGGTCAATCAAGTATTCATTAATCGATTCGTTTTTGATTTCTTTAATTAGCAACTTTAGTTTATTGGATAAACAATTTAGAGTTGTTTTATATTCTGGCGCTCGACTTCTTTGCCAGGCCTTTCTTGCTTTTCGTTTTGCTGCAACCAGTTCCCTAACTTCCAAACGATAAACAGCATTTCAGCGCGTTTTCTTTGAACCTGAGGTTGTACTACTCCACGCCGCTTCTAATATACTGTTGTTTAGTTGTTCTAGTACTACTTCTAGCTGTATCGGATTTTTAATTGGCACCTGAAGATCAATATTATCCTCAACAAATATCTGAAACTTTTCCCAGCAGGTTTTTTTAGTATAAAAACCGATCATTGTAATTTTCCAATGATCGGTCCTTTCAACCGCCATAGTGATCAATCCCTCTGCAGCATCCTTTTCGGAGATATTCGAACAATCAATCGCGAAATCGACTTGTCTAATTAACCGACCGACAGTGTAAATCCGAGTGTTCTATTAACCGATGTGTAGCAAAAGCGTACTTGTTCCTAATGTGGGAATCGACATCTAAAAACTTTACGAACATTTGGGGGCGAGTAAAAATGCAGTTTATGTGCGAAATCTCTTAACTCCTAAGAATACTCTTTTCGGCAGACTTTGTCCAACGACATTGATTTTAAATAATAACGTTTATTTTTTCTTTGCAGGAACAACTTCGGAGGTAGAAGCCGAACACAAATTTGTATCAGAAAAGCTTACTGATGCGGGGGGCCTATAAGATGAATTCAAATTTATAACAAAAGGGCCTAGTGATATCGAGGGTCTTTCAGTGTCGAAACTAAATTCGAATTCATCATTAAATCCATCGTTTCGTTCACTCTCACTGGAAATTCTTGTCGACCAAATAATTCAAAATTTGGTATAGCAATACTTCCCGAAATTTTAGGAATGAATCGTGATTAATGCCTGATTTACGTTATAAAAAATTATGTAAAACAGGACCGGTTTTCTACCCACCCGCCGTATTTAGCAGGCATAGCTCCTTTAGATTACAACTTATTCCGGTCGATTGAGTCGTCTTTTTCTGGTTGCGGTTCTGTTCTCGCGCAAAGATCGAAAATTGGCTTATTGATTGGATCACCTCAAAAGACCAAGATTTCCTCAGAGAGGGAATCCGTAAATTGCCTGAAAGATGGAGAAAATGGAAGATGGATAAATAATTCTTTCATTAAACAAGCAAATAGGTTTTATTTTAATAAAAAAGAGCGGAGTCATATTCACACACCCAATACTAAATAACAACCAATAACCGACCACACGATTTGAGAGAAATATCGAGACCCGTCCAGGAAGCTGTGACTTAGTTCGAGTAGCTACCGTAAAGTACGAGAACAATATCTCCAAGCGGTCAATTGTGAAATTGTGTAAACTACCAATACTCGCAGATCAAAACGAGCATTAGGTGACATAATATATAGGCGTTCTGTTAAGTGGCATGTTTGAGATCAGCATCAAGTCACCATCAATCGAGAAATGCCAGTCTCTACTGGCATGGAAGATGGGTCGGCCCGCACTCCGCAGGAGGTTATAGTTGTGTTCCATTGCATCACAGATAACGCAAAACTTTTAACCACTGTGCCGTTTGGTCGGGCTAAACAAATATTAAAACAATTAACGCCTTGTTCATGTTCAACTTGAACATTTTTCAAAATGTTGACTTTCTCTTCGGATTCTTCATTTTCCAAATCCAGTTAACCCCGTTAATCCCTTTGGGGACGAAATATTCGGTTATCCACCCGTTAACTTCATGTTCAGAAAATACTACGTTAGCCGAAATTTTATATGGTAAAGACCATTTTGGATTAAAATTTGCAGTTCTGTCTTTTGACGCTCTATTACGGATTACAATTAATGGGATATCATCGTCGGAGTCATAATTGGAGGTAGGCTTTCGAGCACTCAAAATCGTATTCATTTGATTTCTTGTTCAATTTGGTTAAATTTATTACGTTTTGGTACATTGGCGGTATAGTTTGGCGGAAGTATAAATCCATCAAAACTACTTAAACTACTTAAGTCCGTTTTGTTTCAAAAATGAGCGAACCTAAAACAACAAAAAAATATATTTTTTAAGTTTTTGTTAAGTGTAGCAAGTAAATCAAATTACCGAATTTCTTGCCTCCGTAATGGAATCCTTTTCAAGCCATTCTTTCAACAACTCTGAGGTCATCCACGCATTTTTGGATTAGCGATAAAAAGTTTAAAAGCTCTTGGTTGTTTAGTTTTTCCGATTACAAAAGGTTGTAATTTGTAGAAACGTTCAGGCCTGGTCTTTTTGGGGAACAGGCATTTTATTTGGAAGGATTCTCCGAAATAAACCAGATTAATCCGCATTGTACATCTAATCGAATGATAAATTCAAGTGTTTGATTTTATCACGCAACATTTTTGCAAGTATCGAGTATTTGCAATTATCAAGAGTTGCTTTCATCGAGTTTGTACTGTATGTCGTATAAAAATGTTGGTCAATTTACACTATTCTGTCACTGATGGTGATAACTTGAGTTAGGGAACGGGTTACGTTCCATTTCTTTCTCCAAAAGTCGGTAATTTTAATAGCTCGGCTGAGTTCGAAGATGAGGATCATCCGGCCTTTGACCTCCGATATAAAGGGTGTCCCAATAGGAAGTTCAAATTTAAAAATTTAATAAAACAAAAACGGCTTAATATATTTCCAAATTTATTTTTTGTTTGAAAGTACAATCCTCCTTCAATAGTGGCTTTCAAATGATCAATTGTTTGTGGATTGTCCGTACAACACTTGTCCTTCACGGCACTCCACAAATAAAAAACCAAAGGCGTCAAATCACAGCTGCCTGCCATCCAATTCACGGCACCATTTCGGCTGGTAATGCGGCCATCGAATTTTTGACGCAGTTTCGCTATTGTAATGCCCGATGTGTGGCATGGCGTGTACCATCTAGCTTGAACCAAAGGTCCTCCAAACCAATATCTTCAAGATATGGCCACAAAAAAGATGTTAAAATGTGGCGGTAGTTGATTCCGTTGACCATAACGGTCGCGCTAGCGTCATCTTCGAAGAAATGCGGCCCAATAATCCCGCCACGCCATAAACCGCACCAAACAGTAACACGCAATGGATGCATTGGCTTCTCCACATATCCTTGTGGATTTTTCGATCTCCAAATGCGACAATTTTGTTTGTTTACGAACCCACCGAGATGGAAATGCGCCTCGTCCGAAAAGATGACTTTTTGAGCAAAATCCTCATCAATTTCGAGTTTGTCGCAGGCCCACACACCGAATCGATATCGAAGCGGATGGTAACAATTCTTCAATTGCTGAAATAATTTACTGTTACTGTTTTACTGAGTTTCTGTCAAAGAAAGACACCCAATATAACAGAAAAGGTAAAAAAGTAGTTTTAGCCATGTGGTTTTAGGCCGGCGAGCAGAGTTGCGAAGTTTTCTTTTATTATTTTTGATACTTTTTGATTAAAACGAAAACTTCTCTAGGCGCGTTGGACAATTTTTTTGGATGGAATTTTTTGTTATTAATAAATTGGATGAAAGTTCTTGATTTCAGAAGTCTCATTTGCTTAGGAAACGTCGTAAAATACGCTTCTGTAAAAGTGGTATCCCACACTTTGTCATCTGCAACTTTAGATGTCTGCGTCTAGAATTCTCTTCGAATATAGGGCAAATTACACCTTCGGGATCTTTATACATGTCATCCCAATCTTGTGCTCCTCTAATATGAAGAAGAAGCATTCTAAGGCTATACCGCACAGTGTCATTAAAGAGAACGCCGTACATTCTTGTTATGGCTTTATTGGCACCCCTTTGTCGGGGTTCCCAATAGTTTATTACTCCACGTTCTGTGTGGAAGGTTAGAGTCCCTCTGATTTAATTTAAACCAAGCTGCTAGCGTGGTTTCCTTTTCTGTAGCCTTTGAAGAGCTGCTAATACCTCTCCAGGTCGGAAGGTCGGAAGCCAGGACGGTTTGGAATGAAGCTGGAATGACTCCAGGGAAAGACATGTGTTCACAGACTTTTGAAAGAAATCAAACGGGGTGTTGATGTGTCAACATGTGTCCATTTGGCAATATCGTCATTCTTTTTGGAGGCTATTTTCGGCAGACATTGCTAATCGTGGAACACATTCTTACGAGGTCTCCAATGTGGCGTAATATTACTTAGATCAAATTGATTGAGAAAATGAGAGCTATAAATGACTCTCAACATGCTGAGAGGCTAACGTCCCTCTGTAATGGCACACTCACCAATGATCAAAGTCTTGAAATACCTCAACAGTGTATTTGCAATGACTCATTAGTGGATGCAATATTCACAGGTTCCTGTAAGACTGGCTTTTGCCATGACTATTGAAGTGAAAGTGGGACTGTATTTGTCACAACCCGTATTTGCTCATGGGCAATGAGTAATTATACACTGCCTTTTCAAGGGTAAAAATCTTTGAAAGAATCAAAGTTACATTCAGAGCGACTGAAGAGCAGGATAAATTAGTTCCCAATTGTGACATTCACGCGAAATGTCGTTTACACAGACGTTTATCAAATTTTAAAGAACATTGGGCGTGGTCCAGAACATCAGGGCCAGGTGAGTGGTGGGTGCCCTTCGACACAAAAATGTGTCGAATGTTCGCTTTAAACAAATTCTTGGAGCACGTTTTTTTGGTGTTCCGTTCAAAACATCAATTTTTCGTTTTTTCGAATTTTTCAAATTTTTAAAATTTGAAACACTGCGTAGCCCTACACCCAGTCATGTTACTTTTCCGTCCGCAATTTGCCACGACGCATTTAGTTTTCGATTTAAACATTTAAGTGGCAACCTTTGGTTTGATATTCTGAAACATATTCATCTTGATCAAATTACAACTAAGACAATTTCATCCCACTTTATTTGCTCCATTATATGTAAGGTACTATGTTGTCTTTATAGAAGCAATAATCATAGATCAAAATAATATGTTGGCGCCATGTGTTCTTAATAGATTTATTCCGAATTCGAAATCAATTTATTTATACGAGTCGAGTGTTATTTTATTGAATTTTAATGAGACAACATTATTAGTATTTACGAGTCGTGCTCACTTAATATTTTCGCCACCGTCTTCATATGCAAGCACCTTTTCAACCAGATGCGGGTGGAGTGTTATTTACGATTTGAATACTGTACACGAACACGTAAACAGTCCCATCCATTGTCTATTTTATATTCTATAACCATCATGATTTTTAACATCTGGATTTTACAAAGGCCACATAAAAAAACCAAATTCCATAACATCATGAATAATTTTTTGACACGGGTCTCCTGAATAAATAATATCCATAATATCGTGTATGCGAGTATCAAGCCAAAAAGGAACTACGTTATTATTCTAATCAAATATATCACCTTTAAATATTTAATATGTATCTATCCGGAACATAACAAACAAAAAACCATCCACCTTTCGTCTAACTTCAGAAATCAAAATACTTTTATGTAAATTATTTATCCAATATTCTACAATTTTATTTTGCTCCTTGATCTTGTTACTCATCCCACAAAAATCGAACAATGCCTCTTCTACTTATGTTTATTGTTTATTTTCGAGTATATACGTCCTTATCGAAGATGCAAAATTATACAGTGATGGAAATTTGTGTTGGACTTGAAAGCTAAAAATTGCTGTACTAAGTAATAATAAAGACATATGCCAGTAGTAAATGTCGAGTTCAACATAAATGCGGAATTCATTGAAAACCCATTTTGCTCAAAACCCAATCGACTGAAAATGGCTTAAATTGTGTTCAATCAAAATCGGCTTTAATAATTGCGTTTTCCCATTAAAGTTAAACAACTTCTAAAATTACAGTTCAGGAACTGCTTAAAGAATCCAATTCAATTTTATTCGAATTTGAAACTTATCGTAATCCCACTAGGCAAATAGAGTAACATGTTGCATGTCGTTTAACGCAGAAAGGCTCATCATCAAAGATTTTCGCAAAATATAAAAAATTTTTGCTGAAATTTCGGTTGGAAAATATCGCGAGTCCTGTACATGATTTGTTGCCATCTTTCTGGCCAATGCAAATGCACATAAGCCGTTAGGCACATGCCGTTAATATTGTTAAACAAAACGTTCACCAGATTTTTTTGCAAATTTACCTGATGGCTGAACTTCTTGATTTCTGCGTTTGAAATTTTTTTGATCTAGATTCCCAATCAATCTTTTGAGACTGGGAAATTTTACATAGAACAGCGTTAACAGTTTATTAAATTTATGTACCGTTTGCGTCTAATTCGCTTTTGAATAAATTATACTGAATCTTCCATTAAGAGCCGTCATTTAAAATTTTTTTCTTTTTTTTTCAGGTATGTAATTTTGAATCGTTCGTTGACACTTCAGAAGTAAAAGCTACCCGATTAACGAGAATGGAACGATATACACGAGAACAACGCTGAAACGGTTTGTAAAGTGCTTGCTGCTTTTGAACGTGATGATGTACCTCATCTCCTCCCTCGCTCAACTATCGTTAAATTAATCAAAAAATTCGAAAGCCTCGGAGAAGATAGGGATGTGAAAACTCCAACTCGTGATCGTAATGCAAAGTCAGCTATAAATATAGCCGCTGCTGCTGCAAGTGTGACAGAAAATCCTGGTTTGGCCATTACAAGACGTTCACAGGAATTGGGCGTTTCTTAACTACTGGCTGTTAGGATTGCAAGAAAATGATCCCTTTTGTTTTCAATAAAATCGTTCTGGGCGACAAAGCTCATTTTTATCTTGATGGCTACGTTAACAAGAAAATTTGTTGTATTTGGGTTTCTGAAAACCTTAGAAAAATTTTGGGAAAATCTTTTTATCCAAAACGAGTTACAGTGTATTGAGCTTTTTGGGCTGGTGGCGTTATTGGTCCGTATTTCTTTGAAAACGACGCAGGAGCAACTATTTCAGTAAATTGAATGCGTTATCGAACAATGTGAACAGACGTTTTTTGCCCGAAGTTGATGCATTGGGAACAGATTACCTATATTTAAAACAGGATGGAACGCTACATACAATACAGGTTTTGAAACAATCACGATCTTGCGCTCAAAATTTACTGGACGTGTGATTCCCGAAATGGTGGTCTACACTAACGGTTCAACAGCAATTGAACAACTCAAAAATAACCACGAGTAATAAGCCTAGAAATTTGCGAAATTGTGATAAAAAAAATTCATTAAAAAGGTGGCCTTGTGTAAAAGAAGCAGAGGACGAAATTTCCAGATATTGGTATTTTACATCTAACCGGAGTGGTTAAAATATAAAAATGAAATAAAAATATGAACAGTTTTACAGAAAAAATCGTTTTATTGTTATTTAAAATGACAGATCATAAAGAAAGACCAAGTATATCCAAACTTCAGCTTAAATGATTACTTGGCTCCCACACAAATATTGCGGTTCCCATACATATTTTTCCACCATAATTATGGTCAATATTATAGTATAGATGACATAAAGCATATGCCGTCAAAATTAGGAAACATAATTCTCATCGCATTTTTTGCAAATTTGCCTGATGGTTAGCCTTCGTAATTTTGGTCGGCGAAAATTGTTTGTTCTGAATTTCCAAATAAAGGCTCCTGTGTGTTAAAATGGACAATTATAAATAGAACAACGTTGACAGTGTGCTAAAATTATGTCTAGTTTGCCTCTAATTCGCTTTTGAACAATAACATGTTCCACAAATCAGCTTAAATGATTATTTGGCTCCCACTCAAATATTGCGGTTCCCATACATATTTTTCCACCATAATTATGGTCAATATTATAGTATAGATGACATGAAGCATATGCCGCCAAAATTAGGAAACATAATTCTCGTCGCATTTTTTGCAAATTTGCCTGATGGTTAGCCTTCGTAATTTTGGTCGGCGAAAATTTTTTGTTCTGAATTTCCAAATAAAGGCTCCTGTGTGTTAAAATGGACAATTATAAATAGAACAACGTTGACAGTGTGCTAAAATTATGTCTAGTTTGCCTCTAATTCGCTTTTGAACAATAACATGTTCCACAAATCAGCTTCAATGATTATTTGGCTCCCACTCAAATATTGCGGTTCCCATACATATTTTTCTACCATAATTATGGTCAATATTATAGTATAGATGACATGAAGCATATGCCGCCAAAATTAGGAAACATAATTCTCATCGCATTTTTTGCAAATTTGCCTGATGGTTAGCCTTCGTAATTTTGGTCGCCGAAAATTTTTTGTTCTGAATTTCCAAATAAAGGCTCCTGTGTGTTAAAATGGACAATTATAAATAGAACAACGTTGACAGTGTGCTAAAATTATGTCTAGTTTGCCTCTAATTCGCTTTTGAACAATAACATGTTCCACAAATCAGCTTCAATGATTATTTGGTTCCCACCCAAATATTGCGGTTCGCATACATATTTTTCTACCATAATTATGGTCAATATTATAGTATAGATGACATAAAGCATATGCCGCCAAAATTAGGAAACATAATTCTCATCGCATTTTTTGCAAATTTGCCTGATGGTTAGCCTTCGTAATTTTGGTCGCCGAAAATTTTTTGTTCTGAATTTCCAAATAAAGGCTCCGGTGTGTTAAAATGGACAATTATTAATAGAACAACGTTGACAGTGTGCTAAAATTATGTCTAGTTAGCCTCTAATTCGGTTTTGAACAACAACATGTTCCACAAATCAGTTTCAATGATTATTTGGCTCCCACTCAAATATTGCGGTTCCCATACATATTTTTCCACCATAATTATGGTCAATATTATAGTATAGATGACATAAAGCATATGCCGCCAAAATTAGGAAACATAATTCTCATCGCATTTTTTGCAAATTTGCCTGATGGTTAGCCTTCGTAATTTTGGTCGGCGAAAATTTTTTGTTCTGAATTTCCAAATAAAGGCTCCTGTGTGTTAAAATGGACAATTATAAATAGAACAACGTTGACAGTGTGCTAAAATTATGTCTAGTTTGCCTCTAATTCGCTTTTGAACAATAACATGTTCCACAAATCAACTTAAATGATTATTTGGTTCCCACTCAAATATTGCGGTTCCCATACATATTTTTCTACCATAATTATGGTCAATATTATAGTATAGATGACATAAAGCATATACCGTCAATATTAGGAAACATAATTATCATCGCATTTTTTGCAAATTTGCCTGATGGTTAGCCTTCGTAATTTTGGTCGGCGAAAATTTTTTGTTCTCAATTTCCAAATAAAGGCTCCTGTGTGTTAAAATGAACAATTATCAATAGAACAACGTTGACAGTGTGCTAAAATTATGTCTAGTTTGCCTCTAATTCGCTTTTGAACAATAACATGTTCCACAAATCAGCTTAAATGATTATTTGGCTCCCACTCAAATATTGCGGTTCCCATACATATTTTTCCACCATAATTATGGTCAATATTATAGTATAGATGACATGAAGCATATGCCGCCAAAATTAGGAAACATAATTCTCGTCGCATTTTTTGCAAATTTGCCTGATGGTTAGCCTTCGTAATTTTGGTCGGCGAAAATTTTTTGTTCTGAATTTCCAAATAAAGGCTCCTGTGTGTTAAAATGGACAATTATAAATAGAACAACGTTGACAGTGTGCTAAAATTATGTCTAGTTTGCCTCTAATTCGCTTTTGAACAATAACATGTTCCACAAATCAGCTTAAATGATTATTTGGCTCCCACTCAAATATTGCGGTTCCCATACATATTTTTGTACCATAATTATGGTCAATATTATAGTATAGATGATATGAAGCATATGCCGCCAAAATTAGGAAACATAATTCTCATCGCATTTTTCGCAAATTTGCCTGATGGTTAGCCTTCGTAATTTTGGTCGACGAAAATTTTTTGTTCTGAATTTCCATTTCTAAAATTAAGTCTAGTTTGCCTCTAATTCGCTTTTGAACAATAACATGTTCCACAAATCAGCTTAAATGATTATTTGGCTCCCACTCAAATATTGCGGTTCCCATACATATTTTTCCACCATAATTATGGTCAATATTATAGTATAGATGACATGAAGCATATGCCGCCAAAATTAGGAAACATAATTCTCGTCGCATTTTTTGCAAATTTGCCTGATGGTTAGCCTTCGTAATTTTGGTCGGCGAAAATTTTTTGTTCTGAATTTCCAAATAAAGGCTCCTGTGTGTTAAAATGGACAATTATAAATAGAACAACGTTGACAGTGTGCTAAAATTATGTCTAGTTTGCCTCTAATTCGCTTTTGAACAATAACATGTTCCACAAATCAGCTTCAATGATTATTTGGCTCCCACTCAAATATTGCGGTTCCCATACATATTTTTCCACCATAATTATGGTCAATATTATAGTATAGATGACATGAAGCATATGCCGCCAAAATTAGGAAACATAATTCTCATCGCATTTTTTGCAAATTTGCCTGATGGTTAGCCTTCGTAATTTTGGTCGGCGAAAATTTTTTGTTCTGAATTTCCAAATAAAGGCTCCTGTGTGTTAAAATGGACAATTATAAATAGAACAACGTTGACAGTGTGCTAAAATTATGTCTAGTTTGCCTCTAATTCGCTTTTGAACAATAACATGTTCCACAAATCAGCTTAAATGATTATTTGGCTCCCACTCAAATATTGCGGTTCCCATACATATTTTTGTACCATAATTATGGTCAATATTATAGTATAGATGACATGAAGCATATGCCGCCAAAATTAGGAAACATAATTCTCATCGCATTTTTTGCAAATTTGCCTGATGGTTAGCCTTCGTAATTTTGGTCGACGAAAATTTTTTGTTCTGAATTTCCAAATAAAGGCTCCGGTGTGGTTAAATGGACAATTATAAATAGAACAACGTTGACAGTGTGCTAAAATTATGTCTAGTTTGCCTCTAATTCGCTTTTGAACAATAACATGTTCCACAAAAGAGCTTAAATGATTATTTGGCTCCCACTCAAATATTGCGGTTCCCATACATATTTTTCCACCATAATTATGGTCAATATTATAGTATAGATGACATGAAGCATATGCCACCAAAATTAGGAAACATAATTCTCATCGCATTTTTCGCAAATTTGCCTGATGGTTAGCATTCGTAATTTTGGTCGACGAAAATTTTTTGTTCTGAATTTCCAAATAAAGGCTCCTGTGTGTTAAAATGGACAATTATAAATAGAACAACGTTGACAGTGTGCTAAAATTATGTCTAGTTTGCCTCTAATTCGCTTTTGAACAATAATATGTTCCACAAATCAGCTTAAATGATTATTTGGTTCCCACTCAAATATTGCGGTTCCCATACATATTTTTCCACCATAATTATGGTCAATATTATAGTATAGATGACATAAAGCATATGCCACCAAAATTAGGGAACATAATTCTCATCGCATTTTTTGCAAATTTGCCTGATGGTTAGCCTTCGTAATTTTGGTCGGCGAAAATTTTTTGTTCTGAATTTCCAAATAAAGGCTCCTGTGTGTTAAAATGGACAATTATAAATAGAACAACGTTGACAGTGTGCTAAAATTATGTCTATTTTGCCTCTAATTCGCTTTTGAACAATAACATGTTCCACAAATCAGCTTAAATGATTATTTGGTTCCCACTCAAATATTGCGGTTCCCATACATATTTTTCCACCATAATTATGGTCAATATTATAGTATAGATGACATAAAGCATATGCCGTCAAAATTAGGAAACATAATTCTCATCGCATTTTTTGCAAATTTGCCTGATGGTTAGCCTTCGTAATTTTGGTCGGCGAAAATTGTTTGTTCTGAATTTCCAAATAAAGGCTCCTGTGTGTTAAAATAGACAATTATAAATAGAACAACGTTGACAGTGTGCTAAAATTATGTCTAGTTTGCCTCTAATCCGCTTTTGAACAATAACATGTTCCACAAATCAGCTTAAATGATTATTTGGCTCCCACTCAAATATTGCGGTTCCCATACATATTTTTCCACCATAATTATGGTCAATATTATAGTATAGATGACATAAAGCATATTCCGTCAAAATTAGGAAACATAATTCTCATCGCATTTTTTGCAAATTTGCCTGATGAGCCTTCGTAATTTTGGTCGGCGAAAATTTTTTGTTCTGAATTTCCAAATAAAGGCTCCTGTGTGTTAAAATGGACAATTATAAATAGAACAACGTTGACAGTGTGCTAAAATTATGTCTAGTTTGCCTCTAATTCGCTTTTGAACAACAACATGTTCCACAAATCAACTTCAATGATTATTTGGCTCCCACTCAAATATTGCGGTTCCCATACATATTTTTGTACCATAATTATGGTCAATATTATAGTATAGATGACATGAAGCATATTCCGTCAAAATTAGGAAACATAATTCTCATCGCATTTTTTGCAAATTTGCCTGATGGTTAGCCTTCGTAATTTTGGTCGGCGAAAATTTTTTGTTCTGAATTTCCAAATAATGGCTCCTGTGTGTTAAAATAGACAATTATAAATAGAACAACGTTGACAGTGTGCTAAAATTATGTCTAGTTTGCCTCTAATTCGCTTTTGAACAATAACATGCTCCACAAATCAGCTTCAATGATTATTTGGCTCCCACTCAAATATTGCGGTTCCCATACATATTGTTCTACCATAATTATGGTCAATATTATAGTATAGATGACATGAAGCATATGCCGCCAAAATTAGGAAACATAATTCTCATCGCATTTTTTGCAAATTTGCCTGATGGTTAGCCTTCGTAATTTTGGTCGCCGAAAATTTTTTGTTCTGAATTTCCAAATAAAGGCTCCTGTGTGTTAAAATGGACAATTATAAATAGAACAACGTTGACAGTGTGCTAAAATTATGTCTAGTTTGCCTCTAATTCGCTTTTGAACAACAACATGTTCCACAAATCAGCTTCAATGATTATTTGGTTCCCACCCAAATATTGCGGTTCGCATACATATTTTTCTACCATAATTATGGTCAATATTATAGTATAGATGACATAAAGCATATGCCGCCAAAATTAGGAAACATAATTCTCATCGCATTTTTTGCAAATTTGCCTGATGGTTAGCCTTCGTAATTTTGGTCGACGAAAATTGTTTGTTCTGAATTTCCAAATAAAGGCTCCTGTGTGTTAAAATGGACAATTATAAATAGAACAACGTTGACAGTGTGCTAAAATTATGTCTAGTTTGCCTCTAATTCACTTTTGAACAATAACATGTTCCACAAATCAGCTTAAATGATTATTTGGCTCCCACTCAAATATTGCGGTTCCCATACGTATTTTTCCACCATAATTATGGTCAATATTATAGTATAGATGACATAAAGCATGCCGTCAAAATTAGGAAACATAATTCTCATCGCATTTTTTGCAAATTTGCCTGATGGTTAGCCTTCGTAATTTTGGTCGGCGAAAATTTTTTGTTCTGAATTTCCAAATAAAGGCTCCTGTGTGTTAAAATGGACAATTATAAATAGAACAACGTTGACAGTGTGCTAAAATTATGTCTAGTTTGCCTCTAATTCGCTTTTGAACAACAACATGTTCCACAAATCAACTTCAATGATTATTTGGCTCCCACTCAAATATTGCGGTTCCCATACATATTTTTCTACCATAATTATGGTCAATATTATAGTATAGATGACATAAAGCATATGCCGCCAAAATTAGGAAACATAATTCTCATCGCATTTTTTGCAAATTTGCCTGATGGTTAGCCTTCGTAATTTTGGTCGGCGAAAATTTTTTGTTCTGAATTTCCAAATAAAGGCTCCTGTGTGTTAAAATGGACAATTATAAATAGAACAACGTTGACAGTGTGCTAAAATTATGTCTAGTTTGCCTCTAATTCGCTTTTGAACAATAACATGTTCCACAAATCAGCTTAAATGATTATTTGGCTCCCACTCAAATATTGCGGTTCCCATACATATTTTTCCACCATAATTATGGTCAATATTATAGTATAGATGACATGAAGCATATGCCGCCAAAATTAGGAAACATAATTCTCGTCGCATTTTTTGCAAATTTGCCTGATGGTTAGCCTTCGTAATTTTGGTCGGCGAAAATTTTTTGTTCTGAATTTCCAAATAAAGGCTCCTGTGTGTTAAAATGGACAATTATAAATAGAACAACGTTGACAGTGTGCTAAAATTATGTCTAGTTTGCCTCTAATTCGCTTTTGAACAATAACATGTTCCACAAATCAGCTTCAATGATTATTTGGCTCCCACTCAAATATTGCGGTTCCCATACATATTTTTCCACCATAATTATGGTCAATATTATAGTATAGATGACATGAAGCATATGCCGCCAAAATTAGGAAACATAATTCTCATCGCATTTTTCGCAAATTTGCCTGATGGTTAGCCTTCGTAATTTTGGTCGACGAAAATTTTTTGTTCTGAATTTCCAAATAAAGGCTCCTGTGTGTTAAAATGGATAATTATAAATAGAACAACGTTGACAGTGTGCTAAAATTATGTCTAGTTTGCCTCTAATTCGCTTTTGAACAATAACATGTTCCACAAATCAGCTTAAATGATTATTTGGTTCCCACTCAAATATTGCGGTTCCCATACATATTTTTCCACCATAATTATGGTCAATATTATAGTATAGATGACATAAAGCATATGCCGTCAAAATTAGGAAACATAATTCTCATCGCATTTTTTGCAAATTTGCCTGATGGCTAGCCTTCGTAATTTTGGTCGACGAAAATTGTTTGTTCTGAATTTCCAAATAAAGGCTCCTGTGTGTTAAAATGGACAATTATAAATAGAACAACGTTGACAGTGTGCTAAAATTATGTCTAGTTTGCCTCTAATTCGCTTTTGAACAATAACATGTTCCACAAATCAGCTTCAATGATTATTTGGCTCCCACTCAAATATTGCGGTTCCCATACATATTTTTCCACCATAATTATGGTCAATATTATAGTATAGATGACATAAAGCATATGCCGTCAAAATTAGGAAACATAATTCTCATCGCATTTTTTGCAAATTTGCCTGATGCCTTCGTAATTTTGGTCGACGAAAACTTTTTGTTCTGAATTTCCAAATAAAGGCTCCTGTGTGTTAAAATGGACAATTATAAATAGAACAACGTTGACAGTGTGCTAAAATTATGTCTAGTTTGCCTCTAATTCGCTTTTGAACAATAACATGTTCCACAAATCAGCTTAAATGATTATTTGGCTCCGACTCAAATATTGCGGTTCCCATACTTATTTTTCCACCATAATTATGGTCAATATTATAGTATAGATGACATAAAGCATATGCCGTCAAAATTAGGAAACATAATTCTCATCGCATTTTTTGCAAGTTAGCCTTCGTAATTTTGGTCGACGAAAATTGTTTGTTCTGAATTTCCAAATAAAGGCTCCTGTGTGTTAAAATGGACAATTATAAATAGAACAACGTTGACAGTGTGCTAAAATTATGTCTAGTTTGCCTCTAATTCGCTTTTGAACAATAACATGTTCCACAAATCAGCTTAAATGATTATTTGGCTCCCACTCAAATATTGCGGTTCCCATACTTATTTTTCCACCATAATTATGGTCAATATTATAGTATAGATGACATAAAGCATATGCCGTCAAAATTAGGAAACATAATTCTCATCGCATTTTTTGCAAATTTGCCTGATGGTTAGCCTTCGTAATTTTGGTCGACGAAAATTGTTTGTTCTGAATTTCCAAATAAAGGCTCCTGTGTGTTAAAATGGACAATTATAAATAGAACAACGTTGACAGTGTGCTAAAATTATGTCTAGTTTGCCTCTAATTCGCTTTTGAACAATAACATGTTCCACAAATCAGCTTAAATGATTATTTGGCTCCCACTGAAATATTGCGGTTCCCATACACATTTTTCCACCATAATTATGGTCAATATTATAGTATAGATGACATAAAGCATATGCCGTCAAAATTAGGAAACATAATTCTCATCGCATTTTTTGCAAATTTGCCTGATGGTTAGCCTTCGTAATTTTGGTCGACGAAAATTGTTTGTTCTGAATTTCCAAATAAAGGCTCCTGTGTGTTAAAATGGACAATTATAAATAGAACAACGTTGACAGTGTGCTAAAATTATGTCTAGTTTGCCTCTAATTCGCTTTTGAACAATAACATGTTCCACAAATCAGCTTAAATGATTATTTGGCTCCCACTCAAATATTGCGGTTCCCATACATATTTTTCCACCATAATTATGGTCAATATTATAGTATAGATGACATAAAGCATATGCCGTCAAAATTAGGAAACATAATTCTCATCGCATTTTTTGCAAATTTGCCTGATGGTTAGCCTTCGTAATTTTGGTCGACGAAAATTGTTTGTTCTGAATTTCCAAATAAAGGCTCCTGTGTGTTAAAATGGACAATTATAAATAGAACAACGTTGACAGTGTGCTAAAATTATGTCTAGTTTGCCTCTAATTCGCTTTTGAACAATAACATGTTCCACAAATCAGCTTAAATGATTATTTGGCTCCCACTCAAATATTGCGGTTCCCATACTTATTTTTCCACCATAATTATGGTCAATATTATAGTATAGATGACATAAAGCATATGCCGTCAAAATTAGGAAACATAATTCTCGTCGCATTTTTTGCAAATTTGCCTGATGGTTAGCCTTCGTAATTTTGGTCGGCGAAAATTTTTTGTTCTGAATTTCCAAATAAAGGCTCCTGTGTGTTAAAATGGACAATTATAAATAGAACAACGTTGACAGTGTGCTAAAATTATGTCTAGTTTGCCTCTAATTCGCTTTTGAACAATAACATGTTCCACAAATCAGCTTCAATGATTATTTGGCTCCCACTCAAATATTGCGGTTCCCATACATATTTTTCCACCATAATTATGGTCAATATTATAGTATAGATGACATGAAGCATATGCCGCCAAAATTAGGAAACATAATTCTCATCGCATTTTTCGCAAATTTGCCTGATGGTTAGCCTTCGTAATTTTGGTCGACGAAAATTTTTTGTTCTGAATTTCCATTTCTAAAATTAAGTCTAGTTTGCCTCTAATTCGCTTTTGAACAATAACATGTTCCACAAACCAGCTTAAATGATTATTTGGCTCCCACTCAAATATTGCGGTTCCCATACATATTTTTCCACCATAATTATGGTCAATATTATAGTATAGATGACATGAAGCATATGCCGCCAAAATTAGGAAACATAATTCTCATCGCATTTTTTGCAAATTTGCCTGATGGTTAGCCTTCGTAATTTTGGTCGACGAAAATTTTTTGTTCTGAATTTCCAAATAAAGGCTCCGGTGTGGTTAAATGGACAATTATAAATAGAACAACGTTGACAGTGTGCTAAAATTATGTCTAGTTTGCCTCTAATTCGCTTTTGAACAATAACATGTTCCACAAAAGAGCTTAAATGATTATTTGGCTCCCACTCAAATATTGCGGTTCCCATACATATTTTTCCACCATAATTATGGTCAATATTATAGTATAGATGACATGAAGCATATGCCGTCAAAATTAGGAAACATAATTCTCATCGCATTTTTTGCAAATTTGCCTGATGGCTAGCCTTCGTAATTTTGGTCGACGAAAATTGTTTGTTCTGAATTTCCAAATAAAGGCTCCTGTGTGTTAAAATGGACAATTATAAATAGAACAACGTTGACAGTGTGCTAAAATTATGTCTAGTTTGCCTCTAATTCGCTTTTGAACAATAACATGTTCCACAAATCAGCTTCAATGATTATTTGGCTCCCACTCAAATATTGCGGTTCCCATACATATTTTTCCACCATAATTATGGTCAATATTATAGTATAGATGACATAAAGCATATGCCGTCAAAATTAGGAAACATAATTCTCATCGCATTTTTTGCAAATTTGCCTGATGCCTTCGTAATTTTGGTCGACGAAAACTTTTTGTTCTGAATTTCCAAATAAAGGCTCCTGTGTGTTAAAATGGACAATTATAAATAGAACAACGTTGACAGTGTGCTAAAATTATGTCTAGTTTGCCTCTAATTCGCTTTTGAACAATAACATGTTCCACAAATCAGCTTAAATGATTATTTGGCTCCCACTCAAATATTGCGGTTCCCATACTTATTTTTCCACCATAATTATGGTCAATATTATAGTATAGATGACATAAAGCATATGCCGTCAAAATTAGGAAACATAATTCTCATCGCATTTTTTGCAAGTTAGCCTTCGTAATTTTGGTCGACGAAAATTGTTTGTTCTGAATTTCCAAATAAAGGCTCCTGTGTGTTAAAATGGACAATTATAAATAGAACAACGTTGACAGTGTGCTAAAATTATGTCTAGTTTGCCTCTAAATCGCTTTTGAACAATAACATGTTCCACAAATCAGCTTAAATGATTATTTGGTTCCCACTCAAATATTGCGGTTCCCATACATATTTTTCCACCATAATTATGGTCAATATTATAGTATAGATGACATAAAGCATATGCCGTCAAAATTAGGAAACATAATTCTCATCGCATTTTTTGCAAATTTGCCTGATGAGCCTTCGTAATTTTGGTCGACGAAAATTTTTTGTTCTGAATTTCCAAATAAAGGCTCCTGTGTGTTAAAATGGACAATTATAAATAGAACAACGTTGACAGTGTGCTAAAATTATGTCTAGTTTGCCTCTAATTCGCTTTTGAACAATAACATGTTCCACAAATCAGCTTCAATGATTATTTGGCTCCCACTCAAATATTGCGGTTCCCATACATATTTTTCCACCATAATTATGGTCAATATTATAGTATAGATGACATAAAGCATATGCCGTCAAAATTAGGAAACATAATTCTCATCGCATTTTTTGCAAATTTGCCTGATGGTTAGCCTTCGTAATTTTGGTCGACGAAAATTGTTTGTTCTGAATTTCCAAATAAAGGCTCCTGTGTGTTAAAATGGACAATTATAAATAGAACAACGTTGACAGTGTGCTAAAATTATGTCTAGTTTGCCTCTAATTCGCTTTTGAACAATAACATGTTCCACAAATCAGCTTAAATGATTATTTGGCTCCCACTCAAATATTGCGGTTCCCATACACATTTTTCCACCATAATTATGGTCAGTATTATAGTATAGATGACATAAAGCATATGCCGTCAAAATTAGGAAACATAATTCTCATCGCATTTTTTGCAAATTTGCCTGATGGTTAGCCTTCGTAATTTTGGTCGACGAAAATTGTTTGTTCTGAATTTCCAAATAAAGGCTCCTGTGTGTTAAAATGGACAATTATAATTCGCTAATCTCTAATTCGCTTTTGAACAATAACATGTTCCACAAATCAGCTTAAATGATTATTTGGCTCCCACTCAAATATTGCGGTTCCCATACATATTTTTCCACCATAATTATGGTCAATATTATAGTATAGATGACATAAAGCATATGCCGTCAAAATTAGGAAACATAATTCTCATCGCATTTTTTGCAAATTTGCCTGATGGTTAGCCTTCGTAATTTTGGTCGACGAAAATTGTTTGTTCTGAATTTCCAAATAAAGGCTCCTGTGTGTTAAAAAGGACAATTATAAATAGAACAACGTTGACAGTGTGCTAAAATTATGTCTAGTTTGCCTCTAATTCGCTTTTGAACAATAACATGTTCCACAAATCAGCTTAAATGATTATTTGGCTCCCACTCAAATATTGCGGTTCCCATACATATTTTTCCACCATAATTATGGTCAATATTATAGTATAGATGACATAAAGCATATGCCGTCAAAATTAGGAAACATAATTCTCATCGCATTTTTTGCAAATTTGCCTGATGGTTAGCCTTCGTAATTTTGGTCGACGAAAATTGTTTGTTCTGAATTTCCAAATAAAGGCTCCTGTGTGTTAAAATGGACAATTATAAATAGAACAACGTTGACAGTGTGCTAAAATTATGTCTAGTTTGCCTCTAATTCGCTTTTGAACAATAACATGTTCCACAAATCAGCTTAAATGATTATTTGGCTCCCACTCAAATATTGCGGTTCCCATACTTATTTTTCCACCATAATTATGGTCAATATTATAGTATAGATGACATAAAGCATATGCCGTCAAAATTAGGAAACATAATTCTCATCGCATTTTTTGCAAGTCAGCCTTCGTAATTTTGGTCGACGAAAATTGTTTGTTCTGAATTTCCAAATAAAGGCTCCTGTGTGTTAAAATGGACAATTATAAATAGAACAACGTTGACAGTGTGCTAAAATTATGTCTAGTTTGCCTCTAATTCGCGTTTGAACAATAACATGTTCCACAAATCAGCTTCAATGATTATTTGGCTCCCACTCAAATATTGCGGTTCCCATACATATTTTTCCACCATAATTATGGTCAATATTATAGTATAGATGACATAAAGCATATGCCGTCAAAATTAGGAAACATAATTCTCATCGCATTTTTTGCAAATTTGCCTGATGGTTAGTTAGCCTTCGTAATTTTGGTCGACGAAAATTGTTTGTTCTGAATTTCCAAATAAAGGCTCCTGTGTGTTAAAATGGACAATTATAAATAGAACAACGTTGACAGTGTGCTAAAATTATGTCTAGTTTGCCTCTAATTCGCTTTTGAACAATAACATGTTCCACAAATCAGCTTAAATGATTATTTGGATCCCACACAAATATTGCAGTTCCTATACGTAGTTCTAGTGTAATACAACACGAACTTATGTGCGTATAGATCATGAATAGATACTTACCTAGATATATCTTCCGTTTCTCTACCTAAAGTTTACCTGTGAAAAAAGAAGCTTTAACTTGTCATAGGCTGTTGGGCCCGCATGTGCTTTTAGATCATACATAAAGTACATTTTGTACAAAGTTGTACAAAACATATTTATTAATGGCATCAATTTATAGACCCAATTGAAATTGTATACGAAATGCCCTATTTGTTTTTTACAATAAAAATATGACGCAAAACACATAAATTAAACATAAACAAAATTTTACAGAACATCAAAACAAAACAGCACATTTCCAGCACATTTTTTACACCAAGGTTTTAACACCCGAATTAAAAAAGTGACCCACAAGTATAATATTTACATGAAATTCACAATTCCGGCTACCACCGAGGTTCGAACTCGAGAACCATATGTACAAATCTCGCACTCTATTAACCAAGCTATCAACGACCATGCTAGACCATGTAAAATATTAAACACAAAAGTTTATGAATGTAACCAACGATGACAAACGAATAACGAAACAAAACGAGAAGTATTTATAAATGCACATATTAAAAGGAAGACATTTAGGCGAAATATAAATAAGTTTTCTATATAGAACACAATAAGGCGTATTATACATAATAATTACAGATAGTCATCGATTGTCTTTAGGTGGGATATGAGCTAATTTTTTTTTAATTTAAAGTTACTATTCTTTGTGCCAGACCTACGGGCCTATTTGTATAATTTAAAAACTCCATGGGGCTTACTCGCCCTTCTTGTCAAATTTTATGATTCTGTGATAAAAGCAATTTTAGAATCGATTGGATATACTCAAATTTGTTAAAAGGCTCGAGTATCAACTCATCTAAACTGAATGTATATAAACTAACATCGATGGCACAGCACGATGCCAAGAAGGCTGGCGCTGAAGTTGTGAAGCAAACCGAGTTTCACTTCTCTCGGGAATTCTATATCTGCCTGCAGGCTTTATATGAAGAATATCAAAATACACAATTTGGTGGGACTAATCAACGTAAAATATTTACGTCCACTGCTGAAGATTCCAAAACTGTTTTCGTCGACAGCCCAGCCAATGTGAACAAAAATTATTTCCTCTATTAAAACGTCAGGGGCGAGGCATTCGAGGTGACGCGAAAAGTGAACTTTGGTGGCAATGTTACTTATTTTAATTACGAATATTTAGAATCTGCTTAAGTCAAAGGAACTACACTAACAAAGTTTACAAATTAAATGTCCAGATCAGCTTTCTTGTACAGGAAGGCGATCGAGGAGTTAGGCGAGGTAAGGCCAGGAGCCAAGCTAGCAGTAATAATGAAGCTGTTCAAGAAGGACGAAGTCAGGGTTTAACTGAGCACCGTGTACCTCGAGAAGGGAGTGGTAGAGGTACAGCCTGTAGAGGAAATAACATCAAAGGGGGGGGGGGAAGGGGATCTCTTTAAATGTTTAAAGACTGCTGAGGGAATGAGATGGAGGAGACCGCCGGCTCAGTCGGGTCTAACTATCCGACGTAGCACGGCTGTCGTGAGTAGCTAAGTGAATATTATTAACAATGATCAGGTTTGCGCATATAAATTTTACACCACACCAAGACCGCTTCGGCGGCGCTACTTCAAAGACTTGCTAAGTCAAGAGAAGAGATAGAACCTTGGATCAAAAATAACAAGATCTGTGGTTTGCGAGCGAAGTTTTATACCCTATTATACGCTTATGGGGCGGATAAAAGCAGATCATCTCTACTGGTAAAGAATAATATAAATCTTTTTCTACTTCCGCAGTACTGCAATGGAGACCGGGAGAAGCCAGTGCCGCCAGCTATACTGGCGACCTGATGAAGGTCGGAGTTACCTTAGGGTGTGAAGCGAACGCAAACCATCTGAGGCAGCACGGACATTAATAACAAGAGTGAGTTACTTTTTGAATTTCTTCTAAAAACTAACCTCATTATTAGTAATATAGGTCAGGAACCCACCTTTATTATTAGAAATAGCCAGGAGGTTCTGGATGTTACTTTGGTCTCCGATTTCATCTCACCTATAATCAGGGAATGAAGGGAGGCGAAGGAGCAATCCTTCTCCGACCATCGGTATCTAACGTTTAAGCTTAATCGCCAAGTTACAAATCAGTACGTTTTCAGAAATCCCAGGAGGACAGTATGACATGCATATAGAAATATATTGGATGCTAGTATTCCATCTAGAGTTCCAGGACTCCTCGACCCGGGTAGTGATCTGGATTCAATAGTACATACTCTTACTAGAGCTTGCAATACCTCTATGAGGAAAGCCTGCCTTTTAACAAACTCAGGGGAAAGCGGAAACCTGTTTGGTGGACCTCGGCACTTGCAGAGTGCCGAAACATCTGCGCATCTGCGGATCTCTCTATAAGGGATGCCTCAGAGAATATAAAAGAGAGACAAGGAAGGCACAAAGGAATTCGTGGGGGCTCTTCTGTGGTAGAATGGAAGGGGTCTTGGAAAGATTTCATCTACCAGTCCAGCTGTTGCAGTTTATCTGAACAAACCGGATGGCGAATGGATGGTTTTTAGTGAAGAAAATCTACATTTCCTGATGGAAACTCACTTCCCGCAAAGTGAGGATGTGTCGTTTGTGGGTGTGAATGACTGCGGGATCCAAGATAAAATAGGATATTAAAACTTTTAAGCACTTTAAGTCAGCTGGTCCGGATGGAATTGTACCTGCAGAAATTCAGAAAAATTCGGAGGTTTTACTTCCCTGGCTGGAGGTTATTTTGAAAGGGTGTCTATAGCTGGGACATCCTGAAGAAATGGAGAGAGGCTAGGATGGTTTTCATCCCGAAAGCAGGTAGAAGCTCGCACAGCAACCCTCAGGACTTAAGACCAATATATCTGTCATCCTTTCTGCTGAAAATCATTCGTTCGAGAAATGTACCCAGTAACAGGACACAGTCTCAACTTGCGTACCAAACCGGCAAGTCACAGGATTTTCAAGAATTCGCGCAGGTGGCGGTTTTCGATATTGAGGACACTTTCAACAATGTGAAACTCGAGATTCAACACCCAGTAACCAGACTCATTAATCACTTGCTGGGAAGCAGAAGGGTTATTGTGGGCCCTGGGAGGTGTCCTAGCTCCTCTTTCTTGGAATATAGTAATGACCGAACTGCTACTGAAACTGGAGAGGGAAGGAATAGGTGTGGTTGCTTATGCCGATGACGTAGCGATAGTTGTCTCGAGAGAGCACCTTGGTACAATTAGGTATTTGTTGCAAAATGCGTTATCAATCACTGCGTGTTGGACCAGCAAATGTGGTTTGTGGATCAACTCTTCTAAAATAGAGCTAGTTCTTTTCGCTAGGAGATACAAAATTCCGGAAGTGGTTCCAACAAGTCGGAGTGATACGATACTGGGCTTTACTGGCAAAGCGAGATTTCTATGGATTTTTCTGGACAGTAAGCTCAATTAGGAATCAAATACGATAGAAAGCATGAAGAAGGCCACTGTGGCACTGTACTCTTGCAAAACTTTTATTTTAAGGAAATGGGGTCTGAAACCGGAGCTGGTTCACTGGTTCTACACGGCCGTAGTAAGGCCTGTACTGCTGTATGGCGTGAGTGTATGGTGGCCAGCTTTGTAGAAACTATCATACAGGAATATTATGGGGAAGGTGCAGAGGGCTGCTTGTTTGCTCAAAAATGGGGCGCTGTAAACGACACCCATTACTGCCTTAGAGGTTATGCTGTTGTGCTTTTGTAAGCTTTTTAAGGTGATTCTCTCCTCTAGGGAGAATTGTTTGCAGAGACCGGCGCAATTAAATTCTTAACCGACGGCTCCAAGCTCGATGGTAGAGTAGGAGCTGGTGTGTTTTGTGGGGAATTAAATGTGGGTCTATCCTTTCATCTCCCTGATTACTGCAACTTGTACCAGGCTGAAGTTATAGCAATTGAAAAGGTCATGAACTGGTTGAGGCATAATAATTTAATATCATTGACTGGATTCAGTTTCTTGGGAGTCAAGGGTGGCGTTGGATTGTCACACATATGTTAACGAGATAGGTGAACGCTTTAATATCCAGTTGGTCTGGGTTCCGAGCCATTTTGATGTTGAGAGAAATTACAGGGCAGACGAATTAGCAAAGTACGGTACGACTCTCCAACTGGAATCAGAAGTGTATAGATAGGCCCTTGTCTGTGCCGAAAGCGGCAAGCCACAAGAAATCTGTTGCCTTGACAAATGCTAGGTGGCTCGCCAGTCTGACTGGCAGGATAGTCAAGGAAGCTTGACTTAGGTAGAATTATAAGTACCTCTTCGGAGATTATGCGAGAAGGCTGGGTCTGGATGCAAATAACTTCTATAGAGGCTGCAAGGAAGAGGAGGAGGAGGAGGAGACTCTTGTTCACTTCTTATGCTCATGCCCTGCGCTAGCTGACAGAAGGCATGATTACTTGGACGGCCTCTCTGATTTCTAAAGCTGTAATGTGCGAGATCATATTTGCTATATTATTAACACTAAATGGTTTTAAGGGAGTTTATGATGTCGGATCCTGTGGTGTCACAATGGGCTATAATCGGCCTAAGTGTGCGATAGCAACCACTGAAACTACCAACATCTTCAAATTAGGTTAACTCCATGATACTCGAGTAATGTGAGTACGTTGCCACTGCGTTTTTCTGAGATGGACCCTGAGCTAACTTTTTATAGATCCAAATACCAGTAAATAATATACATAAATGTCAAGTGTGTGAAGTTATTCCAGTATTTCATCCCAGAAAAAAAAAAATGTTCATCAGGCAATACTAGTTATATCGTATCCCAGGATTTTTAAATTCATCACAGCAAATTTTAAAATTACACAAACCAAGATAATACATTAAGTATATAGTAAGAAGACAAGCCTTATGTTGAGATTGGAGCAATAGATCCATTTAGTTTATGTATGAATTATTGATTTTAATTAGTGGTTCCCAGGAACGTGAAATGTCGTCACCGAACTCTTCTGATTTCAACACAGCATCATGTCCGCTACCCAAAATAAAATTTTGATAGCACCAATCCTAATATACGAATGGTCTTGGAATTTAGTTTGTAGATAGTACCCATTATAATGATAGTGAAGTTTGTGCTAAAAAAATTAATAAAAAATTACACTGTTAAATTTGTTATTTTTCCAATTGGAATTTATTTTCAAAATAAAATTATAAAATTGGACTAATTCTAAATGTTGTGTCGTTGAATCTAGAAATATCTACAGATTTTAGCTTACATTTTAGCGACGGTAAAGCATATACGTATTACTAAGATGTAAGTAAAGTGTAATTTTGAGTTTCGTTCTATTGAAAATTATATTTAGAAAGTGAGCATTTTTGACGGGTTTCAAATAATATTCCAGCTAATTTTGGAGATGTCCACGGGGTTTCACTAACATTTTCAAATATATCATCCAATCTACTAAGTCTATAGTAAATATGATAAAATTATGATGGGTTTTACTATGTTTTAATGATACTAGAAACTTCACAATTTTGATAACTATTTCAAGTTTAATAAAGAAAGAGCTAAATATATTTACAAGTCCTGGTCAAAAAACTTTAGATTTTTATACCGCCGATCGTAGAGATGTCCACAGGTTCTCACCCACATTTTCGAATAGACTACACAATATTCTACCGTTATAGTGATTGGCATCAAATTCTAATGGGTTTTGCTATGCCTATAATAGAATTCATGTTTTTATTCGTACTGCCGATACCAGAGATGTCCACGGAATCTCGTCTACATTTTGCTACAACTTATAATACTTTCTGTCTATGGAGCGAAAATGGGTCAATTGTAATGGGTCTAACAATGATTTTTTGAATTTTGAAGTTTCGTGATTTTGACAAAAATGTTATTCTTCTACAATATTTTAGCAATTTCTCCAATTGGATTTTAAATTGACATTCCTAACCAAGCGACGAACCCGTTTTAATAGATTTGCAGTATACATTGCTCGCTCGACATACGAATTATTATATACGAGTGCATAGAAAAATTTTGAAACTTACCAACAATAAACTATACGGTTCTGTCCTAACTACATAAAATCAAAAGGTGATTACAAAAAATTATTCGATGACAACTGAATAGAAAATTATGTGAATAACAAAATGAGCTTGCTGATGGCAACTTTAACGATTCAAACAACAATCATCACAATGGTGCGGGAAGTTAAAAGCGTTATAAAGAAGCCCAAGAATAGCAAAACGGCTGGTCGCATCAATAAATGTAACCAATTTAACTCCATTACTAGAAGAAATACGGAACACTGGTACAATACCATAGAAATATAAAGAGGACTTAACCATAACACTACCGAAGAAAGGCATCCTTAAACCGTCAAAATGGGCGAGTAATCTCCTTCTTCAATGCAATATAATATTTTAACGATGATAATTTTTGTGTACCACCAGTATAAGGAATAAACAAGCTGATTTTAGATCAGAATGGAATTGTGCATATCACGACAACATAATTTTCCTTATCATCAAACAATCCAACGAATGAAAGTCACCACCATACTGCTTTACCTGCACTGCGAACGCAAATTTGATTCTATATCTATATTCTAACAAACGTACAATCTGCAAGCCACAAGGCGAAATAAGCATCCCAAAGAAATTTTAGACAATAAATGGTGGTATAATACGCGATAAGTCGGGCATGGATGCGTACTATCTCCAACTTACTGTTCCTAATAGTATTGTACAAAAAAATGTATAAAGTAAATAAGTCGACACCGATTGGCATTCAGTGGGACACAGTAAATAGACTAAATGATCTGGATTACACAGAGGATTCATGTCTGCTATTGCAAAAACACAGATATGCAGCAAAATTTAGAAGATAACAATTGTCAGGAAATCTGTTTCAAAATTTTTCAACATTCAAGTTTCAAAATTTTTCTGTGCACTCGTATATAATAATTATTATGTCGGTGTATTCTAGACTTTTAAAATACTGTAAATTTAATAATTATCCACAATTTGCTTAAAAAATTTGGCTAAAAATTTAAAAATTTTATTTACCAAAACAAGTTTCATCATAAGCGAGCAATGTATACTGCAAATCTATTAAAACGGGTTCGTCGCTTGGTTAGGAATGTCAATTTAAAATCCAATTGGAGAAATTACTAAAATATTGTACGAAACTTCAAAATTCAAAAAATCATTGTTAGACCCATTACAATTGACCCATTTTCGCTCCATAGACAGAAAGTATTATAAGTTGTAGCAAAATGTAGACGAGATTCCGTGGACATCTCTGGTATCGGCAGTACGAATAAAAACATGAATTCGATTATAGGCATAGCAAAACCCATTAGAATTTGATGCCAATCACTATAACGGTAGACTATTGTGTAGTCTTTTCGAAAATGTGGGTGAGAACCTGTGGACATCTCTACGATCGGCGGTATTAAAATCTAAAGTTTTTTGACCAGGACTTGTAAATATATTTAGCTCTTTCTTTATTAAACTTGAAATAGTTATCAAAATTGTGAAGTTTCTAGTATCATTAAAACATAGTAAAACCCATCATAATTTTATCATATTTACTATAGACTTAGTAGATTGGATGATATATTTGAAAATGTTAGTGAAACCCCGTGGACATCTCCAAAATTAGCTGGAATATTATTTGAAACCCGTCAAAAATGCTCACTTTCTAAATATAATTTTCAATAGAACGAAACTCAAAATTACACTTTACTTACATCTTAGTAATACGTATATGCTTTACCGTCGCTAAAATGTAAGCTAAAATCTGTAGATATTTCTAGATTCAACGACACAACATTTAGAATTAGTCCAATTTTATAATTTTATTTTGAAAATAAATTCCAATTGGAAAAATAACAAATTTAACAGTGTAATTTTTTATTAATTTTTTTAGCACAAACTTCGCTATCATATGCCGTGTTGAAATCAGAAGAAATCGGTCTGGACGCTCGTGAACAAATTGAAAAAATTTAGTGAATTTAAAAATCCAGGGATGGGATATAACTATAGTATTGCCTGATGAACATTTTGTTTTTTGCTAGGTTGAAATACTGGAATAACTTCACACACTTATAAATGTCATGTTAATAAAACAAGGATTTTCATTAAAAATTTATGGTGAAAATCGATTGACAAATAATCAAAAGTCCAATAAATTAAATTAACACATATAATTTTAATATTTTTTTTTTTGAGTTATGTGTACGTATCGAAGTGCAATTTATATAATAAACAATTAAACTGAACAAAAATAAATATTTATTTAAATTTTCATTTTTTTATTATTTAAATTTTATTACCCACGCTTGCTCGCACTATAACAGAGTACCTAGCAATTCGATTTTTTTACATTTAAAATTTAATAAATAAAGTTTTTCATTTTACTGACATTTAATACGAGCAGAGCAGTACCCACAAAAATCGCGAATCGTAAAAATTTATGTAATAATTGGCATGAATAGTTAATTTAGTTTTAATACTTTCAATGTTTTTCGGTTATGTACGTGCATACATAATTTTATAGGTTATGGGGATTAGTTTTTGCTTTTTGGATGGATATCATGGTTTTTGCTCGTACTATGTCGAAGTTCAATATTAGTTCGATAATTGGTATTTATACAGATTTATCCGTACAAATATTATGCAAATTTTACAATTTGCCGAAAAAAATTGTATTTAATTAAAATATTCGTATTTTAAAAATAATTATAAAAATAAATAATATTTTGATTACGCATACATATACAACATACATCATATCAATGTGTATTATGAGTATACCAAAAATTAATTAATAATAATAATACTAAAAATATAAATTTTAATAATTAAATATTGAAAATTTTAATTACTAGAACCGAAATAAAATATTTATTTTATTTTATTAGTTTTTTGTATTTTAATTAGAAAGTGATGTTTGTATTTTATTTGAATTGATAAACATGTTTAAATGTTTTTGAAATTATAAAGTTTAGAATAATTGATTTAGATCATATTTTAGTTTATTTATAAATTTGCTTATATAGGCACTACGCGACAGAGTGACAAATAATTTAATTTAAATGAGTAGAGAATTTAATAAAACACTTCACATTAAAATTATACAATAATATTAATTATTATGTTTTTATTAATGAATTAGAGAGGGATGCTAGTGAAGTTTAACCAAACCAACCCAAAAAATACAACAGCAACACACTTATTGTAATAGTATTGGTGAAAGTAAACATTCAGGCGAATCTAACGGGTGATTTTTTAAGAGCTTGAGAACTTTTTTTTAAAAAAAAACGCATAAAATTTGCAAAATCTCAACGGTTCTTTATTTGAAACGTTAGATTGGTCCATGACATTTACTTTTTGAAGATAATTTCATTTAAATGTTGACCGCGGCTGCGTCTTAGGTGGTCCATTCGGAAAGTCCAATTTTGGGCAACTTTTTCGAGCATTTCGGCCGGAATAGCCCGAATTTCTTCGGAAATGTTGTCTTCCAAAACTGGAATAGTTGCTGGCTTATTTCTGTAGACTTTAGACTTGACGTAGCCCCACAAAAAATAGTCTAAAGGCGTCAAATCGCATGATCTTGGTGCCCAACTTACCGGGCCATTTCTTGAGATGAATTGTTCTCCGAAGTTTTCCCTCAAAATGGCCATAGAATCGCGAGCTGTGTGGCATGTAGCGCCATCTTGTTGAAACCACATGTCAACTAAGTTCAGTTCTTCCATTTTTGGCAACAAAAAGTTTGTTAGCATCGAACGATAGCGATCGCCATTCACCGTAACGTTGCGTCCAACAGCATCTTTGAAAAAATACGGTCCAATGATTCCACCAGCGTACAAACCACACCAAACAGTGCATTTTTCGGGATGCATGGGCAGTTCTTGAACGGCTTCTGGTTGCTCTTCACACAAAAATGCGGCAATTTTGCTTATTTACGTAGCCATTCAACCAGAAATGAGCCTCATCGCTGAACAAAATTTGTCGATAAAAAAGCGGATTTTCTGCCAACTTTTCTAGGGCCCATTCACTGAAAATTCGACGTTGTGGCAGATCGTTCGGCTTCAGTTCTTGCAGGAGCTGTATTTTATACGGTTTTACACCAAGATCTTTGCGTAAAATCTTCCATGTCGTCGAATAACACAAACCCAATTGCTGCGAACGGCGACGAATCGACATTTCACGGTCTTCAGCAACACTCTCAGAAACAGACGCAATATTCTCTTCTGTACGCACTGTACGCATTCGTGTGGTTGGTTTAATGTCCAATAAAGTAAACTGAGTGCGAAACTTGGTCACAATCGCATTAATTGTTTTCTCACTTGGTCGATTATGTAGACCATAAATCGGACGTAAATCGCGAAACACTTTTCGAACCGAACACTGATTTTTGTAATATAATTCAATTATTTGCAAGCGTTGCTCGTTAGTAAGTCTATTCATTATGAAATGTCAAAGCATACTGAGCATCTTTTTCTTTGACACCTTGTCTGAAATCCCGCGTGATCTGTCAAATACTAATGCATGAAAATCCTAACCACAAAAAAATCACCCTTTATATTAAGAAATTTAGAAGAGATGTGATTTTTAATTGGCCTTAGGTACATTTCAAAGTCATTCTAAGTATTTTCTAAGCATTTAGCACGAACTTCAGTAATGCTGGTGGATTACTGAAACAAGAAGCAATGTCCCAAGCAAGTATAACGATTTTAGATTTACCTAAGGACCATTAAAATAATTACATTTTTAAATCTCATGGGACACCCTGTCAAACCCATTAGAAAATCGTTAGGAGACTTCCTTTGGTTTCAATAGTCCACCAGTATCACTGAAGTTCATGCTAAATGCTGAGAAATTACTTCGAATGACTTTGGAATGTAGCCAAGGCCCATTAAAATAATTACATTTTTAAAACTCATGTAACACCCTGTCAGACCCATTAGAAAATTAAATAACTTACTTGGGATACTCCTTTTTATTTCAGTAGTCCACCAGTATCACTGAAGTTCATGCTAAATGCTTAGAAAATACTTAGAATGACTTTGGAATGTACCTAAGGCCAATTAATCACATCTCCTCTAAATTTCTTAATATAGATTCGCCTGAATGTTTACACTCACCAATACTATTATAATAAGTGTGTTGTTGTTGTATTTTTTGGATAAACGTCACTAGCATAGAGAGGATGGTTCTTGTTTGTATGGGGCGGAAAAAATGTAGAGATACCTAACGAGACAGTCCCTAGAAAAGTGGGGTTATGTTAAAAACGTAAATAGAAAACATATTGGGTCAATCGAAGATTGTTTAGAGGTCGCCACTTGGGTAAAAATGATAATTTTTTTATTTTTATTTATTTATTTATTTTTACCAACAGTATTAATTTACATCTGGTATTTTTAAAATTAGGTTTATTTATATAAATCAAATTTGAATAAAAAAAAGTTTTTAGAATTCTTTTAAATTCATCTCTGGACAAATTAAAATCGAACACGGTAGATACATTATTAAATACACGGCTAGAATTACAAACCGGGTCCGACATACCAAAATTAGACCCATGGAAGTGCAGATTAATCACTAAGCCTCGGTGTCTGAGTGATCTCACTGGGGCACGTATTGAAAACAAGGATAATAGTTGTGAACAATCAATTCGGCCCATTATAACGTCGCGCACAAACATTGCGGAAGAAATTTGACTTCGAACGAACAATGGTTCAATATTCAATATCAAACAACGGTCTAGATACGGCGGAAGCACATACTTAGGAGCGTTTACCTCTCGAGGAAGTCGCCTTAAGGCAAACAGCATAAATCGCTTCTGGATTGATTCTATACGGTTAGAGGAATTGATATAGTACGGATTCCAGACAATTGACGCATACTCCAAGTGCGATCGAACAAATGAAGCAAAGAGGACTTTTAGAGTATATGGACCATGAAAGTCTTTGGAGAAACGGATTAAAAACCCTAACATTGAATTAGCCTTATTAATACATCTGTCAATATGGTCCTTAAACGATAAATCTCGTGAAAACAAAACCCCTAAATCTAGAAAAGAATGAACTCGCTCTATCATAACGCCATTTAATAATAAACTATTATCATGTCCATTACGTCCATAACGTCTTCTAGAAAAGTTCATAACTTTACATTTCGAAACGTTCAGGCAAAGCTTATTCAAGCCACACCAGTCGCAGAAAACGTTTAATTCCTGTTGTAGATTTAGCAGATCGCGATCATTTCTAATCTTACAAAAGATTTTTACATCATCAGCGTAAATCAGAAACTTACAATGTTTGAAGCACCGCTTCACATCATCTATGAATGCAATAAATAATAGAGGTCCAATGTGGCTACCTTGTGGGACGCCAGACAAAACATTGATGTCTCTAGATAAAATATTATTTAAAAAAACTTTTTGAGTTCTGTTCGTCAAATATGAAAAAATCCACTTTAAAGGAAGGGCATCACACTTGTTGAGCTGTCCCAGTTTCTTTACCAATAAAACATGATCAATTTTATCAAAAGTTTTGCTAAAATCAGTAAACACTACCTCAACACCATCACCACCTTCTAATGCTAGCGTCAAAAAATTTGTAAACAAAGCAAGATTTGTCACAGTTGGCCGTCCGGGGTAAAACCCATGCCGGTTTACTGAGATGTAATTTTTAATTAAGAAAAAGATGCGGTCCTTGACCATCGATTCAAATAATTTAGGAATAGCCGATAAGATAGAAATAGCGCGGTAATTTTCGATATCCGTTCTCCGTCCACTCTTGAAAATTGGTTTAATGAAACTGGATTTCCAAATTGAAGGGAAAACCCCACTTTTCAAACTCAAATTGAAGATGTTCGTCAGCGGCTGAACTAAGACCGAAGCACACTTTTTCAACACAAGCGGGTGAATTTTGTCCGGGCCACAACTCATATTCACATTTACATTCAAAAGAGCGTGCAGAACGTCATCGGTAGTAAATTGACATTGAATGTTTGGATTATTATTAAAAACAAGTTCGTCATTCCCTCTCGAAGACGGGACATACACATTTTCAAAAAATGCTGCAAACATGTCAGTGATAATTTGTGGATCACTAGCCGTCAAAGAATTGAAAGACATTTGCGAGGGTATACCTCTACAATTCCGCTTCGAATCAACATAACTCAATCCTGAGAGGCGACTATTAAACCATGGCTCGCGCATCGACGAAACTACAGGTGAACGGGGAATAAATTGTTCAATTGCCAAGTTCATTATTTTATAAAACTGATCAATATAAGCGTCTAAACTACCCGTTATATATTGATCCCAATTAATATTGTCCAGAAACTCATTTAAAGCATTATAATTTCCCTTATTAAAATTGAAAAACTCACTAGAATTAAAATTTACGTTAACATTAACACAATTTTCAAATATTAATTGGATATGTAGTGGTATGTGAAAAATACTTGAAGAACCGCCGAGATCATTACAAGCAATGATTGTGCCATGTACTTCTACTGGAACGAACACCAGATCGAGGATATTGCTGCACTGGTTCTCGATGTTATTAATCTGTCTTAGCCCGAGTGAACAGATTGAGTCCATCACCAGATCTGAAGTTAGATGACCATTGAATGGCAGAAGTTCATCATCTACTGTAAGCTATTTTATTTTCGGTAAGTTAGGATCTCCCAAAATCAACACACAATCAAAATCAGGAGCTGCAGCTGCTAGTTGGTTTGAGAAAAATAAAGATAGCTCACCATATATATTAACTGAGGATCCGTATGGTATGTAAACAGCAACTATCAACACCAGCTTTCCATTGAAAGCAAGTTTAACAGCCAAAATCTCCAACTCGTTACTCCCAAGGTCAATAATATCCGCACGTATATCTTTCGTGACCGCTAGCAGAACTCCGCCACCTCTCGCTGTCGATTCAAGATCCGTATAACGATCGCGTCTGAAAACATAGTAGTCTGGAGGGAAGTACTCTGCAGAACTGTGCGAGCTCGTCAGCCATGTTTCCGTGATGCAGATGACAACATATTCATTTTCCAACACTGATAGGTACATTTCACGCGATTTTGATCGTATTCCGCTAGCGTTGTGACAATAAATAGACAATGTGTTGGTTTCATCTGAGAGAGGCAGTGTCAGTTGAGCGATAGGTGCAGACAGCGGCATCGGATTTGAAGAAGGTATAAAATCAGTTGAGGTCCCAGTAGATATTGTTACAACGTCGTTAGAGCTGAACGTGGGACTAAAAAATTATTATTCATTGATTTCCGACGTGAATTTAAAAATTCTTTAATCAACACTCCAGCAGGCCCCGCCGATGAATCCAGCATTTGGTTAAATTTGCTTACAGGAATACCGATTTTAAATGATACATAATCGCGCTCAACATTACGCCGAAAGCAATATAATACAGGTTTCTCGACTTCAAATCGACCACCAAAATTGAATTTTAAAAAAGAAAATTCACTTGCAAACGATTGCAACAACTAGTTCTAGAACAACAACCAGCTAAACCAAAAGAGAAATCACCTCCACCAATAGAGGTCGTCGGGATATCAAATGTCTCCACTATGAAAACGATTATGAAATCGATTAAAGTAGCCGAGTACAAACTCGTACCTCTAAACAATGGCGTCTAGAAAATTATTGTGGTAGACTCTGAAACGTATCGAGCTTTGGCTAAAAAGCTAAGGGCTATTGCGAGGGGCTTTAATGGTTTACGTACGAGGATAAGAATGATCGCACAGTCAAAGTTATGGCTAGAGGTAAGGATCTCAAACAAAAGAGTTATCAAATAGAAAACGCTGTAAGCATCATTAAGAAAGAAAAAATCAACAGAGACCAATTTGAATGTATAATTAGGCAAAGTTTGTTGTAAAAACTAATTCTATTTAAACTTGTGAAATACAATCATTCAATCATAATTTGATAAGCAATATTGTTAACCTTGATCCAAATGAACACAAATTTTGGTATGAATGCCGCTATGGTTATTTGATAGGCCGTGATGTTGGTCAACTTCGGCCTAATCGTGGAGAAATTCTGAAAGGGATGCAGTGGTGTAATTTTGCAAAAATAACCGACAGACCATTCAATGCATTTTCGATATATTGAATTAGCGATGAATTAGCGAAATTGTGCTAAATTACACCCCTGCATCCTTATCAGAATTTCTCCACGATTAGGCCGAAGTTGACCAACATTATGGCCTATCAAAAAACTCTAGTGGCATCAATGACAAAACACGCTATTTTCGAACGACAGGCCCGGCCCATTCAATGTAATTTTAATATCTTTAAATAACAGGCTATGTCACATTACAGTATTATTTAGAGAGATAGTTCAAACTTGTTCCTTCTTTCCTCTAAGAATTCTTTACCAGGTAGGAAAAGGTAGGTAGGAAAAAATAATTTTGTCAACCGTGTAAATCTAATTAATTAATTTCACAATTGTAAATATTTATTATTTTTGCCGCTAATTCATATCACATTAAATTTAATTTTTTATCGAATCGGACATCGACCAGACACTATTTTAGCAAAATATTAAAATTGTTTAGTGTTTCTGGTTATCGACAGTTTTTTGCTTTCGGCTAACTTTTATAAGGTTTAAAACTCATAATATAGGGTTTTCCAATATGAGATTTCATTTTGAATAGCCTGCTATTTGGGCAGTTGTCAATTTTGAAGCTGTCATCGTTTGAAATTTGACAAGTAAAAGTCACGCCATTACTAAAAATGGTGCGATACACGCTTCAACAACGCATTGAAATTGTTAAAATTCACTACAAAAATGGTGAAAATTATTGCAGTCACAGTTCGCAAAACTAAAGCACTTTTGGGTCGTCGTGAAGCACCTTCTTGGCCAGCAATAGTGATATTGGTGGAAAAATTTCAGCTATTGGGACAAGTTAGTGGTGTGAAGAGTCGAAACCGTGTGCGTCGCTCAAGAACAACTGAGAATATTGCTGCTGTAGCCCGTAGTGATAACGAAAATCCAGGATTGTCGATTTCTCGTCAATCTTTGGAATTAGACATTCCACAAACGACATTACACCATATTTTGCATAAAGACTTAGGCCTTAAGGCTTTTAAAGCTCAGATAACAACGAAACAATCGCAATTTTGCAAGAAAAGTTTCCTGACTGTGTCATTTCTCGAAGAGGTGATCACAATTGGCCACCGAGTTCTTGTGATTTAACACCTTTAGACTTTTTTTCTTTGGAGCCGCGTGAAAGATAAGGTCTATGCCAATGCTGCACAATCGACTCAAGACCTTAAAGATGGAATTCGTGAAGTTATCGAGGACATACTGCCGCAAATGTGCGAATTGGTCATGGAAAATTTCATGAAAAGGATATTGTGCTGCAAGCGTAACCGTGGCGGCCATTTCTCTGATATCGTTTTCATCGTTTCATCGTTTTATCATTTTTTGGTCGCTAAAATGATCCAACAACTATTTAAGTCGCTGTGCTTTTATTTGACGAAGAAAACGGGCCAAGAGATATCGTCTTTCTCTACCGTTATGCACAAGCATTACGTATATTAGAATTGCATCGGTCGTATGACGATTTAGAGTACGCGTTGATGTTTGCTAGAGAAGAAGATGGGTCTGCAGTTTAATGCGTTTAAGCTAATGTGGGGAAACGGTAGCTTTGATACGCTCCATTATTAAAAAAAATTATTTAACCGATATTGTGTCGATATGATGGGGTGTTAGGGTGCGTTTCTATAGGGTGGGAGTTGACCGTCTATAGCCATGACTTACGTGTACTATATTCCAACTCTGCAACGTGTTTAAGCAACGGCCAAATACTAGAGGCGAGTGAATTACACTATAAAGATACAATTTGCAATAAGTAAAACAGAAAGAAGAAATAGCAAAGGTGGTACACCATGAAAACATTGGGCAATCCACTCTCTAATGAGACCAGCTCTAAGGATTATGGGGAGGGCCGATTCGTGCATACACAAAATAACAAGAATATGGAAATAATAAGCAGCCCGTTCCGAAGGCGAGGAAGGTTTACTAGATCTCCTGAGAAAACTTTTAATTTATCATTTGAAAATCTTAACATGGATTAATTCCAAAATAATATGGGCGCAACAACGACAACCCAACAAGCAGGCATAACAACCTCATATAATTATGGTGAAACATCTGTCCTTGAAAGTTGGGCTTCAGAGAAAGAGCGAATGTTATACAAACAATGACAAATTGTTATTCTCAATCTACAACAACAAATTGACGAACTAAAAAAAGAAATGTTGCTGCTTTACATAAAACCCAATCTAAGCCATCAATGAAGCAGAACTAGAATACCAAATTTAACCGGATGCCATTCCAATGATATAGAACTAAAACACCATTTCTAATGTTAATAAAAACGATGAATATCAAACCGATGAGGGAGACTTAGCTAAAGAAACAGAATGGATTCATGCTAAGTCTTGGAAATACAAAAAGATAACGTTAAATGATACACCGTCACCTCCACAAAAACCACAAACATTGGATCACAATACACAGCCTCAAAAGGTTGAGATAAATGTCAAAAAAAAATAAAAAATACCCCCCCCCCCCCCCCCCTCATTCTATTTATATCATAAGGCGAGTGTTTCAGAAGATTCATTCATTACTAAATTGATGAGTCAAAATCATCAACGTAGATAGCGGAGATGCATGTAGAAACGTAGTGAAAACTTTGAGCGAAGGCTCATTTATCTTTCACACGCATGAAAATAAACAAAATAAACAAGAACGGTCAATCAGAGTCAAAAAAAATTAGCTGGAGAAATATAAAGATGATAGACATGTTTGTACTAACATTCAGCTGCAGCTACTAGTGTTTATTGGGTTGCAAAGTGGAAATTGAACCACTTAGAAAGTCAAAACTAATTCCGCAATGCAAAAGATGTCAAGCATATGGACACACGAAAAAATATTGTGGCAAATTTCCAAGGTGTATTAAATGTGCCGGACACCACCTAGCTGGAGAATGTGACAATCTGCAACCTAAGAACCCTTTATTACATATGCCGAAGCAATGAGAGGCGTAGTCTATAAACCACAGCAAAAATCGATAGATGTAGACATTAGTCAAACTTTACAAGATATTTTCACGAAACTAACAAAATCTAATCAGAGACTACAAAAATTGGAAGATAACGCATTGAGAGCTAAGCCCAAATCCACACAAAAATCAACAGCACAATGAAAGTCATGTCATGGAATGCTGATGGTCTGCTCCGGCATCAACAAGAAAATATAGATGAGTGTCTTTCGGAAACATATTTTACTAAGCAAACCTACATAACATTTAAAGGGTGTTGCGTATGTCACACTGCTCATCCAGATAAATCAGCCAGAGGAGGAAGTGCGTGTTTTATATAAAAACCAACAACTTTCCTATTGTTGTGGCAGGATTTTACTGTCCACCAGGATATTCTATTAAAAACAATCAATACTCCGAGTTCGTCAAGCGTCTGGGAAAAAGGTTTATAATAAAGGGTGTTTTTTAAGCCCGATAGAACTTGAAATTGTACAAAATAACACAAAAAATTAAATTGTAATCAAAAAATTTGTTTTATTCGAAAGATCAATACATGGCATTAATATTTGAAAATGATTTCGGACATATCGGCACCGCGGCTGTTCTTGACGAAGCGCATTCTGGACGACCAATTTTAGGCCACTTTTTCGAGCGCTGCTGGCCGTATGTCACGAATAACACGAACAATGGTTTATCAGCATAATCCGTCCGTGACTTCACGTAGGTCCACAGAAAATAATCGAGAGGTGTCAAATCGCACGATCTTGGAGGGCAATTAACAGGTCCATTTCTCGAAATCAACTTATCGCCAAATTTTGATTTTAATAACTCGATGGTTGTGGTCTCCGTATGGCACGTAGCGCGATCCTGTTGAAACCATATCTGGTCGGGATCAATGTCATGCATATTTTCAAACAAAAAATCATTCAGCAAAGTACACCTTGAAAGTTCCTTTAAAAACTAAGAATCAACTGAACCAAGAAGTAGAAAAGCTCATTACGGATATTCAACAATCAGCATAGTACTCAAGAAATCAAATCAAGACAAAAAGGAAATAACTATCCAATAGAAATTAGAAATCTCTTTAGGGATACTCGAAAATCCAGAAAAATGTGGCACCAAACTAGACCTTCACAAGCCAAAAAAGACTCAACAATCTTACTCAACAATTAACAAGAGAGAGTCAGAAACTAAAACGGATAATACGGATTGTTCGCTCTGGAAAGAAACTAAAACTCTGAAAAGACCAATAACGGCCCAATTCATCCTATCAGGAAAATGGATGGAACTTATGCAAAGAAAAACAAAGAAAAAGCTGAAGGATTTGCTAATCATCTTGAAAATATTGAAACATTGAAGAAACATTGAATGAAAACATAATACAAATTCTCGAAGATGACACACCTGCATTGAAGTAACAAACGAAATTAAATAATAAATTGGCTATCGGTTTGTGTGTACTCTTATGGATTAATTTTGATAACCACCCCTCGTGGAATTTCTCACCGAATTTAGAATACCGCTCCACTTGCGATATTTAATATGAAAGTGTAGGGGTAGATTGTAGGCCATAATTCAGTAATTCTAGAGATGTCTATTCAGATCTGTGAATGCCCTCGGATTGTGTGTACTCTTATGGATTAATTTTGATAACCACCATATTAACGCGACCCTCGGGGAATTTCTCACCGAATTTAGAATACCGCTCCACTTGCGATATTTAATATTAAAGTGTAGGGGTAGATTGTAGGCCATAATCAAGTAATTCTAGAGATGTCTATTGAGATCTGTGAATGCCCTCGGATTGTGTGTACTCTTATGGATCAATTTTGATAACCACCATATTACCGCAACCCTCGGGGAATTTCTCACCGAATTTAGAGTACCGCTCCACTTGCGATATTTAATATTAAAGTGTAGGGGTAGATTGTAGGCCATAATTCAGTAATTCTAGAGATGTCTATTCAGATCTGTGAATGCCCTCGGATTGTGTGTACTCTTATGGATTAATTTTGATAACCACCATATTAACGCGACCCTCGGGGAATTTCTCACCGAATTTAGAATACCGCTCCACTTGCGATATTTAAAATGAAAGTGTAGGGGTAGATTGTGGGCCATAATCAAGTATTTCTAGAGATGTCTATTAAGATCTGTGAATGCCCTCGGATTGTGTGTACTCTTATGGATTAATTTTGATAACCACCATATTAACGCGACCCTCGTGGAATTTCTCACCGAATTTAGAGTACCGCTCCACTTGCGATATTTAATATGAAAGTGTAGGGGTAGATTGTAGGCCATAATTCAGTAATTCTAGAGATGTCTATTCAGATCTGTGAATGCCCTCGGATTGTGTGTACTCTTATGGATTAATTTTGATAACCACCATATTACCGCAACCCTCGGGGAATTTCTTACCGAATTTAGAGTACCGCTCCACTTGCGATATTTAATATGAAAGTGTAGGGGTAGGTTGTGGGCCATAATCAAGTATTTCTAGAGATATCTATTAAGATCTGTGAATGCCCTCGGATTGTGTGTACTCTTATGGATTAATTTTGATAACCACCATATTAACGCGACCCTCGTGGAATTTCTCACCGAATTTAGAATACCGCTCCACTTGCGATATTTAATATGAAAGTGTAGGGGTAGATTGTAGGCCATAATTCAGTAATTCTAGAGATATCTATTCAGATCTGTGAATGCCCTCGGTTTGTGTGTACTCTTATGGATTAATTTTGATAACCACCATATTAACGCGACCCTCGGGGAATTTCTCGCCGAATTTAGAATACCGCTCCACTTGCGATATTTAATATGAAAGTGTAGGGGTAGATTGTAGGCCATAATTCAGTAATTCTAGAGATATCTATTCAGATCTGTGAATGCCCTCGGTTTGTGTGTACTCTTATGGATCAATTTTGATAACCACCATATTAACGCGACCCTCGGGGAATTTCTCGCTGAATTTAGAATACCGCTCCACTTGCGATATTTAATATGAAAGTGTAGGGGTAGATTGTGGGCCATAATTCAGTAATTCTAGAGATGTCTATTGAGATCTGTGAATGCCCTCGGATTGTGTGTACTCTTATGGATCAATTTTGATAACCACCATATTACCGCAACCCTCGGGGAATTTCTCACCGAATTTAGAGTACCGCTCCACTTGCGATATTTAATATTAAAGTGTAGGGGTAGATTGTAGGCCATAATTCAGTAATTCTAGAGATGTCTATTCAGATCTGTGAATGCCCTCGGATTGTGTGTACTCTTAAGGATTAATTTTGATAACCACCATATTAACGCGACCCTCGGGGAATTTTTTACCGAATTTAGAATACCGCTTCACTTGCGATATTTAATATGAAAGTGTATGGGTAGATTGTGGGCCATAATCAAGTAATTCTAGAGATGTCTATTCAGATCTGTGAATGCCCTCGGATTGTGTGTCCTCTTATGGATTAATTTTGATAACCACCATATTACCGCAACCCTCGGGGAATTTCTCACCGAATTTAGAATACCGCTCCACATGCGATATTTAATATGAAAGTGTATGGGTAGATTGTGGGCCATAATCAAGTAATTCTAGAGATGTCTATTAAGATCTGTGAATGCCTTCGGATTGTGTGTCCTCTTATGGATTAATTTTGATAACCACCATATTAACGCGACCCTCGGGGAATTTCTCACCGAATTTAGAATACCGCTCCACTTGCGATATTTAATATGAAAGTGTATGGGTAGATTGTGGGCCATAATCAAGTAATTCTAGAGATGTCTATTAAGATCTGTGAATGCCCTCGGATTGTGTGTCCTCTTATGGATTAATTTTGATAACCACCATATTAACGCGACCCTCGGGGAATTTCTCACCGAATTTAGAATACCGCTCCACATGCGATATTTAATATGAAAGTGTAGGGGTAGATTGTAGGCCATAATTCAGTAATTCTAGAGATGTCTATTCAGATCTGTGAATGCCCTCGGATTGTGTGTACTCTTATGGATTAATTTTGATAACCACCATATTACCGCAACCCTCGGGGAATTTCTCACCGAATTTAGAATACCGCTCCACATGCGATATTTAATATGAAAGTGTATGGGTAGATTGTGGGCCATAATCAAGTAATTCTAGAGATGTCTATTAAGATCTGTGAATGCCCTCGGATTGTGTGTCCTCTTATGGATTAATTTTGATAACCACCATATTAACGCGACCCTCGTGGAATTTCTCACCGAATTTAGAATACCGCTCCACTTGCGATATTTAAAATGAAAGTGTAGGGGTAGGTTGTGGGCCATAATCAAGTATTTCTAGAGATGTCTATTAAGATCTGTGAATGCCCTCGGATTGTGTGTACTCTTATGGATTAATTTTGATAACCACCATATTAACGCGACCCTCGTGGAATTTCTCACCGAATTTAGAATACCGCTCCACTTGCGATATTTAATATGAAAGTGTAGGGGTAGATTGTAGGCCATAATCATATAATTCTAGAGATGTCTATTCAGATCTGTGAATGCCCTCGGATTGTGTGTACTCTTATGGATTAATTTTGATAACCACCATATTAACGCGACCCTCGGGGAATTTCTCACCGAATTTAGAATACCGCTCCACATGCGATATTTAATATGAAAGTGTAGGGGTAGATTGTAGGCCATAATTCAGTAATTCTAGAGATATCTATTCAGATCTGTGAATGCCCTCGGTTTGTGTGTACTCTTATGGATTAATTTTGATAACCACCATATTAACGCGACCTTCGGGGAATTTCTCACCGAATTTAGAATACCGCTCCACTTGCGATATTTAATATGAAAGTGTAGGGGTAGATTGTAGGCCATAATTCAGTAATTCTAGAGATGTCTATTCAGATCTGTGAATGCCCTTGGATTGTGTGTACTCTTATGGATTAATTTTGATAACCACCATATTAACGCGACCCTCGTGGAATTTCTCACCGAATTTAGAATACCGCTCCACTTGCGATATTTAATATGAAAGTGTAGGGGTAGATTGTAGGCCATAATCATATAATTCTAGAGATGTCTATTCAGATCTGTGAATGCCCTCGGATTGTGTGTACTCTTATGGATTAATTTTGATAACCACCCCTCGGGGAATTTCTCACTGAATTTAGAGTACCGCTCCACTTGCGATATTTAATATGAAAGTGTAGGGATAGTCTAACCTATAAAATGATTTTTTTAATTAAAGAAAAAAATTCAACCCTGCTACATTTTCTTCTGTGTACAGCTACACTTTTGATTAAATTGTGTGAATACACTTTTTAAAACTGATTATTTGTGTATCTACACTTTTGATAATTGATTAAAACTTCACAGCGGTGAAATTTAGCAACTAAAATTTTTTTAGGATCGTGATTGCTGATTATTTATAACCAGAAAACAAAAATGATTGCGCCGTCTTGTGCTTTACTAACTATTGGCTACATAGGTGTCAGTAACCGGGTCAACTCTATCATATCTAATAACCTTTTCTATCACTCCATCTTGTTATTTGTAAAAGGGGTGTAGATGATAAGATGATGGATGCAGGCTAGATAAATTTATTCAAGAGATGAAGCAATTATCCACCGGTTTATTTTTTAACGAAAAGAAGTGCATCGTCAAAATACGGTCCTTCATTTGTGACGCCGCTTTTAATATTTTAGATCAAATTTTTCTAAATCAAAATAATAAATTAACACCGCTTGATTCTGAATATTTCTGCCCTAATGACAATTGTAATTACCAGCATAAATTTCTTCAGATACGTAATGTAATACCACCAATAAGCCCATCTATACAGTACACCGAAGAAAGTGCACCAATCCAGTATACCGAAACAACCACACCAACCCAGTATAGGGAAGCAAGCCGGCCAATCCAGTTTTCAGACAAAAATATTCCGATCCAGTATTCTGAACAATTTATATACAAAAAAGCCATGGTACTACTAATACAACATCATCAACATTCAAGCAACCAAAGGAAGTATATTTTCAGAAAATCAAAATATCTCACCATGTAAAGAAAGTAATAGCATTTCCACCGACTTCGAAGTAAACAGAGATCCGCCATTCTCAAGCTCTAATGATTTTACGCACAAATTACTTATAGAAAATAATGAGTTACAGGTTTTAGGAGAAATTAAATTTCTTCGCCGAGAGCAGAGAGATCAGAGAGACACATCATCACAACCCCGGATGAATTTGAAGAGCGTGAACGAATTATTAAAAGAGATATCACTGCCAGCAAAAAATTGGTATGGTATTTCATTATACGATATTTATAGGAATCGATATTTGCGAGTGTCTTTGACAATCATTAGACAAATTCATCAAACACTGTTTAGCTACCATTTTATCAAACGAAGTCGCTACTAAATCTTCTTGGCTCGGTAAAAAAAGAAAAGCTGCCGGTTAAATCCTATTAGATTTTAAATAAGATTAAAGGTAAAATCTTTAAGGCAGCATCTACATCATTTATTTAAATTACAGAAATAGCTATGAAAAAATGTCCAACTTCCAGACCGTGTGACAGAATAAATATCACAAAACGTTGGCTCAATTATGAAAACGAGAGGATGAAGAGGCAGAAGGAAAACAAATTAAAAACTGTCTAATCTAACATTTAAAACACTTTGAAAATTCGAAATAAAGATCACCTATACCGGGTGACTGACACGAAGTGTTACCAACTTCAGACTGTCATTACTGCCAAACCAGTGATGACAGAGCGCTCAAATTACAACATACATTACAAGCGTACAAAAGCATTTTAGTGAAAAATATTCAGAAAAGAAATTATCCGCAATGGAATTCAAGCGTAATAGTGTGATTGCTCTATTGTTGGCTGGAAAACCACAGCCGCAGATTGTTAACCAGTTAAAACATCTGCATGTGAATAAAATATTTGTGTATCGCACCATAAATCGTTATAACGATACTGGCAGCATTGTAAAATGCCATGGTAGTGGACCGAAACGCACTGCAACATCGCAGGATATCATTCTGATGGTCAAATTGGGGCGAACATTTCGCTCGAACGGATGCAGCACATATTGAAGGATCATCTTGGACTAAAGGCCTTAAAATTCCATAAAAAGCATGGTCTCACCGAAGCTCAAAAAAAAAGTTAGAATGGAAAGAGCAAAGGAGTTGTTACACTTGCACGAAAGTGGCGTTTTGCCGAATTTGGTTTTATCCGATGAGTCACCGATCGTTATTGAGCAATATGTGAACAATTAAAATGACTGGATTTACTTGCCCGGCCGTTTTACCACTCGTTTTTGCCACTCAAAACCAAGGGCCGGCGATGGTGATGGTTTGGGCCGCCGTAACGGCCGAAAGCCGTTCACCGCTCGTTTTTTTGGATCGTGGCATCAAAATAAATGCTCAAATTTATCAGGATCATGTGTTGGAGGGAGCGTTGAAGCCTTGGGCACAAAAAAATTTCGGCCGCAGAGCCTGGACATTTCAACAGGACTCGGTGCCTGATTGGCTGAGAAATAACGTTCCGCGGTTCATTTCTACTGCCCAATGGCCACCAAATTCACCGGATACCGCTAGATTACTCGGTTTGGGGTATTTTGGAGAGCAAGGTTGGGACAAAAAAAAATACCAAAGTGTTGATCATCTCAAGCAAGCGCCTCGCCGGGAATGGGACAAAATACCGCAGAGCCACTTTTGGCCATAATCGCGGCTAAGAGTGGCCAAATCAAAAACTGCTAATGCAATTCGAAAATCTAAATATTTGTGAACATTTTTTTACTTTGATTCAATAAAATTCATCAAAAAATAAAAATTCGGTGGCGTTTTGTTTTGGTAACACTTCGTGTCGGCCACCCTGTATAAAATAACATAAATGAAATCCAATAAATAATTTTAATTAATTAAACAAAATTGAAATATTATAAATTTGTTTTCAATATTTCGTTCAATTGTTTCTCATGTGAGAATTTAAACTATAGCAAAAAAACTTATCAAATTAGTATTAAAATTGCGTTTCACAACTAATTCACTCTTGCGAAGCATAATTGAATCAAAATATTGATTTAGCAATTTTTCTAATATCCTAACACCAGTTGTCTATAAACCGAATAAAAACTAAGATTCAAATTTCAACTCGCCTTATACTGTAAACTTCATTTTAGAGTTAATTTTGCTTCGCCTTGTTTAGAGGGACTAATATTCAATTTGTCGAGGCTATTAGTCTAGCACGTGAAGTACTTGATCGTGATTTCAATGTTCGCTGGATCAGTAGAGCTGGTCCGATAAATTGGACTGCCATATCATCAGATCTTACTTCGCCAGATTACTTCTTGTGGGGCTATCTTAAAGGCCAAGTTTACCAAGAAACACCAACAGCACGTGAAATGCTTGTGCCGAAATTCAAGTCATTTGAAATGCGGATTAATAAATGCATCGAAGTCGGAGGCCATCATTATGAGCGCTTAATTTAATTAAAAGAGTATAAGGCTAGGGGGCCCTGAAATTAGTTTATCCACCTGTCAATTACATTACTACACGTAACAATTTCTCAGTTATTCAGATAATTTTAAAACAAAATACAAAAAATAATAATTTATTTGAAAAATTTAATATCGGTATTACAGCGCCATCTATCATGAATCGAAAAAAATGTTTCAAATAAATCCTACGTACTTTAAGCCGTAGAATCGAAATCTGCAATCAAAATTAGGGTTTACTATTTTAATTTCAAAGTTACCCCCGCCCCACTTACAAAAAGAGGAGGAGGGCTACTAATTTTAGCACTAATGTATGTAACCCCCCCCCTCCTCCTTCTGAATGATTAAATTTTGATAATGGACATTTTTTTCGTTTACCGAGATATTTGAAAGTTTCATAAGAAAATCACCCGGTATATTACAACAAACGGAAATTCCGAAATTACCAAAATTGTATAATACATTTTTTTATATAATTAAAGATTTTTTTTTTACAGTTAGTGATACACATGAATATAGGTACATGAATGCGTACATAGTGAAAAATTATAAGATCATTTATCAGAAAACTAATTATATATCTAATTCCTATACTCTACATACCATGCAGAGCGTGTATTCTAAATTTAAATATTTTCATTAGTCAAAATCCAACAACAATAATTCTAATTTTCTTGACACATAATATTTATTTTCTTATGTATATAACAATTTAACTCAACCTCTTTGTACCAGCATTGTATTCCAAATTCATAATCAATTCTATATAGCGAAGAGAAAATGAGAATAGGAAAACCCATTTTTCGCAAAAATTATTTATCATTTTCCCAAAAAAAAAATAAATAAATAAATAAAAACAATTTGTCAAGTTAAAAATAAAATTTTCCTGGATATGTCGTAAATCTTTTGGAAAACATTTTCTTTAAAACTTAATTTTAATTCTTATATAGTTGTCTTGTATTATACTTACTCGTAAATTCATTAGAGAATTAAAAATTTATTTAGTTTTCTTAAAACACAATTGGATATTTTATACGCATTTTGCACTTTGAGTATATCTTCCTTATTGTAAATAAGCACGGTAACAACAATACATTTTATTAAAAGAATTTCACCTTTTGAAACAACAGCAAAAATCACTTTCTACCTTTAACTTTATATAATTAATTGAATTTTAATTTTCTCAACTTTTCATTTTCTTGATAAAATCTAAATCATTTTTATTAACAACAACAATACCTCAAAACACACATACACACCTTTAAATATACACACAAACACAAAATATACAGATAATTAATATTTTTTAAATTCACCAAAAGTTTTTTCACCGAGCGACACACAAAATGAAAATTCATAAATTTAAAAATAACACACCAAAGTTAAACCGAAATAAAACAAAATTTTCACCCCTAACATAATACACACACAAAACAAATAAAAAAAAATTTTTTTTTTATGAAAATACGTTAAAACGATTAACTTAAACTAAATAAATAAATAAAACAATAAACGACGCAAATAAAAATTTTCCGATTTATTTGGTTTTTGGACAGGAAAAATAAAAACAAAACGGAAAAATATTATTCCCGAATTTTGCGTTTTGTTACGAAATTTGTTTTTTTGTTTTTTATTCACACACTGCAAAAAAAAATCGTCTAAAGTCACGATCGAAACGGTCCTGCCACATGAAAAGCTCGATATTAACTAAATTTATTTAAATAATTTTTTTTCTCGATATTATTTATAAAAATATTAATTTTCCCCGCATTTATGGCAATTTCCCCTTAAAATTTCTCCTTATATACGTACGCAGTATATAACTCGGCAGTATATAAAATAAAATTTCCACAACAAAAAAATCGTGATAATACATTGGAGGGTTACATAAAAGGCGTTTTTATGTGAAAACCTAAAAAAATTAACAAATCTTCCTTTTGTTTTGTTTTTCCTATCATACATATACCCCCGATATACATATATACATTTTCTATATATAGGTGGATACTTGAGAAAATGATTTTCCACAACAACAAAGTATACGTATTACACAGATATTGGTACAATGCTCATCATATATTTAGATTACATTCAAAATATATAAATTAATATTTAACTATTTAATCCCGTTGATACATATTTTTTAATTAAATAACATTTTATCGTATAATCGCTTAAATATTTTTTCTCGGAAAAGCTCTGTTAATTAACTAGCTATGTATGTAATTTATATATTTAAAAAAAAAACACCTTACAAGCAACAAAATTTTGATTAGCAAGGGTGGAAAATAATATTTTCCCACATCAATCAAAATCATAAATTAACATTTTTTTACGTGTTATGTATACCCAAATTAATTAATAAGATAATTCGAGTTTTTAATTAAATTACATAAAACAAAAAATTTATATTATTTCTTATTTAAAATGTCACCACCTTAAAAAATAATTTTCTTTGCGCCCTCATCTACTTCTTTACTGGTTTTATCTAATTTTTGTGCTTTTTTGTGTATCACATAAGAAATACGTGTGAAGGGGAAAATTCGTATAAAAGTAGGGAAAACGTGTTTAGGGGAAGTTTTTACAAATTCGGGGAAATGTGGGGAAACATTTTTTATATTAAAGAATAAAATATTTGTAAAAATATGTGTCCGTCACGCCAGCCGGAACCAAACAACTATGGCACAAGTAACACGATGCATTGTGCATCATTGTGCACTATATAATTTTTTAACCGGAACCTTATAAATTCAGAAACATACAATTTTTCTGAAAAAACCTTACAAATTCAGTCGGAACCATACCATCTACAGCCAAACTAACGATGACACATGCAGCACGATGCATTGCACACTGTGCGCTTTTTCAACCGGAACCGTATAATTCCAGCCAGAACCTGATAAAGCCAGCTAGAACCTTATAACAGCCACTAACTATGGCACAAGTATAATTTTTTATAATTTTTCACCCGGAACCTTAAAATTCAAAAACATAAGATTTTTCGGGAAAAACCTTACAAATTCCTAGTCAAACTAACTATGGTACTATGTTCCAAATGTGAAACTCATAACCCTAATTGTACTACAAAAACTATCAGTTTGAGTGATGATCACACTGTTGATAAAGCAAGTTGTATCGAGATTTCTGATTTAACAATAAAAGCAAATGATTCTTACAAAAAATACATCAAGCTACCGGTAAGCTACACAAACAATACCTACGACTATATACTCATACACTTCATATTGTCTATTAATGTATTTTCAGATGAGCCTTGCCAACTCAGCTGCAATTGACGATAAAACCTCATGCGTGGAAAATGTGTATTATGCGCCAGAATTGCAGATAAAACTAATTTTTGTACGGGGTAATTTAATGAGGAAAAGTTTTGGGTCGACCAATTATGACGTTGAAAGGCATTTTTAAAATGGCTCTTGCTTCCCAAAAATAAGCCGAAGACATAATGCGAATAAGACTTCTTGGACGTGCGGACATAAATGAGTCAGTAGTGTCGCTAATCGCTTAGAAGAAAATTGGAAGGAACTAAAGAAAAACAGCAACTCACAAAGCGTGTGGGAAATATAAAAACGTAAAAGCAAAACTTTCATATATTGCAACCGCAAGATAGATGCTACAGGGAAAAAATACCAATTTTAAAAAATTGCCATATCAGTACTGACGAAAGCGGCATAACGGCACTATCAATACGTGTCCGTTTGATAGAATTTTTGCTATCTTTGAGATGAATTATTCGGTCAAGCTAAAACTAGCAAATTTGCCGGAAATTCTCTGTGGAGATTTATAACAATCGAAATAAATTACTAAGTGAAATTTTTTGCCGAAAACGTTTTATTAAATCGGGCAACTATAGCTCAAACGAACGATTTCATTGATTCTAAATCATCAGTTGGAGTATTTTACGCAGATCTTTGCATGTTTAACGATGATGTTACTTTAAGTGTCAATATTGAAAAAATTTGTGATAAATGTAGAACTAAACTCGAAAGAAAGTTGCCATTGCTTTCAACAGATAAAGATAAATATTCGGGAATCTTACTGTAGCTGTGGCAGCTTACATAATGTAAATCAAGTGTATAATAGTGTAATAACAGTGGAGGTTCCTATATAAGTGGCATAACGATATCGCGGAATTTAGGTGCGCGGTGTAATTGAGTACGATAATTTAAATGAGCATTTCACTGCACATGCACTGCACATTTTTGTTTAAACTTTTTATTTAATTAACACTTTTAGCGGATTAGAAGTTATAATGTGGCCAAATAATTCCAGTTGGAATTTTTGCTAGTTCACAATGACCATCAACCATGCTTATTGTTTATTGCTCCGAATGGTTGGCACCGACTTCATATGGTTCCGGTTGGCTTTACGGGTTCTGGTTTTGTTGGCATTGTAGTGCATAACTTTTTGATCGTTCCGGAAACCTCATATGTTGCACTATCATCCAAATTGCACTGCGACCATTGTGCAAGCGCCAAAATTATTTTTGTAAACATTTTGTTTCGACTGGATTTGTATAGTTCTGGATGGCATTATATGGTTCGGCTGCAAAATCAAACAGTGCACATTGATGCACAATGCATCCTGCTATTTGTGCTATAGTTGGTTTGGTTGTTATATGTTTCTAGCGGACTTTATCAGGTTCTGGATGGAATTATAAGGTTCTGGCTAAAAAAGCACAAAGTGCACAATAATGCACAATGCATCATGCTACTGTTTTCGTAGTTAGTTTGGGTGTAGATGGTGTGGTTTTTTGCTGAATTTGTAAGGTTTTTTTCCTAAAAAATCGTATATTTCTGGATGTATAAGGTTCCAGTTCATACACAATGCATCGTGCTACTTGTGCCATAGTTGTTTGGTTCCGGCTGATATGGTTCTGGCTGACGTGACGGACACAAAAATTTAATATTTATATAAGAATATAACTAACCTGAAAATATTATACATGTAACTAGTGGACCCGCTAGGAAGACGTTGTCCTGCCACAGACCACGCTAGCAAAATATGTTTCTTGAAATAAAATTGTTTAGTCAGGTAACGAAGGTGACGAAGAACAAAATTAAGGAAAGTGGATCTCTTAAATCTAAGATAGAAAGAGCAAGTTAAAAAGAAAAAAGATAAACTAAATATCAAATAACGAAAAATGTATTGGCTGCTCGGTAAAAACTCGAAATTGTCAACCGAAACAAAATTGCTATTATATCAACAGGTGTTAAAGCCTGTATGGACTTACGGACTCAGCTCTGGGGCTGTACAAAGAAAACTGACACCAAAATATTACAAACTTTTAAGAACAAAGGGTTAAGTGGTATAGTTAACACTCCATGGTATATTAGGAATGATGACCTTCATAGGGACCTAAATATTTACACAACTCAAGAAAAACTAAAGAACGAGCAGAGAACGATACCAATTGATTTAATGGGTTAAGGACACCAGTGCAAAGACCACGTCAGTAAATAACCTATAAATGGAGCTGGCTGAGGCCTAATGGCCAGCTCCATTCCCAGCTCTCATTCACAAGTCACTAAATTAAGAAAGAAAAATTACTAGATGAATTGTATTCAGTTGTAATAATAATAATAAAGTTGTTTGACAACCGATTTCACAACTGACATTTGCTTCATCATTAGTTTGATTTGCCATTTCATAATGAATAGACTCACGTCAGAGCAACACATGCAAATTGTTGAAATTTTTTAGCAAAATAATGTCTCTGTTCACCAAACTCATCGTACAGTACGTTCATTTTACGGTTGTCATAATCGTCCATCAGAGCGGGTAATTCGGTTACCTATGGATAGTTCTGTCCGTAAGACGGCAGAGTTACATGCAGAACCTCCTGTCTATTACTAATAATAAAGATGAGTTCCTGACCTATATTACTAAGAATGAGATTAGTTCTTAAAACAAAATCGAAATGTAACTCACCCCTGGCATTGATGTCCAAGCTACCCCAGATGGTATGGTGCGCGTTTGCGTCTCACATAAGAATAATCACCATCTTCATCCTTTCCGCGCCACAAACAAATGTTTCTAGTTACTCTGGCGGCTCTGGCTTGTCCCGTTCTGCCTCCATCTCTATCCAGACCGCAGTGATGTCCTCATTGCAATACTGCGGAAGTAAAAAAAACATTTATATCATTTTTCACCAGTATACGTGATCTGCTCTTTTCCACCACATAAGCGTAAAAAGGGTGATCTTGTTATTTTTGATCCAAGGTTCTTTTATCACAACTATCTCCTCTCCTGACTTAGCAAGTGTGAGAAGTAGCGCCGCCGAAGTAGCCTTGGAGTGATGTAAATTTATTTACACAAACCTGATCACGGAATCGTTGGTATCCTCCGTCTCACTCCCTCCGTTGTCTCTAAACTTAAGGAGATTGACATTGACACCTACTCCGAGTCCGATGTGTTCCTTCCCCTATGCCTAGAGATAGTCGATCCCTAAGATCCCTAGTTAACCCCTCACTTGGGTTCGTCACTAGCTGCGATATTTCATCTGGAGAGGTACTACTCGAGTGTCCATTAACAGGCTGGACTACTTGCTTACCCTTCTCGTGCTGCGCATTACTCGGTTTTACCCCATACCTCGTCCTTCCTAAACACCTTAAGAGTAACTGAGCCGAAGCTGAAGTTTATAAACCCTTTGGTTTTTGACAGCGGAGCCAGGGGTTGCTTATTGATTATCATACTGGATAATCTAAAACTGCCCCGTGGAAATCCAGACCATTGAGCTAGGTCTACTAGGTATTTCCTACTTCGGAACTGCCTTTGGCTCCTGGCCTTACCTCGCCTAACTCCTCAATTGCCTTCCTGTACAGAAAGATTGATCTTTGAGATCAGCTTCAGCCGTTGCGGATACCAACCCGCGTACTTACAAATTGACGGGGGTCCCGGATGTTATCCAAGGACTTTATGAAAAACTAGGTGAAGTGCATTAAAGACCAACCTCTATTTTTCTTCAGTAATGCTCCACTCCTCATGGCTCTCGTCCACGACGGCTAGCACCAACTCCCCCCTACACAATAGCGCTAAAGAGCTTAAGGCCCTTTGGCAACTGTCCCACATGAAGCTTGGTCCGTTTTCTCTTGGCATCCAAACCTCCATGTTCCTCTTCTTTAGATCTCTGCCCAAGATAATTCTCGCGTTCATTGCCTCTTCAGTCCACTGCTCCTCCGGGACTGTAGCCAGTCTGATATTGTTAAAGTTAGCCGACTCGCTCTAGCCGAAAAATGTTGATAATGCAGATTAAAAAACAATACGGATAGTTAGTCAGCCTAAAAATGTCGTTAAATCAGATAAATACATTTGGTGTTAAACAGTAATTTCTACTTAAATCCAAAATGTTTAGTTCGTTGCATAAAATGCATTAAAACTAAAGGGTGTTTTTTTAAGAGGTTGCCGATTTTTTTTTTGAATAAAACACATATAAAATTATGAAATGACCAAAATTTTTTTTTATTTGGTAGATAATTTTTTGGCATTTAACATTTAAACACAATTTCTGGCATATGGCTACCACGACTATTTTTCACAAATGTCATTCTGGAGGTCCAATTTTCCAGCACTTTTTCAAGCATTTGAGGGCGTATGTCAGCAATGACACGTTGAATATTGGTTTCCAAAGCGTCAATCGATTGAGGTTTATCCACATAAACCAATGACTTCACGTATCCCCACAAAAAGTAATCGAGTGGCGTCAAATCGCACGAACGCGGAGGCCAATTCACCGGACCATTTCTCGAAATAATGTTGTCGTTGAAAGTTTCTTTCAATAAGTCGATTGTTTCACGTGCTGTATGGCAAGTGGCACCATCTTGTTGAAACCACATTTCATTCATATCCATATCTTCAAGATTTGACAACAAAAACTCATTTAACATGGTTCTGTATCGATTTCCATTCACGGTAACGCGTCGTCCTTCCTCATTTTTAAAGAAATATGGACCGATGATCCCACCAGCCCATAGACCGCACCAAACAGTACATTTATCAGGATGCATTGGTAATTCTAGAACGGCGTGTGGATTATCTTTGCTCCAAATGCGACAATTTTGTTTGTTGACGTATCCATTTAACCAAAAATGCGCCTCATCACTGAAGAGAATTTTACGGTAAAAAAATGGATCTTCGTTCAATTGATTTAACGACCAATCACTGAATTCACGGCGCAAACGATGGTCGTGTGGCTTTAATTCTTGCACCAATTGAATTTTGTATGGCACCAAACCCAAATCTTTACGTAAAATTTTCCATAAAGTCGATGGACAAAGTCCAATTTGCTGAGCACGACGACGAATCGATAAATTGTCGTTTTCTTCGACACTGGCCTCAACGACAGCAATATTTTCTTCTGTACGAACTCTTCTCATTCTTGTCGGTGGCTTGGCATCCAAAAGAGTGAATGTAGACCGAAATTTGGTAATTACGTTCTTTATGGTGGTCTCTGACGGACGATTATGTGCACCATAAAATTCACGAAGTGCTCTATAAACATTTTTAATTGAACACTGATTTTGAAAATAAATTTCCACGATTTGAAAACGTTGTTCTGGAGTTAACCTATTCATAATGATTTGCCAAACAATACTGAGTAGAAATGCCACTTTGAGCTGTCAAAACAACTGTCATAAAATAAAACGACATCTATCGGAAAAACAAACCTCCTAAAAAAACACCCGTTATAATACAAAACTATTTTACTACTGAGACAACTCGAAGAAATATATGAAGCAAAACCTCAAAAATTTCATGGCAATTTCCATGTTGGGAGTCTGGGAAAACTCGATTGAATATATCGCACACACAAAATTTGAAAATTTCTAAAAATTGACCGTTTACAGTGTCATAGCTGGAAATAGATTCAAATGATAGGTCTTAATGATCCTCATATTTGGAAAAATTTCAGGTCAGTTTTCATGTTGGGAGTCCGGGAAAACTCGATTGAATATATCGCACACACAAAATTAGAAAATTTCTAAAAATTGACCGTTTAGAGTGTCATAGCTGGAAATAGATTCAAATGATAGGTCTTAATGATCCTCATATTTGGAAAAATTTCAGGTCAGTTTTCATGTTGGGAGTCCGGGAAAACTCGATTGAATATATCGCACACACAAAATTTAAAAATTTCTAAAAATTGACCGTTTAAATTGTCATGGCTGGAAATAGGTTCAAATGATAGGTCTTAATGTTATTCATACGTGGAAAAATTGCAAGTCAATTTCCATGTTGGGAGTCCGGGAAAACTCGATTGAATATATCGCACACACAAAATTTGAAAATTTCTAAAAATTGACCGTTTAGAGTGTCATAGCTGGAAATAGATTCAAATGATAGGTCTTAATGATCCTCATATTTGGAAAAATTTCAGGTCAGTTTTCATGTTGGGAGTCCGGGAAAACTCGATTGAATATATCGCACACACAAAATTTAAAAATTTCTAAAAATTGACCGTTTAAATTGTCATGGCTGGAAATAGGTTCAAATGATAGGTCTTAATGTTATTCATACGTGGAAAAATTGCAAGTCAATTTCCATGTTGGGAGTCCGGGAAAACTCGATTGAATATATCGCACACACAAAATTTGAAAATTTCTAAAAATTGACCGTTTAGAGTGTCATAGCTGGAAACAGATTCAAATGATAGGTCTTAATGATCCTCATATTTGGAAAAATTTCAGGTCAATTTTCATGTTGCGAGTCCGGGAAAACTCGATTGAATATATCGCACACACAAAATTTGAAAATTTCTAAAAATTGACTGTTTAAATTGTTATGGCTGGAAATAGATTCAAATGATAGGCCTTAATGGTCCTCACACTTGGAAAAATTTCTATGAATTTTCATGTTGCGAGTCCGGGAAAACTCGATTGAATATATCGCACACACAAAATTTGAAAATTTCTAAAAATTGACCATTTAGATTGTCATGGCTGGAAATAGATTCAAATGAAAGGTCTTAATGATGCTCATACGTGGAAAAAATTTCAGGTCAATTTCCATGTTGGAAGTCTGGGAAAACTCGATTGAATGTATCGCACACACAAAATTTGAAAATTTCTAAAAATTGACCGTTTAATGTGTGTCATGGCTGGAAATAGATTCAAATGGTAGGTCTCAATGATGCTCACACTTGCAAAATCTTTCAGGTCAATTTCCAATTGTGTATCTATTATCAATTGTGTATATATTCAGTCGAGTATTCCCAGACTCCAAACATGAAAATTGACCTGATATTTTTCCAACGTATGAGCATCACTAGGACCTTTCATTTGAATCTATTTCCAGAATGTTTTTTATTTTATGAAATTTTCAAATTTTGTGTGTGCGATACATTCAATCGAGTTTTCCCGGACTCCCAACATGAAAATTGACTTGACGTTTTTAAAATGATATTCAATAGAAGGCACTTCAATTGAAATATTTCCTGGACATTTCACATAGATGCATTTCTCATTTTACCTCCCCAGACATCTAATAAAGCACTGAGGAAAACTTGCTTTGGGTAATTTGTTTTATATGTTTCGAATTAAAAATTCTTATTTTAATTTTTGTAGTTGTTTTTTAGGAACCGCAAAATACATTTTTTAAATATAATTAATTGAATAAAACTCGTATCTGCATTATCGGCATTTTTCGGCTGGAGTTTTCGGTGAACATGTTACCGACAATTATCGGCTGTAATTTTCGTTTGATTAGTTTGAATTTACATTATGGACGACATTTTTCGGCTGAACATTTTCAGCTAACTTTAATAGGGTGCCAGTCTGTCCAAAACACGGAAGGCCGAACGTCTAGTCCTGCATTTCCGAACCGACGGAGCAAGGACTTTCTCCTTCTTAATACTACCGCTAGTCCCTGGCTTGCCACCTCGGAACCAGTCTTAGCCACACTGATGGGTGGAGTCACAGACCTCCCCCCCATCGTCTTCTCCAGTATTTGAGAAGGGCTGACCACTTCTTTAACTAAAATTAGGATAAACTTCAGTAGCTTAGTATTTCTTAACGACATCTCATTCCAACCCATGGTGATCGTACAATGCTTTAGTGGTCTTAAATTTTTCCTCGCCTGGTTGAGTGCTACTCCAACATAACGTTTGTTTATGATGTGAGTGCTCATCATATTTTATTGATCATAAAAAGAAGCAAAATTAAAATTACCAATTTTATTGTATTAAGAGCTTTTTATTGTTGGACAATAAGCAAAAATGGCATTCAACCAATCTAAAAGAACAACAACCAAATTTATTTATCAACAGACGAGTCTTTAAGGTGGGAACGGCATTCAAAGATCGAGACCGAGTCGGAGAACGAGGTAGGGAGAGTTAAATGGTACGGATTGCACGAATCCGACTGGCGAGTGTCTGCTCATAAACCCATTCCAGGCCACCCATTCTATTTGAGTAACATGTCTAATTCCCATTAGCAGTTTTGTTATGATTAACATTAATTACTGAAGCTTTCACTAATCTCAACCAAAAACAGGATAACTCGTTCTTTAATTACCACGATTTTTAAATACATTTTATTTGAACCACGACCGACCTTTATTTGTGACAACAACAACAACAACACTACACAACCAGAAAAAAATGTAAATACAGTAAATTCACCACATTTGGCTGTGAATTACGCCATACCTGAGCGAAAATCCATTTAAAACTTAAATTTTTAATTTAATTTTTAACAATCATTTTTATTTTTATTTATTACACCCCACCCCCACCGCACCATTTTTTTGTTTGTGTTACACCTTAAAATATTTATTTCATTTAATCGTATCATAAATTTAATGATAACAAATTTTCAACTCAATTTATCATCAAGTAAATTACACTGAGTATATGTAGTCTGTTTATCTAGATACGAAATCGAGATAGTGTTTATGTAGGAATGAAAGCTCGCGATCGTTAAAACAAAGTAGTTATTTTCCCAAATTTTTGTGTTTATGTGTAAATGTGGTTTGTCTATACACAAAAATAAAAAGCTCTAGAGCACAAAAGTTAATTTGTTCTGGATTCGGTTTAATTTTCCACCGTGTAAACGTTTTTGTGCGCGGGGTAAAGGAAGATGTGTCTAATGATGTTGAATCATTTTGAAAAATTTCAATCGAGCTCGGTAGCAAAAAAAAAATTAAATATCTGTAATAAATAAACTGTCATCAACCGTATACATAATAAAATTTTATAAAAAATGTTAATTTTTCCATAAATTGTGACAAATTATTACCAATTAATTTTAATTTTTTTTTATTGTTGTTGGGGTAATCTTCCTCTGGTTCGTTTGCTACAACAACAAAAAAAACATAACAATTTTGAAATAAATTGAATGTTCTTTCGTGCTCCTGTTTTCGCGGGACAAAATGATGAAAATAAAAAGTGAAATAAATGAACGCGTTTAAATTAAATATTAATTTTAATTAATTTCATTATAATTACATTAATATAAATTTAATTACTGGGTTAAATAATTTTTTGTAACCTTTTGGTGATGCGTTGATATGATGAATTGGGTGGGGTGTAGTATTTTTTTTTGCAGCAGTTAATAGATGTTTAAGCATTTTTTACGGTTCCTTTGCGCTAATTGTGTGTACACACCGTGATGGGATTTAATGCGATTTTTTTTTTGATTTCATTATTAATGAGCATGAAATTTTTAATGTTGACCTTTTTTATGTAGACGCTTTTTCCCTCCGGAAATAAAATGAAAAACTTAAATATTACTTTTGAGATTTACAGATTTTGGCCATGTCAACACCGCTACTGTTAACATTCTTAAGATTCTCGTGAATTTATAATTCCAAGTACCACATTTCCACTAAAACCGACAGCCAACATGATTATTATTTTTTCGATTGAAAATTGAAATTAAACTTCGTTATCGATACGACCTGCTTTATCGACATATTATAATGCTTCCTATTGACATGGAAATATAGATATAGACCCCAGTTCTTACCGTTTTCGTCTCCAACATCATATGACCAATTTCCGATTTTTCCTAAGATAAAACCGGGGTTAAATTTGTAGGCAAGCTTTCCAGAACAAATTTTAAGGTTCGCTACTTTAAACGAAGTTTCGAACAAATACCTTCACGCCTAGATATATTAAATGTTCTATGTCTAGGGCGTAGAATATACACACTGGAATTATGTTCATATGCTTTCGGCAGATTACTTAACACAATTTTCTGCGATTTAGATGATAAATCAGCATTACTTGGTACATATGACTGATTGTCTTGCAGAAAACCTAGATTTCTTAATCATGAATAGATGGAGCCGTGCAAAATTTTATGCTAATAATTCTCAGGAACTCCAAAGACATGAAAGATTTTACCTTCAACTAATTTAACTACCTTATCGGCGGAAGCAGAACGAAGTGGGAATAATAATGCAAAACGACTGTACTGATCCAATAAAATAAATATGTGTGTGAACCCATCCATTGTTCTCGGGTAAGCGCCAAGAAAATCTAAATATAAACGTTGCCAAGGACGTAACACTTCGAAACTAGTACCCATGTCTGGTCTAGCTGAATTGTTAATTGGCTTTGTACAATTGCATATCTCACAAGAATTTATGAATGTCCTAACTTGCATACTCATCGCCGGCCAAAAGAAGTATGGTTTCCCTGATGCGCAGCAGATGGATAATTGTCGGCCTTTTTGATAAGAGAGTTAGTCTGAGTCACGAACGACTAATTTCCATTTTGGTAAATCTGTAAGTATATCAGTATCTGCGTGAATAATTCTCTACTGCTTTTATCCGGGTAACATATTCATCATCTTGAAAAGCTTCAACATAAAGTACATCGATATTATTTCCATTTAAAGCTTCGACGTATACTCAAGATAGGCTATCTGGGACAACATTAAACGACTCCCTCCTGTACTCTTGCAACGCTTGCAATTTAATAGATCATCGTTCAAGTCTTCCAGTCAAGTCACGTTGCTCAATCAGCCAACGTAAACTTGGTATATCAAACACTCGAGTTCTGTGATGCTGTAACTTTTCTGAGCTTAATTTAATTTGTGTGACATGAACGCAATTGGATTTTCTTCTCCGTTCTCGAATTTTTGAAATAGTACACTCCCTATTCCCGTAGTATAGAAGCATCACATTAGATGTAAAAATGTTTCGTAAAATCTTGGTTAACCAGAATCGGTGCCGTGATTAACGATTTCTTTAAACTTTTGAATGCTGCTTGGGCTTCGACATTCCATGATTATTCTTCTTGAGCAGTTATGCGCAGCTAAACTCGAGTATTTAGACACGAAACGTCTGTACCAACCGGTCATCTTGACTGTTTTGGGAACGGGATATTCGTCTATGGAACGAACCTTGTCAGGACCCACTCTGAGGCATCCCTCACCAATCACGTAGCCTATGTACTTTGTTTCTTTGAGGACATATTTACTATTTTCTACATTTATGGTTAGATTTGCTAATTAACAATCTGGCCGCTTCAGACAATAGTGATAAATGCTTTTCGAAAGTTGCAGAAACCACTAAGAGGTCATCAAGGTAAACAAAGACGCGATCGTGCAATTGGTGAGGGATAACCGTGTGCATTAGCCGACACATTGTTTGGATTGCATTGCACAGTCCAAAAGGCATGACTGCAAATTGGTAGAGTGGACGACTCGGCACTGTAAAGGCTGTCTTATTCCATGTAGAAGGTTCGAAGGGTATTTGCCAAAAGGCATTCTTTAGATCGATGATACTTATCAATCTTGTTTTATCCAGTCGACCTAGTAACCCCTTTGGGGTGGCCAAGTTCCAAAATCTCAGATTAAGTTAAATAAAAATGTGTATCACTTTAGAACTTTCTAGGCCGGAAATGGTTCTTCATGTTTTGAGTTGGTAATGATAAAGGCAAACTATTGTAAGCTCCTCAGCCAGCCGTATGTTAGGATTGGCACAATCATCCTGCTTCCATACGGCCCCATATAAATACATAGGAAACTCGTTTATAACTTCCAAACCCTTACTGGAGCTGAATAGCGACTAATATTTTGAGGTGGTACGCAATTAAGTGATTTCTGTCCAACTAGACAGCACTAGCTGTATGTTCAAATTTGTGTAAATGTTGAAGATCCTACCTAAATCAAAGGTTAAGGTAAATAACAAATTAAATATCTTAAAAACTTTCTAGACTGAAAATAGTTCATTAGTTGGTAATTGCTTCAGTTGCTAATTCATCAGTTGCTAATTGTCTGAGATAATCGCTGTTCTTAATAAAATTCGTTAGCTGGTGATTGAGCAACCAGTTTATAGTGGTTTAGTAAGCGTTCAATTGGTTCAATTCCAAAGAAATCCATTACGATTCAAAACCACCCCACTGGCACAAAATCCAAACATTTCAAAACTCGTAAGTAGGGCTAATTGTCTGAGTTAATCGCTGTTCTTAATAAAATTCGTTAGCTGGTGATTGAGCAAACAGTTTATAGTGGTTTAGTAAACATTCAATTGGTTCAATTCCAAAGAAATCCATTACGATTCAAAACCACCCCACTGGCACAAAATCCAAACATTTCAAAACTCGTAAGTAAGGCTAATTGTCTGAGTTAATCGCTGTTCTTAATAAAATTCGTTAGCTGGTGATTGAGCAACCAGTTTATAGTGGTTTAGTAAGCGTTCAATTGGTTCAATTCCAAAGAAATCCATTATGATTCAAAACCACCCCACTGGCACAAAACCCAAACATTACAAAACTCGCAAGTAGGGCTAATTGTCTGAGTTAATCGCTATTCTTAATAAAATTCGTTACCAGATGATTGAGCAAACAGTTTATAGTGGTTTAGTAAACGATCAATTGGTTCAATTTCAAAGAAATCCATTACGATTCAAAACCACCCCACTGGCACAAAACCCAAACATTACAAAACTCGCAAGTAGGGCGAATTGTCTGAGTTAATCGCTGTTCTTAATAAAATTCGTTAACTGGTGATTGAGCAAACAGTTTATAGTGGTTTAGTAAACGTTCAATTGGTTCAATTCCAAAGAAATCCATTACGATTCAAAACCACCCCACTGGCACAAAACCCAAACATTACAAAACTCGCAAGTAGGGCTAATTGTCTGATTTAATCGCTATTCTTACTAAAATTCGTTACCTGATGATTGAGCAAACAGTTTATAGTGGTTTAGTAAACATTCAATTGGTTCAATTCCAAAGAAATCCATTACGATTCAAAACCACCCCACTGGCACAAAATCCAAACATTTCAAAACTCGTAAGTAGGGCTAATTGTCTGAGTTAATCGCTGTTCTTAATAAAATTCGTTAGCTGGTGATTGAGCAAACAGTTTATAGTGGTTTAGTAAACGTTCAATTGGTTCAATTTCAAAGAAATCCATTACGATTCAAAACCACCCCACTGGCACAAAACCCAAACATTACAAAACTCGCAAGTAGGGCTAATTGTCTGAGTTAATCGCTATTCTTAATAAAATTCGTTACCAGATGATTGAGCAAACAGTTTATAGTGGTTTAGTAAACGATCAATTGGTTCAATTTCAAAGAAATCCATTACGATTCAAAACCACCCCACTGGCACAAAACCCAAACATTACAAAACTCGCAAGTAGGGCGAATTGTCTGAGTTAATCGCTGTTCTTAATAAAATTCGTTAACTGGTGATTGAGCAAACAGTTTATAGTGGTTTAGTAAACGTTCAATTGGTTCAATTTCAAAGAAATCCATTACGATTCAAAACCACCCCACTGGCACAAAACCCAAATATTACAAAACTTGCAAGTAGGGCTAATTGTCTGAGTTAATCGCTATTCTTAATAAAATTCGTTACCTGATGATTGAGCAAACAGTTTATAGTGGTTTAGTAAACGTTCAATTGGTTCAATTTCAAAGAAATCCATTACGATTCAAAACCACCCCACTGGCACAAAACCCAAACATTACAAAACTCGCAAGTAGGGCTAATTGTCTGAGTTAATCGCTATTCTTAATAAAATTCGTTACCTGATGATTGAGCAAACAGTTTATAGTGGTTTAGTAAACGATCAATTGGTTCAATTTCAAAGAAATCCATTACGATTCAAAACCACCCCACTGGCACAAAACCCAAACATTACAAAACTCGCAAGTAGGGCGAATTGTCTGAGTTAATCGCTGTTCTTAATAAAATTCGTTAACTGGTGATTGAGCAAACAGTTTATAGTGGTTTAGTAAACGTTCAATTGGTTCAATTCCAAAGAAATCCATTACGATTCAAAACCACCCCACTGGCACAAAACCCAAACATTACAAAACTCGCAAGTAGGGCTAATTGTCTGATTTAATCGCTATTCTTACTAAAATTCGTTACCTGATGATTGAGCAAACAGTTTATAGTGGTTTAGTAAACGTTCAATTGGTTCAATTTCAAAGAAATCCATTACGATTCAAAACCACCCCACTGGCACAAAACCCAAATATTACAAAACTTGCAAGTAGGGCTAATTGTCTGAGTTAATCGCTATTCTTAATAAAATTCGTTACCTGATGATTGAGCAAACAGTTTATAGTGGTTTAGTAAACGATCAATTGGTTCAATTTCAAAGAAATCCATTACGATTCAAAACCACCCCACTGGCACAAAACCCAAACATTACAAAACTCGCAAGTAGGGCGAATTGTCTGAGTTAATCGCTGTTCTTAATAAAATTCGTTAACTGGTGATTGAGCAAACAGTTTATAGTGGTTTAGTAAACGTTCAATTGGTTCAATTCCAAAGAAATCCATTACGATTCAAAACCACCCCACTGGCACAAAACCCAAACATTACAAAACTCGCAAGTAGGGCTAATTGTCTGATTTAATCGCTATTCTTACTAAAATTCGTTACCTGATGATTGAGCAAACAGTTTATAGTGGTTTAGTAAACATTCAATTGGTTCAATTCCAAAGAAATCCATTACGATTCAAAACCACCCCACTGGCACAAAATCCAAACATTTCAAAACTCGTAAGTAGGGCTAATTGTCTGAGTTAATCGCTGTTCTTAATAAAATTCGTTAGCTGGTGATTGAGCAAACAGTTTATAGTGGTTTAGTAAACGTTCAATTGGTTCAATTTCAAAGAAATCCATTACGATTCAAAACCACCCCACTGGCACAAAACCCAAACATTACAAAACTCGCAAGTAGGGCTAATTGTCTGAGTTAATCGCAATTCTTAATAAAATTCGTTACCTGATGATTGAGCAAACAGTTTATAGTGGTTTAGTAAACGTTCAATTGGTTCAATTCCAAAGAAATCCATTACGATTCAAAACCACCCCACTGGCACAAAACCCAAATATTACAAAACTCGCAAGTAGGGCTAATTGTCTGAGTTAATCGCTATTCTTAATAAAATTCGTTAGCTGGTGATTGAGCAACCAGTTTATAGTGTTTTAGTTAGCGTTCAATTGGTTCAATTCCAAAGAAATCCATTACGATTCAAAACCACCCCACTGGCACAAAACCCAAACATTTCAAAACTCGTAAGTAAGGCTTATTGTCTGAGATAATCGCTGTTCTTAATAAAATTCGTTAGCTGGTGATTGAGCAACCAGTTTATAGTGGTTTAGTAAGCGTTCAATTGGTTCAATTCCAAAGAAATCCATTACGATTCAAAACCACCCCACTGGCACAAAACCCAAACATTTCAAAACTCGTAAGTAAGGCTAATTGTCTGAGATAACCGCTGTTCTTAATAAAATTCGTTAGCTGGTGATTGAGCAAACAGTTTATAGTGGTTTAGTAAACGTTCAATTGGTTCAATTTCAGAGAAATCCATTATGATTCAAAACCACCCCACTGGCACAAAACCCAAACATTTCAAAACTCGTAAGTAAGGCTAATTGTCTGAGTTAATCGCTGTTCTTAATAAAATTCGTTAGCTGGTGATTGAGCAACCAGTTTATAGTGGTTTAGTAAGCGTTCAATTGGTTCAATTCCAAAGAAATCCATTACGATTCAAAACCACCCCACTGGCACAAAACCCAAACATTTCAAAACTCGTAAGTAAGGCTAATTGTCTGAGATAATCGCTGTTCTTAATAAAATTCGTTAGCTGGTGATTGAGCAAACAGTTTATAGTGGTTTAGTAAACGTTCAATTGGTTCAATTTCAAAGAAATCCATTATGATTCAAAACCACCCCACTGGCACAAAACCCAAACATTACAAAACTCGCAAGTAGGGCTAATTGTCTGAGTTAATCGCTATTCTTAATAAAATTCGTTACCAGATGATTGAGCAAACAGTTTATAGTGGTTTAGTAAACGATCAATTGGTTCAATTTCAAAGAAATCCATTACGATTCAAAACCACCCCACTGGCACAAAACCCAAACATTACAAAACTCGCAAGTAGGGCGAATTGTCTGAGTTAATCGCTGTTCTTAATAAAATTCGTTAACTGGTGATTGAGCAAACAGTTTATAGTGGTTTAGTAAACGTTCAATTGGTTCAATTTCAAAGAAATCCATTACGATTCAAAACCACCCCACTGGCACAAAACCCAAATATTACAAAACTTGCAAGTAGGGCTAATTGTCTGAGTTAATCGCTATTCTTAATAAAATTCGTTACCTGATGATTGAGCAAACAGTTTATAGTGGTTTAGTAAACGTTCAATTGGTTCAATTTCAAAGAAATCCATTACGATTCAAAACCACCCCACTGGCACAAAACCCAAACATTACAAAACTCGCAAGTAGGGCTAATTGTCTGAGTTAATCGCTATTCTTAATAAAATTCGTTACCTGATGATTGAGCAAACAGTTTATAGTGGTTTAGTAAACGTTCAATTGGTTCAATTTCAAAGAAATCCATTACGATTCAAAACCACCCCACTGGCACAAAACCCAAATATTACAAAACTTGCAAGTAGGGCTAATTGTCTGAGTTAATCGCTATTCTTAATAAAATTCGTTACCTGATGATTGAGCAAACAGTTTATAGTGGTTTAGTAAACGTTCAATTGGTTCAATTTCAAAGAAATCCATTACGATTCAAAACCACCCCACTGGCACAAAACCCAAACATTTCAAAACTCGTAAGTAAGGCTAATTGTCTGAGTTAATCGCTGTTCTTAATAAAATTCGTTAGCTGGTGATTGAGCAACCAGTTTATAGTGGTTTAGTAAGCGTTCAATTGGTTCAATTCCAAAGAAATCCATTACGATTCAAAACCACCCCACTGGCACAAAACCCAAACATTACAAAACTCGCAAGTAGGGCTAATTGTCTGAGTTAATCGCAATTCTTAATAAAATTCGTTACCTGATGATTGAGCAAACAGTTTATAGTGGTTTAGTAAACGTTCAATTGGTTCAATTCCAAAGAAATCCATTACGATTCAAAACCACCCCACTGGCACAAAACCAAAAACATTTCAAAACTCGTAAGTAGGGCTAATTGTCTGAGTTAATCGCTGTTCTTAATAAAATTCGTTAGCTAGTGATTGAGCAACCAGTTTATAGTGGTTTAGTAAGCGTTCAATTGGTTCAATTCCAAAGAAATCCATTACGATTCAAAACCACCCCACTGGCACAAAATCCAAACATTTGAAAACTCGTAAGTAAGGCTAATTGTCTGAGTTAATCGCTGTTCTTAATAAAATTCGTTAGCTGGTGATTGAGCAACCAGTTTATAGTGGTTTAGTAAGCGTTCAATTGGTTCAATTCCAAAGAAATCCATTACGATTCAAAACCACCCCACTGGCACAAAACCCAAACATTTCAAAACTCGTAAGTAAGGCTAATTGTCTGAGATAATCGCTGTTCTTAATAAAATTCGTTAGCTGGTGATTGAGCAACCAGTTTATAGTGGTTTAGTAAGCGTTCAATTGGTTCAATTCCAAAGAAATCCATTACGATTCAAAACCACCCCACTGGCACAAAACCCAAACATTACAAAACTCGCAAGTAGGGCTAATTGTCTGAGTTAATCGCAATTCTTAATAAAATTCGATACCTGATGATTGAGCAAACAGTTTATAGTGGTTTAGTAAACATTCAATTGGTTCAATTTCAAAGAAATCCATTACGATTCAAAACCACCCCAACTGGCACAAAACCCAAACAATTACAAAACTCGCAAGTAGGGCTAATTGTCTGAGTTAATCGCAATTCTTAATAAAATTCGTTAGCTGGTGATTGAGCAAACAGTTTATAGTGGTTTAGTAAACGTTCAATTGGTTCAATTTCAAAGAAATCCATTACGATTCAAAACCACCCCACTGGCACAAAACCCAAACATTACAAAAGTCGCAAGTAGGGCTGATTGTCTGAGTTGATCATTGTCCTTATCAAAATTCATTAGTTGGTGATTTAGTCAACGTTCAATTGGCTCAAGCCTGAAAAAATCCATTACGATTTAAAACGACCCCACTGGCACAAAATCGAACCATTGCACAATTCCCAAGTAAGGCTAATTGTCTGAGTTGATTATTGTCCTTATCAAAATTCAGTAGTTGGTGATTGAACAAACAGTTGATAGTTGTTTAGTAAAGATTTTAATTAATGAATGCGTTTGTTTTAATTTATTATATAATTTGTATTTTAAAAAATTCAGAATAGAAGAGAGTATATTGTCAAGACCACAGCCGTCTCCAAGTCCCTTTAACGCCGGTAAAATGTTATCCTAAAACCAGCAGGAGGAGTTATTGATACGTTGTTATTGCTGGGTTGTTCGTACAATCCACTAGTATCGCTTGGTTTATAGACTGATTGAAAAAACGTCGCGAACATGTTAGCTATATCTTTGGAATTTGAGGAACTGGTCTTGCTATCGGTCATATTAGCAGGGTATCCTTCAATCTCGCGTTTATTCCCAAAGTATTTCTAAAATTATTTTGATCTTTTGATTTTTTCTTGAATTTGATCGAGATGACGACGACCTGTATTTTGATTTGAAATAAATTTCAAATTCGTTACTACGTTGTAGAAACATAGTTTTGTCCGCTTCTAACCCGTTTTTCAACATCTTTAAATTTATCAACATTTTCGTATATCATTGGTTATCATTGGAATTGGGAGTTGTTTACCAGTTGATGGATTCCAGGTAACTTTGTGGCTTCGCACGGTCTGTTTTTTGAAGTTGTATTTGATTGGTTGTAGGTGTACTGAACTCACCCTAAATTAGTTGAGCCAAATAAAATATCTAAAGACTTGTGATTTAATGCTACGTTCAAACTAATCTTGAGGTTCTTGAACACGCTCCTAGATAAGCTAGACATCACATGATTACTACACATTTTAAGGAGTTAATGGCGATGGTCACCTCGAGAAGGCAATGTGACCACTATACATGAATCAGGTTATATTTAGGTGTGATTAAATTTAATTGTTTAAACCCAATTACCTTTCCCAATTTAGCATTTGCAATGTCTTCCGTTACATAAAAGGATGAAAAACCTAATTATCCAGTAACGAGAATAACGATATAACTATAAGAGACAATCAGCCAACAACAACTAAGAAATTTAAAAGTTAACTCACGATTCGGTAACAAACAAAAGTCTTTCCATTCATCTCATACTAAGGTTTGGCTTTAGACGGGTATTATTCAACTCTTTGAAATCCGCCGTATATACGACAACTCGACACTATCGCTATACCACTTAAAATTTACAGTTTCCCGTTATTAAGAAAACAAAAAACAAAGTTAAAGAAAAATCCTAAAAAAACATCTATACTTGTTTTCCCCGTTCATTGTGTCTTATTTTTCTCAGTCATCCTATTTTTCGTATTACCATCGAACGTTAGTTTAATGTCGATAACAGAAAACTTCACAAAAGTGTGTCTAGAATATTCAATGCGATATTTTGCGATGTAAAATAGACGGCAAAATTACAAGGAAAAAAGTCGTGAAAAATAAGAAAAAATAAATAAATTTATTTGAATTATAATGAAAAAGTAAAATTAAGGTTATCTTAAAAGTTTTGTGCGACAACAACAACAACAATAATACTTTGTTATCAGAAAAGATGAATTCAATTATATTCAAGTCAGAAACAAAACAGAAACTGATCAAACTTTTTTTTTGTATTTCAACATTATTTTCCTATCAATTTTCGTTTTTCCTATTTTCATCTCCTTGTTGAGATGTTGTCGAATTTTTTTTTTTTTTCGATTTCATGAATTTTAAATATTACATTTTTTTAATTCGAATATTAGATTCGTATAAAATTAATAATTCGGCGAGAGGTATGAACAGGTTTTTGTGTAATTAGATTTTAGGTTTGAATGCGCGCCAATTTAATGTCAGTTGAAAATTTTTTTAATTAAAATATAAATTTTTACCTTGATTGATTGTTTGAACGATAACCGAGTGGATTAGGTGTGGCTTGAAATGGAATGGTAGAAACACTGTGATTTGTTTAATCTTTTACAGGAAACTCCGAATTGTGTATAAAAGTTATTACATCATATATCTGATTATGTTTACTGTACTGACCACACCGTGTCGCGTCGGACACCACAAACAATTTTACTCATCATTATCAACATGATTATAATTCTTTGAACTGGATTATAAAAATATATTTTTGTTCTGTGGCTTATTGCGAACAGTCTAGAGTTTTCTTTAATTTGGTTTTAATTCACGTTTCTTCAAAAGTGAAAATAAAATATAATAAAGTGCTTCATCATACGTTGTGAATTCAATTCTTCATTTTGAATTAACAATAATTTTCTTTACGACAAAATAATCGTAAGCGTCAACATTTTAGAATCTTTCGAGAAAGATTTACTACAAACAAAAGGTTGCTGTTTTCCGGCTGGCCACGCTTTCTAAGTGCCATACGGATCTTCCAGTGACGATACAAAAATAAATATTGATTCACGTAAGCTTTCTGGCAGAAATTGTGCGTCTATTTCACAGAAGCTACACTTTGTGTTGTGAATTATTTTGTGGAACGTGCCTGTGAAGTTTGTCTCATCATTATTCTACAAACAAATTCAAACGGGATTAGTTATAACCGAAAAATATTTTGTGATTATTTGCTGCTAAATAAATCATGGTTGGTGATTAAAAGGTTGTATCGAAATGCAGATCAACATTTTCAAAAATGTGGTCAAATTTCATAAGGAACAATTAAGGTCATCGAAAATTCGTTTATGTCAGTGGCAATTGAATGAGGTCAACGATAACTACAAGAATTTTGTATAACTTTAAATGCAGTTTGAGGAATTAGATAAAGACGATATGCATACCTGTTGGTCCGGACATCGAACAACGAATCAACGAATTAACGGCGTTGAAGATCAACACTGAAACTCAAGCATCAATAAATCCTGCCCCTCCGATTCAAGCACCTAGGCTTTCTGAAACTGTTCTGGATACCTTTTCTGGTGATTTGATGAAATGTACTGATTTCATAAATATTTTTGATGGTCTCGTACACAACAATCAAAATTTGGCCGACATCGCTAAATTACAATATCTACGCAGCTCACTATGAAGGACCGCCAAAAAATTCTAGACAAATTGGACATTGTTGGTGAAAGTTATTCGGTGGCAGACAATTACTTTTCCATTTAATTCGCATTGGTCTCTATCCCATCTTCAGAGGCCTATAGAGAATTGCGACGACTTTTTAATATATCTAATTGTCTATAAATTTTATGCAGATTTGAAAACCAACCAAACGCAATCATCGGCAGCCAGCAAACCCTCAAAACACAATCCATCCCGTTCCACTCATTCTCAACGAAAACGTCATCACCGACCTTTCAAGTGCAAACTATTCAAGGCACTAGAAGTTCCCAAGAGGCGCGAGGCTGTTGTACAATCGAAATTATATTTTAATTGCCTACAAAAATCACATATAGACAGCAAGTGTCTCTCCAGGCAGCACATATCATGTGCGATTATGCCATAACTCACAAAACTGCCGTACCTGTGGTTTCGGCTGACACAGCAATGACAGTTCTACAGATTACTTCAAAATAGATGACAGCAGCGACTTCAATTTCATCAACCGAAACATTGCCATCACGAAGGTCGTCATATATCAAATAGCTACAGCTCTAGTCATTGTGTATGATAAATTTGAAACTCCTTTTATCGCCCGTGCTTTTTTGGACTCTGGGTCACAGTTGAATTTCATGACCACAGCACTAGTGATACGTCTTGGCATAAAATTAAAAAGCACGCCCAATATCATCTCCGGAATTGGTGATACATCAGTACCAGCAAATCACAGCTCAACAGTTCTCGTCAAATTTCGAACTAGCAATTTCTCAGCAATTGTATGATTTTGTCTAAAATAACAGATTGTCAACCAAGCGTGCCAATCAGTAGATCTGATATTAACATCCCTGCAAATCTGCAGTTGGCTGATCCGGACTTCGGTACTCCACAGCAGATTGACCTGTTCATTGGCGCTTCAATGTACTTTGAGCCATTATCAGTAGGTCAAATCAAATTGGCTAATCATCTTTCGATCCTTCAAAATACGCAATTTGACTGGGTAATCTCAGGAAAAATTTATAGCGCTTCAATCTCATCAGTTTGGTACTTACGGCATTACCAACTAAGGTAATCAAATTGAAAGGTTTTGGAAGGTGGATGAAATACCAGAAGGTACCAAGGCTATCACCACATTTGATCATTCCGTCGACAAACACTTTGCGGCCAGGTTTATTCTTCACTTGTCATTTACAGAAACTCCGGCACCCCTTGGTAACGCATCAAACATGGCAAAATTACGATTTTTAAGTCTCGAAAAACGTCTAATGAGACATCCAGACATACGTAAATTGTATCGTCAATTTACGGGAGCATATCGTGCTCTCAACCACATGAAGCAAGTTCAAGAAGCCAACATAAATCTAACCAACCACTTAATTGCGCGTAGTTTTCGATGGGTCGGAAAAATCATCAAATGTCAATTCGCTCAACGATTTACTATCAGTAGGACCTGTAGTGCAAACCGATATATTTTTTATTCTTTGTCATTTCAGGCCTTACGCCTACGCTATCAGTGCCCAATATTGTCAAATACTATAGACAAGTTGGCGTGCAAGATGACGACTGCTGCTATCAATATATCTATTGGCGCGACGACCCAAATCAGAGGCTTGAAACCGCCAGCTCTGTCATACAACAAGACTTTTACATCGACGATCTGATGATTGACGGAAACTCAATTACACAGGCCATACAAATGAGATCCGAAATAGCATCGATTCTTCACTCAGGCGCCATGACTCTTCAAAAATGGTGCTCAAACTCAAACGCGGTACGCAGTGGCGATGACAATTCCTTCGTTAGAACCTTGGTATTATTATGGAAACCTGAGAAGGATGTCTTCAAATTTAACGTCCAAATTTCTTCAGACGAACGCATAACAAAACGTACTGTGCTTTCGGAAGTAGCACGCATCTTCGATACAATCGATCTTTTGTCTCCGGTAGTTGTCCTTGGTAAACTATTAATTCAAAAATTGTGGCAACTAAAAGGCGATTGGGATCAAGCATTATCTATGCTCCTCCATACCGAATGGCAAATATTTCTGTCTGAGTTGCAACATTTACGGGAATTAGCCGTTCCTCGACACTATTTTGATGGCATCAAGGAACCAAAACACATATAACTGCACAGGTTCGCTGATGCCAGCGAAAGTGCGTACGGTGCGGCAATTTATACACGTTGTTCTTTAGACAACGGTACCGACGTTGACCGTCTCATAGAACTCGCTCCAATACAAAGAACTACATTAGCTGGCCTAGAATTATGCGCTGCCCTTCTTCTTGCACAACTAATGCGCAAGGTCTTAGACAAAATAAATTTCGCCGTGTAAACAATTGCGTAGACAATTGCGCTATATTGGATTCATGGTACACCAACAAAATGGAACACGTTTGTTGCAAATCGAGTCAGCACCATTCAAAATGTATGCGACTCACATCCATTGATACACGTCACATCCAAATCCAACGCAGCGGATATTGTCTCCAGGGGCATGAAGGCTGCTAAATTATTAAACTATGCGAACTGTGGTTTTCGCGGTCCTTCATTTCTACACACTCACCTGAGTCCGGTTGGTTTGTTAAACTTTCTTCGAGCGCGACATTACCGATATTCCTGAAGCAAAGAAACTTTCTGCAACTTTAATTCTGCAAATTAGATTATACCAATTCTGGATAACATAAAGCACAGAAACGATTATCAGAAGGTGGTTGCTACGATGTCGTATGTCAGTCGCTTCATAAAATCTCTATCGCTCTTTCTAGATCAAGATGGCATCACTCGGATTGGGGGTCGCTTGCTCCCACTCAGGCATTTTATGATTGAATCACTACTCACATATCTACATAGAAAACATCTGCATGTGGGACCTCAAGCATTACTGTCAATTGTACGTGATCAGTTTTGGCCAATAAATGGTATACAGACAGCGAAGAAAATTTGTAGTCGATGCGTACGTTGCGCTGTACTTCGACCACGCACTTTGAGCGTGTAAAAATTGCACGGAATTCTACAATACAGCAATGGATTTTTGTGGTCCCGTTTTCGTTCATAATAAGCCTAAAATTATTCGTTTCTCGATTGATCTTATTTTGAGTTCTTATTTCGTTTTTAGTACGATTTTCGATGTGGGTTCTGCTCGCTTTAGATTAAATGACCTGTCGTTTGGTCAAGTACGAGTGGACCCTAACACTTTTTAATGGATCATTTGAATAGGTCATAATGAGCCAAAAATTATTTGTTTGTCAGTTGTTCGTGTTTTGTTGTTGTTTTTTGGTCCGATTTTCGATTTGGATTCTGCTAGCTCGAAAGTGATAAAGCCTTATGCTTTTTCTAGAACGAGCAGAATAAAAAAATGTAATAGGACATTTAATTGGCCTACAATTAACCTTTAACTAGGGCAAATTTTAGCATCGCTCTTCGAAATTCAAGCGCCATATCGACGCGTTAAGCAAGAATCCTTATACCTAATGATTACAAAAGATGATATATTCAGTCGTGTAGGAGCCGCGCAGAATCAGGATCTAGCCCTTTTTCCTATATTTCAAATATTAAATCAAATAGATGCGTACGATGAATATTCAATAATTAGTGCAATTCTTTATAAATTTAACAGAGGTTTATATTTGCTGGTGTTACCAAGTCGTCCCACATCAACAATCTCGGACATTTAGCAGAGACAAAAATGATTTTTTGTTGTACAAACCTTTATATTGCATTTTCAATGATTTTTTAAAATGTATATGACTGTATCCAACTAAGACTGTCAATGATGCTGAAGTTATTCAAAAATAGAACCTAGTTCCTAAACTAGGAACTAGTTGATTTTTGGAAATTTTAAAAATATTTTTTCTGATAAAGGGGCACCGTTTACCTCCGATAAATTTCAACAGTATTTCACAAACGAAGGTATACAACTTTTTTACAACCATTGGTATGCCCACATAAAAATCTAACGAGGCGTCGCGATGACTCCGTTGAAGGTCATATTTAGACACGGATTGTAAAAGTTACACTTTTTAAAATCATTGCAAAAATAGAAAACATATCATAGAAGCTGTCACTTTGGAGCAAAGATTTCCACTAAAATTCACAAGGATCTCCCAATTAATGGAATAGGATTATTATGAAGTTTGATCCCTAATAGTCAATTCACCTGGACTGTGGGGATGTCGAATTTTGATGAAATAAAATATTTTTTATCAAAATTTGTTATCTCCGATAAAATTAAAAAATTGTTCTGAACTAATTTTATTTGAAACTTAATTTACAAATATTTTCTTCTTAATCGTTTTTTCGTAAATTTATATTCAAATTATTTGCAAATAACTAAAGGACACTGTGGAAGTTAGCAGATCTGGTGGATCGATTTCCGCCAAACATCACAACCACCTCCAAATTTATGAAAAAAGCAGTCTGGGCGGTAAATTGTAATTTCCGCTTAAATTTTGGAAAACTGGTCTGAACCAATTTTGTTTGAAAAATAATTTAGCATGATTTATAGTTCATAGTTGCTTTTTCGTAAATGATATTCATTTCAAAATATATGCAAGAAACGAGAGAGCTGATACTGAAAGTTCCACTTCCGGTGGACCGATTTTTGTCGGTACGCCACCATACATAGACACACAGAGGTTTTTAAAAACTACTGATTTTGGCTTCGGCGATATAGCGAATGATAAATCTGCGAAAATTTAGAGGTCAGAACTTTTTGTCAGAAAATTTTGTAACTAAATGAAACCAACCTATGATTTCAAAATACTGAAAATTGTGGTAGATAACTTGCTACTTTGGAATCCAAACGAGATAGCAAAATATGGAATATGTAACTCTAAAAGTTAGAAAGTGCTAATTAGGTAAGTGTTATTCGAAAGGAAGCTAGTGTACAATGAAGTGCGGAATAATCTTTTGGACCTTTAAAATATAGTGCTTTACAGGGAAATGTGCTTGGGCATCTAAACAGTCACATTAGGAAATTTGCTGATATTTTGCTGATTCTAATCGCAATGTTGTTGCATGAGTCAAATTTAATGTTGGTATGTGTTGAAATTAAACTAGTGGAGATTTTCAATAAAACAAAACCAATGCCATGTGCAATTAACCCATACTCATCCGCATATGTTCATAACCCTCCCTCAGATTCACACATTTTTTGCCACCCCATAAATTTGACGCAATAAATTTTTCAATTACCTAAATCAAGAAAAACAAAAAGTCATCGAATAAATAAACAATAACCATATATAATTTATTTTAATTTTCAAAATTTAATTATTTCATCTTTCTTTATGATGTATGTATGTATATGTAATTATGTATCTATTCGATGCGTATACACATCTTTTAGACATTTATAATTTAATAATAAAATTTATATATCCATTTTCCCCAAATTTTCATTTCCGTGTTCATTTCACATCACATCACATTTGTGACATTCATTATATACCTCACACAATTTTCCACCCACATACTCTTACATACAATATACGGTATAGCCCTGTCATATACATAATATCGAGATTTGATATACTTATGAAAGAATATGAACAGCATCATTGAATAAGCAGGCGACATTACAGCTTTGTGCTGTATAATTTAATAGTGGTTCTCGGCGGTAAAATTGTTTCTATTCAATTCGTGGGGTTGCGGGTTGCTACTTTGCCAGAGATACGCACATAGCATGAGTATGTATCGTATGTAAGTTGAAAGCATATAAATATTTAATTTTCTCTTATACAAATATAATTGAAATATAAACACTTAATGTTTTAAGAATAAATATACATTTATATGTTGAATCATTGTTTAAATATTTATTTTTAAAATTTATAAAGCAATGGAAATGTTTTTAATTTTACTTGTTGAAAAGAAAATTTATTACGCTCTTACATTAAGTATACGAAAGTGATGACGAACTTCACTATATAATAATGTTCAATTAATTAACAATTTATAGTCGACCGAATGTATCACTTCCCGCCTTAATCCAATTCCTCAGTAACGAAAAATCAAGTTATATCACGTGCATGTAATAATTTGATAGTTTAAAACACAAGATATATATTTGGATTACATGCAACATGTGCAATTTTAAAATGTCCAACGAAAGTATTTACTTCCTGCATGGAAAAATATTATCAGAATTTATTTATGTAAATATTATAATAAATAATTAAATTAAAATGGATTAAACATAATCTTCCTGAATGTGATTATTTAACAAAATTTTGAGTAAATGAACAATAATATTCACTTCGTGCGTGTAATAATTTGTTGATTAAACCGCAAAATAAATATTTATATTACATACAATGTGCTGATTAAGTATACTAATGATTTATTCAAATTTAAATATCAAATAAATGTATTTTAATATAAACTGTTATACATATGTGAATTTGATTAAAGTGTTTACTTCCTGCATGTAAAATCGTAGTCTGAAGTTTATTTGCCACAAATATTATAACAAATGGTTAAGTGAAACTATAATACAATATATAGTCTTCTTAAGTGTGATTGTTTTCAAAAGAAATACAAAAAACAACATTAATATTCACTTCGTGAATGATTTACTTCCTGCATGTAATAATTGTAATCTGATTTTAATTGTGCAAATATTGCCGTGGTTACGGCATATTAAATTATAAATAGTATAATATAGATTAAAATATAAAAAAGTGAATATAGTGTTTTAAATTGAACTATAATACATATTTCACTGTTATTATAAAAGAATTTACTTCCTGCATGTAAAATTTTAATCTGATGCAAATATTGTGTAAATATTGTTATAAACAAATTGGTGAAAATTAATTTTATATATTCTTCTTAAATGTGATTATTTTACTAAATTTTGCAAAATAGATCATTAATATTCACTTCGTGCATGAAATAATTTGTTGATTTAACGCGAAAATGAATATATAGATTATATGCCATGTATATTTAAGTTGATTATTGATTCATTTAGATTAAAATATTAAAAACGTTAATTTTGTATGACAATTACACATTAATACATATATTACTTGTACCGTTATTATGGAAAGATATACTTCCTGCATGTAATATATTTATATTTGTGTAAATATTGAATTAAAATGAATAAGTGAAACTATTGTAAATATATTCTTTTGTATGTGTTTTTTTTCCAAAATTTCATAATATGAATAATAATATTCACTTCGTGCTCGTAAATATTTGCTGTGCAGATTTAATATTTAGATTATAAGCATTTTGTTCTATTTTAAATCATAATATAGATGGCAGTAGACGATTTACTTATTGTCCGTAATAATTTAAATCTCATTTCACTTTTATAAATACTGTAATAAATAATAAAGAAAAACTTATTGCATAGATTCATCTGGCATTTAATTATTTTACAAAATGTTTCCTTTTGTGTCTTAATTTAAACTGTAATACATAAATGACTGTGACAATGAAGCGATTTACTACTTGCATGTGTAATAATTGCATTTCAGTGCCCTAATTCTCTAATAACCAAGATAAATTGCAATGTGTAAAAGTGATAACTTTTACACACGAAAAAAATTATCGTAGTTTAGATTTATATTGGATATCGCGATGTTTTAGTAAATTCGCATTCTCTAAATTGTTTTCAAGAAAAACTGTAAAGTGGCAAAATAAATGTATGTCAAAAAGTATCACAAATAATGTATCGTGGAATATTCAAGCAAATGAATGTATAAAAGGCTGTCGTTTGGATATTATTAATAATTAATTGGAATTTTTGACATTTTAGCTTATAGTTTTATTTTAGAATTAAATAAGCTCAAGCTCTAACAATTTAATTAACTGTGATAGTTTACTTAAAAAGTAATAAAATTATTTCGATTTATAATGTAAATTTGTGAGCTTATCAAAATGGACTGTTATCGGTGGAATTAAAATATTCTTTCAGTAAAGTCAAACATTCGAATGTTTTACTTCATCGTCTTAAGGAGACTTAAGGAGTAGAATAGCCTAAAACAAGATGGTCTGTGGATTACTGCGAAAGCCATTTTAGTTGCTCAATGTACAAATATAAAAGTCAAGTGTTTCAAGTATCTAATTGGGCAACATCTAATGGATCAGTTCTCCACATATCAAGCAAAGCTTTCAACTTGTGCACTCGTAATATTTTACTTGATCATTACACACACTTGCGGCCTATAGCAAATCTAAATTAGTTAAAAAAATTCAGAAAGTGCAAATGTTTCATATTTCATTTAGAGGCACTAGTAGCTCTCAACAATTTTTAAGATCTTACAATGAGATCTCTTTGAGATAATTAGGACAAATTTAAAACAATTATGAATGAGTACAAAATTTAATTGTACTATGCAATAAAACTAACTTTTAACTAGCACTAAGGTCGAACACGATGTCCATTTCATAGAATTGATTTCTAAAGAAACAGGTAATTGATCCAAGTTTCACCTCCCACTCGTTGCCGATCCTTAAGATTAACCAATACATTTTACAAAGATTAAAAATTAACTTAAGAGAAAAAAACAAATTGTAAAACTATAACGTCTCTCCAGAACAAGACCTAAATCAAATAACTAGAAATGGTTTCAATCAATAAATTGTCGGTACTATTGAGGATTTAGTCTCAGGCACACAAACAAATTAATGGATGAGAAACTCGTGTAGTTCAAAAGCTCGTTGTGACTAACTAAATTTGATGGCTAAATGAGCTTCGGTTTTCAAAACGCATAGTTTTTTCTAGTTTCATTTGTAGTACAGCAATCCCGGGATTACAAAAAATATTCCAGATTCCAAGATCCGACTATTATACTTTGATATTGTTAACTCTCACGAGTGGAAAGTGCTAAATAGGGCCATTCGTCTCCAACAACCCATAACAACTTGAACTATTGCTTGTGAATATATGCTATTTAGAATAACTTGTATTGATAAAACTAATTTTGAAATTTAAATGGGTGCGGTACCTATAACTACCCACAAAGTCTAAATATGAATCTACATAAACCATAAGAGTGTGTTAGAAACACAAGAAAAATTATCGTTTACACGCTTACAAATTATCTTACTGCTTAGAGAATTAGAGCACAGTTTTGTTTCTGTGATATTGTAATAATGGATTAAGAGAAACTTTATCAGATATATGTTTCTTGAATGTACGTTCTTTAAAATATCTTGCTCTATGAACAATAATATTCACTTCGTGCATGTAAATATTTGTTGGTTAAAACACAAAATATATATTTGGATTACATGCAATGTGTACAATTTTAAAATATGCACCGCATTTATTTTAATTTAACTATAAAATAAATACATTCGGTGTGTTAATTTAAACTTTAATAAAGGACTGTGTCAAATGAAAGATTTACTTCCTGCATGGAATAATTCTGATCAGAATTTATTTAAGTAAATATTATAATAAATAATTAAATTAAAATGGATTAAACATATTCTTCTTGAATTTGTTTATTCTACAATATTTTGAGTAGTTGAACAATAATATTCACTTCGTGCATGTAACAATTTGTTGATGAAAAACGCAAAATATATATTTATAATGCATACAATGTGCAGCTTAATTAAGTATACTAATATCAAATAAATGCATTTTGTATTTTAATATAATCTAATATACATATATGAACGTGACAAGTGACGAGTTTACTTCCTGCATGTAATAATTGCATTCTATAATTTATTTGCCAAAAAGATTGTAACAAATGATTAAGTGAAATTCTAATATAATATATATTCTTCTTAAATGTGATTGTTTAAAAAAAAATTACAATTAAACCTTAATATTCACTTCGTGCTTGTAAAATTTGCGGAATATTAAAGTATTCTATTTATTCATACAGAATAAAATGTCAAATAAATGATTATAATATTTTAAATTAAACTATAATACATATGTTACTTTTATTATGGAAATATTTACTTCCTGCATGTACAAATTGTAATCTGATTTTATTTGTGTAAATATTGTTATAAAAAATTAGATTAAAACTAATTATATATATTCTTCTTACATGTGATTATTTTACAAAAATTTTGCATGAAATAATTTTTTGATTTAACGTGAAAAAATAATATTTATACTATCGATTCATTTAGATTAAAATATGAGAAGCAGTTAATTTTGTACTTAAATTACACATTAATACAAGAATTACTCGTATTAACATTAATATTTACTTCGTGCATGTAATAATCTGTTGGTGTAAAACACAAAATATATATTTGGATTACTAGCAATGTGTACAATTTTAAAATATGTACTGCATTTATTTGAATTTAACTATAAAATAAATTAAGTCAAAGAAAGGATTTACTTCCTGCATGGAATAATTCTGATCAGAATTTATTTAAGTAAATATTATAATAAATAATCAAATTAAAATGGATTAAACATATTCTTCTTGAATTTGTTTATTTTACAATATTTTGAGTAGTTGAACAATAATATTCACTTCGTGCATGTAATAATTTGTTGATTAGAAACGAAAAATAAATATTTATATTGCATACAATGTGCAGCTTAATTAAGTATACTAATATTAAATAAATGCATTTTGTATTTTAATATAATCTAGTATACATATATGAAAGTGACAATTTACGAGTTTACTTCCTGCATGCAATAATTGTAGTCTTAGTTTGTTTACCAAAAATATTGTTGAAACTTTAATACAATACATATATATTCTTCTTAAATGTGATTGCGTTAAAAAAATTACAAAAAAAATCTTAATATTCACTTCGTGCTTGTAAAATGTGTTCAATTAATACGCAAAATAAATTATTAGTTCTCATAAAATGTACGGCATATTAAAGTATACTATTTATTCATGTAGATTAAAATATAAAATAAATATAGTATTTTAAATTAAACTATAATACATATATTACTGTTATTATGGAAGGATTAACTTCCTGCATGTAATAATTGTAATCTGATTTTATTTGTGTAAATATGGTTATAAATAATTAGGTGAAAACTAAATTTTGGAAAACAGAATGCTTAAACGGTTTGATGCTGTTTGGAATAATCGAACCGACTAATTTTGATTGTTCAAACATGTCTCCAACGTGGCTACTATTTCCCATTCCTCGATATGTTCGATGAATTTCGTTTTTTCTATGCTAGATCAGAAACTTTTGGAATATTTTAGTTTTATCTAGGTGATCTTCGTTAATTCTTTAACCAAACATCCAGTATCAAATGAAATATGGAAGTAACAAATTTCCCAAATACATATTTGTTGGGCACGCATCGTCGATCAAGAGGATGATTAAATCGTCCATTCCATTAATTGTGGAAAATTCGGTTCTTAGTGTATCTCTTTTCCTCAGAATTAAATATTGTGAAAACATTGGCCTCTTCAAAATAATAATAATTTTCAATGCATATTTTCCAGATATAGATGAAACATCCTTTGATGTTTGAGAATATACCATATAATACTAACAATGTCTGATAAAATTAATATCATCTCGCGTAGTCCCGGTCATGTCCCACCAAATTGGAAATTAATCAGTAATAATAAATTTGTTTACTAGAATTGATTGACATCTCATTATTGTTTATGACAGGTGATTTCCCCGCTTTCATACGTCATGCAATCAGAACATGAACTAGGTGGTGAGACAGACTAATGAAATGTAAAGCCTGTAGTAAACTGAGTAATCCCTTTTAGGTAGTATATAATTTATTTAGCTTTCTAAATCTTTAAAAATTGTCATGGTCTTGAAATTTTTTGGAATTAAATGAAATTGACTGTATCCAAGCCGTATTCACTTTAGGCTGAATAAAATAATGTTCAAATATACAAAAAATACAACAAATTAAATTAGATAATGTAAAATGAAAGAATTAAAATTCTTTTGAAGTTAGAATTTTGTTTTTCTAAATAATCAAATAAAAATGATAAGATGAAAACAAAAGTTTCTGCTTTTTGTGCTGCTATACTGCTGTGTGTGTTTAATTCAAAATCTCAAAATACCAGTCACGATATGTCATTACTTATTTAGTTGCTTTAACATCAAATATTGAAATTCATCTGCATTTTTTGTGCTTTTGGTATCGTTTCCTTTCTTTGTGTACAAAATTTTTTTCACCCGCTAACCCTCGTGTGTTTATAATCGTACAGTCAAAGATTAACTTTTGCTTACACTTTTTTTATTAACTTTTTTTTGTAAATTCTTATTCTTATATCAAATTCTTTTTTCAGTTGGTACAGATGTGATGCGAAACACAAGAAATGAATTTGTTCGTATATTTTATAAAAAAAATTGGACGAAAAATCTTTTTGTTTTGTTGGGTTGTTTTTCTCAGTGGAAAATTAAAACTGATAGAAGGCTGGGCGGGTAACACCAAACCAACTATTTAGCTTTACAATTTGATTAATCACATTATAATTCCCTATCTATTTAAGAATTATGTTAAACCTCAAGATTCAGCCAACGTTATTATTAGTAGAAAAAACCCAGTAATCTTTTTGTGCTCTAAAACCGATTTCCAGCAGGTGTTATGTGTACCTAATTTAGGTTGTGTGCATCTATATAGAACCGAATTCTTCATAAAGGTTTCTGCACGTATAATTCGGTAGGGCAGGTGCAAAAAGGATTTCATGATCTGAATATGATTAATGGCGCAAATGAACAAAACTATGGCTCCTGATCGAAATTCAAAACTGATAGATCGACCCATATTTCATATTTGTACTATAGGCTAGCATAGAGCTAGGCAACGCGCTGATAGTTCAGTTAATGTAAATCAGCCCTGTAATCGTACGTCTTGGTAATTGCGTAAGGCAGGACGTGAAAAGCGAACCGCGAAAGAGTTGGGCGCGCTTCGGCCCCATAACAGATTGTAAATATTAAATTTTGATTGACAAAACAAAATATTTAGTTTAGCGACACCTGGAGCCAATATTTCGAAGTATATATCTGATAATACTTAATCTTATAATCTACCTTCATGGCTAATATTTAGTATCTAACTACTGGAAAATAATTGTAAATTATTATTGAACTGCTTAATAAACCAGTCAAAGTTTTTTTAATTGATTGATGGCACCAACAAAATTTATTCCATTGCCTATGTTAACAGTTTTAGTGTTCAAGCAAATAAACAAACAAAATGTAAATTTTGCATGATGTTTCTCCTTTGCCATATTTATGACCAATGGGCAGGTAAATTTAATGCTCAACTTACGTGAAAGGCCGAATTGGTTGTATTCGGCTCTTTGAGATATTACCCATGAATTATTTTTCACATTTGGCACTTTGTCGGACGGGACACATTGACATGGCACGGTTTTTCTCGGTTGTTAATTTGTCCTTGGTATCTAATATTGACAAGTTAATAAATAATTAATTGCGAGAAAATCACTCAACCAATATTCAAAGTTAAAATCTACAACACGAAGTATCTATTGTATGGAAGGGTGATACTGGAAAATCCACACAAACGAAAGTCAGTTTTACAATGCTCCAATTGCCAAGTATTTGAGCATTCTCGAAAATCTTGAAAACTGCCAGCTGTTTGCGTGATATGCGGCAACATGCACAAAGAAGTAAAGATGTGCAGCAATTGTGGGGAAAACCACTAATTACAGAGGATGCATTGTGTATAAGGAGTTAAGGGAAAAAATGACACCAAGGCAACGAAATGAGCAACGAGTTATCAAACAAATACGCATAAGCGCCCAAACAATGAGAAAATTATTTCTGTATCCGTAAACACAGAAGCATCATACTCAAAGATGGCCGCGGGTAACGTGTGAAATAAAGCAAGTAAACCTCAGAATGATGATCAGCGACTAAAAAATGATAAGTACCTTCAACGAAACAATGAACAAATTTATCCAAATTATTGCAACAAATATGGGGTTCACGCTGGAAAACATGACTGCTCTGATGCAACTTAACGAACAATCAAAACATAAGACGATTGAACTTAACTTACCCTTATGGAGTGCCAATGGGCTAGCGCAACATAAATTAGAAGTTTCTTAATGAAGACAACATTTACATCATGATGGGCTCTGAGACACATTTTACACAAATGAGCTCTGTAAAAGTTAACGGTTATAAAATTTACGATACCCAGCACCCTAACGGGAAACCTCATGGAGGATCAGCAATTATTATTAGAGATAGAATATGACACCATGAACTGGAAAAACATCGCGAAGAACATATACAGGCAACTAGCATCTACTTAGAAGAATGGTCCGGTGCATGCACCATATTTACAGCTTACTGTCCACCGAAATATTCAATTAAAAAGCAACAATTTGCAAATTATTTCAGAACCTTGGAAAATAAACAAACCATCATCAAACAACATCACCAAAAGGCAAGCAGCTGTGTGGATGTATGACAGACCAACAAATTGGCCAACCGATAGACGAAAAATTCCCGATTTTATCGACTTCTGTGTAACAAAGAGTATTGCTAGAACTTATGTTACGGCCAAAACATGCTATATGAACTATCATCTGACCACTCCCCGGTTTTAATAACATTAAGCACATAAGTTTTAAATTCAGAATCAAATATTTTTTTTAACGAACCGACACACTAATTGGTCTCAATTCAAATCTGCAGTGACAAGAGACAGCTCATTAAGTATCTCACTTAAAACGAAATCTGAGATTGATGAAGCAGTACAACACCTAACGTGGACATTAGAGCAAGCAGCGAAGGATGCTACATGCAGCAGCTCTACTAAAGTGAAAATGCACCAAGCGTCCCAGAAAATCTAACAGCTCATTAAAGAATAAACGTGTACTGCGCAGGCAATAGCAGTTACATAGATCACCAGGACTTAAATCAAAATTAAATAAAGCTACAGAAAGTGGAAAGCTACAAAAAACCTGAAACGCCTACGCAATCATGTCTTCCGATTCGCCTTCCCAACATATTAAACCCAAAAACGCACCTGGTCATGGTCATAATAGTGATAAAATACTTACAGAAATTCCAGATATATGTATCAAATTAATAACATACATTTTCAATGCTGTAATGACGACTGGGTATGTTCCTGAAACTTGGAAAATTTCACAGATCATAATGATACATAAACCAGGTAAAGATGAAACAAAAGTAGACTCGTATCGTCCAATCAATTCACTGCCAACTCTGTCATAGCTCTTTGGAAAAATGCTTCTTAAAAAGCTTAAACCAATTCTGCAAGAGCAAAGTATTATACCGGATTACCAGTTTGGATTTAGAGAAAATCATAGAACCATAGAAAAAGTGCATCGGATCGTATCAGAAATCAGAAACTCATTTGAACAAAAAAAAATACTACAATCTTTCGATAAAGTATGGCATGAAGGCCTTGTACATAAAATTAAGGCCCAGCTACGAAATACGCGAAACGGTTCAACAAGGGTCATCAGTGTATTGGGTCTAGTGTTATATCTAATCTACACAGCGGACCTTTCTACTTCAAATTATATAACAGACTCAACATTTGCAGATGATACAGCATTTTTAGCGACACATGAAAGCCCTCAAATAGCATCAAGAGTCCTGCTAGAACACTTAGAATACTTAGAAGAAATCCCTAAGTGGCTTTCAAAATGGGGAATAAAAACAAACGAGCATAAATGAGGACACTTTACATTCTCCGTAAACAAACCTGCCCTCCGGTGAATCTCCGGTGAAGCAGTACAGCAGAAAATACCAAACTAAGTTAGAACAATATCCCAACATATTAGCTCGGGAAATACTTTGGAGGCCTAGATATCAGCGCCTTAAAAGAAAAGATCCTGTAAATTAGCTTGTAACATTTGAAAACAACTTGCGAGTTTCCCAAGATAGGGAAAATTCAAGAATAAAGCGAAAGGCAGCTATGGGTGGGTCATCTAACTTTTTTTTGAACTAGCGGTTATTTTGAGTATGGTAAGGGTTATGTCACTTCTGATTTGACAAAAAGTTAGTTTTATCCTTCCGCTGAACGAAAATGGTTGTGTATTCGCTTGAACAATGCTGGGAAATATTGAAAAATTACTTCGAAATTCATGGTCATGTTGCAGAATGTGTGTGAAAATTGCGTGCGGTTTTCGGAAGAAACGAAGCGCCGGGAGCTCCACATGTGCGTTATTTTGTGAATAAAGTTAAAGAAACAGGCTTGCTAATTAATAAGCCAACACGAACCAAGCAGCCAATCAAGCGTACAGCCGAAAATGTTGATGCTGTAGCCGAGAATGTGCGTGAGTCGCCGGGAACGTCAACTCTTCATCGTGCTCAAGAATTGAACATTTCACGCACAACATTGCGACAAATTCTGACAAATTTAAACATCGTATAAAGTTTAATTGGTTCATGAATTGAAGCAAATAGGCCACCCATTACGTTTTCGGTACGCTGAGTGGGTTTGCGATCGACTTGAGGAAGATGCCGATTTTGACAAAAAAAATCATATTTTCAGATGAGGCGCATGTTGGCGGCTATGTTAACAAGCAGAATTGTCGCATTTGGGGCATGGAGTGACAACGAGTGACTGTTTGGTGCGGATTTTGGTCCGGTGGCATCATTGGACCATTATTCTTTGAAAATGAGCAAGGAGCCGCCGTTACTGTCAATGGTGAGCGCTTCCGCGCCATGATAAACGATTTTTTGTTCCCGGCACTTGAAAACGAGGAACACCAGCAACATTTGGTTTCAAAAAGACTGCGATTTGACGCCGTTGGACTATTATCTTTGGAGTGCCGTCAAAGATTGACGCTCTCAAGAACAATATTCGCATTGCCATTGAAGACATGATACCGCATACCATCGAAAATGTGCTCTAGGCCAGCCGAGGCAATCATAGGAATGAAATAGTATTCCATAATTAATCGGAAGGATTGTTCTTTACAATGAAAAAATAAATTTTAAAAAATATTGAGAACTTTTTGTTTTATTGCATTTTAAAAAAGATAATTTATTTGGCCCACCCTATTTAAAAAAAAATTTTTTAATTCACGAAAGTTGTTGTTGTTGTCAAAAATAGTTGTTGTTATTATCAAAATTGGCGTATGTGCCCAAAATTATCATTAGAACCGATTGGAAAATTTAGAAGTTCGTCGTAAAAATTTCTTTCAAATTTTGTGTGATTCGGGGTAATTGCTGTTGTTGTCAGTAATGGTATGTGCGTTATTCATTTTTTGAATTTGAAATTTAAAAAGTGCCTTAATTCGATTTATGGAGGCTAATAGTACCTAACTACAGTCACATGTTAAGTACTACAAATGTTTTAATTATTTGTGATTATCGTTATTTATATAAAGCAGTCTGTAATTATTTCAAGAACAGTAGAGATAAATGTCTAACAAAATCTAACGCTACACTCTATCAGACTATTGAAATTTGCTATAATATGCGGATAGTTAAATGTTACATGTATGTACCAAATTTTGTTGTTATACTTTGCTATTTTTATTGTTATAGAATAGAATACATTATGCATTACCATTCATGGCATGTCTCGTGGTTTTTATGTGTTCAACTCAACAGAAAACGTAGCAACCTTACACCGTATACTCATACAAAAAAGTAGCACCAACAATAACAAAAAATAAAGGATGCAGGAACGTGTTTCACATTAGTATATCATATATAACCATTCGTACAAAGCTGGTCTGGAACGGTGGTTATTGGGAGATAAAAACTATCCATAATATTTTAGAATGCAGATGATACCCTTTTCACACAAATTTACGTGTATAAGATTCAAACCGTATAACCAAAATTTTCTACACCTTGTTATACAATCATAACAATTAATCAATATGTGAACAAACACATTCCCTTTAAAAATAAAATTTTGTATAATACATAATCAAATATAATTAATGTTTAAAATTGATTACATTTCCAAAACAAAATTAACCAAAATTAACTTTGTAACACTAACCCATTAAATTTTTTTATTATTTTGTTGAAGCTACTACACAGGAAAATTAATTCAATTTTATCCGGCCACCTCACCCCATCCTCACAAATCTAACTACCCCTATTTACGTATACAATAATTTATATTTCCATCCACTTCAACATATTTAACAAACAAAATAAATTAAAAATACAAAAAAAAAATCATTATTTTTCACCTGAATCGTTGTTTTTGTACTCATTTTCATTTTAAAATTACTTTCGATTTTCACTTGTTTATATTGTGGAAATTTTTGAAAAATAAAATCTAAATAAACTTAATTATTTTTCAAAAATCGAAATTTTTGGAATTTTGTGAGTGGGTAGAGAATAGCTTTCATGCTACCAGGGTATGTGTGAGTTTGTTTGTTTTGAAATTAGGCCAGAAATAAACAATAATTTTTCCAAACTGTTTATTGCAATAATAATAATAGGCCAAAAGTAAATTACAAATTATCTAGCTTAAAATTATTATAAATTGTATGATACTGGACCCAGCTTTAGAAATAGGTAAAATAGGCATTATTCAATTAATTGCTAAAGATAATCTTCCTTGCGTTTCCACAACAATGATTGCTTCACGTAATTGGTACAGATCTTTTCGCATTAGCACTCTCTCCCTGGTTAGTTCTTAAAAGAAATTCGAAAATTAATTCAACCCTGTCATTGGTGATTCACTCTTTGTTCATTTGCCAAAGTGTACAGACCTATTCAACCAACTTTTCTGATAATTATTTAATCTAGATAATTCTAAATTGAATTACGTTAAAATAGCAACGTATATAACTACAACATAACATCCTTTTGTGATAAATAATAAATTAAAGTTCATTTATAAACAATATAAAGCTTGATTAAAAGTGTGTGTACTCATGTTTGATTTTCTACCGGGCTCAGGGCTAAAAATATTCGTTTCGATTAGAAATAACCTCATGCAAATTTTTAGGTCTATCGAACCACGTTTAGGGGTCGCTCAAATTGGTTTTTTGCAAAAAAACACTAAAACGACCTCTAGTGTCGAAAGAAGCACGCATCATTTCATTGGTGAAAGTTTTAAAGAAGTTGTATATACTATTGTTGGCCCAAATAGCAAGTCGCTGAAGTTGGCCCGAAATATCAGCCCGAAATTTTTGGTAAGTTTCTTCGCTAAAGTGTTTGCATTACTTTTCCCCGTGATTTGAAAATGAAATTCTCAGAAATTATTGACATGAGCAAGACTTAACCAGCTGTATTTGCCACTAGTCTAATTTATCTCTAGGATGGGCGCCACTGATGTTAAGGTTCCGCTATATGTACGAATTTCACAAAAATGTCGCTCTGTGTAAATGTAAACCAAAATTTGCATTATTTTCCCGGTGATTTGAAAATGAAATTCTCAGAAATTATTGACATAAGCAAGAATTAACCAGCCGTATTTGCCACTAGTCTAATTTATCTCTAGGATGGGCTCCACTGACGTTAAGGTTGCGCTATATGTACGAATTTCACAAAAATGTCGCTCTGTGTAAATGTAAACCAAAATTTGCATTACTTTTCCCCGTGATTTGAAAATGAAATTCTCAGAAATTATTGACATAAGCAAGACCTAACTAGCCGTATTTGCCACTAGTCCAATTTATCTCTAGGATGGGCGCCACTGATGTTAAGGTTCCGCTATATGTACGAATTTCACAAAAATGTCGCTCTGTGTAAATGTAAACCAAAATTTGCATTATTTTCCCGGTGATTTGAAAATGAAATTCTCAGAAATTATTGACATAAGCAAGACTTAACCAGCCGTATTTGCCACTAGTCTAATTTATCTCTAGGATGGGCTCCACTGACGTTAAGGTTGCGCTATATGTACGAATTTCACAAAAATGTCGCTCTGTGTAAATGTAAACCAAAATTTGCATTAGTTTTCCCCGTGATTTGAAAATAAAATTCCCAGAAATTATTGACATAAGCAAGACCTAACTAGCCGTATTTGCCACTAGTCTAATTTATCTCTAGGATGGGCTCCACTGACGTTAAGGTTGCGCTATATGTACGAATCTCACTAAAATGTCGCTCTGTGTAAATGTAAACCAAAATTTGCATTAGTTTTCCCCGTGATTTGAAAATAAAATTCTCAGAAATTATTGACATAAGCAAGACCTAACTAGCCGTATTTGCCACTAGTCTAATTTATCTCTAGGATGGGCTCCACTGACGTTAAGGTTGCGCTATATGTACGAATCTCACTAAAATGTCGCTCTGTGTAAATGTAAACCAAAATTTGCATTAGTTTTCCCCGTGATTTGAAAATAAAATTCCCAGAAATTATTGACATAAGCAAGACCTAACTAGCCGTATTTGCCACTAGTCTAATTTATCTCTAGGATGGGCTCCACTGACGTTAAGGTTGCGCTGTCTGTACGAATTTCACAAAAATGTCGCTCTGTGTAAATGTAAACCAAAATTTGCATTACTTTTCCCCGTGATTTGAAAATGAAATTCCCAGAAATTATTGACATAAGCAAGACCTAACTAGCCGTATTTGCCACTAGTCTAATTTATCTCTAGGATGGGCTCCACTGACGTTAAGGTTGCGCTATATGTACGAATTTCACAAAAATGTCACTCTGTGTAAATGTAAACCAAAATTTACATTACTTTTCCCCGTGATTTGAAAATGAAATTCCCAGAAATTATTGACATAAGCAAGACCTAACTAGCCGTATTTGCCACTAGTCTAATTTATCTCTAGGATGGGCTCCACTGACGTTAAGGTTGCGCTATATGTACGAATTTCACAAAAATGTCGCTCTGTGTAAATGTAAACCAAAATTTGCATTACTTTTCCCCGTGATTTGAAAATGAAATTCTCAGAAATTATTGACATAAGCAAGACCTAACTAGCCGTATTTGCCACTAGTCTAATTTATCTCTAGGATGGGCTCCACTGACGTTAAGGTTGCGCTATATGTACGAATTTCACAAAAAGGTCGCTCTGTGTAAATGTAAACCAAAATTTGCATTACTTTTCCCCGTGATTTGAAAATAAAATTCCCAGAAATTATTGACATAAGCAAGACCTAACTAGCCGTATTTGCTACTAGTCTAATTTATCTCTAGGATGGGCTACACTGACGTTAAGGTTGCGCTATATGTACGAATTTCACTAAAATGTCGCTCTGTGTAAATGTAAACCAAAATTTGCATTACTTTTCCCCGTGATTTGAAAATGAAATTCTCAGAAATTATTGACATAAGCAAGACTTAACCAGCCGTATTTGCCACTAGTCTAATTTATCTCTAGGATGGGCTCCACTGACGTTAAGGTTGCGCTATATGTACGAATCTCACTAAAATGTCGCTCTGTGTAAATGTAAACCAAAATTTGCATTATTTTCCCCGTGATTTGAAAATGAAATTCTCAGAAATTATTGACATAAGCAAGACCTAACTAGCCGTATTTGCCACTAGTCTAATTTATCTCTAGGATGGGCTCCACTGACGTTAAGGTTGCGCTATATGTACGAATTTCACAGAAATGTCGCTCTGTGTAAATATAAACCAAAATTTGCATTACTTTTCCCCGTGATTTGAAAATTAAATTCCCAGAAATTATTGACATAAGCAAGACCTAACTAGCCTTATTTGCCACTAGTCTAATTTATCTCTAGGATGGGCTCCACTGACGTTAAGGTTGCGCTATATGTACGAATTCCACAAAAATGTCGCTCTGTGTAAATGTAAACCAAAATTTGCATTATTTTCCCCGTGATTTGAAAATGAAATTCTCAGAAATTATTGACATAAGCAAGACTTAACCAGCCGTATTTGCCACTAGTCTAATTTATCTCTAGGATGGGCTCCACTGACGTTAAGGTTGCGCTATATGTACGAATTTCACAAAAATGTCGCTCTGTGTAAATGTAAACCAAAATTTGCATTACTTTTCCCCGTGATTTGAAAATGAAATTCTCAGAAATTATTGACATAAGCAAGACTTAACCAGCCGTATTTGCCACCAGTCTAATTTATCTCTAGGATGGGCTCCACTGACGTTAAGGTTGCGCTATATGTACGAATTTCACAAAAATGTCGCTCTGTGTAAATGTAAACCAAAATTTGCATTATTTTCCCCGTGATTTGAAAATGAAATTCCCAGAAATTATTGACATAAGCAAGACCTAACTAGCCTTATTTGCCACTAGTCTAATTTATCTCTAGGATGGGCTCCACTGACGTTAAGGTTGCGCTATATGTACGAATTTCACAAAAATGTCGCTCTGTGTAAATGTAAACCAAAATTTGCATTACTTTTCCCGTGATTTGAAAATGAGATTCCCAGAATATATTGACATAAGCAAGACCTAACTAGCCTTATTTGCCACTAGTCTAATTTATCTCTAGGATGGGCTCCACTGACGTTAAGGTTGCGCTATATGTACGAATTTCACAAAAATGTCGCTCTGTGTAAATGTAAACCAAAATTTGCATTACTTTTCCCCGTGATTTGAAAATGAAATTCCCAGAAATTATTGACATAAGCAAGACCTAACTAGCCTTATTTGCCACTAGTCTAATTTATCTCTAGGATGGGCTCCACTGACGTTAAGGTTGCGCTATATGTACGAATTTCACAAAAATGTCGCTCTGTGTAAATGTAAACCAAAATTTGCATTACTTTTCCTCGTGGTTTGAAAATGAAATTCCCAGAAATTATTGACATAAGCAAGACCTAACTAGCCTTATTTGCCACTAGTCTAATTTATCTCTAGGATGGGCTCCACTGACGTTAAGGTTGCGCTATATGTACGAATTTCACAAAAATGTCGCTCTGTGTAAATGTAAACCAAAATTTGCATTATTTTCCCCGTGATTTGAAAATGAAATTCCCAGAAATTATTGACATAAGCAAGACCTAACCAGCCGTATTTGCCACTAGTCTAATTTATCTCTAGGATGGGCTCCACTGACGTTAAGGTTGCGCTATATGTACGAATCTCACTAAAATGTCGCTCTGTGTAAATGTAAACCAAAATTTGCATTATTTTCCCCGTGATTTGAAAATGAAATTCTCAGAAATTATTGACATAAGCAAGATCTAACTAACCGTATTTGCCACTAGTCTAATTTATCTCTAGGATGGGCTCCACTGACGTTAAGGTTGCGCTATATGTACGAATCTCACTAAAATGTCGCTCTGTGTAAATGTAAACCAAAATTTGCATTAGTTTTCCCCGTGATTTGAAAATAAAATTCCCAGAAATTATTGACATAAGCAAGACCTAACTAGCCGTATTTGCTACTAGTCTAATTTATCTCTAGGATGGGCTACACTGACGTTAAGGTTGCGCTATATGTACGAATTTCACTAAAATGTCGCTCTGTGTAAATGTAAACCAAAATTTGCATTACTTTTCCCCGTGATTTGAAAATGAAATTCCCAGAAATTATTGACATAAGCAAGACCTAACTAGCCGTATTTGCCACTAGTCTAATTTATCTCTAGGATGGGCTCCACTGACGTTAAGGTTGCGCTATATGTACGAATTTCACAAAAAGGTCGCTCTGTGTAAATGTAAACCAAAATTTGCATTACTTTTCCCCGTGATTTGAAAATGAAATTCCCAGAAATTATTGACATAAGCAAGACCTAACCAGCCGTATTTGCCACTAGTCTAATTTATCTCTAGGATGGGCTCAACTGACGTTAAGGTTGCGCTATATGTACGAATTTCACAAAAATGTCGCTCTGTGTAAATGTAAACCAAAATTTGCATTATTTTCCCCGTGATTTGAAAATGAAATTCTCAGAAATTATTGACATAAGCAAGACCTAACTAGCCTTATTTGCCACTAGTCTAATTTATCTCTAGGATGGGCTCCACTGACGTTAAGGTTGCGCTATATGTACGAATTTCACAAAAAGGTCGCTCTGTGTAAATGTAAACCAAAATTTGCATTACTTTTCCCCGTGATTTGAAAATGAAATTCCCAGAAATTATTGACATAAGCAAGACCTAACTAGCCGTATTTGCCACTAGTCTAATTTATCTCTAGGATGGGCTCCACTGACGTTAAGGTTGCGCTATATGTACGAATTTCACAAAAAGGTCGCTCTGTGTAAATGTAAACCAAAATTTGCATTACTTTTCCCCGTGATTTGAAAATGAAATTCCCAGAAATTATTGACATAAGCAAGACCTAACCAGCCGTATTTGCCACTAGTCTAATTTATCTCTAGGATGGGCTCAACTGACGTTAAGGTTGCGCTATATGTACGAATTTCACAAAAATGTCGCTCTGTGTAAATGTAAACCAAAATTTGCATTATTTTCCCCGTGATTTGAAAATGAAATTCTCAGAAATTATTGACATAAGCAAGACCTAACTAGCCGTATTTGCCACTAGTCTAATTTATCTCTAGGATGGGCTCCACTGACGTTAAGGTTGCGCTATATGTACGAATTTCACAAAAAGGTCGCTCTGTGTAAATGTAAACCAAAATTTGCATTACTTTTCCCCGTGATTTGAAAATGAAATTCCCAGAAATTATTGACATAAGCAAGACCTAACTAGCCTTATTTTCCACTAGTCTAATTTATCTCTAGGATGGGCTCCACTGACGTTAAGGTTGCGCTATATGTACGAATTTCACAAAAATGTCGCTCTGTGTAAATGTAAACCAAAATTTGCATTATTTTCCCCGTGATTTGAAAATGAAATTCTCAGAAATTATTGACATAAGCAAGACCTAACTAGCCTTATTTGCCACTAGTCTAATTTATCTCTAGGATGGGCTCCACTGACGTTAAGGTTGCGCTATATGTACGAATTTCACAAAAAGGTCGCTCTGTGTAAATGTAAACCAAAATTTGCATTACTTTTCCCCGTGATTTGAAAATGAAATTCCCAGAAATTATTGACATAAGCAAGACCTAACCAGCCGTATTTGCCACTAGTCTAATTTATCTCTAGGATGGGCTCAACTGACGTTAAGGTTGCGCTATATGTACGAATTTCACAAAAATGTCGCTCTGTGTAAATGTAAACCAAAATTTGCATTATTTTCCCCGTGATTTGAAAATGAAATTCTCAAAAATTATTGACATAAGCAAGACCTAACTAGCCGTATTTGCCACTAGTCTAATTTATCTCTAGGATGGGCTCCACTGACGTTAAGGTTGCGCTATATGTACGAATTTCACAAAAATGTCGCTCTGTGTAAATGTAAACCAAAATTTGCATTACTTTTCCCCGTGATTTGAAAATGAAATTCTCAGAAATTATTGACATAAGCAAGACCTAACTAGCCTTATTTTCCACTAGTCTAATTTATCTCTAGGATGGGCTCCACTGACGTTAAGGTTGCGCTATATGTACGAATTTCACAAAAATGTCGCTCTGTGTAAATGTAAACCAAAATTTGCATTATTTTCCCCGTGATTTGAAAATGAAATTCTCAGAAATTATTGACATAAGCAAGACCTAACTAGCCTTATTTGCCACTAGTCTAATTTATCTCTAGGATGGGCTCCACTGACGTTAAGGTTGCGCTATATGTACGAATCTCAGTAAAATGTCGCTCTGTGTAAATGTAAACCAGAATTTGCATTACTTTTCCCCGTGATTTGAAAATGAAATTCCCAGAAATTATTGACATAAGCAAGACCTAACTAGCCGTATTTGCCACTAGTCTAATTTATCTCTAGGATGGGCTCCACTGACGTTAAGGTTGCGCTATATGTACGAATTTCACAAAAATGTCGCTCTGTGTAAATGTAAACCAAAATTTGCATTACTTTTCCCCGTGATTTGAAAATGAGATTCCCAGAAATTATTGACATAAGCAAGACCTAACTAGCCTTATTTGCCACTAGTCTAATTTATCTCTAGGATGGGCTCCACTGACGTTAAGGTTGCGCTATATGTACGAATTTCACAAAAATGTCGCTCTGTGTAAATGTAAACCAAAATTTGCCATCACGGGTATTGGTGCGATAGCAAGTGGATATACGAAGGGAACAGTTACTCTAGAAATCACGCCATGGGACAATAATGAACCGTGTCTACACATCGAAGCCTACGTTTTTTCCGAAATTAACCGCAAAACAGCAGTCATTCGATCGATCATTCAATATGGACTTCTTCAGGCAGTACGAGTTAGCAGATCCACATTTTTATTCTGGTAATGATATCGACATGATTATTGGAGCAGACAAGTTTTTTGATCTACTAGCTGAAGGAAAGATCACGATAAACAATCATCTAACCATGCAAAAAACTGTACTAGGCTGGGTCATCGCTGTAAAGCCAATGGAAAGCCAGTCAAGTAAAATATTCACCGTGTCTTTAAATAACCCACGAGAAAACATAGAAAAACTGCTAAGAAAGTTCTGGGAAATCGAGAACGTTGAAAATACAATACCCAGGCTAAATGACGAAGAAAGGTTCTGCGAAAGCCATTTCAAAGACAACACTATAGTAGACAAGTCTGGTCGATTCAAAGTACGTCTTCCCTTTAAAAGCTCACCAACAGGTTTAGGAGATTCATTTCGAACAGCAGCCGAACGAATGCAGGTAATGGAGAGACGATTTAAAAAGGATCAAGAATTTGCAAAAATGTATAAAGAGTTCATGTACGAGTAAAGTGAAACGAGTCAGTGAAAATTGATTGGAACACGATGGCTATTACCTACCACATCATTCGGTTACCAAGAGTTCAAGTAATACAACCAAATTGAGAGTCGTCTTCGACGGTTCCGCTAAGACTACTAGTGGTGTTTCATTAAATGACTGTCTCGCAGTTGGTCCGCCTGTCCAAGCAACGTTGTATGAGATATTATCCCGCTTTAGAACTTACAAGGTTGCGTTTATGGCTGACGTTGAAAAGATGTTTCGGCAGGTCCTAGTAGCAGAACAAGATACACGATACCAGCGAATAATCTGGAGAGACTCGCCAGACGTACCCTTTACAACTTATCAACTACAAACCTAGCTACACGGTCACTAAACGAAGCTACAGCAAAACACGTAGAAAAATTTCCGAAAGCAGTGAGTCGAATCAAAACCAATATATATGTAGATGATTTAATGACTGGTGCCGACACAATAGAAGAAGCTACCAGATTGAAGGAAGAAATCAATACCATACTGTCGAGTTTCGGGTTTCAGCTTAGAAAATGGTTGTCCAATGAGCCAATATTATTGAACTCACCAGAAGTCGCTAAGAAACCCACTCATGAAAAAATTATACTTGAAATCGAAGAAACCAACTCAATCAAAGTATTAGGACTTCATTGGAACCCAACAAAGGACTGTTTCAAATTCAGAGTAAGCCTAAATGAAAATCCTATCATGACAAAACGGGGCATTCTATCGGAGGCAAGTCGACTATTTGATCCATTGGGGTGGCTTGCTCCAATAACAGTCAGGTTCAAAATATTTGAAAAATATTTGATTCAAATCAACACTAGAAAAGTTGGATTACTGATTAAATTGGTTGCGAGTTCAATTCCTCGTATTGATTGGGTAAAGCTGGGTAAATATTATTTGCCGCTGCCACAAAAATTCCTGATGAAAAAGATTGCAATGATTACAATTTTGGTTTGAAAATCCATATTTATTTATTCTTAATAAATTAAATATGCGCGTTACGGAATGTAATAAATTTAATTTTTGGACTGACGCTTGCATTTCATTACGGTGAGCTCGGTTACTATAGTATACCGCAATATAAAATTGTATGATATTTTATAATGGCAACATTCATCACCAAAAGTCATTCATTTTTATTCAAGTCACTACCGGTTCTAAATGTAATCGGGATTTGTAAAAGCAATCATCGACATCTCTACATAATCCGGTTATCACTTGTTGTATAATGAGATTTACGTTAACAGTAACTCGTCCCATCACCAACTTATAAAACTACAAGTAAATTTCGTATTTCATTAGCTTTTGGTAACCTTAGAACCCTTTAAAATAACTACGTTACTGATAGTAATATTACAATACTCTTAAATACCCAACACAATTTGTACACAAACGACCCTTTATAAAACGATTTATCACTCTAAGTCACAAAAAATTGGAAACAATGTTTGTTGGGAAATGACTAAATTTTGTATAAAAAAAATACGTGGTGTCTCTGCAATCAACGCATTATTGCTGTTATCATATCAAATTTCTTATCAGTCGATAACATTTTATTTGCTTAATTCGACATATTCAATAGCGAACTCGTGACAACATCAGTATTAGTTTTAATTCATAACCGAGTATCGAGTATACCTGAAATTATGGACCGTGGCAAGAATTATCATGTTATGAATCATTTGCTTCTTAGAAACTTCCCCAAAGGAGATCACATGCAATACTCGTTTCTAGTCCATTCTTCTATTTATGAAATGGTAAAACAGGTATTTCCAAAACTACTTAAATATAAAATGGTGTGGAACTTAACAATAACAAATTTACTTTGATTTGAAATAGTATTTAGCTCGATCGGGAATTACAATTTTGCAACAATTAGGAAGCTATGAATTGATAGTTGGTGCACACAAGTTTGACATGGAAATGATAGTTTTGGGGTCAGAAAGTAGAGCCCCTATGGCTTTTAGTGTATTTAAAAATTTATTAAACAGTTCCCAATTAACACATTTTTGGGATGAGAAAATTACCCTTTTTCAAGAGGTGAACAGATATTACCTGCTAGAGGTAAATTTATAAGGAAGAGTTGGTCAATCTGATTTTGTAAATTTTGTATTTTTCCAGGATTTTATTGCCAACAATGATCTAAACAAGCATGTTATTAGTGTAAAAGAAATCTCTGGAGTAAATTCGTCCGGACTACTTATAAAAGTATTTACGTTTGATAGCACGATTCAACGAGATGAATTATTAAATAATTTTGAACGTTTTTTACGCATCAAAAGGATTTTTCTAACACATTCTTTTCCAATTGGCCATTATTACTTCACGAATGCTTTTCCATGGCATCAACCAGAAATGTTTCTCATGTACAGTATTCCGTTTCGGAATCAACGAATCTTTCTAGGGTTTCAGACATTTTTAACGTGCATGCGAGAATTAACCTATACGAGGGACCCACATCTAGATCTAATAAGTCTTTGCTCATTAAAACTAGCATTTTGTGATGATCGAAATTTCACGGAAGCTTCCTGCGATTTAGAATATGAAATTGATGCATTAATTGAACGATTCCTACGACGCATGCAACAGAATCAAACATATATTCAAGATGGCAATTTTGATTTAAGTCGATACGTCATCGATACGAATTGCTCATTAAGCAAGTCTTATCTAGCAATTGTCAATTTAGTTTATACATTTCAACACATGTTTCATCGTAATAACTTACCTGTGGTAGATATTGATTACCCACTAGAAATTCATGAATTTTCGAGCACTTTAAAGTTGATTGACGAGAACAAAGGTCTTAAGAGATTAAGAGACAGTTCGAACATATCCTATGTAGTTGATGGCGAATATTATAAAAATATGAATTCAAGACTATTTTGTGAATTATTAAAATGTCGTAATGTGTGCAAAATACGCCTTGACACAAATTACAAATGGACAAATGAACCATATTTAGTCGATTTCGGGGGTAATGATTATAGTAGATGGATTAGAATTGAGTTAGTGGGCACAAATCAATTTAACTTTATTGAGGATTTTATACAATTCTTAAAAACAATTCCAATTTCTTTACTATCTGAAATGACGCTCGTAATAGAAGAAGCCACCCTTAAGAGTTATAATATTTTCAAAAATTTGGAAATTAAACAACTTTGTTGTATTGCTTCAATGATCACATTTACCATGCTGACAGAGTTATCAGATAGTTTGGTAAAGATTTTAAAAATAAACTTCGAAGACTGTACAATCGAGGACCAAACTTGTACATGGTCGGTACTAATAAACGAATTTAATCGTCGCTTTGTAATAGTAAGTGTTTTATAAAATTATACAAGAAAATCCCAAAAAATTCAGAGCTTACGAGGAGGTTTGGGATTATTTTGGATCGCCCACCGTGCATAATATTTCAATTTATCATTTTTCATACCTATACTCGTAACTTACATATTTTTACAGGTACACATTCTTGAAGGAGAAAATACTTGGCAACAGTTATTTGAAAACATCACAAATTACCTCACTAAATTTAAATGTAACGAATTCCAATTTAAGTGTGAGTTATCGATTGAATGCCAGAATTATACAATAACTGTTTCTGATGGTACTAAGTTTATGTTCGATGAATTTCATACGAAGCTGGAAATGCGAGATTCAAATGGTCAAATGATCGACCTTTATTATTTGAAGAATTTTGGTGTTCATAATGAAACGAACGATGGCTACGAAAATTTTGAATTTTACCAATAACGAAATAAATAAATAAACCTATAATGATTTTTTAAAAAATACGCTGTCAGCTATGTTTTCATGCATTTTAACTAATCGATTTATGGATTGCATGCCAATTCAACGAAAATGAGAATTTAAGGAAAAAACGACAGGTTTTAATACTACCCCTGCAAGTTATACTCCCCAGAGTCATAGTCGGCCAATTTTTATTTCTGCCGAGGTAGTGCAATTAGACATTTGGCTAAATTAATAATGAATCCGATAATGTGAAAGCTATACGCAGCATAATACGACCAAAATTGAATTGATCAGCTATAAGTAAAGGAATATATGCAGTTTATTTGGCAGATGATCCGTAATTTCCCAAAAACTTGCAGCCTTATTAGATGACTGGCTTCAACCTTATATTGATTTAACGATAAATTTGTGACAATGTAGTTTTGCGGATGTCCCTCCTTAACTTAAAAAACGTAAAATGAAGGCATTTTTTGCCGTTGAATTGTGCTCTGAATGACAACCCAAAATCATATCGAATGCACTTTCATACTCGATAAAGAGGAAATAAAGAAGCGATTTCTTTATTTCCTCTTTATCGAGTACGAAAGAATTCTTATATCGCGATGACTCTGTCAATTGCGGGTTAGAGGTATTATGTGACTCAGGAAATCATGAATGTGAAGCAATGGATAACTGTCTGGAATAGTTGCGGCGTTTAATCGCCTCTAGTCACCACATGGTTTCCAATCATTTTATTCCTTTTTAGGAACCATACGCAGAGGAAAGCATGTTGAGGATGAAGAGTGCTTGAAAAGCGTATTTAGCTTATGAAAAAAATTTTCGTGGTCAAGACGACGTGGTTTGCACAACGGAAGTTGGCCTTCTGTCACAATCCTGTGAACTACATTATGCTTCACGGGTAGCGCATACCCTGGTTCCTGGGTGAGTTCTGAAACTTCTTTTAACAATGAACTGTATAAACCTTCGACATTAAAAATTCGTGGCGATGGTGAGTTGACTGAATAAACTGTTCCTATAGTGGATATGGTTGTTATAGGATCAATTCAGAACTTATTCTTCAAATCGACTGTTAAACCAAATTTCATTAAAGAATTCAGCACTATAATGATTTATTAGTTGACTGAAGATATAAATTTAATGTTAGCAGTCTAGAACCGAAGCTTTATTCGAAGTACAATTTACAGCTGTTACCTGATGGTGTTGGTCTTCGATTAAGTTTAATCGTGACGACGCAGGTATGACAGAAATGTTAGCGCCTGTGTCAACTACAAAAATTAAATTGGGATTGTACACGCAAACCCCGGTTACTCCAGCCTCTGCCATAGCGATGGTGGAATATGCTAGTTTTTTGGAGGTTGTGATGGTACCAACACATTGAATGGTCTACTGAACGAGATCTATAAATTCATCTTGAATAACTGTTGTTGCGAGTAAGTAACAAATTATTGTTTGGAACATTTTGGTTTATAGTTTCTTTATATTGGTTTAGAGGGACAATATATGCGAAATTTGTTCCCTGACTGTGGAATGGATTGGTGAATGCATTATTTATTCCCAATATTTAGTCAGCCGTCTTATAACCTCGATGTACAAACTTTTCTTAATAAATCTGATGGCAGGGCACCTGAATCACCTGCTATACGAGATAATTGTCGATGATAGCCGATTGGAGATTATAATTTCCCATTTCTACCAATGTAGGACCGACTAAATCCTCCTCATTTCAAACTTTTCCGAGCGTTGAAGAAGGGTGTTCTTAAGTGTTTTGTATTTGTCTATCTGTAGTGGATTTAGATTTATGTTCTAAACTAAATTGTAGTGTGTTTAACAATGTGGTCGAACTGTCGAGTATCTCAGAGGACATGATCAGTTCAGCCTGTTTGAACCATATAACCTCCGGGTGCTATGCGATAAAGATGGTAAATTATTAGATTCCATTAGTGATGCACATTTTCTTGTGCGTTGTCCATAATTTGTGGTTCTGTAGTGGACCCACCTGGTTTGTGTTGGAGCATCACGTCGGGGTCATCGGTATAAATTAAAGGTACCAAACGTTTTTTATAATTTATTTTATTTTATATTTTTCATTTACAATTATTACACAATTATCAATATCAATAAATTTGTCAACTTATTTTCTTGAAGGTTTGAATCAGAATACTTTTACCTTTATGAACTCGCGAAATATTGAGTTCGATATCTTGTTTTGTTTCATTTATTAATTGCAACTGAGACTGTGCTCATCTAGCAATTTATCTTTCAAATTTTTACAAATTTTACTTTCTTAAACAATTCTGATTTGTTGGGGTGAAATCCAATTATTAGTCCCAAAATTAATTAAACCTATTTAAAATACTAATTTTAATTTGGTATGTTTACACTACGTCAAGTACGTATGTCAACACAACGACAGGGTTATCTATCATTTGGCGAATATAGTGGTTTCCATGTTCCACAGACCCCTCCGTATTCACCAGCATGTGAGAATTGCTAGCCACTTCTTTAACTATTTTAAATTTATTTTTGTTAGATTCCATAATTCATCCCCCTAACAACGGTTGCTTCTTCGTACGGTATCGGTGCCGTAATTTCTCATCGTTACTCTGACGAGACTGAACACCCAATTGCGTTTGCTTCAAAAACACAAACTCGATCAATACGTGCAAGGTCGCAAATTCGAATTGGTTACCGGCCATAACCCATTGCTCTCGTTATTTAACCAAACCAAAAAATTGCCGGTTCAATCTTCGTCTTCAACGATGGGCAATCATCCAAATGAGCTATACACATTCACGATAAATCTACGATGTACCACGGCAACGCCAACACACTATCACCTTTACCTTGAGGACCGTATGAAAATTTTGACAAGAGCGAAGAGACCTGTTTTCAAATCAATGAAATTTATAACGATCGCATTCTCGATTATCCAATCGATTACAATTTACTAGTGTGTTGTGCACTCGCTCCGACCATCTACTTCGTAAAGTATAGTCCTACACGCGTAATAAATGGGTGGCCTGAAAAATTAAATGTCTCTGCCGTACTCAGATTATTTTAAGCAGCGTCATAGCTTGAACAAGTTTAATGATATCCATTTCTTACAGCCAGAACATCTTCGAATTGTCGCCCCTCTAGTCTACAAAGGAAAACACTGAAGCTGCTACATGATATACATTGGGGTGTCACCCGTATGAAGAAATTGGTTCGTCGACCCTGCTTTATGTGTGGACGCATACAGCAAATTTCCATTCGTCGCATCAATGACGAGTACAACATCATCAACAATCAACAATCTTCGTAATCGAAGGTTTACCATCGACCATCGTAAGTGATAATGGTACTCAATTTATGTCTACAGAATTCGCTGAATTATGTCGTATGAACAACAGCACCATTTGACCCACGATCGAATGGCGAAGCCGAACGAATGTTCGAACTTTCAAAACCATGAAGAAAATTTGTCATGACGGTGACAACGCACTATTGAAGTTTTTATCGTCTTATCGTTCTACACCACTAACAAATGTAGACAACAGCCTCGCACTGTACTGTCATCAATGAATCCGTATCTCCACCGAAGAATTCAATGCACCATATCGACCAAATACAATGTCGATGACAAAGTTGGTACAAACTATGGTATTTGGAGACGACATCAATATCAATTACGACCAAGAATTTTGTCATCAACCGATTACTATGGAAAATCGTCACAGCAACAACAATTGCAAAACAAGACGAACAAAAACGTACAGTTTTTTAATTTTTCTATCTCCACAGAACAAAATCTTCATCAACCAATTTTGTTCAATGAGAATCATATGCCAAATGCCGTGCAAGAAGAATCGAGAAATAACGTAGAGTCACTACAACCACCTGCCAGTGCACAAAAACAAAACTCCCGACATCAAGTAGAGGTCTTCGTATAGTATTTTACGAAATGGATCACAACCGCAACACCCGTGTGTGATAATGAAAAATGGGAATCGCCACCAGGGATTGTAAACAACGTTACGGCACAAACAACAACACTTTCAAGAACACACAACACAATGAAAATCCAACTCTCTCATTAGATATAGATACATCTTTGATTTCGGTTCTGGCCAAGCTGACACATTCCTATTATCGTGGTATCCGATCCTGTTATCGTGGTTGAGACGCCCGGACGAATAAATGTAAGCTCAATGCCGAATTTTTGTTAGAATCGTAATCGTCTAGGGAATCCATAGAAAATTTTATCTTAGATATAGAGATCCAAAACAATCGTTTGAAGCTTCGAAGTTATTCCGAAATAAAATTACTTAGCATAACAATCTCCAAACAGCATTTAAAGATAGGATCATGTCAGAAAATATTCGGCCAGTAGAGCATCTACGGATCTTATGCCAGAGATATGAGGATATGTGATCACATACCGGTTTTGACCCAAGATTCCATGACGATAAGATCCACAAACGGTTTTCGGTTATTAATGAAGTTTCTTATAATACGACCGAAGATCGCCAATCGCAAGTAGAGGCGCTGGCGAATCCTCGAAATCCAATAAAATGCTGGAATTTTGAGGAAATAGGCCACTACTATCAAGACAGCCCTCGCGATCTTCGCATGTTTTGTTTCTGATGCGGGAAAAAAGACACTTAAAAGTTCAACTATACGAACTGTAATCGATATCGGTCGTCGGAAAATGGGACAGCGAATTATGTTAAGATCAGGGTGGCAAATTCGATAGCGAAACCCTAAACCCCAGATGCGCGATTTAAACCCTTCCACGAAACCTAATTCCGCATGGATCAAATCCCAACGCTAAAGAGCTCTAATAATACAAAGATGGAATACGAAGATATTGGAAAGCTAGAAAAACCAACCGTACCAAATACGATGGGCTCCAAGGACCACCGGCCTCATATCCAAATAAAAGTTTTCGGAAGTGGAGCTTCAAGCGTTTTAGAAGACATTGGCATAAAGTACCACAAACTGTGTTCATCAGTTTAAACGGCCGTTGGTACGAGAAACAAAATTATTGGATACGTCAAACTTCCAGTGACATTTCTGTTAAAAACCAGAAGTTTACTTTTCTATATTGTTCCAACGCTGACCGAAATACTTTAATTAGGAATAAACTTTTGGCATGTTTTGAGCATAAATAGGGTTGAACACAGGCAACTTGCCATTTTTGTTTTAATTTTATAAAAAAATTTAATTTGAAATTCTCCCCAATATATATATAGGGTTTTCCAATAGGAATGACATGATTTTTAAGTGACGTTTCGGCCATTAGTAATATGTCATGATCTGTCATTTTCTGTTTCATTGTATTCAGTGCGTGTAAAAACGTTTACAAATGATTCAGTTTTATTATCAAAATAATCGTTCTCCAATTGCAACTTTTCGTGCGCTTTTCCCATTTTATAGTCGTAATGTTCGTTCAAGTGTGCTCGCTATTCGTCGAACTGTTGAAAATTTTGAGCGTACATTTTCTTTACATAATGTTGAAGTGCCAATAAGACAAAGATTCGCTCGAAGTAATGCAAATATTGCTGCCGTTCAGGCAAGTGTTGCTGAAGACCGCAATTTGTCGATTCCAAGACGTTCTCAAGAATTGGGACTGTCTCAAACCACAACCTGGCGGATTTTGAGAAAGGATTTTGGTTTGCATCCGTATAAAATTGTTCTCATTTAAGAACTGAAGCCATTGGGCCACCGTTAACGTCGAAAATAAGTTATTGTGATTAATCATCAATCTAAAACTGATTGTAGTGATCTAATCTACGCTCTAGAAACTTTAACAGGTTACTTGAAACAACGTAAAGATGAGCCTTTCACAATAACTTTAGATGTTAACCACCATGTCAACAACCGATGTGATGGTGTTGGATTACATTACAAACTATCCATCTAACAACATCAAATGGATTTTAAACATTCCATTCAATATGTCAACCCAGTATGAAAGAGCGCTATCTTCTCGGTGGATTACTGGTGATCCCTCGAAATTTTCACATAGTAACTGGGCGAATTTCCCAACTACATCTCCGGCATTTTACAAAGTGGTGTCCGCAGAGTCCAGCTATACAAATTCGATCATGGAATTAATGTTTCACATTAAACACTCAGACAGCCTAATTAAAAGCCACTTAAAGCACCATTACATCAAGAACATTCATCTACTGCCATTCTCCGCTTTTGTGTTATGATAATAGAACATATTTATATTTGATAACGTAGCCAAACAATATCTTGAAGAATCGACCATAAAACATCACTTTGGTTTTGACGGGAATAATCTGGTGCAACTGTGTGAAGACACTAACACATTTATTACCCAAAACATCGGGTACGAAAATTATGTTGGATCACCAGACATACAACTCGCTAAACAATATCTATCTTAAAGAAAACATAAAGATGCCGGATATTACAAATATTCAGGGTGCACCTGGATGCGGTAAATCAACCTGGATTATAAACAAGCATAAACTTGGCCGTGATCTTGTTTTATGTGCTACAAAAAAAGTACTTGCTGATATTAAATTAAAGGTAACATCTCGTTGTGAGCACGAACACATCGATTTTAATCAAATGAAATTAAATTACAAAACGATTGCCTCGTATCTAATCAATGGAAATCGGACCTACGATACAGTTTTTATTGTATAGTACATGATGGTGCGTGCTGGATATATAGGACTCGTGGTTATCCTTAGTAAATGTTCTAAAATATACATTCTGGGTGATAACCAGATTCATGACGGAATACTTGAATGTGACGTATAGATGCCCAGCTGATGTTACATCTGCTCTAACGGAATACTACCCTAACATCAGTAGTAAGAATACCGTGCCAATTTCAGTCAAATTTATAAACCTGCCGTCAACTTTGATGTCGATACGTCTGTTGGATAACACATTCTATCTAACCTTTACCAAAGCTGATAAACAATTAATCTCCCAGCTTAAGATACCAGAATTTAGTAAAGTCATGACTATCAATAAGAATCAATTCTCAACCACTTGGGCTGTTCGATAGTGTACCCCATGCCATAGTTGCAATTTCAAAACATACCCAATCATTTAGATATTTTTCACCAGTGGCTAATGATTGACTACACTCACTTTTAATGAGAGCTCGAGCCTACATTACTACTCTAAAAGTAAATCAATCCATAAAATTCAAGAAAAGGTTGGTTTATGAGAAATATGCAATTTACTATCAAAACGTCAACAAAATGGCATCAAAAGCATCTAAGTTCTATAACTTCGCTTTAAAATCAAACTACCTAATCTATGTAATTTGTGAAACTTCATTAAAGCCCGGCACAATGAGCAGTGATTTTTTTGGCCATGATTACGTTGTCTACAGATGCGATCGGTCTCCCGAAACTAGCTCAAAGTAATCGGGTGGTGGCGTACTGATAGCAGTACATTCTAAACTCTGGAATGCTCCAGTAACTTTAGCCCCATCGAGAGTCGAACAAATTGGTGTAAAAATCAAAATTAACCGAACCAATCTATTCATTTACGCAGCGTATATACCACCTCAGTCAAATCGAGATCATTACGCAACTTGCATCGATGCGATTGATGAAGTTATTAATACGGCAAACTCGTCAGATTTAGTTCTTGTGCTTGGTGATTTTAACCTTCCAAATATAATATGGAATCTGGACCCGGAACTAAATTGTGTTTTCCAAATAATATAACAACAGATGCTGAATCTTTATTTGTGGACGCCATGCTTGGTTATAATTTGAACCAGATAAACACAATTACTAATAATCGTGATAGATTACTGGATCTTGTTTTCAGCAACGACAAAGACACTTTCAAAATTTCAGAAGCCGTGTTACCTTTTGTAGTTAACGATATCAATCACAAGTCTTTAGATATTGTATTTGACTCAACTAATTTAATGGCGAGCTCGGCACACCTACAACCAATCAAATACATCTTCAAATAACCTAGAATCCATCAACTGGCAAACAAAGTCTCAACTCCAATTATATAAACGAAAATGTTGATAAATTTAATGACATTGTGCAGCAAGGCTTCGAACTTTATGTACCTATGTGCTGTAAACCACAAAATGCTCACCCTCAGTGGTTCGATGATAGACTAGTTAACTTAAAAAATTGGAAGTCGAAAGCGAATGCCAAAATGTTGAAAAACGGGTTAGAAGCCGGCAAAACAATGTTTCTACAACATAGTAACGAATTTGAAATTTACTTCAAATCAAGATACAGGTCGTATCTCGATCAAATTCAAGGAAAAATCAAAGCAAATCCAAAATACTTTAGGAATAAACGCGAAATTGACGAATACCCTGCAAATATGACATATAACAATATCAGCTCCTCAAACTCCAAAGATATAGCTGACATGTTCGCGAAGTTTTTCCAATCAGTCTATAAACCAAGCGTTACTAGTGGATTGTACGAACAACCCAGCAATACCAACGTAACAATAACTCCTCCTGTTATATATGAGGATAACATATTATCGGCTCTAAAGGGATTCGGAGACGGTTGTGGCCTTGACAATATTCCCTCTTCTATTCAGAAGGAGTACGCTGACATTTTAGAAATTATGTTACCTATTCAACCACTCCTTGAGCACCGGGGTGTTTCCCGAAAAATGGAAAATTTCAAAAATTACACCAATTTTTAAATCGGGCAAACGAGATGACGTTACATGATACAGAGGAATATCAACTACATCATCAATTCCAAAATTGTTTGAATTAGTTTTATGCAACAACTTTAAATCCACAATTGCACGTCATATATCAACAAACCAGCATGGGTTTATGCCTGGCCGATCCACATCAACTAATGGAAATGAGAAATCAAACGTTATTAAAGTTACGTCTGGTGTTCCCCAAGGATCTCACATCGGACCGTGGATATCTATTGTTTTTATAGATCAAATAACCGAGATTATCAAAAACTCAAACGTGCCCATATTTGCTGGTGACGTGAAAATTTTTCGAACTGGTAATGGAATGCAAGATACGAAGAAACTTCAAGAGGACATCGATAGATTAAGTGAGTGGTGTGATCGAAAGTCGCTTTACTTAAATAATAAGAAATGCAAGATCATGTCTTGCCATCGTAAGAGAAATCCGCTAATTACTTCCTACAAAGTCAACAACGAAGTATTGCAAAGAGTTAATGAGATCATAGATCTAGGTGTTACATTTGTCGAGAATGGCAGTTTCAATAGGCATATTGAAAATTGTATTGCGAGAGCTAATGCCATGTTTGGATTTGTTAAAAGGTGGACAGGTAAATTTAAAGATATTCTAACCTTATATTCACTCTATTTCGCTTCCGTTCGATCTCAACTGGAATACGCTGTACCGGTCTGGAATCCATACTATGCTGTACACATTAAAAGAATTGAAAGCATTCAAAAGAAGTTTCTGATTTTCTTGTTAAAAAAAAGTGACTGGAATTACGACCACAATTTACCATTCCATGAAAATGTGGCTCGGTTACCTCCATACTCAACAAGATGCACGGATTACAAACTATGCACGCTTGAAAATAGGCGACTTCTCTAAGCATGTGAAGTTATCCCAGTTTTTCATCCCAGGATTTTTTTTTATTATTATTTACACGAAACTATTATATTCCATCCCAGTTTTTTCATTTTATACCTCTATAAGACGAAAAAAATTATAGACAACAACAAATTATCCCATCCCAGTTTTTTCGTTTATTTGTTGTTCATGTAAAACAAATTCGTACTTGGAAATAATGAATTGGGTTTTGGTAATAGTAATTTTGTACGAGTATATTTTTAGTTCGAGATAACAATACGCCAAAATATTAGTTAAAAACATTAGGATTAACTTATAATGATGACCCCAGTGCCAGCCGTATGTTAGGATTGGCACAATCTTCCAGCTTCGATATGGCCCCATATAAATTTATATGAAAATCGTCTATAACTTCCAAACCCTTCCTGGGCCGGAAATAGCGATTAATGTTTCGAAATGGTATGTAATTGAGTGGTTGCTGACCAATTGGCCAGCACCAGCCGTATATTCAAATTTGAGTAAATGGCCAAGTTCCAAAATCACAGGTAAAATAATTAGTCACTTTTGAAATATTTGCAGTACAATCCCATTGCAATCCATACATCTTTGCTAATATAACATGTTTGTGAACTTTGGCCGATTTTATTTTAAAGTTTCTTAATGAAATTATTAAATTTAAGAAATGTTTTTCTTTATTTAGAAACTCCGTAGTATTTACGTTTATAATGCATTGTATAAATGCATCAGATGCGCAGGTATTATGGTAATGGTCGGTTTTCAATTTTCCGTTTTTTAAATAACGCATATGATCTTTTTTAGTTAGTTAGTTTTTTTATTGATTTTAACGCAAAATGGCTTTTTGCCATTCCCCCCGAAAAAGACCGTTGTTCTCATTTATTAATCTACAAATTAAAGCATAAATTAACGTACGTCGCCATTTGGTCAGCAATCACTTAAATACGTATCATTTCCAAACATTAATCGGTATTTCCGGCCAAGGAAGGATTTGAAAGTTATAGACGACCTGCATATAAATTTATATAGGGCCGTATCGAAGCTGGAAGATTGTGCCAATCCTAACATACGACTGGCACTGGGGTGCTCACCATAGTTTGCCGTTATCATTACCAACTTAAAACCTAAGGAATCATTTCCGACCTAGAATGTTCTTAAGAGATACAAATGTTTATTTACGTTAACCTGAGATTTTGGAACTTGGCCATTTACTCAAATTTGAACATACGGCTGGTGCTGGCCATTTGGTCAGCAACCACTCAATTAATTATTTCCGGCCCAGGAAGGGTTTGGAAGTTATAGACGATTTTCATATAAATGTATATGGGGCCATATCGAAGCTGGAAGATTGTGCCAATCCTAACATACGGCTGGCACTGGGGTCCTCATTATAAGTTAATCCTAATGTTTTTAACTAATATTTTGGCGTATTGTTATCTCGAACTAAAAATATACTCGTACAAAATTACTATTACCAAAACCCAATTCATTATTTCCAAGTACGAGTTTGTTTTACATGAACAACAAATAAACGAAAAAACTGGGATGGGATAATTTGTTGTTGTTTATAATTTTTTTCGTCTTATAGAGGTATAAAATGAAAAAACTGGGATGGAATATAATAGTTTCGTGTAAATAATAATAAAAAAAAATCCTGGGATGAAAAACTGGGATAACTTCACATGCTTACTTCTCTTAGGTGCGGCTTTCATTGGCAACATTTGCTTGGTCACATTGAGTCAGCATACATTTTGGAAAAGATTTTTTTTCGAAATGAAGCTTATAACAAGATTACTGTCAATGGAGATCGGTATAGATCGATGATAACAAACTTTTTATGGCCGAAATTGGAAGAAGTTGATCTTGACAACATTTGGTTCCAACAAGACGGGGCTACGTGCCACACAGCAAGTGCAACAATTGAATTATTGCGAGAAAAGTTTGGAGATTCGATTATTTCAAGAAATTGTGATATTGAATGGCCTCCAAGAAGTTGTAATTTAACACCAATAGACTATTTCTTGTGGGGTTATTTGAAGTCATTGGTCTTTAGCAATAAACCAAACTCTCTTCAAGCTTTACAAGTCAATATTGAACGTGGTATTCATGGCATATACGACTTGATTTAGTGGAAAAAGTGCTTGAAAATTGGGTTCATCGAACTCGTTCCTGTAGAAGAAGTAGTGGAGGTCATTTGAATGACGTTTTATTCAGAACTTAATTGTATCGATTGTACTTCACATTAAATAAAAAACATTTCAATTTCTTTAACAACTGTAGTGTGGTTTTTTTTAAAGAAATCAGATCACTCTTATTGGAAAACCCTATATGTACTTCTTGTATATTGTATAGACAAAAAGTTTATCAGTGCCGATTGAATTTAAATTCGTAACTTAAAATTATTGACAACCGTCTTATCGCTTAAAAGTTATAAATAAAATTGCTGCGCGATAAAATACGAGTAATGTTTGGTTGTAATAAAATGTTTGTTCAGTTTATCGAAAACGGTGACCGTGAATATATTTCTGCTGGAATAAATATTTACAAGAACCTAAATAATCGGAGATGGACGAACAAAGTGTAAAACATTACAAGATATCAGACTATATTGGATTAGAGATGCTGTGCAATTTCCACTTAAACCACTTCGAATACAAATCGGATTTGATAATTTTATTCACCCACTATATACTAACCGTAATTTTAGGTTATGATTGTGTTGAAATGATGAACAATTCAGACATTAATGATGAATTTGCTTCATATGAAATTGTGGAGATATTACCATCCAATTGGAATAAATTAACCGATACCTATAAGCTGATATACAAGAAAGGTGAAGATGTGAAAATTGTGACCGGAAGAAAAAATAATATATCATTTGTGGTGTATCTGTCAAAACCTAATGGTGGCCACGACCAAATAAGCAAATCGATTCCATTACACCGCTACATCCCGGATGAATTTTTCGATCACAATCATACTCAGTATCGGAATTTACAATCGTTGGTGAATATAGACAATGTTATGGATATTTTGAGCCAAACTGTTTCGGGAAATCCAAAATTACAATTTAAACAGCTACTTGATGATGGGATATTGGAAAATGATATACAAAACATAGACGGAGTCGACGCTGCAGTAGTTGCGGATATTTTACATGCCAATAATAATGAGTCCCAGCCAGATTTACTATCACCTAAATGGCACGTAACTTACTAAAACACTGTTTAGTGTCAAATTATATTTTTTTTTTGGTTTTAGGTGTCCCCAAGATGAGGAGGAGCCAATTGGTGCATTTTGTATACAAGATCGGAATAGACATAAACCAGACGACATCAATCGTAATGTTGACTTTAATTATTACGATCACCCCGATTTTTACATGCAAGAAGATCTGGAAGGAGAGCCCACCTCTAGTCTTTATTCATAAGATAGCACGTGTCGGTAAAAATTATTTGTAACCTAAAAACCGAAATTAAATTATGAGAACCTCAAAGAACTAAAAACTATAGTTTTTGCTTGTCAGTGTTTTGCTCGAAACCCTCGAAGAAAAAACCCCATTAGGGTCATCTGCCTTATATGGTGGGGCGCAGAATAAACTCCAACACAAGTTGTCGATAGTTATATAAGTCTATGTGGTTATATAAGTCTATGTGTTGGGCGGAAGCAACATATTCAGAATGGACAATGTTGCAAGCGGAAAAGTGAAGAGAGACCAATAATTGATGGGAATCACATTACACGAAGTCTACAAGAATCATTCTAAGTTAGGGACGTTTTAAATTTAGCGACTCCAGAGAGACTGTGAATTTCTTTACAGAGTGAAAATTGAAATGCCGGTTCATCAACAATATGTCGATATAGGTGAGACTCCACTTGTACAATGAAGAGGGAATTCAAATTTAAATTTCGGAAGTGGTTTTAGAAAATGCCATATTTTGAATGAGATTAAGTAAAACCGATTCCGATGAAACAAAGTGTTTGTAATACGGGAATATTAGGCTTGATAAGTAGGTGAATCATTTGAGTGGGTTATAGTACTCCTCCACGCCATGATCGTGATGCGTCCAGTGTTTTGCGTGAATTAGCATTTTATATTGGGTATGGCGAATGGAGGTAGGATTCAAAAACAGGACTCTTAACAGGATTTATAATAAAAAAAAACTAGATTATATTCTGAAAACAGAACTATCCTAAACTTGAAACACCAACGACAGTTAAAGACATTCAGAGGCTAATTGGAATGATTGGTTGGTATACAAGAGGTTTATCTCCGAGTTCTCTACAGTGACAGCGCCAATCATCAGTATGTTAGCAAAGACTACAAGTAAGAAGTTTTAGTGGACCTCCGCCGCTCAGGATGCTTTCACTCGGTTACAAAATTTATTGGTGTGCCAAGGTTCACCAACCAGAGTGATATGTTGACAGAAACTCCCATAATCCCAAAAAAAATATCCGGTCACAGAGCGTGAATAGGTTTAGGCCTTATATCGATGGTGCCAAATACAGGATGGTATCGGTTCTCTCGTTCAGTTGAGTCAATCGAAGTGGATACTGCGATGAAGGACGATCAAAATATCTAAGGGACGTGAAAAGTGTCATTGTCTCCATACAAATATTGCCGGACTATTGAGAGAGATAGATGGAATGGAGGGCTGGGATTGGAAGCTATATGTTTCCTAAGATAGGACAGGAACATTCTTGCAGTGATACGTAGAAACATAGCGACTTCTAGTGCGCAAAACGACGGGGAGCATGCGGGAAAATTGGAGGTTGTTAAAGCAGTGGAAGAAAATGTGTCTTATACTTATGCAAGGTATTCAAAACGATATAATCCGCAGGCCCGTCCGAAGCAATTTACGATTCGTCATGACGTACTGAAAAAAGCATGCAGACAGTCCAAAGCAGCCGATAAACATAATGCCAAGTTTGACTCCGTCTTCGAGAACGTAAAGTTACGGAAAATTTGGAATGAACATCTACGAGCTACATCAGTCGTAAGGTAATTAGGAGGCCCAATAGTTTTGAGCGAATCACAGGAAATAAGCTAAGAGTTTTTACCTCAGTTAAAATTAAGTGTTATGCATCCATGTTAAGTAATAAATTTAGGATAAGTTATTTATGCAAGTTAATGTTAGTCCATACGTAAATTATTTGGACGAAAATTTCTAATGCAATGCAAAGAGGACGAAAGTGTTGCAAAAGTTAAGTCGTGGCGGCGAATTTAATTACCTAGCCAATGACCTGCCACATTTGAACGTAACCAGAGGAAGACAGCAGCCGAAGGGACGCTGAAAGGTATAATTAGAACAGCAAAAGTTTTATGAGGAGGAAGACGAAAACCGATTGCAGTCTGCCTCGGACCAAAATTCGAGAAAGCAAACACAAAGATCGTAAAGAACTGATGCGGTACAAAAATGCAAATTTTACCGATCAGATTCTGAAGAAATGAATTAAAACTTATATGGATTTTTTTTCGAAAAGTGTTTTGGTTGTAAATTAAAACACAAAGGGTTCCTTAAAAAAATTAATATCAATTGATAACTAAGACTAAGTGTTGTGTTAACAATACAACGCGAATTTTAAGACCGGACAATTCTAGTGGTTTAGTGCGTAGTACATAGATCAGAAGATGGTGGATTCGAGACTGGATTTAAGACTGGTTGCTTTTCATTCCTAAATTTATTTTGATTCGAATGAAAAACTCAACATTAAACTGTAAAATCTGAGGCGAAATGACCCCAACTGAGGATGGGTTTCTGTTTGTTCTTGACTGAATACATATTGGTTGAATCACGGTTCAATTCATCATTGGAAGAATCAGTGCGAGTAACATTAATATTGTGCAAGTGAGGGGGTATTCGTTGGATAATATAGGTCATGCGAATTCTGCCCATTTGTGGTAGAGTGTAAAGGAAGCAACCATCATAATTCAGGTGAGTTTCCAATTCCTCCCATTATTTTTTTCTTGTTCTTTTGCCAATGATCTTTTTGGCGATAAAACCACGCCGCATTGCATATTGTGGTGACTGTTGATTTGTGAAATCGATTTTTGATTCATACGGTGGCTTTTGTATGGTGTATTATGCTTCGCTCTTGGCATCCTTCGCTCACGAGCTAAGCTGGGACAAATAAATCACAGGAGCTTGAAAAATTATCTACTATAGCCACCGTCATTCTAAACATAGAGCAAGTACGTTACTTAACATTTGATGACCATTAGTACCGCAGCCTATCATTAATGGTAATTGTATATTCCTACTTAACGAGACGAGATTGATAAACTCCTCCTAAAGCCGAGGTGATTTGCTTCAATTCAAAGGTTCGCGAGGGACGAGGACCTCTGCAACGTAATGAATGGATTGGAGTTGAGAAGGTATGATTCCTAAAATAGACATATCTGAGCGCTGATGCTTCCTGGAACCTCACGTTTGAAACCCGATGCAATATCCAAGATGGAACCATCGACATTAATCATATCGAAGTTCTTTGAGTCATTACCGGATTCTAGAATGGATTAATCAGGGACAGTATACCGAGAGTTCCCAGAAGTTTTCTATTTACACCAATTTTGCCAACCGTATCGATAACAATTTCGACTAACATCTGATAATAATTCCGTATTAGTGTGCACAACTTTTCAGGTAGCTCAGTGAAAATTTCCACAATGCGGAATATAATTTGGTTTATAATTTTCTTCATTTATTGAACTTTGTGCCGACTACTTAAATTATCTTTCAAATTTGTTTGCTAATATTTGTTTCCCTACTAAGGGAATATTTTCGAATTATTTACCAAGACGGAAGTCTTCCCTAACCAGGAAAACGAATATTATGAAACATGAAAAAAATTTAAACAAATTATTTAACATGCCGGAGAATCCGCATAATGGTAGTGAATTCTAAAGCAAATTATATGTAAACTCCGAAACAACGATTTCCAGGATAAAGGCCCTGGACTGTGAATCTGAGAAATTCAGAGTCTGGAAACCTTTTATATAGCAGTTTCTTAAATTCCGAAACGATTTAATTTCAATATGAGACAGAATCATCTGTTTGTGTTCAGTTTGAAATGTACAAAGAGCGAATAAAGCAGAACTCACTGCCGGTATCGACTTTGTGTAAAACTTCAACAACTGTCTGCATGTCTCCCCGCGGCGGTTGCCGGTAAAAACCCCTTAACAAGTGTGTGCAAGAGCCTGTAAGCCAGCATCGAAGCGTTTGCGTTGCACTCATACCCAACCAAGAAACAATAAGTTGTTATGCAAGCTCAACTATGCTTTGGGTAAATTTTGAATCACCACAACAAAGAGCAAAAGATACACAGCTTCAACATACACCGTAACACTATCGGCTTAACAGTCAAATTAATATTCCACATTATTGAAATGAAATTTCTCCAGGAATAAATATATCAGCAAAAACGTAAAGCCAACATCGACAACTCTGATGATTTTCTGGTACTAGAAATATCACCAAATTGCCTAAATCTTTGTTGTTGTAATTACCACATTCAAAGGAGTGTACATTCAAAGGAGTGTAATTGTTGTCCAACATCCGACGAATACGCCACCCTTAATTTCTACAGCGAAAAATGGGACTTCATAGTATAAAAATCAAAAATCTCTTACGGAAGCTGGCGCTTCAAGTACACAGATGTCCACTACATTTAGCATGTACCTCCTAATTTACGGAAAAAGCTTTAGTATGAAGATTCTCGGTGAAATAAAATTTTATTTATCCAAACTCGTCATTTCCGGTAAAATTTAAACTTTGACTTACTGAATTAATTTTGTTTAAAATTTAATTTCCAATCCTTTTATTTTAAACGTCCACTCTCTGTGGACAGATCTCGGCCAAAAAATACTGGGTTCTTCTAACTTATAGTAAACGCTTAAATATGAAATTCCATCAATCAATACGTATGGGCTGTAAAGTCACCAGATTTTACTGAAAAGCAGTTTTGTGACAAAAATCGTCATTTCCGCTTAAATTTTTGGAAAACTGATCGGTGAACCGATTTCGGACAAAATTCATTGGCACACATCTGTCAAATCCACTTAGCAATACAAGCACACATAGCCAATACAATTAAAGAAGCAATATTCGCTCAAACGGAATTATTGAACCTCCTTTCCGCTGGAGGATTTAACCTCCGAAAATGGACAAGCAATGAAAAGGCAGTTATAGAAGAACTTCCGGAAAATCTAAAAGAAACGGGACTACACAAGATAGAATTTAATGACACAGTAAAAACGCTTGAGCTACTCTGGAACTCCACAACAGATACGTTCCAAACTTTTCGATCCGCTAGGAAGCACCAGCAGTGATCCAGGCAAAAATCCTAATTCAAGACTTATGAAACAATGAAGTATCAATAATTACTGCAAAACAAAGGTTGCATCACTAAACCAAACCATATCACTGCCAAGACTAGAACTGGCTTTAGACATCAACAGCAACTTATAAACATTTTTCTGGAGTAATTTAACAGCAGTTCTAGGTTGGATAAAAAGAAAGCCCCAACATCATAAAACTTTTGTCGCCAACAGAATAACCGAGATACAATCCACCACTAACCCTAGACAATGGTATCACGTGGTTTCAAATGAAAATTCAGGAGACTGCGCATCATGAGTATTAAACCCTGTGCAATTATTAAACCACAGGATTTGGTGGGAAGGGCCACAGTGGCTGAAAGGTTTAACCTACCCAACAACAAATGTTGGTGTTCAGTGGCTGAATTCAATCGATTCTCGTCGCTACAACGACTCATTCGTAGTATTACATACTGTCTATGTTTTGTATCAAATACAAAGACTAAAACCAAAAATGCATCCCAGCTCAACCCAGAGGTACTCAAGGCAGCGCTACGAGTAATAATCAAAGTCGCACAGAAAGAAACCTTTGAAATAGAACTTACGAAATTAAAATGAAACCAAAATTTACCAAAGGACAGCACAATACTAACATTGAATCCCTTCATCGGCGGAAATGGTCTACTACGAGTAGGTGGAAGACTAACCAATTCAAACCTATCGTTTGACGAAAAACGTCCAATAATGATGCCCAAAGGCCACAAGTTGTCAAGGTTGATTATCAAAGTGGCTCATTTAAAAACTATACATGGGGACAATCAAGCAACGTTATCATATTTGCGAGTGCAGTATTGGATATTAAAAGCCAATAATACAATTCATAACAATATACATAATTTTATAGTTTGCACCAGAGCAAAGAAATTTGCAGCAACACAACTAATGGGTATGTTACCAAAAGAGCCCCACCGTGTACAAACAGCGGTGTATACTATGCCAGTCCAATTAGTATAAAATTGTGGAAAGACCGCTGTAATAAAACAACAAAAGTGTACATTGCCATTTTTAATTGCCTAGCCACAAAGGCAATCCATCTAGAACTTGCAAGCGACTTGACAACAGGTGCTTTCTTAACCGCATATCGGCGATTCAGTCCAAAAAGAGGAATTTGTCTGAAAATATTCAGCGATTGCGGGACTAAATTCGTTGGGGCAGATAAACAACTACAGAGGCAGGCAAAACAACAGAAAGGTGAAATTAAAAACCAAGTAGCACAAATGGGAACTGAATGGCACTTCTTGCCCCCTGGAATCCCTCATTTTGGAGGTTTGTGGGAAGCCGGAGTCATATCAATGAAACAACATCTCCGGATAGTAGAAGGAACTCACACGTTAACCTTCGAGTTAACTCACACGTTAACCTTAAGACGGTGTTTTAAGTCCGGCACATTTTTTAATAAGCAGAGCTATAATAGCAACACTCCAGCCTGAAATTGAAGGCATCAAGACTGTTACAAGGTGAAATTTGCTGACCAAGCTCAACGTATGCCAAAATGGTTACAAGAACAACCTAAGATGAACATCTACCCCCGACGCATTCAAGAAATTCAGTATCAACCAACAACACAAAATTCAACCACAACCATGCAAGACGACAACAAGTAGTCCAACGAAATCAACCAAAAAATGAGAAAGCAGCCCCAACGACGAGCAAAGGCAAATCATCTGGGCGCAAGCCCAGATTAAAGTCACTCCATTTAACCATTCAACAGGAATATACTTCGAGGATCTAGATTAAATGCCACATAATTCTACAACAACTCCAGTGACAATTTAAAAACTTGGTCGCAGATAACGAGCTTCTACTGACAATCAACGAGGAACGGCGGCGAGTAAAACGGGGCTTAGGAGATACGGTAGGTCTTATTTTTGGGGACATGTGTGGACTTCTCACCCAACGTGGAGCTGACCACTATGAAGTCCAATTTGAGAGTATAAACAACACCGAAAATCATCTAGACAACACAATCAAATTGGTAAAGCACAATTCTAATCTAACAGTGACATCGTTGAATAGTCTAATTAAAGAGCAACAGATACTAAGATTGGAAATGACGTTGTTGAACGAGTATCGAACAAACGAAGGTAGGGTCCGCTCAATATTAGCAAGCATGATAGGATTGACTCTAATACTAAAAAAACCTGGAGGATACACAACAGGGGTTGCTTTATGTTGTTTATTATGCACATTCCAGCATCCTGCACCGGCTTCAATAGCCATACCGGGACTCAATATTCATGACCTCGTTCATATATATCAAAGCATGAATATACGTAGCAGCGTAACACGACGTAATGTGATAATTGAAATCATCATACCGTTGCCCATTGTACTGGATTATAATCTGCTAGCCGTAAGTCCAGTTCCTGATATTAATCATAACAACACTCAATCAAGCATTTTACATCAACAAAGTACCTAGCAGTAGACAATCATCGAGAGCATTATGCATCCCTTAACAACAGAAGAAATGAACCGTTGCCAAGTATATCAACCTACACAGTTTTTATGCGAGGTATCACTAACTTTCAACGCCATGAGAAATAAAAGCCAGTGCAAAGTTGCAATCCTAGAGCGAAAACCAGCGCTCGACAGATTATGCAATGGTGAGTCAATAAATTGAACCAGCCACTGTAACTCCAACATCGACTCATATACAATTTTCAGGGATCTGGGTTAGTGTCTATAAACGCTGGTTGTACGCTAAGAGACGAAAATTTCCGCATCATCACTATCGGTACAGCATCTAACGATATTAGTAAATCGTTTCGCAAACCATTCAACACGATAAATGGAGCCACCACTTTAAAGGAACCCGGTCAACAATTAAAAACCAGAACAACGAAACTCTAACAGAACTCTCTCAACGAAAATTAAACGAAAATCTCACATGCAAGCAGCTGACACTACAAATTTGGAAAGAGAGCTGAAAACAATAAAGTAAAATGAACGAATGCCGACGGAAATGAATCAACACGACATCCATCATTACGCAATTTCCTACTCAACTATAGGGATCCTTATATAACTTTTCGCCATTTTTTATTTTGGGGTCAAGGCGCGACGTCCGTGACGCTTAAAAGCCAAACCAACACCAATCTCTTCTGTAGCTTATAATACGGAGTGTAAATTTTTAGAATAAAGTATGGGTTCTACAGGTGCCGACTTTTTGTTGAAAAATGGTTTACTGTCGAACGAATGCAAATCACGTATAAGGTCTTATGGAAGCTGCCACTTTCGAATTTTCATCTCTGAATTTATGAAAACAGCTTAAATATAAAGTTTCATCCAGATCAGCTAATTCGACTTGGCTGTAGAGAAGATTTAACATTTAGTGGGTACGGCACCATGCACATACGCACGCAAGCACGCTCATGAATAAAAACCCAACACACTTTTTTTTACTTCAGCGATATATCGAATGGTAAATCTGCTAAACTCTCGAAGTCGAAATTTTTTATGATTACTAAAACTTTATTTTACTGAGTAAAATATCATATTTTAAGGAAGAAGAAGTGCTACAACTCAAATTCATTGGCCTCTAACACGACAAATTATAAATATGGGATCCAGCTAATTACGAATCTGTCTAACTTCACCCAGTACAAATTACCACTAAACATGCGTCCAGTTTTTAATTTATTTCACTATGATGCTACATAAAATATGGCCCGATTTTTGGCACAGGTGTTTATTGTTAGTGCCACAACTCAAATTCATTGGCCCCTAACATGACAAATTATAAATGTGGGATCCAGCTAATTACGGGTCTGTCTAACTTCTCCAAGTACAAATTACCACTAAACATGCTTCCAGTTTTTAATTTATTTCACTATGATGCTACATAAAATATGGCCCGATTTTTGGCACAGGTGTTCACTGTTAGTGCCACAACTCAAACTCATTGGCCTCTAACACGACAAATTATAAATGTGGGATCCAGTTTATTACGAATCTGTCTAACTTCACCCAGTACAAATTACCACTAAACATGCTTCCAGTTTTTAATTTATTTCACTATGATGCTACATAAAATATGGCCCGATTTTTGGCACAGGTGTTCACTGTTAGTGCCACAACTCAAACTCATTGGCCTCTAACACGACAAATTATAAATGTGGGATCCAGTTTATTACGAATCTGTCTAACTTCACCCAGTACAAATTACCACTAAACATGCTTCCAGTTTTTAATTTATTTCACTATGATGCTACATAAAATATGGCCCGATTTTTGGCACAGGTGTTTATTGTTAGTGCCACAACTCAAATTCATTGGCCCCTAACATGACAAATTATAAATGTGGGATCCAGCTAATTACGGGTCTGTCTAACTTCTCCAAGTACAAATTACCACTAAACATGCTTCCAGTTTTTAATTTATTTCACTATGATGCTACATAAAATATGGCCCGATTTTTGGCACAGGTGTTCACTGTTAGTGCCACAACTCAAACTCATTGGCCATTAACACGACAAATTATAAATGTGGGATCCAGCTAATTACGAATCTGTCTAACTTCACCCAGTACAAATTACCACTAAACATGCTTCCAGTTTTTAATTTATTTCACTATGATGCTACATAAAATATGGCCCGATTTTTGGCACAGGTGTTCACTGTTAGTGCCACAACTCAAACTCATTGGCCATTAACACGACAAATTATAAATGTGGGATCCAGCTAATTACGAATCTGTCTAACTTCACCCAGTACAAATTACCACTAAACATGCGTCCAGTTTTTAATTTATTTCACTACGATGCTACATAAAATATGGCCTGATTTTTGGCACAGTTGTTCACTGTTAGTGCCGCAACTCATATTCATTAGCCTCTAACACGACAATTTATAAATGTGGGATCCAGCTATTTACGAGTCTGTCTAACTTCACCCAGTACAAATTGCTACTAAACATGCGTCCAGTTTTTAATTTATTTCACTATGATGCTACATAACATATGGCCCGATTTTTGGCACAGGTGTTCACTGTTAGTGCCACAACTCAAACTCATTGGCCATTAACACGACAAATTATAAATGTGGGATCCAGCTAATTACGAATCTGTGTAACTTCACCCAGTACAAATTACCACTAAACAAGCTTCCAGTTTTTAATTTATTTCACTATGATGCTACATAAAATATGGCCCGATTTTTGGCACAGGTGTTTATTGTTAGTGCCACAACTCAAATTCATTGGCCCCTAACATGACAAATTATAAATGTGGGATCCAGCTAATTACGGGTCTGTCTAACTTCTCCAAGTACAAATTACCACTAAACATGCTTCCAGTTTTTAATTTATTTCACTATGATGCTACATAAAATATGGCCCGATTTTTGGCACAGGTGTTCACTGTTAGTGCCACAACTCAAACTCATTGGCCATTAACACGACAAATTATAAATGTGGGATCCAGCTAATTACGAATCTGTCTAACTTCACCCAGTACAAATTACCACTAAACATGCTTCCAGTTTTTAATTTATTTCACTATGATGCTACATAAAATATGGCCCGATTTTTGGCACAGGTGTTCACTGTTAGTGCCACAACTCAAACTCATTGGCCATTAACACGACAAATTATAAATGTGGGATCCAGCTAATTACGAATCTGTCTAACTTCACCAAGTACAAATTACCACTAAACATGCGTCCAGTTTTTAATTTATTTCACTACGATGCTACATAAAATATGGCCTGATTTTTGGCACAGGTGTTCACTGTTAGTGCCGCAACTCATATTCATTAGCCTCTAACACGACAATTTATAAATGTGGGATCCAGCTATTTACGAGTCTGTCTAACTTCACCCAGTACAAATTGCTACTAAACATGCGTCCAGTTTTTAATTTATTTCACTATGATGCTACATAAAATATGGCCCGATTTTTGACACAGGTGTTCACTGTTAGTGCCACAACTCAAACTCATTGGCCATTAACACGACAAATTATAAATGTGGGATCCAGCTAATTACGAATCTGTCTAACTTCACCCAGTACAAATTACCACTAAACATGCTTCCAGTTTTTAATTTATTTCACTATGATGCTACATAAAATATGGCCCGATTTTTGGCACAGGTGTTCACTGTTAGTGCCACAACTCAAACTCATTGGCCATTAACACGACAAATTATAAATGTGGGATCCAGCTAATTACGAATCTGTCTAACTTCACCCAGTACAAATTACCACTAAACATGCTTCCAGTTTTTAATTTATTTCACTATGATGCTACATAAAATATGGCCCGATTTTTGGCACAGGTGTTCACTGTTAGTGCCACAACTCAAACTCATTGGCCATTAACACGACAAATTATAAATGTGGGATCCAGCTAATTACGAATCTGTCTAACTTCACCCAGTACAAATTACCACTAAACATGCTTCCAGTTTTTAATTTATTTCACTATGATGCTACATAAAATATGGCCCGATTTTTGGCACAGGTGTTTATTGTTAGTGCCACAACTCAAATTCATTGGCCGCTAACACGACAAATTATAAATGTGGGAGTCAGCTAATTACGAGTCTGTCTAACTTCACCCAGTACAAATTACCACTAAACATGCGTCCAGTTTTTAATTTATTTCACTACGATGCTACATAAAATATGGCCTGATTTTTGGCACAGTTGTTCACTGTTAGTGCCGCAACTCATATTCATTAGCCCCTAACACGACAATTTATAAATGTGGGATCCAGCTATTTACGAGTCTGTCTAACTTCACCCAGTACAAATTGCTACTAAACATGCGTCCAGTTTTTAATTTATTTCACTACGATGCTACATAAAATATGGCCTGATTTTTGGCACAGGTGTTCACTGTTAGTGCCGCAACTCATATTCATTAGCCTCTAACACGACAATTTATAAATGTGGGATCCAGCTATTTACGAGTCTGTCTAACTTCACCCAGTACAAATTGCTACTAAACATGCGTCCAGTTTTTAATTTATTTCACTATGATGCTACATAAAATATGGCCCGATTTTTGGCACAGGTGTTCACTGTTAGTGCCACAACTCAAACTCATTGGCCATTAACACGACAAATTATAAATGTGGGATCCAGCTAATTACGAATCTGTCTAACTTCACCCAGTACAAATTACCACTAAACATGCTTCCAGTTTTTAATTTATTTCACTATGATGCTACATAAAATATGGCCCGATTTTTGGCACAGGTGTTTATTGTTAGTGCCACAACTCAAATTCATTGGCCGCTAACACGACAAATTATAAATGTGGGAGCCAGCTAATTACGAGTCTGTCTAACTTCACCCAGTACAAATTACCACTAAACATGCGTCCAGTTTTTAATTTATTTTACTACGATGCTACATAAAATATGGCCTGATTTTTGGCACAGGTGTTCACTGTTAGTGCCGCAACTCATATTCATTAGCCCCTAACACGACAATTTATAAATGTGGGATCCAGCTATTTACGAGTCTGTCTAACTTCACCCAGTACAAATTGCTACTAAACATGCGTCCAGTTTTTAATTTATTTCACTATGATGCTACATAAAATATGGCCCGATTTTTGGCACAGGTGTTCACTGTTAGTGCCACAACTCAAACTCATTGGCCATTAACACGACAAATTATAAATGTGGGATCCAGCTAATTACGAATCTGTCTAACTTCACCCAGTACAAATTACCACTAAACATGCTTCCAGTTTTTAATTTATTTCACTATGATGCTACATAAAATATGGCCTGATTTTTGGCACAGGTGTTCACTGTTAGTTCCACAACTCAAACTCATTGGCCATTAACACGACAAATTATATATGTGGGATCCAGCTAATTACGAATCTGTCTAACTTCACCCAGTACAAATTACCACTGAACATACTTCCAGTTTTTAATTTATTTCACTATGATGCTACATAACATATGGCCCGATTTTTGGCACAGGTGTTCACTGTTAGTGCCACAACTCAAACTCATTGGCCTCTAACACGACAAATTATAAATGTGGGATCCAGCTAATTACGAATCTGTCTAACTTCACCCAGTACAAATTACCACTAAACATGCTTCCAGTTTTTAATTTATTTCACTATGATGCTACATAAAATATGGCCCGATTTTTGGCACAGGTGTTCACTGTTAGTGCCACAACTCAAACTCATTGGCCATTAACACGACAAATTATAAATGTGGGATCCAGCTAATTACGAATCTGTCTAACTTCACCCAGTACAAATTACCACTAAACATGCTTCCAGTTTTTAATTTATTTCACTATGATGCTACATAAAATATGGCCCGATTTTTGGCACAGGTGTTCACTGTTAGTGCCACAACTCAAACTCATTGGCCATTAACACGACAAATTATAAATGTGGGATCCAGCTAATTACGAATCTGTCTAACTTCACCCAGTACAAATTACCACTAAACATGCTTCCAGTTTTTAATTTATTTCACTATGATGCTACATAAAATATGGCCCGATTTTTGGCACAGGTGTTTATTGTTAGTGCCACAACTCAAATTCATTGGCCGCTAACACGACAAATTATAAATGTGGGAGCCAGCTAATTACGAGTCTGTCTAACTTCACCCAGTACAAATTACCACTAAACATGCGTCCAGTTTTTAATTTATTTCACTACGATGCTACATAAAATATGGCCTGATTTTTGGCACAGGTGTTCACTGTTAGTGCCACAACTCAAACTCATTGGCCATTAACACGACAAATTATAAATGTGGGATCCAGCTAATTACGAATCTGTCTAACTTCACCCAGTACAAATTACCACTAAACATGCGTCCAGTTTTTAATTTATTTCACTACGATGCTACATAAAATATGGCCTGATTTTTGGCACAGGTGTTCACTGTTAGTGCCGCAACTCATATTCATTAGCCTCTAACACGACAATTTATAAATGTGGGATCCAGCTATTTACGAGTCTGTCTAACTTCACCCAGTACAAATTGCTACTAAACATGCGTCCAGTTTTTAATTTATTTCACTATGATGCTACATAAAATATGGCCCGATTTTTGGCACAGGTGTTCACTGTTAGTGCCACAACTCAAACTCATTGGCCATTAACACGACAAATTATAAATGTGGGATCCAGCTAATTACGAATCTGTCTAACTTCACCCAGTACAAATTACCACTAAACATGCTTCCAGTTTTTAATTTATTTCACTATGATGCTACATAAAATATGGCCCGATTTTTGGCACAGGTGTTCACTGTTAGTGCCACAACTCAAACTCATTGGCCATTAACACGACAAATTATAAATGTGGGATCCAGCTATTTACGAGTCTGTCTAACTTCACCCAGTACAAATTGCTACTAAACATGCGTCCAGTTTTTAATTTATTTCACTATGATGCTACATAAAATATGGCCCGATTTTTGGCACAGGTGTTCACTGTTAGTGCCACAACTCAAACTCATTGGCCATTAACACGACAAATTATAAATGTGGGATCCAGCTAATTACGAATCTGTCTAACTTCACCCAGTACAAATTACCACTAAACATGCTTCCAGTTTTTAATTTATTTCACTATGATGCTACATAAAATATGGCCCGATTTTTGGCACAGGTGTTCACTGTTAGTGCCACAACTCAAACTCATTGGCCATTAACACGACAAATTATAAATGTGGGATCCAGCTAATTACGAATCTGTCTAATTTCACCCAGTACAAATTACCACTAAACATGCGTCCAGTTTTTAATTTATTTCACTACGATGCTACATAAAATATGGCCTGATTTTTGGCACAGGTGTTCACTGTTAGTGCCGCAACTCATATTCATTAGCCTCTAACACGACAATTTATAAATGTGGGATCCAGCTATTTACGAGTCTGTCTAACTTCACCCAGTACAAATTGCTACTAAACATGCGTCCAGTTTTTAATTTATTTCACTATGATGCTACATAAAATATGGCCCGATTTTTGGCACAGGTGTTCACTGTTAGTGCCACAACTCAAACTCATTGGCCATTAACACGACAAATTATAAATGTGGGATCCAGCTAATTACGAATCTGTCTAACTTCACCAAGTACAAATTACCACTAAACATGCGTCCAGTTTTTAATTTATTTCACTACGATGCTACATAAAATATGGCCTGATTTTTGGCACAGGTGTTCACTGTTAGTGCCGCAACTCATATTCATTAGCCTCTAACACGACAATTTATAAATGTGGGATCCAGCTATTTACGAGTCTGTCTAACTTCACCCAGTACAAATTGCTACTAAACATGCGTCCAGTTTTTAATTTATTTCACTATGATGCTACATAAAATATGGCCCGATTTTTGGCACAGGTGTTCACTGTTAGTGCCACAACTCAAACTCATTGGCCATTAACACGACAAATTATAAATGTGGGATCCAGCTAATTACGAATCTGTCTAACTTCACCAAGTACAAATTACCACTAAACATGCGTCCAGTTTTTAATTTATTTCACTACGATGCTACATAAAATATGGCCTGATTTTTGGCACAGGTGTTCACTGTTAGTGCCGCAACTCATATTCATTAGCCTCTAACACGACAATTTATAAATGTGGGATCCAGCTATTTACGAGTCTGTCTAACTTCACCCAGTACAAATTGCTACTAAACATGCGTTCAGTTTTTAATTTATTTCACTATGATGCTACATAAAATATGGCCCGATTTTTGGCACAGGTGTTCACTGTTAGTGCCACAACTCAAACTCATTGGCCATTAACACGACAAATTATAAATGTGGGATCCAGCTAATTACGAATCTGTCTAACTTCACCCAGTACAAATTACCACTAAACATGCGTCCAGTTTTTAATTTATTTCACTACGATGCTACATAAAATATGGCCTGATTTTTGGCACAGGTGTTCACTGTTAGTGCCGCAACTCATATTCATTAGCCTCTAACACGACAATTTATAAATGTGGGATCCAGCTATTTACGAGTCTGTCTAACTTCACCCAGTACAAATTGCTACTAAACATGCGTCCAGTTTTTAATTTATTTCACTATGATGCTACATAAAATATGGCCCGATTTTTGGCACAGGTGTTCACTGTTAGTGCCACAACTCAAACTCATTGGCCATTAACACGACAAATTATAAATGTGGGATCCAGCTAATTACGAATCTGTCTAACTTCACCCAGTACAAATTACCACTAAACATGCTTCCAGTTTTTAATTTATTTCACTATGATGCTACATAAAATATGGCCCGATTTTTGGCACAGGTGTTCACTGTTAGTGCCACAACTCAAACTCATTGGCCATTAACACGACAAATTATAAATGTGGGATCCAGCTATTTACGAGTCTGTCTAACTTCACCCAGTACAAATTGCTACTAAACATGCGTCCAGTTTTTAATTTATTTCACTATGATGCTACATAAAATATGGCCCGATTTTTGGCACAGGTGTTCACTGTTAGTGCCACAACTCAAACTCATTGGCCATTAACACGACAAATTATAAATGTGGGATCCAGCTAATTACGAATCTGTCTAACTTCACCCAGTACAAATTACCACTAAACATGCTTCCAGTTTTTAATTTATTTCACTATGATGCTACATAAAATATGGCCCGATTTTTGGCACAGGTGTTCACTGTTAGTGCCACAACTCAAACTCATTGGCCATTAACACGACAAATTATAAATGTGGGATCCAGCTAATTACGAATCTGTCTAACTTCACCCAGTACAAATTACCACTAAACATGCTTCCAGTTTTTAATTTATTTCACTATGATACTACATAAAATATGGCCCGATTTTTGGCACAGGTGTTTATTGTTAGTGCCACAACTCAAATTCATTGGCCGCTAACACGACAAATTATAAATGTGGGAGCCAGCTAATTACGAGTCTGTCTAACTTCACCCAGTACAAATTACCACTAAACATGCGTCCAGTTTTTAATTTATTTCACTACGATGCTACATAAAATATGGCCTGATTTTTGGCACAGGTGTTCACTGTTAGTGCCGCAACTCATATTCATTAGCCTCTAACACGACAATTTATAAATGTGGGATCCAGCTATTTACGAGTCTGTCTAACTTCACCCAGTACAAATTGCTACTAAACATGCGTCCAGTTTTTAATTTATTTCACTATGATGCTACATAAAATATGGCCCGATTTTTGGCACAGGTGTTCACTGTTAGTGCCACAACTCAAACTCATTGGCCATTAACACGACAAATTATAAATGTGGGATCCAGCTAATTACGAATCTGTCTAACTTCACCCAGTACAAATTACCACTAAACATGCTTCCAGTTTTTAATTTATTTCACTATGATGCTACATAAAATATGGCCTGATTTTTGGCACAGGTGTTCACTGTTAGTTCCACAACTCAAACTCATTGGCCATTAACACGACAAATTATAAATGTGGGATCCAGCTAATTACGAATCTGTCTAACTTCACCCAGTACAAATTACCACTGAACATACTTCCAGTTTTTAATTTATTTCACTATGATGCTACATAAAATATGGCCCGATTTTTGGCACAGGTGTTCACTGTTAGTGCCACAACTCAAACTCATTGGCCATTAACACGACAAATTATAAATGTGGGATCCAGCTAATTACGAATATGTCTAACTTCACCCAGTACAAATTACCACTAAACATGCTTCCAGTTTTTAATTTATTTCACTATGATGCTACATAAAATATGGCCCGATTTTTGGCACAGGTGTTCACTGTTAGTGCCACAACTCAAACTCATTGGCCTCTAACACGACAAATTATAAATGTGGGATCCAGCTAATTACGAATCTGTCTAACTTCACCCAGTACAAATTACCACTGAACATACTTCCAGTTTTTAATTTATTTCACTATGATGCTACATAAAATATGGCCCGATTTTTGGCACAGGTGTTCACTGTTAGTGCCACAACTCAAACTCATTGGCCATTAACACGACAAATTATAAATGTGGGATCCAGCTAATTACGAATATGTCTAACTTCACCCAGTACAAATTACCACTAAACATGCTTCCAGTTTTTAATTTATTTCACTATGATGCTACATAAAATATGGCCCGATTTTTGGCACAGGTGTTCACTGTTAGTGCCACAACTCAAACTCATTGGCCATTAACACGACAAATTATAAATGTGGGATCCAGCTAATTACGAATCTGTCTAACTTCACCCAGTACAAATTACCACTGAACATACTTCCAGTTTTTAATTTATTTCACTATGATGCTACATAACATATGGCCCGATTTTTGGCACAGGTGTTCACTGTTAGTGCCACAACTCAAACTCATTGGCCATTAACACGACAAATTATAAATGTGGGATCCAGCTAATTACGAATCTGTCTAACTTCACCCAGTACAAATTACCACTAAACATGCTTCCAGTTTTTAATTTATTTCACTATGATGCTACATAAAATATGGCCCGATTTTTGGCACAGGTGTTTATTGTTAGTGCCACAACTCAAATTCATTGGCCGCTAACACGACAAATTATAAATGTGGGAGCCAGCTAATTACGAGTCTGTCTAACTTCACCCAGTACAAATTACCACTAAACATGCGTCCAGTTTTTAATTTATTTCACTACGATGCTACATAAAATATGGCCTGATTTTTGGCACAGGTGTTCACTGTTAGTGCCGCAACTCATATTCATTAGCCTCTAACACGACAATTTATAAATGTGGGATCCAGCTATTTACGAGTCTGTCTAACTTCACCCAGTACAAATTGCTACTAAACATGCGTCCAGTTTTTAATTTATTTCACTATGATGCTACATAAAATATGGCCCGATTTTTGGCACAGGTGTTCACTGTTAGTGCCACAACTCAAACTCATTGGCCATTAACACGATAAATTATAAATGTGGGATCCAGCTAATTACGAATCTGTCTAACTTCACCCAGTACAAATTACCACTAAACATGCTTCCAGTTTTTAATTTATTTCACTATGATGCTACATAAAATATGGCCCGATTTTTGGCACAGGTGTTCACTGTTAGTGCCACAACTCAAACTCATTGGCCATTAACATGACAAATTATAAATGTGGGATCCAGCTAATTACGAATCTGTCTAACTTCACCCAGTACAAATTACCACTAAACATGCTTCCAGTTTTTAATTTATTTCACTATGATGCTACATAAAATATGGCCCGATTTTTGGCACAGGTGTTCACTGTTAGTGCCACAACTCAAATTCATTGGCCCCTAACATGACAAATTATAAATATGGGATCTTGCTAATTACGAGTCTGTCTAACTTCACCCAGTACAAATTACCACTAAACATGCGTCCAGTTTTTAATTTATTTCACTATGATGCTACATAAAATATGGCCTGATTTTTGGCACAGGTGTTCAGTGATAGTGCCACAACTCAAATTCATTGGCCCCTAACACGACAAATTAAAATTATGGGATCCAGCTATTTACGAAATGGTCTAACTTCACCCTGTTTATATGACCTTTAAACATTCGGATTATGTCATATTGATTATTCAAATTTTTTTCGGCCGAAATTTACTGTTAACTTCGATAACATGTAATTTTCGGCTTATATCAACAGAATTTTGTACTACCACCTGATACGAAATGTGTCGATAATGCAGGGTTTTTTCGGCCGAAATTTTCGGCTAACTTCAGTAGCATAATTTTCGGCTAATATAAACATAATTTTGTACTGCCACCTGATACTAAATATGTCGATAATGCAGTTTTTTCGGCTGAAATTTTCAGCTAACTTCAGTAGCATCTTTATAGAAATATTAAAATTTATTGTAATTCTTGGGAAGAGCATCAACCAATGTAACGGAAATGTTTTCTTACCACTCGAACATCTAAGACAACATCTGCAATATCGACAATTGTTTGCTTTCGATTCGAATCTTTCGGTTAACTTCGTTTACAATAGCCAAGCAATAGTGATGCTTTACTGATAAAATCGTTTGTATATCAAAATTTTGGCACATGGATACCGATTTTAGAAATTTAGAATTTTGAGTCTAGTGAAATCTTTATTTTTAAGATGTTTTGCCGAATTGACTATGCCAATTCGATGGCATAGGTGAGGTGATGAGGTTATGGGGTGAAATTTTTATTATTTCCCAATAAATTGCTTGATGATTTTATTATGGTGGCATTTATTTTGTTTTCCCGATGTGTGGTCCTCGATTTTGCAATTCGTCGAATGCAAAAAATGCTTGATAATTATTGCATCTTGTGAACGAAAATTTTTAACTCTCTGAAAACTGAAACGACATTCTTGATTGTAACACCCCTCAACAGCTGATTAGTAAAAACGATAAATTATTTTGTATAAACCATGGTCGTAGAAATATTGAGTTCTAAGAAACCTTTTATTGGTGAAACATTAATATGTTCAGACCACCCCGATCCTTTAGTCAAATACTACGTAGAATTATGGGCCATCGAATTGCTTTAGTGCGATTTTAAATAAAACATTTTTAAAAATATTTCCTGTTAAAATGTCAACAAATCAAAAATTTACTTAATTATGCTTTCTTTAATTGCGGGAAAAATAGTTTTTAACAGTCTACTTATGAATAAAAGCTATAGGTCGGCTCGCCTTCCAAATCTTCTACCAAATGAAATTTACATTGATCGTCATAATCGTGACTAAATGTCTCACCGGTGGGTTTATGCCTATTCGGATCTTGTAAACAAAACTTTCCAATTTCTACATCTGTTTCGTTGGAGGGGCACCTGCAAAAGAAAATTAACTTTACAAATTATAAACATCATCTAAAAACTATATTTACCGAATTTGTACTATTGGACTTGATTGTCCTTCATCGTCCAAAATCGTTGGCACTACTTTGGTTTTAACTTGATATGCCCGTGTCATATTATGTTCACAAAGACCATCATCATGAAGTTTTTTGTATCCGTATTTTGGATTGCCCGATATCGACGCAGTCAACATATTCATAACATCACTTAAATTATTAATTGATTCTAAATCATTAAAACGACTGTCGCTTTCATCGAGAAATCCGTCCGGTATATAGAGTTTTAAGGAAAGTGAACTGCTAATTTGATCGCGACTGGAATCCTCTTTCAACACATACAACACAAATGAATCATCTCGTTTCGTACCTGTAACAATTTTTACGTTTTCGTCTTTTTTATAAAACAGCTTATAGCGGCCGGGTAACTTATTCCAATTGTCTGGTAATGAATCCAAAATTGTATACGTCGCGGGCTCGTCATCGTTATTTGGATCGTTTTCCAGTTCAACGCAATCATAGCCTAGCTTTGTTAATATGTGATGGGCAAATAAAATAATCAAATCAGATTTATATTTCAGTTGTTCTAGGTACAAGTTGCACAGCACTTCTAAACCTTTGTAGTCAGAAATTTTATTAAATTTGTCACTTTGTTCAGCCATTTTTAATTATCACTAATATTATTTTTGCTTAGCACACAGATCTATCTAAGCGCAAGAATTTCGATAAACTAAACAAAAATATTCGTATCACGTTTTTTTTATAAATTTTCACCAAGAATTTCTAAATGCAAACTTACGCGCGTTAACATTTCTGTCGTGACGCTTACGATCGTTACGCAGTGTTTGTAAAGATAAGAAATATCTCCATCGAATTCATATATACTCTAGTTTGCTTCAAAAGTAAACAATTACGTCATTTTATATAATGCGTGTCGGAATTTCACAAAACGATGCCGTTTGAGATATCTTGTATTGACACAAGTTTGCGTTTATAAAAATAGAAATACAAATCAAAAATTTACACTGTTAAATTTGTTGTTGAAAAAATGTTAAAAATGTTTTAATTGTAATGAATTTGTCTTGTAGTGAAATTGAAACATCTACCTTTCTCAAGTTCAATTGTAAAATTGTATGCTTGAAGCTTACGGCTCCATCTTGCCAGATACCCATTTATAAGGCCAACCCTTCAATGAAAGGTTGAAATTTCTTTACACTGACTATCGCGGGCTAGAACAGAACAAGTTTGTCTGGATCGTCAGCAGTATATTGGAATAATACCTCACGCACGACCGACGTACTATAGCACCACAACGATTGACAAAAGGTTTAAAATAATCGACGTTGATAGGGTACTGTGGCAGTAAGGCGTGTTTAAACTGATCAAAGACATTTTGTGATTCCGTAGTCCATTTGAATTTGGTTCCTTTCTTTAAGCGATTGCTAATCGGAGCAGGTTTTCGTGACATCGAGTTTGTTATGCAGATGTTGGTGCTGAAAATTTTAGAATCGCTTCGAACTTCTCCGGTTCTGCTTGCCGGCCATTCTCTCCGATCGCATACCCTAAATATTTAAGTTCATCATAAAACGAGATTTCTCCAAAATATGGCTGATTGTGTTACTTACTCGTATGTAGGATTACTTTTGTCATTAATCTTAACGTTTATCGGGAGTTACAAAGGCCAACTGGCATCACACAAAATTAATGCGAAGGCTCCCATACCGAAAAAAATTAATTATAATGATTTCTCTTGAAACTAAGCAAACCAGGCAAACGCGATTGCAACCCAATTGTATGTAGGGTCCAAGTGTTAGATAAAACTATACGCACACTAAGCCACTACACACTGGTTTGGCATTTATTTACTTTTATGACTTGTAATTTTGTTTTCCTTTTTTTTGTATATAGCTAGAGACGACCAAATTAATTTCGTCCAAAATTCAGAAATCAACATACACAACACAATAATGGGCGGGAAGCCTGGAAAAGTTGGGCGCTATTGGTGGAGATTTTTAGTTCAAGCTGGCGTTCGCGAAATTGTCTCTCATGGCCTTGAGTCCTTGATATGAAAAACTCCTTCCCAATTTTCCGAAGGATCTGACCAGGTGTATAGGGTGCGGCCAACTTTGCGGAGAAGTGCTTGGATTTATCACTTAGTGGAAGTGTTTTTATAAATACTCGCTGCCCTATCTGGAACGATTTTGGGCGAGCGCATAAATTATAGACTTCTGAGTAGGAGCCGTAAGCTTGTTTAAGGTTCTCGCGAATCTTGTAATGGATGAACGGGAGTCTAACCTCGTCTAGAAGAATTTCAACTTCAGTATCATTCTCAGAATGTATTTCATGTAATATCCTTTAGGTATCCGTGTGCAGTAGGCCTGGATCGCGCTCAATATAGCCGTACTCACTCGGAAGCGTTTGCTTATGGAGAGTACACCGGTGTTCTTTCGTGTTTGATGTCATATTTTGAGCAGAAATCTTGGAAGTCCTTGCTTATGGAGTGTGGTATATTATCGGAAAAAATAATTTCTGGACACCCAAAAAGTAACAGTACATCCTATTTCAAAATACTGGGGATTGATACAGTATTGCCCTTGACTAGGGATTTTAGAAATGGGATTTTTGTTAGTTGATCTAATATGTAGAATATTCTAAACTATGTATATTTTCTGAAACTGACGTTATACCAATTTTGTTAGCCCCATTTCCGGCCGGGTAATTTGGCTTCAAAATTTGGTACACCGGCAGATTTCACATTTCATTATACAGTCATACACATATTTTTTATTAATGGAGCTAATAATGTAACTTTCTAATTCTGTCCAAGGTTTTGGTTATACTGCCATGCGCCGCCGTTGGAGTGACATATTCGCCATTCGTAACGCCTTTAACTAGTTGAACTTGCAGCCAAAGCTCCCATACTGGAACGTCGGTTAAAGGAACGTTAGCTTTTGGCTTGATTGGAATGTAAACTCGGATAGAGTACCTTTAAATTTAAAAATTGACTGGGATTTTGGTAGACCTCATCTTGGAACGCTGTGGCGTTAAAATCAATTCTAACAATTACTGTTACCGAATCATCGAAAAGTTCGGGGCCTTTCACATACTCTACATTAAATTCGAATATTTGCAGGAACAGGCTCCATCTGGCTAACCTACTGTTGAAGTCTTTCACATTCATCAGCCCTTTGAGACTGGCACGGTCAGTAAGCAAAGTGAACCGGTGGCCTTCCACATAATGACGATTTTTTTTTTATTGATATTACTGTCGCCAGACATTCTAATTCTGTTGTGATATAATTTTTTTTTAATTCGGTTGTTCGGAGTTATCACTCATTCCGTACTCGCGTCGCATTGTATATAGAATCGTTTATCATAATCGGGGTTGGTGAGTACTGAAGCCGTACATAGGCGATTTTTCAACATCTCAAACGCCTCTTGGGCGGGGGTGGGGGGAATGAATTTTCGGTATCCATCCTCCATTCCTAGCAAACGACGAACTTGTTTAACGTTTTTAGGGATTGGAAAATTCGCAATAGCTTTCACTTTATCTGGATCGGTGCTGATACCGTTTTCACAAAATACGGAGCCGATACTTAATCTCCCTCATGCAGAAATGGCTTTTTTCTAAATTAATGGTTAGGCTGGCATTAGCGAGATGGGAAGCAACTATGTCAAGCAATTCCACGTGTTCCTCGAAGTACGAGTATGAGAAAATCAATAAAAGGTCGTCCAGACAGAGAAAGACGCGTTTGTCCGTTACTCTAAACTGGTAGAGGCCGCCCGGGCATTGGGCATTTGTAATCTTTTCTTTTGGAGAGTCAATCAGCGGAATCTTTCAGAACGCATCTTTCAAGCATTTGCTTATGTATTTCGTGTTCTTGAGTGGAGCAATTAGACCATCGCTAATAGGTAAGAGATACTCGAGTTCTTGATAAAGTTGTTCTTGTCTCGCCGGCAAAATGGGATAATAACTTTGCTTACCATCTTGTGAGCAATTAATTTTCGAGATTCGTCAATCCAAACCCTAATTCGATGAATGATGGGAAGTTATTTATTGTGGTTTTTAAACTGCACAAATCCCCTGTTGACTCTCAGAAAGATTATGCGTTTTGTGTTCATCCCTATTTATCAGGGATATTTCACTCAATATAGCCATCGCTATGCTGAAGACATGCCAAAAGTTTATTTCTAAATAAAGTATTTCTATCAGCGTTAGAACAATATAGAAAAGTACCCTTCTGGTTTTGAATAGAAATGTTACTGGTAATTTGACGTATCCAATAATTTTTTTCTCGTACCATCAGCCGTTTGAACTGATGAACACAGCTTATGGTACTTTACGCCAATGTCTTCTAAAAAGGTTAAAGCTCCACTTCTGAGAATGTTGATCGTGACTCCGCAAACAAGCAGACCATCGATTATTTTGCCTAAAACATTTATTTAGGTATGAGGCCGGCGATCATAAAAGCTTATCATTCGCGATAAAGCATTTTTCTAGCATAGCAGTCTTTTTTTTATTCTAGAGACAGAAGCCAATACGACTGATGAAGGAAGGGGTTGATTTTAACTACAACTCGTAAGTCGAGTATTATTATTCGACATTTCGACAGTTGACGTGTAAGTGATTTGGATACACAATAGTTCTTTAGCGTTGGGATTTGATCTATGCGGAATAAGGTTTCGTGGAACGGTTTTATCGGGCATCTGGGGTTTTGGGTTTCCCTATCGAATTCACCCGTCCAGTCCCCCCGATCTCAGCATAGTTCGCTGTCCCATTTCCCGACGGCCAATATCGATTTCAGTTCGTACAGTTGAACTTTTTAGAGTCCTTTATCCCGCATCCGAAACAAAACACACGAAGATCGCTAGGACAATCTTGATAGTAGTGGCCTGTTTCCTCACAATTCCTGCATTTTATTGAATTTCGAGGATTTGCGCGTTCGTTGAGCGCCTCTACTTGCAACTGATTGCAATCCTCGGTTGTATTATAGGAAACTTCATAGAAATGTGTCAGCTTGGCTAAAGATATACTTATCTAATGTCTCAACGTTTTGCCAAAGTTTCAAATTTAAATATAAAATCGTCAATATTGGTTTGTTTCGATCCATCGAAATTCAGATTAATCCATCTTGGATATTTTTCTCTTTGATTTGAGAACACGATGTTAGAAAGCATCACGAGGAGCGGTGCATGGATTTTCCTGACCTGAACAAGGTTGGGAATATGTTGGTATTCGAGAATCGGTTCAGTTCTCGTGGGAAAGTATGTATATTAAGATGGCTCTCTACGTTTCTATCTCGTCTTCTTGTGCTAACAGGGAATTGTTTCATACTCATGGGAATAACGCCAGGGTTGGCTTGTTCTGTATTGATAAGGGAAAAGTCAGTAGACAGATCCTTTGCGCCTTCCCTTCAAAAGTTCATAGTATGCTCTACTGAATCACAACCACGTTCATCTTTATGTTTTATTTGACTTTCCGTCACTTGGGAAAGTTCACTGGTACCGAACGTTGGTCAAGATTGCTCAGTCTGATTGTTCATTGAATTGTTTTGCGGATTTTCGCATGCCGTCGTGGATTCCCTCAGATCGAACTCTTGTTGCGAACTTGTCACACCTAATTCCTCCTCCAGAGATCCTAGCTTTGGAGTAGGCTTTTTTTACGTGGCCTTGCGGATAACACTTTAGTATTTTCGGGTTTGGTGCGATGATACCACTCTAGTATAGCCTCGCGAGTAGACTCTGTAATCTTAGATAATATATTAATGTCAACAAAGACGTATTTCAATATAATGGCACGCTTCAGCCAATGGTTCGCTTTAACTAGTAAGTATTTTATGGAATCAATGTCTATTTTATTGACTTTGCTCCACATCAGGTGTTATTCAAAGAGGCGCTTCTTATGTTTTTTTGGTTTTGTCTTGACTTTCTTGCTGAGAGCGATTAACTTAGACTTACATTGAGAATCACTGGGTGCTATATTCCGAAACGCGAACTCAACTGCCAATTCTTCGGAACATTTTGATACGATCTATATGGTGCAAATCTACTGTAGGATAGATAAACCAAATAAATTTGGGACCAAAATCTTTTATTCAGTTTAAAATTGAAAAAAGATTTTGAGAAATATATCACGGGAACTTTTCTCAAGCGGTATTTGCCAGAAGGCCTCTTTGAGAATAATTCCGGTGATGACTTTGTCTCTAATAGCCTCCCCCCAACAAACCGTCATTAATCGGAAAAGGAAAACCTTATTAGTTAGTAAATTATACTTCCGTGAATAATTTTCATCAAAATCGATTTTGTGCTGTAGCAAGATAGTCGTACCAATCCTTGCTTAAAGACGGAAAAGAGTTTTTGCTAGAATCTATTTCTTGTGGTTGCTCAATTGTAAGAAGGTGCTCTTTAATCTCAGTTTCGACGATTTATGTACCAGCAATAATGTCTGCTAATATTATTGAGTGATCGACATGTGGAAGTGGGTCAGTCTTATCACAAATGACCGTGCGGCGGTGATTGATTTTACGATTCCACCATTAAGTGCGAGCTTGATTAAGACAATTCCTGCCAATGTAACTGATTGCATTTACATGATAATCCGGCAATGAATTTTTTGCAGGTTTATTTTTAAGTTCGGAATCTCATCCATTCCAAAATAAATATTGATACTTTCGGGATTGAAACAGAATTTGCCAGACGTAAGTACCCGATTTGTTCGCGACCGGCGAGCGGTTTCCCAAAAGTTTTCACCGGTAATATGTACACTGACAAATAATATACCGTGATGAAAGCAAAATATCTTCTGAAGTGGAAGAGGTCAGTCTTGCTGATATTTTGTTTACAACTGCTGGTTTGAGGTACCAACACTGCAATCTTCTCGACAAATTCTTTTTTTTTTTTGTATACTTCACTGAGGTTTAAAGTTCTTCGAAATTTATGTTCAGTCAACTGGCAGCGGTCGTGTCCCGAGTTTAGACTTAGATAAGTTGTATTCGGCTAATTAAACATTCCATTTATAGAAAATATAATCATGAAACGATTCACGGATTTTCTATTTCCTAATTCGGCACATCTCGCGTTCCTCTCGGCAAGAACGATTCTAATTCCATGGAGGACACCAGATTTCTTCGAGCGTTCGATTCCAACCAAAAAATAAGGTCGGAACAAGATTTGACTAGATTTAAGTATTGTTCAACCCGTTATTTGCATGCTAAACGAACTTTACGATATTTATCACTTAGTATTTCAATTCCCGTAACCGTATTGAAATAAACTTTCAATCTATAGTAATTCTGAGAGTTCAAGAGAGTTTCAAGACTATCAGAATCAATAACCTCATTATTTATCAAGTTTACTTGACCGCAGTATAGTTTAAACTCATTCTGTAAATCTAAGGCAGTTTTAGTGGGCTTCAACAAACCATTATCTTCACCTTCGTCTTTTTAAGCCGCAGTAACTTCGCAAGTCAACAATTGCGGTCGTCATTGTAATTAGGTTTGATAGATATTTATTTAGACGAAGAAAATTCCAAAAAAAAACAAAAAGTGGCGTCAGAAAAAAATTTAAATTAAAACAAATTTAAGCTGTTCAAATGATAACAGAGTCAACCTACGCGGACATTTCCGAGTTTAATCCGTTAAAGACAATTCAATCAGAATGTCGATGCTAAAGAAAAACCATTTTAACAGCTTAAACGAAATTAGTAGCGGTTTATAAACCATAAGTAGGTTTTAGTGAAGCTCCTTGGACAAACGTCCAAATTAGAACTACCTAACTGAAACAAATAAAAATAATTTAAGTGACATTTTCAGGCCCTACACAGGCGCCTTTTTAGAAATGACCCGCGACTATGCTCCCAAAAATCAACAAAACTATGGATAAATTATCAACAAGCACTCGAGAAATGTGTGAAAAGTCACAACACTTATTTGAAAATTATAAAAAAAAATATGTTTAAGCTTGAAGCTATTTAAGTTAATTACTCACCACCAAGTGTCCAAAAGGTACCAACTTGTTGGCCGATTATAAATCCAAATGCAGCTTAAAATACTATACATGTAGGATGCACTGGATCCACTGTTAATCCTAACAATGACTTTTGCTACACCATAAATGAATAAAGCCATCAACACTAGAAATTAGTTTTGACTGTTCCACTACACTTATTAAATTTCAGAACTTGCAACGATGGCCTCTCGATTGAACTGAATAAATTTTAGGGTTTTAATTGTCATGCAAAAAAATCGTTTTCTATGTGTGCGTGTGTCATTGATTCATGCCGCATTAAAATTCTATATCGCTCATCTTCTATATAAAAACACATTCCGTTATTCATCGCAAACAAAAGTTTACCACACACAATTGCAAAAGCAATAAACAAGTTATCCGACGCACACATGTAAAATAAAGTTTGTCCGTAAAGCACACAATTGATACAATCTTGACCTACACCAATAAATATCATTTGGCCGTGCCATACAAACCACGCATATCGGTATACCATAATAGGGGATATAGGGATTCGAACCGTTCATATAAAATTAATAAAATTACGCTGCTACCAAAAACATAATTTTCCATTTCATTACAAAATTAATAATCTTGGTTGATAAATAATCAGTGGTCGGAATATTGTGTATGCTGAAGGCCACTGTGGCACTCTACTGGCTTTACACGGCAGTTGTAAGGCCTATACTGCTGTATGGTGTGAGTGTGTGGTGGCCAGCTCTGGAGAAATCATCATATACTAACATGATGGCGAAGGTGCAGAGGGCAGCCTGTTTGCTCATTAGTGGGGCTCTGAAAACCACCCCCACTAGTGCCTTAGAGGCCATACTGCATCTTCTCCCGTTGGATAGTATCGGTAAGCAAATGGCGGTTAATACGGCCGCCCGGCTATCAGTGACCTCTGATTGGAAGTGCCTGCAAAAAGGGCACTCAACTATAGTCAATTCGGTGAGGCATGAGTTGGAGAATTTAGATTATAAAATACCCATGTTGTGCTTCGACAAGCGTTTTAAGGTGATTCTCCCCTCTCGGGAGGATTGGAACAGAGGTCTCCTTATCGAGACCGGGACAGTTAATTTCTTAGCGGGTGTGTTCTGTGGGGAATTAAATGTCAATTTATCTTTTCGTGTACCTGATTACTGCAGCGTGTACCAGGCTGAAGTTATAGCGATCGAAGAGGTCATGAACTGGTTGAAGCATAATGTGATATCGTGCATTGATATCACTATTTATGTGGACAGTCGGGCGGCCATTCTTTCGCTGGATTCAGTTTCCCTGGCGTCACGGGTGGCATTGAATTGTCACACATCTCTTAACGAGATGAGTGAGCATTTCAATATCCAGTTGGTCTGGGTTCCGGGTCACTCTGACGTTGAGTGGAATTGCGGGGCAGACGAGTTAGCAAGGTACGGTACAACTCTCCAACTAAAATCTGGGAGAGAATGTTTAGGGAGACCTATGTCTATGCTGAAAACGGCAAGCCATAGGAAAGCAGTTGCCTTGGCGAATGCTAGGTGGCTTGAGAGTCCAACCGGTAGGATAGCGAAGCAAGTATGGCCTGTGCTGAACTTGAAGCGCTCTAAGATCTTAATCACACTAGGAAAGCGTAATTTAGGTAGAATTGTAAGGGTACTTACCGGACACTGCCTTTTCGGAGATCATGCGAGAAGGCTGGGTCTAGATTCAAATGATTTCTGCAGAAGCTGCAGGGACGAGGAAGAGGAGGAGACTCTTGTTCACTTTCTATGCTCATGCCCTGCGCTAGCTGGCAGAAGACATGATCACTTGGGCAAATACACCATGGACAGCCTCTCTGATCTCGAAAGCTGCAATGTGCGAGATCTTTTACGCTATCCTGTGGTATCACAATGGGCCATAACTGGCCTAAGTGTGCGATGGCAGCCATTGAAACCTAACCTAACCTATACAGCATGAACAGCTTGGGAATACAAGATAATTTTGCATTTGGTCTGTAATTACTCCAAGCGAAAGTGACATTTGGAAAAGTGCCGTCAGCGGCTGAGCAAGAGTATCACTGCAGGTTTTAGGACGATAGATCGTAGATCCTCAAGACTTTCTTAAAGTTTGGAAATCTTTTGTTCCACGGATTCATAATCGATTTGAATGAAAGTTATGGTTGTTTGAACACAGTTTTGATGTGCGTAAAGTAATCTTCATCTGGTTCAAAATCGCTGTTTGTACTTTAGGATCATTATAGGAACGATCTTTATACATCAGAGTGGAAAGGTATCCGTCGGATTTTTTCTTCAAATTAATAAAGCGCCCGAAACTCTTAGGGTCAGCGATTAGATTGGATGACGAACTACTTGAACAAAGACGAAATTCTAAGGCGAACTCCACATAAAAAATGGCTAAAAATTATACGCATTTATTAGCAAAAATATCTTTGGTTGTACTGCCATAGAAAGCACTATTGAAGTGGGTTAATAAGTTTGTACATACAACATCGAATATCAATCGATTAATTCCGCCAGCTTTTTGATGTCGTACACATTTTCAATATACATGACAAAAATAGAAAAATATGTAATGTACAATTTTAAAGCAACAACAACGATGACAAAATGCCAATATTTTTTGAAACAAAAATATTAAATTAAAAAATAACAAAATTTATTAAATTTTATTTTTATTTAATTTTAACATTTTTCACTTAACAGCTAGCACACAAAAAAAACTGAAATGAAATTTTCATTACAGTTTTCACACAGCCAATATACTCGTATACGATACATACCAAATACATAACATGGAGGTGTACTACTCGTATATACTAAACAAACAAACAGAAATGTTTTATGGGGTTAGGGTTTGTGAGTACCTCAGAACAGATATACAACAACACACCGACAGTTTATACGAAAGCACAAAAAAACTGAAGTAAATAACATCCCATATAACAATGTATAAGTCACGTTTCTACTTAAATTATTATTATTATAGCGATCTACTTGTTTTGTGTGTTTAACACACAAGCCAAGAAAGGCGAAGAACCGAAAAATATACAATTCAATTTGTCATTGCAAAATAAGAAATGTAAAAAAAAATATATAAAGAGAATTATACGTAAAAAATTAAATTAAAAGTTTTCAGAACGGGAAGCTTTCGAATCTATGACAAATTCAAAAAGGATTATGTATTAGCGTAAACTCAAAACTAAAATCAATTCAGACGAATTCGGCGAATATTTCACATCGCAACTGGGACAGGTGCCATGGCAAGATTCTCGTCAGTAATTATAACATATTGAAATTAAAACCTTACTTCCATATCCAAATGTAAACCACCTTCCCTTCCTTTCCTCGGTTTATTCTGGTCATTCAGGAAGCTCACGGCATCACCAAACTCTCTCATGCTTTTATGCTTTCTTCTTTCGCGTTTGTACTGACTAATTAAATTTATGAGTTTTGTAGCGGTTAAAATATTTTAAACCAATATTCTAATCTTACATATTGCAAACATAACATCTCGCAAACTCATCGCTAACTCATCATTCATCACTCTGTACGTGCAAACAGAGTAAATGCATCAACAGATGTACATATACACGCAAGACGGAAACAGAACGACGAACATTACAAAAAGAAAGCAAATGCAACACGACGAAAACGAAACCAAAGAAGAACGAAATAATTTCATTCACTTCAATCAGTTCGTCTCCAACCATCAGTCAACAAAGAACACGCCGCTGGCAGCACCGCTACACTACCATGCCTCACACAAGCCATCCACCATTGGGCATGGTGGATGAAAATCAGATAAATATGACTAAAAAATTAATTTAAATTAAATTAAATATTTAAACAAAATAATAAATTATAATTAAATAAAGTTTAATAATTTTAATATTATGAATAAACAAATTAAAAATAAGTCTAATAATTTAATAATAATAAAATAACTTTTATATCTGGTGACCCCCACGCCCGTTTTTATGGAATAATTAGTAATAAAATAAAATAAAAATTAATATTGTGGCACGTGATAAAGTGTGGGGTGTATAGTGAAATTATGTTCCATGTGCAGGCGTAAAATAAAGCCGCCGCACCATCGCGGGTGACAAAAAAATTTTTGGGGAGTACACATATAGCCGCCACGTCCGCGTTTCAACGAAAATATTATATGGACCAATTTTTGTCCCCAAAATGGCGATAGCGCCCAACGATGGAATTATCATGTGAGCGCAGAGGCGATCACACCCTCGTGGGAATAAGAACACGCCACCACAACACAACAGTAGATACAGCAACAGCGGCGGCGATAACAGCGGCAACAACAACAGCAAAGCAGCAACTGGCTGAAATTAGTTTCAGATTTTATCCTTAATTTCTTTGCTTATTGTAAATAAAATATTTTTTAAGTTGTTTTATTACATTGGGCATGTAAATTCCATGACCCATTCCCTAGCGGCATGCATACTGTGAACAACACCAACTTGTTTACGTTAGTTTTCATCTAGTGCCGCCATCGATCATGCAATTATCACGATCCAGCGGCGCACATGGTACAGTGAACACTACCACCATATCCCATTTCGTTATCTTGCGTGGATCATGCAACTCCCATGATCCATAATTCATCGATGCGCATGGTGCTGTGAACACAACAACCATGTCAACTGTCGCTTTCTCTTGCGTGGATCATGCAACATCCATGAGTTACCCAAAAAGTCCACCCACCTCCACAGTGACCTCGAGCTCCATTTTGCTTTCCTCACACGTTTTTTGACACGCACATCTTGCGGTCATTCTCGATCGACTGGCTACATAATCATGCAACTAATACCGAAAGATAAGATGTCACAAGTGACGGATATCCCTCGGTATGTCAACAACTAGCCACGATCGACACTAACAATTAAAGTGGGGAAAACAAAGTCACTCGCGATCGGCAAACTCTCGTACACTCCGAAAGCAACATTTTTAAATTCGGATTACCGGTCAACTTAACGACCGATTAGACACACAGTTCGCAGCTATGCACTGAGCTTCTGCAAATCTTAAGCTCACATTGCATACGAACTACGGCCTAACACCAACAAGCAACTTAATTACTACCGGAAAGATAAATGTCTCAAAGAACGGATATCTTTCGGTATATCAACTAGCCATTTTATCAAGTGATCGCGCAATTATTTATCAGTCATGAATCGATCAGATAATCCAACGATACTGAAAGATAAGATATGATATCAACAACCGTGTTGAGCTTATCAACAGGTATCCTTCGGTATCACGACTATAGCTTTGATCGACACTCTACTTCACTGTGTGACTCATGCGGGGGGAGGTGATGTAGCGGTTAGAATATTTTAAACCAATATTCTAATCTTACATATTGCAAACATAACATCTCGCAAACTCATCGCTAACTCATCATTCATCACTCTGTACGTGCAAACAGAGTAAATGCATCAACAGATGTACATATACACGCAAGACGGAAACAGAACGACGAACATTACAAAAAGAAATCAAATGCAACACGACGAAAACGAAACCAAAGAAGAACGAAATAATTTTATTTATAAAATAAATTTCTCGTTCCAATCAGTTCGTCTCCAACCATCAGCCGTGCAAACAAGTCGCTGCACAAGATTTCGCCACCACACACCTCGATGCCACACAACACCACCATTGTACATGGTGAATAAAGAATAAAAATTAAATTAAATTAATTAATTAAAAATATATTTAGTTAATAATAATTAATTAATAAAATAATAATTATAAATAAATATATATCGTTATAGTTTCCTATCAACTTCACAGCTGGAAATTTCGAAGAATTTGCCAATTTCCTTCAGTGAAACTTGTTTTTTATTTTGATAATCAGTATTTGTTGGGTCCCACAAGTTAGTGGGCGATGCATTTTAATAAAACTGCTGCACTAAATTTTAGTCCACTTTTTTTGGAACTCATTGCCAAAAATTAAATTAAAATTATGTATGGGTATTGACGTTTGTATAGTCGTCCTCCAACGGGCAGGTATTGTACTTTGTCACTTTCTTTATTACAAATAGTTTAATTTAAAAATTCTGTTACGGTGTTGAAGCAAAAATAAAAAAGTATCCTATTGAAGTGAAGATTTACATTCATTCACTTATCGATAAGTGGTGAAATCGAAGCCATTAAAAAAATTAAAAGAGGTTTAAAACATTGTGGAGTGCCCCAGTGCAACTCTTACAAATCACCATCAATATCTATGCACTAAATACTAAAGAAAGCGCTAGTCTCGATAGTAATTTGTGTGTAAAATTTTAAACTTTGCAGCCGGCAATTCCAAGCGAAATATTTGCTTACTTCATTTCGGTCACCGAGCAATTTGTTTAAAGTCCATTTAGTTGATGGTGTATTTCCAACCAAAAGCCTACCAAAATCCACCATTGAAACTAAGCGTTGTCCAGACAGTTATTTCTTCACAATCAAAATTATTTTATTTAGCTTTAATTATCGCCAGTCGCCTGAAAATGATACAGAAAAAAATATGACTGAGTAAATAACAGATTTGTTTTCTGATGAAGCCATACTACAACGGTCACCATAATGTTCCGATAAGCGTAATCAAGTTAATTTCAAAGGTTTCGTGAATGCAGCTTCTTTGTGGAACACTAATGCAAAATTAAATATAAAGACGGGAATCCGAAATAGTACTGTAGTATATTAAAAGTAATATGGTGAAAATTTGCCAGACAGTCAGAAACTATGACACCTGGGGCCCTATTCCTGAATACGATACGTTAACGAAACACCGGTGTGAAGTTTTCAACATTTATCAAAAGTGTAGCTACACAAATTAACAAAATACAAAAATGTAGATACACAATTTAACAAAAAGTGTATAACTACATAAAAAATTGTGGCAGGGTTGAAATTGTTATAATTTTCACTAAATATATTCTAATCTAATCCGCGGCATATCTCTGCGACTTTTGGGGAATTTTTTTGTTTAGTGTACATGAAAATAATAACATAAAAATTGTAAACCGGGTCTTGTGGGTGTTTAAGGGCCATCAACACTAAATTCTAGAGAAGACACCACAAATCTGAGTATACTGGAATTTCGAGGACACTCACTTCCACCTTTAGTGATATGCGGCATATCTCTGCGACCTTCGGGTAATTTTTTTGTTTAGTGTAAATGGAAATACTAAAAAAAATGTAAACCGGGTCTTGTGGGTATTTAAGGGCCATCAACAGTAAATTCTAGAGATGACACCACAAATCTGAGTATACTGGCATTTCGAGGACACTCCCTTTCACCTTTAGTGATATGCGGCATATATCTGCGACCTTCGGGGATTTTTTTTTGTTTAGTGTAAATGGAAATAATAAGATAAAAAATGTAAACCGGGTCTTGTGGGTATTAGAGATGACACCACAAATCTGAGTATACTGGCATTTCGAGGACACTCCCTCCAATCTTTAGTGATATGCGGCATAACTCTGCGTCCTTCGGAGAATTCTTTTTGTTTTGTGTAAATGGAAATACTAAAATAAAAGTGTAAACCGGGTCTTGTGGGTGTTTAAGTGCCATCAACACTTAATTCTAGAGATGACACCACAAATCTGAGTATACTGGAATTTCGGAGACACTCCCTCCAATCTTTAGTGACATGCGGCATATTTCTGTGACCTTCGGGGAATTGTTTTGTTTAGTGTAAATGGAAATAAAGATAAAAAGTGTAAACCGGGTCTTGTGGGTATTTAAGGGCCATCAACACTAAATTCTAGAGATGACGCCACAAATCTGAGTATACTGGCATATCGAGGACACTCCCTTTCACCTTTAGTGATATGCGGCATAACTCTGCGTCCTTCGGGGAATTCTTTTGTTTAGTGTAAATGGAAATACTAAAATAAAAAGTGTAAACCGGGTCTTGTGGGTGTTTAAGGGCCATCAACACTAAATTCTAGAGACGACACCACAAATCTGAGTATACTGGCATTTCGAGAACACTCCCTTCCACCTTTAGTGATATGCGGCATAGCTCTGCGTCCTTCGGGGAATTCTTTTTGTTTAGTGTAAATGGAAATACTAAAATAAAAGTGTAAACCGGGTCTTGTGGGTGTTTAAGGGCCATTAACACTAAATTCTAGAGATGACACCACAAATCTGAGTATACTGACATTTCGAGGACACTCCCTTTCACCTTTACTGATATGCGGCATATATCTGCGACCTTCGGGGATTTTTTTTTGTTTAGTGTAAATGGAAATAATAAGATAAAAAATGTAAACAGGGTCTTGTGGGTATTAGAGATGACACCACAAATCTGAGTATACTAGCATTTCGAGGACACTCCCTCCAATCTTTAGTGATATGCGGCATAACTCTGCGTCCTTCGGGTAATTTTTTTGTTTAGTGTAAATGCAAATACTAAAATAAAAAGTGTAAACCGGGTCTTGTGGGTGTTCAAGGGCCATCAACACTAAATTCTAGAGATGACACCACAAATCTGAGTATACTGGCATTTCGGGGACACTTCCTTTCACCGTTAGTGATATGCGGCATATCTCTGCGACCTTCGGGGATTTTTTTTGTTTAGTGTAAATGGAAATACTAAAATAAAAAGTGTAAACCGGGTCTTGTAGGTGTTTAAGGGCCATTAACACTAAATTCTAGAGATGACACCACAAATCTGAGTATACTGACATTTCGAGGACACTCCCTTCAATCTTTAGTGATATGCGGCATATATCTGCGACCTTCGGGGATTTTTTTTTGTTTAGTGTAAATGGAAATAATAAGATAAAAAATGTAAACCGGGTCTTGTGGGTATTAGAGATGAAACCACAAATCTGAGTATACTGGCATTTCGAAAGCACCCCCTTCCACCTTTAGTGATATGCGGCATATATCTGCGACCTTCGGGGATTTTTTTTTGTTTATTGTAAATGGAAATAATAAGATAAAAAATGTAAACAGGGTCTTGTGGGTATTAGAGATGACACCACAAATCTGAGTATACTAGCATTTCGAGGACACTCCCTCCAATCTTTAGTGATATGCGGCATAACTCTGCGTCCTTCGGGTAATTTTTTTGTTTAGTGTAAATGCAAATACTAAAATAAAAAGTGTAAACCGGGTCTTGTGGGTGTTCAAGGGCCATCAACACTAAATTCTAGAGATGACACCACAAATCTGAGTATACTGGCATTTCGGGGACACTTCCTTTCACCGTTAGTGATATGCGGCATATCTCTGCGACCTTCGGGGATTTTTTTTGTTTAGTGTAAATGGAAATACTAAAATAAAAAGTGTAAACCGGGTCTTGTGGGTGTTTAAGTGCCATCAACACTAAATTCTAGAGATGACACCACTAATCTGAGTATACTGACATTTCGAGGACACTCCCTTCAATCTTTAGTGATATGCGGCATATCTCTGCGTCCTTCGGGGAATTCTTTTTATTTAGTGTAAATGGAAATAAAGATAAAAAGTGTAAACCGGGTCTTGTGGGTGTTTATTGAAGTATTTGATGATACCGCCTCGTTTAAATTTCAATACGGAGACCATTATTTTTTTTATTTTGAACCAAGAAGATAATTTACCCAATAACGTTTCTACGACTTCATCAACAGTAGTTATTGCTGCTAGAACGTTGACATATTTTGTTCTTTCCTCTAATCGCTCTACGTCTGTGCCATACTGTTACTGTCTTTGAGTTTGGCCGTGATGGCGATAGTGCTAGTGGATTTAGTCCTCTGGATGTAACATCAGTTGGATTAATATTTGAATCTACATGTTGCCATTTGCTTCGTGGGATGGTTTCCAGAATGTATGAAGTTCTATTGCCAATGAAACTGGACCATCTCCGTGGAACATGAAGAACGATCATTAAGTCTGTCCAAGCAAAAATATTTATTCCTTCATATCCTAATGATCACTGCACAAGTGTTGCAGTGGTTAAAGCTTCGGCACTTGGACCGGGAGGTGCTGGGTTGGAATCCCATCAGAGGCTAGATGCAAATCGAATTTTTATCATCGATTACGATCGGTGATGCTAATAAATACAACTAAGACTCTCTGATGGAGTCAGAATTCCGTGTCACGCGCCGATCCACCTTCCATATCAATGTACAGGTTGACATGGAGCTTGCAAGGTGCAGGTGGTATACTGTAGTTGTGTGAGTAGGTAAAGTAGGTGGGTTAATGATGTGAAGTGAATGAGTGGTATCACAATGGGCCTAAAAATTGGCCTAAGTGTGCAGTAAGCAACCACTGAAACCTAAAACCACCTAACCTATACTAATGATGCAATACACCTTTTCAGAGATTTGGACAGAAGCGTTGCACCACACAGTTCTAGTCTAGGTAGAGTGATTTGTTGAATAGGTACCACTTTACTCGACCTTGACTATACAGTGTTTGTGGTGATTTCGTCATTTTCGCCAATTGTCCTTAGATATATTACGCAGCCATATGCCGCTTCAGAGGCGTCACAAAACCCATTCAACTGCAAACGATTCACATTCTGTAATTTCGTCAAACGTCGGAGTATTTGGATTGACCCTATAGTTCCTCTAGTGACTGGTACATCCTTTGCCACGAATTTATGATGTAGTCTGGTAAACTGGCATCCCATTCTATTTGAAGCAACCGTATTTTCGTCGATTTCATACTTAAAAAACGATTCCAAAAATAACGTTGAATTTGATTTCCATTTTCTGAGATTGAATCCACTTTGTTGTAGGATTTTCGTAACTTGATCTTTGAGCAACACCGCTTCGGCTACGCTGTCACACCCGGTAAGCCTATCATCTATGTATATAAAAGTCGTTGTTGATCACATGAGTAACCTTTGGATAGAAATCTTGAAAACCCGTACTGGATTGTTTTAGACTTTTCACTGCTAAGTAAGGTGCGCAATGGTCTTTCTCATCACAATACAATTTGATAGTTTGCATCATCAGAGCTCACCCGAATTTGCCGTTACATTTTCTTTACATCGGCCACAAGGGCAATCGCATGCTTCCGAAATCTTAAAATTATCGTTGACAAGTCAGTTTGAATATTAGGTCCAATTTTCAGAATATCATTTAAAGACATTTGATTCCTGGTTTTGCACGAAGCATCAAGCACAACTCGCAACTTCGTGACACTGCTTCCTGGTTTGATAACGGCATGATGTGCTAAAAAGTATGTTGTATCACCTTGAGCTGGGACCGTCTTTCTTGGTAATTGAGATATATGCCCTAAAGCAATGTATTTTTTCGAATTTCCTTTCCATTGCTCGTTCCAAGCAAAACCCTTGGCTCGTTGAACGCGAGTTTGATGATGAATCGGTCGCTTGTGTCTTGTATTGTCGTTCGCTCCTAATGTATTTCGCAAGGATATTTCAGTGCACCAAGGTTGACTTGGAGAACTACATCCTCAACCTCATAAAATTTGTTAACTATAGTTGATGAAGGTCATCATTAGTGATTTGAATATTGGGGTCGTTCGTGATATGTAAATTAATAGAATTCGACTGATCTTTGCCGAATACATCTGCTTCGATCGATTAACCAGCCAAACTTCGAAGACTGTAGCTTTGGAAATCCGTCTACTACCCGTGCTCAGGATTCAATATCTCGAAAAAAACGTCTGCACCAAGTAAAAGATCAATTGTGTGGGGTTTGAAGAATGAAGGATCTGCAAGTTTTATATCCTTGATTTCTTTATTAAAATGAATTGTTTTTTTTTTGGTAACATATTTGTAATATTGCCTATGATATGAGCAGAAACTTTTAAATTATAGTGTTTATCTAAAATGGAATGAAATGTCAAATCGATTTTTACCTTTGTTTTTCCAGTCGATGATGATGCTAGGCCGTAGATGGACATGGAAGATGAATTTCGCTTAAGACCTAGGCGTTGAGCACAGTTTTCGGTAACAAACGATGTTTAAGATACAGAATCTAGTAGTGCGCGTACTGACTGGAGTTCTCCGGTACGTGACTGTATATATACGACTGCTGTTGGTATGTACCGTGGTTGGCGAATAATAAATTGTGTATACTTGTGTATTATTCTGGCTTTCGTCTGGTGCTGTTTGTTTAGTGGTATGGATTTAGTAAGTAATGCAGTCTCAATCGTTTCGGTTACTTGGTTAATCGTACGTATACGTGATGACTCGTTGTCGCTCGACTTGACTCTGACCGCGTTCAACTTGATGGAGCAGTATGTGATGGCGTTTAGAGTAGATGAGGCACGAAAACTTTATGTGACATTTGGTGGTCAAATGGTCACCTCTTAAACAATTACGACATATACCTCGTTCATTCACCATTCGTATTCTTTCATCCACATTCTTATTTTTAAAAAGCGGGTATTTAAATAAAGGATGATTTTGCCCCCAACTTATACGCTTCAATGGGCAATCAGAATTTGCTGAAAAAAACAATTTGGTTGGAACTTTTGCAGACATTTTTTTTTGTACTTGCGTCGCAAATCTCTAAGGTATCACAACTTTTATTTAAAATCTTGAGTAACTATCCAAATGTAGAGAATCTTTTATCTACCGATTCATTCGCCCACAATTGAAATGATTCAGAATCAATTTTGCTCAATAAAATGTGAATTAACTATGGGACACGAGTTTCAGCATTTCTTCCTGCACACTGTGATGGTTTTTGGTCGCAAAACGAATGTATCAAAGATGTCACAATGGGAGTCATTTTATTATATCTACTGCATAATTTGTCACATGCCTCTGCGTAATTATTTTCTGTAATAGCAATATGCCGTATACGAGTAAGCGTGGCTGCTTTCCCCGACAGAAGGCTTTTAAGCATTTGGAATTTGTGGACATTACATTGGTGTTTATAGTCGTCCGAAAGCTGTTCAATCTTAACTTTTGGAAGACACTCGTGCTGAGATGAACGTTTTCTGCTGATCTAATTTACATAAGAGCCCACGTGTTTTATAATAGAGGCTGTCAACTGTTTCGGTAATTGGCTCATAATTCGGGTTTTCAAATATTTATAACTGAATTTTAGTTTCGTTGAATGATTGGTAACTACTCTCGAGAACTTCAAGGCGAGTTCTAATTTCCTCGATAATGGTAGCAAAGACTTTCATTTAGTAATCTTGTTTGCTCGCCAGTTGTAAGAGGATTGATTTAATTTTACGATACAATAGTTCGTTGACTTTTTGTCACTTTTAAATGCTAAAAAAATTTAGATGATACAAAAAATTGCAAGGTTAAAGGGACTAATCAAAATTACATTAAGTACAAATATTTAATTACATTGAACTAACTCTACTACATCTTAAAATTATGATAATTAACAAATCTGTTAATTGACAAGCTGTTTTCATTAGATTTTGACGGTTATAAAATTTGGAAAGATAAGTACAAATTATGTATTTCTAATTTAAAAGTTAGGTTGATTTCCATTGGTTTAATCCATTTACAAATATTTATAATAGTTGGTAAATATGTGTAGTATTAATTAAGGTACTAAAACTATTGTTTACTTTTAGGTTAATAAACTCAATGATAGTTGGTTGTACAATTAAATGCTAGTGTTTTTTTCTAAAACTACTTGATTACTATGTAGCCAGTTTTTAACACGTCGTGTTAGAAGAAATTTCACAAAATCTTTTTCAGTATCGCCAAAAATGTTTTTACAGGCACCTTTACAAACTAAACTTCTTTCTTTAATAATCTCAGTTTTTCTTTCCACACTTAACATTACTATTGCTTGCCCCCCCCCCCCCCCCTCCTTCCGATGTGTGCCATGATGTTTTTTTATTTAGAGAATAAAAATGGCAAACTAGGTTTAAATTTAAATAAGCTTAGGAGCTTCTTCGTATAAAAACGGACCTCTGCAATTTAATTTTTTGATCAAGGTTGCCCTATTGACAAATTCACTTCCTTACTCAAAGCATTCTAGTCTATGCCTTTTATAAATATGTCACTAGATTTTAAAATCTCAAGTATGCAAAAATTTATGTGCATATTCTCATGTAACATAATAAACAAAATTATCCAATTGAATTTCCGTCTTGTTATAAACCGATTTAACCTAATCAGTATTATGGTACCCATATTGTTTTTTTTATATTTCAAAATTCCTTTTTAAAGGAATCTACTATATTTAATAATAAAAAAATAAAAAATGTTGTTGTTTCCCTCATAAATTTCTTTCATTAAAAAACAAAATACTTCATCTTTTATGTAACCCACAATACAACATAATAAAAGGATTATTACAACCAAAACAAAAAAAAAATACCAAATTCAATTTTCCAGTACAAAAAAAAAGTTTGAAAATTGAGAAAAAATATTTCCATATATAAACAAAAGCAATATTTTCTCATACAATAAAACAAAACAGCAACAAAAATCTTTTCTTTAAATAAAATAAAAAAAAAAGCTAATAAAAATTCATCCCTTAGTTTATTGGATTTTAAACAAGTAATAAAAATATGACAAATAAGCTGGAAAATACGGTGGGGGAGGGTCGGTGGTGAAAAAATCCCAGCAAACTTCTCTCATTCGATTTATTTTTTTATTTTATAACATTTTGGAATACTGTTGTTATAATAAAGTTAAAAATGTGACAGCAACATCTGTGCTGTTATTTTAAAAATTAACATTAACATAATTTAATAAAACAATCATAATTATGCTCGTACATAACCCATTGGGGTAAGGACTCTTTCAAATACCATTATTTTTAAAATTTATAATATAAAATAATGTATGTTGGGGCGAAAAAGTGCGGTCAAAAGCTCTATCGATTTTATTAAAGGATTGGATCATGCCCTCGGTAAATCCATAAAACTTGTAATTCAGACGTGTTATTCAACAGTTGTACTTTTCAGGCATATTGATTGCTTTGCAGAACGCTTTTTACACTTTACAAATCCGAAGAGTAGGAAAAAGAGTCAGTTAGTCTGTCATAACAAGCCCGGTCCCATGACAAAGTATAATATTGGTTACATTTAGAGCAATAATAATAAATTATATGTTTTACTCGATGACCCGGTAAACTTCGTACCACCTAAAATTGATTTGATTGTAACTCTTCATAAGCGATTATGAATCCCAATCAACCTTCCAACTCCAATTCATTGAGATCCACAATATTAGCCGCACTGTGCACGGTTTACGTTCCGTTTAATGATTAAATGAAACTCGTTCGTAATTCAAATAAATTCAGCGCCATGGTAAGATGATAGCTTGACGACCCCCAAACACGCCACATACAGTTTTCCATACGCGAAACGACTGGCCTTGTGATTTGTTGATGGTCATCGCGAATGTCAGACGCACGGAGAATTGCAGCCGTTTGAACTCAAATGGCAAGTCCGTTGGAATCATCGGGGTTGATGTTACGCAACATGATGATGAGTGAGCCTACTTTCAATTGCAAATTTGAGGTGGTAATCCGGCAATTCCAGCGAATTCAAGAATTCTGTCGGATAGTTCATTCTGGTTGATAATTGTGTCAACTGATTTGAAGGAAAACAACTGGCCCGGAATGAAATTTTGAATGGTCGCGTTGAGATCATCGACATCTTTACTTTTCGGTGCCACAGGTCTGCTGCGATTTTACCATTACCAATGCCCAACAATTGCTTCGAAAACACATCTGCAGTTTGATCTTGTTGCAAACAACGCTGCAATTGAAAGTGGAATAACAGGAAAAGTCTGAACACCAAAAATGTTTTGATTGCCACGTAGATCTTTCAACGTTCTGTCCAGCGCCTCCAGTGACCTTTTATGGGCCATCGTGCATTCGTCCCAAACGATCAATTTGTATCTGTGTAGAATCTTCACTATTGCGCTGTTTTTGGCAGTGGCAATTTCAGTGTAGAATGTGCAGTTCGTTCATCCTCTAACAAAATCGCTGCTATTACATATGAAACCAATGCCAGGGCAACTCATGCTGTGATCGAATTGACGAAAAAATCAACGAAATTAGGAACGTTTTTCCAGTCCCTCCGGGTTCATCAAGAAAGTAAATGCCACCAGTTCCATTGTTTACAGATCCTATCAACGAGTTGCACGCAGTCTTTTGATATTGATTCAATTGTGGAACATTTATACGAACTGCTTCGGCTAATGCTTCAGTGTCATATTGTTGTAAATCGTGGTTGAATGCATCGTGCTTTGAACGATTAGGTGATATCATGCCCACATACGATAAACACTTTATTCGCTATCAATATAAACACATGTCTTCTATCATAATCAATGCATCATTGTGTATTTCTGCAGTTATTTGCAGTGCCAGATTTGAAGTTTGGCGACGCACACGATGCAAAACATCCTCAGACATGTCGTTCTTGTCGTATGAAGAGTTGTTACACCTCGCGATAAGTCGCGATAAGAATCCCATTAACGGTTCTCAGTTATTAAAACGACGCCGGACCACGAACATTCACCAGCAACAACCGAATATAGTAACATTCGGCGTTATTTGGATGCACACTGTAGATGCGGCCCAGAGTGTCTGAAGCAAATACATTTGGCTGTCCTTCAACTGTTGTTCCTTGTTTCCGACGCTGAATCATTTTCGATGGTGCATTCCATGTGTAGTAGCGTGGCATTTCAGCATACAGCAAAGTGGGAGCGAAATGATCTGCTTGACAAACCGAGAAGAAGCTTGTCAATGTTTTCGGCGGTGGCGGTGCCGCTCTGTCTAATATATTCTCTGGATTGAAATACACTCGTTGGCCGTTTTAGAGATGCACTACGAAATGTACAACTGGAATATGTCTTTCATGGATCGCAAAGGAAAAGATGCGCCAGATCGCCTCGCTACTGCTAACATAGCGACTCATCTGATACTAATATACTTCGTCGTTTGCATTTGTCACACGGAGAAAAGCCATATCGCTGCCTTTGTTCACATATTTGCATATATGCTTGATCGATTTGACGGAGTTACTGTATTCCACATTGATGTGTGCCTCAAAAGCCTTGGACAATATCGGCGAATACGGCACAACCCAACGATTGGTCACATAAACATCTTGCCCTTTGACCTTCACAGCTGTAGATCGCCCATTGTCCGCAACTGATCGCCTGCACTACAATGGGTAACCATCATTGCTTGTGATGGTGTCGGCAATCAGGTCTCTCGGGTATCGCTTGGAACACTGGCCGTCAATCATACAGGGCGAGTCGTTGTTGAAAACCCACAAGGTCCGTAGATCATGGCCCTGGAACTTGGCCATACACACGGTGCTTTATGATGAAATCCATTAGAGATGTTAATTTTTGTTTAAAAACTCTGGCAGTGATGTCATGTCTGTCAACTGTTGTTTGGCTGGGCAGCAGTTCCTTGTTGATTTCGATCCATTTACGGTTACAGGTGAATGTTATGAATAGGTCTGGACTGCCATATTGTCTAACATAAGACATAGCATCTTCGTATAATTGTCACTCGTCGCACGGTGTTTGTATCGCTGTTGGCGTTAATCGCATCGCGGAGATGAATGTATTCTTCAAAATGGAGATGCTTTTGGTTATCAAATGAATGTTAGTCGTTCAGTCTCAATTTTGGCATACATGTCAACCGCAAACTGATGGAAAAGATGGATTCACTTCAAAATGTAATTTTCTTCATCTTCACGTATCATAAGTCTGTATGAATAAAACTTCATAGCACTGACTCTTTTATTAGTGTTGGCGCCATCATTCGGTTCGATATAAGGAAATTAACGAAGAATTATTGAAATTGTTGCATTTACCTGTTAATGGATTAACCATTTTGATGTTGAAATGGTATCCGTCCTCTCACTGTCAAAAGATCAATGGATATTGTAGCGCATAGTAAGTCGTGTGTTGCAAATCAAGATTGTAAATTTTCTCAAACAATAAAAACAGCCACTTCGCCGATTGTCGGCGAATGAAATCATCTTGTGTGCTCACTCACCGGCGTTTTGTCAGCGCTGATGACGATGGTATAGCAGTCGGATGGCATACGATCCAACGCGCTGATTTACTTCAGCATCCGAATTGTCCATGTAATAAATTTGTAAGGATTGGTGGCCCTCATCCGGTGGTGGCAAACGCGCTCCTGTTAAATGATTTATTTGTCCTTGAATCTGCTATGTTCATTTAAAATTGACTGTGTTAAATCATTTCAATGTGTTTTCTGACGCAACGGTGAATGATGCGAAACAATTGTATATTGTAATTACCTTGAAAGTGGACATGAACTTATCCCGTACACTTTCCCACCTGAGCAACACAATCCAGGAGTTTCGCCGCTGAATTTCAAAGCCTTACAATGTAGACAAACGAGTGACATTTCTCCAATCATTACTAATCTGTCCGCACTGTAATCGATTTCCGAATCGTAATTGAATACGCTCGTTCCATGTTTATAGAAGCACAACATCGGCGCAATCGGTCATGTTTATTGTGTTGTTTTCGCTGGCGTTGTGTTAGTCGTACACGAACTTGTTGCATTCTGAATCTATTCGGTTGTCGTTCATCTTCAGTTGCTCTCGAACATAATTGTGATATGCCAATACGACTATTTCTATTATTCGTCGAGCGCCGGGCATCAGTGCGGTTCGCAAGTAAAGTAGTTCGCCGCACATTTGACTGACTGCGATGACCTATGTTAGCTTTAGACATTGTATTGTAATGGGCACTGTAAACCGACACGGAATTGTTTCCACAATCACTTGTACACGAACCAAATCTGTCGAAATTATCTTGTATTCTTCACTGAGAACTTTACAATATTGAAAACCTCGTATATCAAAACTAATCGAGCCTCGCCAAAAAACATTAGAATGAATTTGTAGTTATGTCTACGCCTGCAAAGTCAATTTACCGTAATAGAATAGCTGATCAAAATGATTGTTCGGAAAGTGTAATTAAATTTGGTTGAATGAAACTAGCACAACCGCACGGCGTGAACAATCGAATCAGAAATATTTAATGCATGGCGCAGCTGTCAAACGATAGATCCGGAAATTTTTCATTCGTTCAGTCTCAGTTTTGACATACATCTTAACCGCTCAACCACGAACTGATGGAAAAGATGGCTACACTTGAAAATGTAATTTTCTTCGTCTTCACGGATCATAAGTCCGACTGTTTTTATTGGTTTCGGCGCCTGCATTAGCAATCGACATACGGTTCAATGTATAAGAAAATCTAGGAATGAATTATTGAAATTGTTACACTTACCTGTTAATACTAATCCTGTGGTGCGATTCGAACCCAGTATCTCTCGGTCCATATGACCACGCGTTATCCACGATTTTTATAGAACTTTCGGATTTTCCTTTGCGTTTTTGAAAATTTTTTTTCCGAATTTCTTTATGATTTTCCAGATTTTTCTTTAGGTTTTGGGGCCAATGCTCGCCCAACTGGGCCAATTCGAGGACGTATACGGCTATAGGTCCGATTTACTCACCATCTGCACATTGCATAGCTCCATGCCAGCCTATACTGGCATGGAAGATGGATCGGCATATGAGTTTTGCACTCAGACAGGGCATAATAGTTGTGTTCCATTATGTAACGTTGTGAAGCTTAGAAAAGAGATTAAATCATTTAAATGGCCGTTTAACCAGGGCTCAGAGATCGCCTAATTATGGTAAGCAAGCCACAAAACTCTTGGAAGCTAGCCGAACATTACATTTTAATGTTCAATGATGAATTTGTAATTAACAATAGATAAAAGAAATTAATTTGAAAGAAACCGGCGAACTTTCGGAATCGAATAAAATATGATAATGAACCACCAGTATTGCTCGAGACCTACCTGTTGAAACTAGTCATAGTAAATCTCGTAAATGCTTACCCGATTCTCAAACGATAGCTAGTTCGGGAATATTGTATGATGGTCTTAAAACTTGCGATACTACTGGCCTTACCGACGTTCAAATCCCTATGCGACGTGGTCACAGTTTTGAAATGATTTGATCGAAAAAATTAAAGGTTGTAGAACTGAATTTGAACTTCGTCGGCTAATGGAGTTCAGAAAACAGTATTCAAAAGAATCAGTTTTAAACTTCTATGATGAAGTATAATGTAAGAACTCATATTTAGAAGAAGATTTGATAGATGAGACTAAGTCGGAAGCTCTGTTAAATAATTCGGGAAATATCCGATATGCTCATAATAGCAAATTAGGGATGGGTCATCTCTTCGCAGATCGATACAGCAATTGAGTCGCTGCATTGTGAACTCGATCTCCATGGGGCACTTCGAAAATTATGGGCAATAGAGGAATCACCATTCGAACTGCACGTATGCCAATCGCATAATATTTGTGAAAATTTAATGATTTCAATCGCCGATCGAAATTCTAGTGACTAGAAATCTATTATTGGCAATAGAACGACGCTTTTAACGGGAATCAAGTATATTCATCGCCTTTACAATTAATTTATGGTTGATATCTTACCTTCAACCACATGGAAGGGATTCAGCGACCACCACCCACAGTAATTTGCAATTCGGGTTTTGCAGCAATTATCGCTTTATGACGCGGCTGCAAATTCAATCGAGCGCGAAATTACACTTGTGAAAATTGAAAACAAACTCAAAATATGTAATGGAAGATCAATCACCCGCAAAAAATATCATGGATTTTACCGAATTTTGAGAAACCCAAATAGTACTCGGATTAAGATGGATCTTTGAAACCGATCAATTCCTAATTCGAGTCATAATCTTCCACCATGAATGCGCCATAAAATCCTCTAAGTAGCCAGTCGAATTTTTAATTTGTTTAGAGGACCCTTCATGGATTTTGCGATGCCAGTGAGATGGCCTTTACCGCAGCCACATATATATTCGAAAGATCGATTTCACAGTAAAATAAGTATCTCGCTTGTAACGGCAAAAGCTAAGGTAGATCAAATCAATCACGCTTCCGAGACATGAGTTCTGTGTAGTTGTCCTACTTACCAAACTACTCATCCCAGTAGCAAAAACATTAAAAACTCCATCCAAAAAACTTTATTCTTGGACGGAGTTATCCATTCTACTGGATTAATTGTCAGTTCCAACCAGATAAAGAGAGTGCAACCGAACCAGCCAAATCCAGACTAAGCTATATCCAGACAAAAATGGCAACATGTATCTACTAATCAGAATCCTGCTGTTTGTGCCTCGAACTTCAAGTGAAGTAAAATATTATCATTTTTGGTGGACCAGCCCAACTTGGTTATCTACAACCCCACTCATTACTTGCGATTCTCCGAAAATTTGCGTTGTTCTCTTTTTTTTCACCGCTTCATCGAAATTTGTCGGCCAAAGCGTCATGGTAATCAAAACCTCGATGAACTTCAACGTTTCGAATAATTCGATGCAAGAAATTAAATTTTCCGTCAAATTGCGTTACTTGGCATTTCGAAGCTGAACTGAAAACCATTCACGCCAATCATCCATCACCATCAAAAAATAAATTGAAATAGCTTTCTCCCTTCATTGATACCAAGACGGGAGATAAATTACTTCGAGTCGAAGGGTTAATCGGAAAATTGTCCACTACCAGCAGGACGTTTTCAAATGGCAAGACGTTTTCAAATGGTATAGGCTTAGAATTCGCTGGATCACTTTAAACGCTGTTCTGGAAAAAGCATGCAGTGATAGTTTCTCGGACAACGGTTGCTCTTGAAATTCAAGGTGAAATCGGCAAAAACTCAACTTTATCGAATCGTTGGCGAGAATTTCCTCTCCCACGAGGTACTACATAAGCTTATGACTCATATTGACAACATCCTCAATGCATAACCTTTACGTCAACCGGCAGAAGATTAATTGGACATATTGACATCATCTGATTTTTTGACCAGCAATCGGGTCATTTTTACAACTTTACACCTTGTTTACGCCGTTTTTTTGTGTTTGATTCAGATAAATCTCATTTGGCGTTTGTAGAATTTGTGATCCATCTGGAAAAAATCGTCTTGCGAATAATCAAAGAAAACAAATAGGGGAATTGATGTGCTTTGAAATAAATTGGTTTAAATCCACTTTCTAGCGAGATAGTTCACCACTATGATTAAGCCAGTTACTTATGCAATGTATGATTTTTTCTTAGGCAGTCCCATATAATTTTGTTGTTTTTGTCAGACCAGCAATAAATAATTTAGAACTCCGTCCTCACGAAATCTTGAACGTCACTTGTTAATTTGGCAATTAATTTAATATTTCTAATAATCTCAGAATATCGACTTTAATAATCACACTCGCATACATATGGTGCTTTGTAGATTTTACATATAAATGCTTGTATGGGGCACATTTAATTTGCTGCCAGAAATTATTACCACATGGAAAACAAAATATTCCGATAACAATAAATTTTAGTTGAGTTGAAAATTTGCGGTTAAATGTTAAATGTTTTCCCGAGTTGTATAATTTCATTATTTTTATATTATTACAATTGCTGTTACATGTAATTTTCAATATTTTTACATTTTTCGGTGGTGTTCGCGAGGTTTTATGAATTATCATAATTTATTTAATTTTTGTAAATGCTTGTGCTGAAATTTAAATTTTTTGTCCACTATATAAACGCAATATGGGCCAATGTTCTTGTTTATTGTAACTGAGGAAGCTCCAAACACAAACCGTTACTGTTCCAAATGAATTTAACAGAAAATCCTATCACCAATTACAATACGATTACAGAGCTTCATTCCAATACACCAGCCAATTATTTTGACACGCAGATCCATTATCCTTTTTCGGGTGAATTTAAAAATTAATCATTTCCAACCATAACAATAAAATTTCACCCGCAATAAAATAAAAACTTTTATTGAATAACAGAAAAAAACTTAAAAAAAAAATCAACTCTAATTCATTTTATTCCATAGAATTCGTATGTATTTGGTGAATGAGACCAAGACCAAACTTAAAATAACATAAAAGCTTAAGGAAAAAAAACTTTTTAATTTCATTTTCTTTTCTGTGTAACCGAATAACAATAAAACAAAAATTAAGAAAAATCGTCTTAAATAACCCAACTTGATGTTATTTTATTGTTTAACTTTTATTTATTTCGATTTGCTTTTTCTTTAAAATTAAAATTAACATTACAATTATTGATTTTTGTTTTCATTGCTGTGTACATTCAAATAAACAATAATCAAAACAAAATAATTTTAGAATTTTCCTTATTTATTTTTACTGTTGTTGTTGGTTTTATTGATATTTTTTTGCTTCAAAATTAGCATAAAATTAATTAATTTTATTTCAATATACAGAATATAATTTATTTAAAGGTTAGACATAATCTAAATATGTGTATGTAAAAAGATAGATATACCAGGTGTACAAGTATGAAATGCGGATTTCAGACAACAGATGGTGCACCAATGTTGTGTCATCAACAAGGGTCAAACGCCCACGAATGATAAATTGGAAATGTGTGTGCATCGTGTGCAGTCATTCCTGTGTTCATTATATCGAAGTATATACCGAACAAAGAGCATTCGCGAACAGCATTAATTTTTTGTGTGAAGAAACCTGCTATTGAATCATACCGGTTACTTCGAGAAGCTTATGATAAACATGCATCATCGCATGCCCTAAATGACGTCATTATAAAAGGACAATGTTAGGCCAAACTTCATTCGAAGATACAAGGTAATGAAGTTTTTACTAAAATTGTACTACATTTATATTTGAGCTGCATTCAGCCCTAGTTTCATCCTTACGAAAATTTAAACTTAATTAATTTTTTCACGTTTTCTGAAAATGCAAAACTTTTCAACATTATTGAAAATAGAAAAAGGCTCTCATTTAAGCTGCCACTTCTGGTACACAGATTTCCACAAAATTTCGCAAGTTTTATTCCGAATAGTCAATCCGCTTGGACTGCAGGAATGCCGAATTTTGGTGAAATAAAGTATTTTTAATCAAAATTCGTCATTTACGATAAAATTCGGTCCATGTCTTGGAATCTCCCAATTTATAAAAATCCCTAATTGTGAAGTTTCATCCCGATCAACCGATTGTACAGGGACGTAATTTTTGCTGAAAAATAGATTTATGCAAAATCCGACATTTACGATCTGAACTGGTGTTGTCAAAAATCGTTTTTCCGCTTAAATTTTGGAAAACTGATGAGGACCAATATGGTTGCAATTGCAAAATTATTTTAGAATCTTCATTGTTGTTTTCCTCGTAAATGATATACTTTTCAAATATTCGCAAAATACGAAATTGCTCCTGTGGAAGCTGCTACTTCTAGTGGACCGATTTCTTTAAAAATCACTGGGATCTCCTAATTTATGGAAAAAGTGTGAGTATGCAGTTTCACCACGATAAATCGATTGAACGAAATCGGTCCACCGGAAGTGGCAGTATATCATGTACGAGAAAAACGACTAAGAATTAAATTGATTGATTGATTTTGAATGCACGACCAAGTTTTTAGACAAGATCTCCCGGGAGACGCCGGGCCCACCGTACACTCCTTTTACATATAACAAAATCGAGGGATTAGACAGGTTAATTGGATGGGACTGAATCAGCCCGGTTACAGACACCTAGAAATAGCCGATAAGGTAGGCAATGGTAAGGATAGGAAAGGTTTTTTTTTTTGGCAGAGCGACCCGGTTACAAGAACCTTGATCGTACAACACAAGACAATACAAGGGATAAAAGTTTTAATGACCATCAACAATTGCTTCTTGGAAACAGCACCTAAAATAAACCTACATTAAAAATTCTATTATTCATCTGCCTCTAAAGCTGAAATGTAAATTCATCATTAATTAAATAGGATTAATAAATTTTGATTTGATTTGAATGCACAACCAACAGTAGATGTGACAGACCTGGCCCGGTTGCAGAATCTTTCAAATTGTGTCAGCTTCCCTTTGAACCGCATCTGAAATTAATTATTATTTTGAAATACTTTAGTTAAGTATAGCCATCAAAACCGCTTCCAGAATGCTTAACTCCTGGAGTCAATATATTGTTAGAATTTGAATTATTTGCTAATAAGTGCTATTGGATCCGGAATTCTTTCCCTAACAGCCAATATTTAATTTAAATTTTATTATTATAAACCAGTTTTAAACACTAACACCCGGAGTATCCGTATCTAACCAGCACCACTCTTAAAATAGATTAACTGCTTTACCAAGAATAAGTAAACTGTTTAACTTATAATAACTTATTATAACTAAATCCTAAATTTAAATAGTTAATAACTGGGTCGCCTTCCAAAATATTTCCTGTAGATTAACTTAAGATTAATGACTACCACTTCACTTTCCAATATTCGAAAGTTTAACCAACAAAACAGCTTCCCAAACACCAATGTCCAAGAAATTAAATTGGTTATTAAATTGAGATGCATAGATACTATTAATTCCGGAATCCTTTCCTAAATCCAGATTAAATTAATTTTATTATTCCAATCCATTTTTAACCGGACAAGTGGTGCAGTGGTTAAAGCTTCGGCACTTGGACCGGGAGGTGCTGGGTTCGAATCCCATCAGAGGCTAGATGCAAATCGAATTTTCATCATCGATTACGATCGGTGATGCTAATAAATACAACTAAGACCCTCTGATGGAGTACAGAATTCCGTGTCACGCGCCGACCCACCTTCCATGTCAATGTACAGGTTGACATGGAGCTTGCAATGTGCAGATGGTATATTGTAGTTGTGTGAGTAGATGAAGTAGGTGGGTTAATGAATTTACGAGAAAAACGACTAAGAATTAAATGATTCTAAATTAATTTTGCAAAATTTCGGTCTGGATGAGTTTTTCAAAATTTAAGTGGAAATGATGAGTTATACAAAAAACCGATGAATCTGGAAAATCCGATCGGGATGAAACTTCATACTTAAGCCTTTTCAATATTTCAGACATTTCAAAGATTTTTGGTGGAAATTGGTCCACCGGACCAAAGCAAACAATAAGTTTCCGCTGCACTTTTCTTTCCAATAAAATAATGTAATAAAACTTCCCGCAAATGGTGTTTATTTGGAATAAAATTCGACATTTCTATGAGTTTAAATACTAGTTGTTCACACTTCCTGACAGCTGTCATCAAATACTATATAATACCAGTATTGCCCATTTAGAATACACTTAAGCAGTACTAATATACGACACCACCGGGCCGAGTCATATTCATACATCCAATATTTTAAAGGATTTAATTATTCAAATTTAATTATTTAAGTTAATTTAATTAGAGTTTGGACCTATTTGAATTTAATTTATTTATTAAAAAATCTAGTTATGTTAAAAGAGTAAAATACAGTACCGTAAAATTACCATCGGTCTCACACTATTTTTATGTTCGCAAATTAGTAAACCTGTCAATGTAAAAAATTTCATGATAATTCGTTGGTTTATACTACCCCTACTTGCTAAATAATTGAGAATAGCGATTATTTATTAAGATACTTTCACTGCAGACCCATCTTATACACGCATCCTCGACCAGGAACTTTTACTCGAAACAGTTCCCAGCAAATCAAACAAAAAAGCAACATCTTCACCTCATATAATTCCGCCTATAATTACCAATACTCACTTCGCAGGCTTAACCGGACTTCGGTAGTTCTATTTCCAACACCGATAACATTAAGCTGCCCTGTGTGAGAATTAACACTATAGGGGAAATATTTTTATTCTCTGCCTCTAAAATCGCCCCACCATTCTAGTTCGCACCTATATCAGCTTATAATGGGGGCTGTTGATTTGTTTGTGTTTAACTTTATGTATAATCAAGATAGCCGATCTTGTCGTATCAACATTCAAAATAACTAAGAAAACAGATTGATTTTGTATTTTCCTCGAAGGCTGTTAACATTGTCGTTCGTTATAGAAGCTAGTCTAGCCTAATCCACCATCCGATTATCAATACCATCTTCCCATCTCAATCTTCTCTTGTTATGAACAAGGGAGTGCTAATACCGCTTTCGACGCTCCACCACGGCTTAATTTGAAGCTTATATGTCTCGCTTTTTTAGGTTAAATGTGAACCTATTTTATTCCATCTACTACCAATCTAGCAGATTGAAAAATTGTGATATTTTACTTCATTTCAATCATCAAACAATTTGTTTTCGATACTTGATCGAAATTAGACAAAGGCAGCGTGAACAACATTTGTTCTAGTAGGTTATGATAGCAATACGAAAAAAATAGTTCATAAACGAAACAGTTAGTTGCCCATTTCAGTTTAGGAAAAGAGACAGACATAAACTTCGACAAAGTAGCGAAAATGTAATGTTACAAAATGCCACCCCAGATTTCCCATAATCAATAATAATCTATTATCTATCATTGATTTCATTGAATAAAAACAGTGACATTAAAATTTAGACTGGTTGTTATTACTCAGCAACTTTTTGAATATATCATTCAATCAGTATCTTACACTCGCCAAAAGATCATATTCCCAAGTCCCTCGCGGTACAATAAAGTTTTAAGAACGCGCAACCTTCTAAAATCCATTTCTAAAAACTCAGTTGAAGTCAAATATATCGATGTGAGGTAACCAAGACGTTGGAGATTTGATTTCGAACTAATGAAGCGTTGAATTTTGAAAATGAAAAAATTCGGTTTTCTCATAAGACTGCAGTGACCAAACATCATGATTCTAGTCGGATTTGAGTTCCCGAAATGTTCGAATTATTATAACAATTCAGTTTGATTAAAATAAATTATGCACCTCATCACAATAATCCGCATCAAATTCTGCTTCTGTTACAATTTTATTTTTTAACCGAAGATGTCCTACTTTGTTATCCGTAGCACAACCATTACGAGAAAATTGATCAATATTTTTTAATATGCATTACAATTATTTTCGATGAATTGTTCATCGCAGTTGTTTGTCGCACTTTTGGGATTGTGCGAAATTTGTGTTGCACATAATTTTTGGGTTGCCGAACTGATTAATGTAAGAATCTTAGATAAACTTAGAGTAAAAACTAGGTGGCTTGAACTTGTGAATACATAGGGGAAAAGCCCAATAAAATTATTAAATAGGATTAGGGAAAATAGGGAGATAGAAATGAATCTTCCCTTATGACCTGTTACTCCTAAAAGTGTTTTAAATTCTTTACGTATCGGGATGGGATGAATCAAAATATGGGGGGGATTATTAATAGTCCTAAACAATTTCTTAGTCAATTTAAGGATAGGTTAAAAATATTAGTTGATGGGTCAAACACAGAAAATAAATTTGTTATCATTTTCAATTTAGAGGGGTGTAAAGTTTCTTTGTTATTAGATGAGTTTTTGGGGCTGATGGTAAAAATGAAAAATAATGAAAATAATTAAAATTATTGAGAAAAGGATAAATAATAATAATCAATTGATTGGGGATATTTGTGGAATTAAAAAATATCAATAAATCGATAATTTTAGTTTGACAAACTAATGTTATGTGTTAACTAATTTTTTCATTAGAAGTAGTAAGTATATTACTATGAAGTGGTTTAATAGACCAATACTTGCTTTCAGCCATCTAATGAGGAATTAAAGGTTTTAATTCAATTAATGAAATAATTTATTGGGACAATTTCAATGACAATAGATATAAATCTGTGATTAACGCTGTAATCAACACCGCCACAGATTTGTGATTTTAACATGACGAAACGCACATTTTTATATTTAACTTGATATTTTATTTAAGTCATTTTTTGTTGTATCTAATTTAATTTTGCCGCATGTTAACTTCCAAATTTTCTCTTCTTCCATAAAGTGAATGGAAACATCTCCAGTTGCTGAGAACGACGTCGAATTGATTGATTTGGGTCTTCCTCAATTCTACGCTGTACAGCGTCTATGTTTAACGCCCTACTGGATGCGTATTATCATTTCGAGTACATGTGGTGCGAAAACGATCCATAGTTATCCGAATTACCCATTCTAATGGACGATTATGAACGTAATGCACGATGAGTTTGGCGAATAGAACTATTATTTTAAACAATTTGCTAGCGTTGGTCTTGCGTGGTCTATTCATTACGAAATGGCAAATCAAACTAGTGACCATGCAAGTGCCAGCTGTCAAATCGGTTTGTCAAACAAAACAGTGTTGTCAACTTAAAGATGTGAACCTCTAAAAAAATCACCCGCTAGAAATGTACACGCCAAAACTAATAAGCATTCAGACAAATCGGGTCAAAATTATTTACACAAGAAAATTGCACTGACTGTTACGATTTAATAAAACCACAGTTAACGTCATGGATAAATGGCGTCTTTCTACATTATTCGTTTTTGCTTATAAATGTCTCTTTGCTGGATAAACTAGATAAATATCAACTAAAAGATTTTGTTCTCAAAAAGAAACTTAAGTTCAAAGGGGTTTATCTTAAATCCATAAATCCAGTGACGTAAGCTTACAGTGTCTGGAACAAATTTGTCATAATAATTAGTAAACAAGCAAAGACAAACGGCAAAGACCTAGTCTACGCATTATATTGCAGCACTTTAGACTGTGACTGTCATATAAGTAAGCTTGAAAACGCGTTAAATTTTATTATAAATTGCTCATCCAAAAATGTCAAATGGCTACTACATATCCCGTTTAATATATCTGGCCAGTACGAGAGAAATCTTCACGATGGATCACTGGAGAACCTTCCAGATTTTAGAGCAAAATTCCTCTGAAACTGAAAGACAACCCGATATCTCTCTAAAATTTTGCGCCAAAGAAGACGCCTCTGCTTTTTATTATAAAAATACAATTATCGAGATAATGATTCATGTTAAAGACTAAAATAATATAATAACTGAAGGCCTTCGTAACTTTTATATAAAAAACATATCTGTTACCGTTTGCTGCTGCAGCTTTGCTGCTTAGTCATTGAATATTTTTTATTTGATAATGTTAACGAGCAGTATCTCGAAAATCCAACTAGCCATCATTAGTGGGATTTTGATGGCGTAAACTTGATTCTATTCTGCAAAGACAACAACAAATATCTAATGCCAACAAGATTTTTTTTCCGTTCACCTGGCACTGAAATCATGCTTGATCAGTTAATATACAACAAATTAAAAAATCTGCTCCAAATGAAACGGAAAAGTGACCTTATACTTTGGGCTACTAAAAAGGACTGACTGATCGAAAGTCAGAAATTTATATGCGTTATGGTAAAGAGAAATTAGATTTTAGCAATATCATATCAAACTATAAAACGATTGCCCCTTATCTGATTAATGGTCGCAATGCTTACAATACTGGTATTTATAGAGGAGTGTATAATGGTACATACCGATTATATTGGATTTATGGCTATTTCAAGTAAATACAAATAAATATATCTACTTTGTTATAAAAATCCAATTTCATACATTGACACACTGCACCTTGTTAATATGCTGTTCTGTGATGCTAACCAATTTAGAACTATCTCGGAACACCTGAATGTAACATATTCATACCTAGCCGATGCTATTTCCGCGTTTAAAAAATTACATCCATAACTCACAACAAGAGCTCAATTCGTAAATCTGTCGAATTTTTTTACTCTATCACAAGATTTGTCAATGCTGTTTCTATTAGACGACGCATTTTGCTTAACGTACACAAAGGCGTGTATTACATCTGCTAATGTAATCTGTGGGAGAACTAATCATGACATAATGTACCATATGCTCTCCTTCCGATATCAAGGCATACTCGTTCTCGATCGAATGCAAGGAACTTAACATCATTAGTTCAAAATGTAAATAGAATGACTTCAAAAGCATGAACTTTTTACAACTTTGCAATAAAATTACATTACTTGATCTGTGTCATTTACGAAACAAGCTACAATCCAGAAATCTGTAGTACGGTTTTTTTGTGCAAGTCTAAGTCATGTATAGATGTGATCGCTCCCCAGCTACCACTAAGAAAAAATCAGGTTGTACTCATTGCCGTGCATTCCATAGTTATACGGGCTACTTACCATCTCATTCCAGTAATGAAGTATATTACGATGGATGTAGCGATTGCTATTGGTGAACTAATCTATTAGTTAAAACTAATAGTTTGGATATATTTTCAACCGGTTACTCGATCCACCAAACATAATTTATTGATTCAGCATGGTGGACATTTATTGATGACACGGTAGATTGGTTCCGCGGAAAACGTATTATCGCATTCATATATACAGTTCCTTGTAGAAATATAAATTAATAATTTATTAATTTGAATTTTAGGTTTTAGTGTAAAATTAAATTAAATTTCTTAAATTTCTTATTATTCTTGTTTTGAACGTGAAAATAATAATTTAACGAATTTTGGAACTCTATAGTTTAGGACATGTAGAGGTAGGCGGCTGTGATCGAATTGGAATTGTTGGCTTAACTTTATAACTTTGCTATTTCCGCGAATATTTGAATATTTGGAATTACATGGAAGCTACGGAGTACATTTGAAATGCAGTCAAATTTGCTATATGTAGATAGTTTTTCGGGATCATGCACTTTTTAATTAAATTTTTTTCTAGATTATTTGGAAGACTGTAAATTGGTAAAGGTTTTGGTTAGCTTGTTCTAGGTTGGATAAATAATTATCGACGTATGTCGATTATATGATTTATAATTTATTTAATGCTGTTGTAGATATATATTTATATATATGTATGTGTGTATGTATATGTGTGTGTATGTATATGTATATATGTGTGTATATATAAATGTATATATATATATATGTGTGTATGTGTGTATATATGTGTATATATATATATATATATATATATATAGTTATGGGTTTCGCGTATTTGGTTAAAAATTAAACGTTTTTAATCATAACAAAATTTATTTATTTTACTGGTTGTAATTAACCGTTCTAGTGCACACAATCACTTAATCTTAAATGAACCTCGTTTCTACTGTTAGTATCGTTTTTATCAAGACAAGCATTTCCTGCGATAGCAGTGGAATGCTGTATTTTTTCTTTTCTTTTCTGTTAGTTATTTGATTACATTATACTTTACATCATTTAAATTAGAATAGAATTGTATTTTTCTAGGTATTAAATACGATTCTGCGTTATATGGTTATTTTATATGTTTACAGGCTTTTGCTGATTAATTAAATTTAAATAAAATTATATTTTTCTTTAGATATAAATGTAATTCTAAACTATTTGAATATGTACTGATTTGGGTTGTGTAGCTTGGCGTAACTATATATATATATATATATATATATATATATATATATATATATATATATATATATATATATATATATATATATATATATATATATATATATATATATATATATATATATATGTATATATATATATATATATATATATATATATATATATATATATATATATATATTTATATATATATATATATATATATATATATGTATATGTGTGCGTATATGTATGTATATATATATATATATATATGTATATGTATATATGTATGTGTGTATATATATACATACAATAGTTAGATTAATCGTAGATTAATTTTTAATATGTTATTTTAATATTTTCTGATTTATTTATTTTATAATTAAAGCATTGAACCATATAATTGGGTTATTTGATTATCATGGATCCTACAGATGTGCTAGCTACTTATTATTAATTCTGTTATCTTACAGATTCCTGATTACTTTAATAGTTTTATTTAATTTTGGTTGAATTTGTTTAGGTATTGGGGATTCTAAAGCTGTGAAAAACATTCATTATTAATACATTACCTTACAGATTCCAGATTAGCTGTTTTTGGAACCAGTTTTCGTTTGGTCATTTTCTATTTTTATAAATAAACATATTTGTATTAGATTAGGGATGACAAGGACAAGTGACTTTCATAAATATTTTTTTTTATAAATAAATCCATCAAATCAACAGACTTAGAAGTGAGGAAGGCCGTACGTGCCTTTCCTGGATTCGATTTATTTTATTTGTTTTAAGAGAACCAAATTAATTTAGTTAATACTAATCGTTACTTTACATTTATTTTATTCAAGTATTATTTTATTATATTGTATATATATTGTCCTCAATATACTAATGAATTTTAGAGTTATTTTGAATATAGTTCAAATAACTTTGGTTTCAGGAAATTCTACTGTAAGTTGCGGAGTTGCAGAATGATTCAATTAATAAATGTTTTAATTATTTAGGAAGCCAGAAAATATGAATTTGAAGAATTAAATTTCAGGAAAATTCCAGATGCATGTGAAATAATAATATTTTTTCTTAGGTTGCCGTTTTAAAGAATCAATTGTTGAAGACCAATACCATCGTTATCCATTAACCTATTAAGCCTTTATCCTTCATCTAGTAGATTAGAATTGTGTTGTCTTTGTGTTACTAACTATCGGCTATACCTAGGTGTCTGTAACCGGGCCGATTCTGTCCCACTTAACTAACCTATCCAATCCTTCGGTTTTGTTATGTGTAAAAAAGGGTGTACGGTGGACCCGGCGTCATCCGGGAACTCAAGCCTAAGAACTTGGTCGTACATTCAAAATCAATCAATCAATCAATCAATGTTAACTTCCAAATTTTCTCTAATTTCACTGGTCAAGCAGTTCGATACCCTTGTTTGTAATTCACTTGAACTATACCTACTTAAAAAAATAACAATACAGATGGCGACTTCCCGCGCGCGGTTTGGTGGAGCAATAGGTCGTTGGGAATTATTATTATTATTATAAGTACTATTGCACACAAAATTAGTTCAACGATGCGTTTATACCACACCAGCCACCTCTTGAAATCCGCATTTCGTAATACATTAAAAAATCTGAAATTCATAAAAGGAAAATAATCAATAACACTGTGTGTTTTTTTTTAGCAGTCGAGTCAAGGAACAATTAAATAAATAGAATATGCACTGACTTTTAACGTATACATAATGTTTTATGCTAAAACGTTATCTTTTCAAGATATGATACAAGAGAACAAAACCTTATAGGTAGGTGGTATCCAGAACTTTTCATTTTTCCTTTTTTATTTTCAAAATCAGTGTTTTCAATCTCATTTAAATTAAAATGAAATCCATTAGTTAATTACTGTTTTCAATGAAAATGTACTTATAAAAAAAATGTTATGTACTGGTATATTCAAAACAGTTTTCCCTAAAAATTCGAAAAACATTAAAAAGGAATAACAGGAAAAACATAAAATGCAATATTTTTTATGATGCCAATGTTGTGGGGTTGTGTTGTAAATTTTAAATATATGGGAAAAACTGAGTACAATATTATAAATGTTAATTCTGATTAACATTGATACATTTTATTCGAATAAATAGCAAAAATTTATTTTAAATGTTGTACATAACATGTTAGATTACAAAGGATTCAAGGAAGCAAAAATGTGTATGTATATCGTTATAGTGGCATAGATTTAAAACTGATTTTGGTCTTGATTTTTTATACTTGCATTTTTCCAGTATTTGTTTGTTTGTCTGCTTGTATCTCTAATTTACACCAAACAAAACAAAAATTCTAATTATCCTAATATATCTTTTTCCACAACATATCTACTCGTATATACGCAAGCGGCAAGGTACTATAGGAGGTGGAAATTTTTTATATTTCAAAAGTAAAATAATCTTGATTAGCATGTGAGTTGTATACCAGTTTTTGTTCTACTGCTGTACAAATAATTTATTTTGATTACTAATTTTGATAAATTAAAATAATACAATGGAAGAGTTCATTGAATTTGTAAAATTAAAATAGCAAATTTGGTCTAAAACAAAAATCAAATATTGTTTTGTTCTAAAATATCAATCATGAATATTTTATATTCACCTGCAATGATCGAAATCTCAAACGAGTATTATACTCCCATATTTTGCACATTTTTAGACAATTATTATTTCAGTGATTTTTAATGCATTTCTTTAATCAGGGAACAAAGAAATGCCATATCCTGAATGCCGATCATAAATAATAGAAACATACTTTGAGATTTGTTCACCACTAAAAACTGCGAGGAGCTGAACATTTTCGAGGTAATCGGAACTTTGGTGCCAAAAAATTGACGTCCTTTAAAACCATTAGCGGAAATTTCAACTTAGAAATTGCGTCGCAATATAGAGATATTGTAACGGGTGGCCCATCTCGCGTTTGAAATTTACGGTTATAATATTTGACGTTTACGAAATGGGTCGGTTTACGCTTGAACAAAATTGGGAAATATTGAAAACTTACTTTCAAAGTAGTAAGTCTTCTACGCAAACTGTAAGAAATTTACGTGTAAAATTTAGTAGAAATGAAATGCCTACAATACAATTTGTGAAGCGAGTTCGTAAAACTAGATCATTATTGAAGAAAATAATTAAAAATGTTACCGAAAAATCATCTTTTCCGACGAAGCTCATTTTTACCTCGGAGGCTACGCCAACAAGCAAAATTGTCGCCTTTGGGGCTCAAAAAATACACACGTAACCATGGAGAAGCCGATGCATCCACAACGTGTGACTTATTACATTCAATGGGGAGCATTACCGAGTCATGAGAAACGAGTTTTTGTAATCCAACATTTACGATCTGAACTGGTGTTGTTGCAAAATTAACTTTTAATGTTATAAATAGTTCATAGTCATCTTTCCCATAAATGATATACGAAATATGACAGAAAGCT